>CM056095.1:18126505-18726505 GCA_002259235.3 Caenorhabditis latens
GGCACCTCCCCCTCTTTCTCTCCGCAAGGACCGCTGGGAGGGTCCGTCCGCGCGGAAAGATGACATGTTGTATTCTTCTCCTCTTCCTCTTTCTTTCCGTTCTCCATACTCTAGTGGTCACTATCGTGGCCTTCATTTCTCTGCCCCTTTCTCCACCCCCTCTTGTATATTCCTCTTTTCTCCCCTCTGTTCTCCATACTCTCGTGGTCTTCTGACAGCTATTGACCGCCCCTCTTCTCCGTCTCCGTCCCCTTTTCCTCCGCCCCACCCACTTCTTTTTCTCTCTTCTATACATAATAATCATGTGACCAACCGCTTTTTCTTTTCGCGTTTTCTCTATATTCATTGTGGTCTAACTGATGAAAATTTGCAGTTTTTTGGAAATTCGATGCACCATAGTTGGTTAATTCAATAGTGGTTTTTCTAGCTTTCAATAATGATCGAATCGCTCAAAAATGCACAAAAAAACAGAAAACTAGATTCGAAATGCTCGAAAAACTTGAACGCACACCAATTTTTGTGTTTTTTGTGCATTTTTGTCGCCATTTTATCATTTTTGAACGGTTTTCAGCTTATTAACTAGGTATGGTGCATCGGATTTTCAAATTGGTGCATTTGATGCTAAACATGGTGCATCGATTTTTCTGAAAATAGGTTCTCCGGGGTTTTCAAGGATTTTCGAGCATTTTTGACTAGTTTTCTGTTTAGAAAAGGTTTTTTTAAATCGAATTTAATTAAATCGATTTTTGATGTTTCAAAGAAAAATACTCAAAAATCAGTCAAAACTTGTCAAAAATGATCCGAAAACGTCCAAAACCTGAAAAAAAACACAAAAAATGCCTTCTGTATCTCTAAAACCAGAGAAATTCGATTTCGAAAAAAGTCGATGCACCATATTGGGCACTTCCGTTAATGCGCCCCATAACTCTTGGACCGCCCGTAGAAAAAAGTGGTCAACTACAAAAATGGTGCTCAAGGTGTGATCTACTCAATAAACCTAATTTTGTGATACCCATCTTGTTGGCTGGCGAGCGTTAGCGTCTTCAAGTCTTTAATCTAGGTTTTAGGTGCAATTTTCAATCCGGAACTGTGTTTATTGAGTAGATCACATTTTATGCTCCTCTTTTGTAGTTGACCACTTTTTTATACGGGCGGTCCTCGAAGAGTTATGAAGGAATAAACGGAAGTACTCAATATGGTGCATCAAATTTTTTTGAATTCGAATTTTTTCTGGTTTTAAAGATACAGAAAGCTTTTTTTTTGTGATTTTTGGACATCTCTCAAGATTTTTCTTGTTTTTGGACTATTTTTGACTCTTTTTCAAAAAATCACAAAAACTAGTCAAAAATGCTCGAGAAACCCCCAAATGCACTAAGTTGAAAATTGAATGAACTAAAAAACGATTGAAAATGATGAAATCGCTCAAAAACTGATCAAAAAACACGAAAACTAAAAAAAATGCTTATATGGTGCATCGACTTTTTCTGAAAACGGTTTTTTGAGTTTTTCGAGCATTTTCGAGCAATAATATTACTTTTTGAAAGCTAGAAAAACCACTACTGAATTAACCAACTACATGGTGCATCGACTTTTTTCGAATTCGAATTTTTCTGGTTTTAAAGATACAGAAAACATTTTTTTTTGTGATTTTTGGACATTGCTCATTATTTTCTATATTTCATGTGTTCTAAATGATGAAAATTTGCTTTTTTGACCAGTTTTCCGTGTATTTTTTCCTCGATTCTACAATTCTTGAACGTTTTTCAGCTCATTGACAACATGGGGTGCTTCGGATGGCTGAAGAAGCTGAACAAGGCAAGAAAACTGAATTACGAACTTCATGAGAGAATTAAGCACATGAATTTGTTGATTGACACAATGACTGAGCAGCTGAAGGAGTCGGAGAAGAAGATTTCTGATTTGGAGGCGGAGCTTGAGAGGGGGAAGTCGGATGTTATTCTTGGGAATCTGCGCTTCAGAAAGTATTGGCGAATTGTGGAAACGGAGCCGGAGACTCAAGCTACCAGAGAGAAGAGAGAGGGAGCTGGAGGAGACACTCAGAGCAAAATCATCGATATAAATGAGAAGTGTTAATTGTTACTTTTTTAATTGGTCTTGGAATTTTGAATAATTTGGAAAAAAAGCGATTAATAAAGTTTCGGTCACAAAAAATGTGTGACTTAAATTGTGAAACAGCTTTTCTGGCTCCGCCCACAGATCCTATCCTTCTACCGTTTTGAACAAAAGGTTCCTGTCTTCTCGTTGTCTGTCTATCTGTCAAAATCAAAAAATTGGCCCCGCCCACGAATAATTTGATTAGGGCTTCCAGGTTATACGGATAATTGTCTGTCTGTCTGTCTGTCCATGGGGAAAACGGGATTTTTGAAAATTATCTAAAACCGCGTGAAATTGCTTAAAATCAGAGTTTTCAGATCGAAAATAAGCTGAAAATGAGTTGAAATCCGTTCAAATCAGTTAACGAGGTCTTGTGTACATTTTCGAAGAGCTTGTGGGGATTTACAGACTCTTCTGGTGCAATTAGACACCATTTTAAGCTTAAAATTCAGTTTTTCTCAGTGCTAACAACCTTTAAATGCCAATTACTGTCTAAAATTGGGAAATTTTTGAATTTCATATTATTTTCAAGCAATATTTTACTTTTTCCAATTCTTACAATCAAAAAATGTCAATTTTAGCTTTAACCCGTGAGACGCAGAGAAGCTAGAGCTTCTCGTTGTCTGGCCCTCTCCTCAACTTCAAACTTTTATATCTCAAAAAGGGGCGGAGCTATTAAAACCTTGTCAACCAACAAAATGTGTAGAATTTTATGTTGATAATTTTTGTAGTTTACAACTTTTTGATAGCACCACCCCTTTTTGAGAAATAATGGTTTGAAGTTTGGGGAGAGACGCAGAGAAGCTAGAGAGGCTCGTGGCCTGCGTTTCTTTTTAATTTCAAACCGCTGTATCTCAAAAAAAGGCGGAGCTAGAAAAAAGGGATCAACTAACAAAATGTGCAAAATTTTATGATTATCATTTTTGTAGTTGACAACTTTTTTCTAGCTCCGCCCCTTTTTGAGATACAGCGGTTTGAGTATGTGTGCAACGCAGAGAAGCTAGAGCGTATCGTTGTCTTCGTCTCTTCTCAAACTTCAAACTGTCATATCTCAATAATGAGCGGAGCTATTAAAAAGTTGTCAATTGCAAAAATGTGCAAAATTTTATGATAATCATTTTTGTAGTTGACACATTTTTGATAGCTCCGCCCCTTTTTGAGATATAACGGTTTGAACTTGAGCAGAGAGAGAAGCTAGAAAGTCTCGTTGCCTGCGTCTCTTCTCAATTTCAAATCGATCTATCTGAAATTGACATTTTCCATGTTTTTCTTTTTTTCCTGTGTCTGCGTCTCCCTCTTCTCTCGCTCTTTCAATTCCTCCAACTTTCCAAACTAAATAGCCTGTCAATCAGCGTTATCAGTTCCATCTCTCCATTTTTTCCCATTTTTTTTCCAATTCATTCATTTTTCTTCTCTATTAGAAACAAAATGCACATATTCTTCTAATTTTTATTCCCTATTTCTATAATAAGTATTGGCGTCATGTGTAGATGCCTTTCATCTGTTATGAACTTTTTGATTTTTATTGAATTCTATGAAAACGAAACAATTATTATATTAGGATATTATTGTCAGGGTAAGGTGCCTAAAGGGTTTCAATTGGAAATTTAAATTTGTTTTCCAGAACAATGCTAAATTGTCAATCACATATGCGCAGTATGTTATATCGGTTTTTTTCCTTAAAATCGCAAAAATTCATCTTCAGAAAAATTCCGATAGGTTCCCGGTCAAAATTGCAGCCATTTTATGATTTATGACCCGTTTCCAAATTGCAACGATGAAAAGTAATGGATGCCGAGACGTGTGAGTTCTGTAGTTAGAAACAGGTTAATAAGCAAAAAAGAGGCGGAGCTACCAAAAAGTTGTCAACTACAAAAATGATCAACATGAATTTCTCTATATTTTGTTAGTTGACAACTTTTTGATAGCTCCGCTCCTTATTGAGATAAAATGGCTTGAAGTTTGGGGTGAGGCGCAGAGAAGCCAAAGAGTCTCGTTGTCTCATAACTAGAAAAAGGGCGGAGCTACCAAAAAGTTGTCCACTTCAAAAATGATCAGCATAAAATTCTCTATATTTTGTTAGTTGACAACTTTTTGATAGCTCCGCTCCGTTTCGAGATATAAGCGATTGAAGTTGATGGAGACGCAGAGAAGCTAGAGAGTCTCGTTGTCTGCGTCTCTCTAGGGCTCTCCTGACTTTGAGGCGTCATATCTCAAAAAGGGGCGGTGCTAGAAAAAAGTTATCAACTATAAAAACGTGTAGAATTTAATGATGCATATTTTTGTAGTAGACAACTTTTTCATGGCTCCGCCCATTTTTGAGATTGAACGGTTTTAAGGAATGAAAAGCCGAGTTTGGGTAAATCATTGATGTAGTTGGTGCTGCTGGCAACATTTTTCAAGGAAAGGCTAGTTAATTCCCCTCAAATTCTTTTTTTTTTTTGAAATTTAACATCACAGAAATCAATTTTCAGCAATAATGAAGAAATATCCGGAAATGCGTTCTTTGGCAATTGTAGCCATATATTGAAGATATGCCCTGTTTGAAAAAAAGGCAGACAGCACACAGTAAGTAGTTAAAAATATTTAAAACCAGTTTATAATTTATAATTTTGATTATTTTCAGATAGAGCTGCAAAAAAGCCTGGCTACTCCAGCTAATTTGACAAACCGAGGCATAAAAAATACCGTAAGTGTTTAAAAAAAAAAATTTTTTGTCCCAAATCCCAGATTTTCAGCTAACAATGCAAACCTTCACTGATTTGAAAAATAATTGGAAGATTCTGAAGATTCTTAATTGCAATTGTTCACACATATTCACAATTTGCCCAGTTGGAGTGAAAACCTGAGAACCAAGAATTCTGAAATGCATCAATTAACAGTTTTGTTGTTAAAATGAACTTTTCCTTTTGCTGCTTGTCCCGTAAATCCACACGAGCTCCCCGTATATGTACCCGAGCTCTTATGAAAATCTACACAACCCTTCCGTAAATCCACACATAATGCGCGTCGTAAACTCACACATAATCTCCCGTAAATCTACACTGGACCCCCGTAAATCTACATGAGCGTTTCGTAAATGTACACATGACCTCGTTTAACCGGTATTAACCGATTTCAACTTATTTTCAGCTACTTTTTGATCTGATCTGAAAAACTTGGTTATTAAGTTTTTTGTCTGATTTTAAGCATTTTGAGCCGATTTTAAATGCTTTTCCTGAATTCTCGGGCTAAAAATCCCATTTTTACCCTTCAGACAACTCCCCGTAAATCTACACAAGATCTCACCCAAAAAACCATGAAAAAATCTGGAAAAATGACTGAACATCAATCGAAAATAGTCGAAAACTAGATTTTGACTGGCGCGCCTTGGACGCGTTTTCAACCATGCTATGGGCGGAGCCGAAACCCTCAAAATAAGAAAACGGGACATCCGGACAGACAGACATTCGGACAGATAGACATTCGGACAAACAGACATTCAGTTCTTTTTTTCCGGAACCAAGCACACCTTCCACAACTGAATCAATGAAAAACCTGAAAAAATCACTGAAAATCTATCCAAAATAATCAAAACCTGATCAAAACTCAGTAAAATGATAAACGTTTGAAATTGTCTGGCGCGCCTTTGGACGCGTTTTCAACCCTTATGAAACAATGTTTTTTTCTGAAAGATGTATGGATTTGTGGTAGGCAGAGCTTAGTTTAACCCTCAAAACAAATAAATGGGACATCCGGATAGACAGACAGACCGACAGACATATAGACAGAAATTGCGAAGCATAGTACGCGAATTATGTAAAGAAAACATTCAAAAATTAGCAAAATTTTACGAAAACAATCGAAAAAACTGGAAAAATAACAAAAATCTGGAAAAATCAAGGAAAAATGACTAAAAATAGTCAAAAACTCATCATAAACCTGTAAAATAATGAAAAATTGAAATTGTCTGGCGCGCTTTTGGACGCGTTTAGATTATCTCGTAATTCTAGACAACTTTTATCATCAAAACTTTATTATTCAATTTCAATTTCCAAATTAAAAAACCAATCAAAAAACCAATTAAAAAAGGTAAAACAATTAACATTTCCCATCCATAACCTTATCGGCTTTTGCTTTAGATTCCTTGGGCTCCTCCATTCAATAATACTTCGCGAATCGCAGATGCCCTAGAATAATATCCTGCTCCGGAGGATATCGACAAAACCTCCGGACCTCCAACTTCCCCTTCTCAAGCTCCGCCTCCAAATCGCAAATCTTCGCCTCCGACTTCTTCACGTGCTCAGTCAGTGTTTCAACCAGCAAATTCTTCTCCTTAATTGAGTCGTGAAGTTCAACATTTATATTTTGGACAGTATGAAGATTCTTTTTGAGCTCCTCGACTTCCTCATCCTTCTCAGCTACAGTATCCACTGATTTGGAGAATTGAATACGGTAGAAATTCTCCTTCTCAACCTTCTCAAGCTCCGCCTCCATTTTCTTCTTCTTTTCATTCTTCACCTCTTCAACCATATCAGGCTCCGTGGCGTATCTCTTAATCTCCGCCGCAATCAGGTCCCGAAGAGATGGTGTTGGTGTCTTAAGGGCCTCCATGTCTTTATTCATTTGATCCATTTTATTCTCTAGATTGGTGACACGATTGGTGACACCAGAGTCATCACTGGTTACTGTAGATGGCTTCTGTCTCAAAGTGGCGACCCAGAAGTTGAGTTCACGGATGTCGGTGGCTTGCGAGGTGATGGTGTGTTCGGCGTGGGTGAGATGGGATTTTCTGGAAAATGAGGAGTGAGGTACAGTAGGACTTTATCTACAGTATTCCTAGGTAACGTCAACTACACCGACTACAGTATGACTACAGTAAGACTTCTTCTTCCAGCTACAGTATCGGAAGTTCTTCCAGCTACAGTATCGGATTTTGAACACTTTATGAGTAGAAAATTTGGTTTTTTGGACTGAAAAGTCACAAAATCCCCATTTCGCAGCTCAAAAATCCGATTTTACGCCAAAAAAACTATCAAAAATCAGCATTTTTACATGAAAAAATGGAAAAATTGGACACTTTTTGAGCGAAAAATCAGGTTTTTTTGGCTGGAAAGTCTCAAAAACCTGATTTTGCAGTGAAAAATCCAACTTTTTTGACATTTTTAGCAAAAGAACAGCAAAAAACTTGCATTTCTACATGAAAAATGGAAAAATTGGGCATTTTTCAATCAGAAAATCAGGTTTTTTTGGCTGAAAAGTCATAAAAACCTGATTTTCTAGCTCAAAATCCAAAATTTTACTGAAAAAACCGATTTTCCGCCTAAAAATCATCAAAAACCAGCATTTCGGCATGAAAAATGCAAAAATTTGGACATTTTTCGATCAGAAAATCAGGTTTTTGGGGTTGGGAAGACTCAAAATCCCGATTTTGCAGCTCAAAAGTCTGATTTTCCGCTCAAAAATTATCAAAAACCTGCATTTCGACGTGAAAAATGGAAATATGGAACACTTTTCGAGCGGAAAATCAGGTTTTTGGAGCTGAAAAGTCATAAAAACATGATTTTGGGCCATTTTTCAGCCTAAAAACCAGTTTTTTTCGATCAAAAACTCCAACAATACCGACTACAGTATGACTACAGGATCTCCAGCTTAGCTACAGTACCCCCAGTTTCTAAATCTTCAAGTTGACTAACTACAGTAACCCCCACAATTATATCCACTGGCTCTTCCTGAATTCAGAAAATTCGACCCCGAAAACCTCAAAATTCGATTTTCAAAAAATGTGCAGTGGTGGCCGAGTAGTAGTAGACCGAGGTACCAGGGTTCGATTCCTCATGGGGTCAATCTTTTTTGTTTTTTGTTTAAAATGTTTAGGACATCCGGACAAGTACACACAGACATACAAAATCTCATTTTTACAACTTACGTCTCTTCATGCTCCTTTTTCTCTTGCTCCAACTGATTCTTGAGCTCCAAACCGTCCTTTTTGGCGTCAGATAGTTGAGACTTTCTGAAAATTGTCTTTCTTAGCTACAGTAGCCCTCCACCCCTTCCTTATAACTTACGTCTCCTCATGCTCCTTCCTCTCTTGCTCCAATTGCTTCTTTAGCTCCAAAATTTCCAGGTCCTGAGCTTTGTTATCCTCCACACAAGTCTCCTTGGCCGGAGTCTCCTCAACTGGAGCCTTCTGGACTACAGTAGCCCGCTTCTTGACCTCCTTCGGATCCTCTTTTGGCAACCAATAAATATCAGCGTTCCTCCCTGTCCGCTTCTCCTCCAACCACTCACGTCTTCTGAGCCACTCGTGAACCTCCGAAAGCTCCGCTTGAATCCTGTCAGCCACTTCTTTAACCTCATTGGGTACAAAGTAGATGCCACGGCTGTAATACTCTTCCAGCTCGAAAAGTTGCTCGAAATTCAAGTCAAGTAGGCGGAGCCCAAAGGCATCTGGGATAACTTTCGGGGTGCGCTTTGGAGGAAGCGGCTTATACGCGACCAACATCTTGGACCGACGCTCCACACGCTTTGTAAACCAACGATTCACTTCTAGAAGATCCGCTTGGATTGCGCGAGCCACTGTCTTGTACGGCATTCGACGTCCAGCTTTCAGGAATTCGTACTCAAGACGGATTTCCTGGTCGAGGGTGAAGGAATATGGAGATTGAGGGATGGGGCGTGGTGGAGTGACTTGTGGTAGTGGTGGTGGAAGCGGGGCATTGACTTGAAGTGGAAGATCCTTAGAGCTGTCAAGGCTATCCGCACAATCTTCAAAATCATCAAATGACGAATCGTCACTATCGTAATCCTCATGATTCTCGTGCTGCGTCTTGGAGTCCAGGGCTCTGAGTGGAAGACGATCCTTAGAGTTGTCAAGGGTACGTGGTGGCAGGTGGTCGAAACGCAAGTCATCAAATGAGGAATCGCTACCGTACTCCTCACGGCTCTGATCCTGTTGCGGCACGTAGCTGTAAGACCACTTTGACCATTTGTTAGACGCCGGGATGCCTCGCAGTTGTGGTTCTTCGGAATCCAAATTCAGGGCGCAGAGTGAAGAGATCTTCTTATGGTAAGCCTTGGCGTCCTGGATGTCAGTGTCCAATCCCAGATCATCCGATCGGTAGTATGGTACCGGGAGAGGTTTTGGTGGCGTGACTTGTGGTAGTGGTGGTGGAGGCGGGATCTTGGAGTTCAGGTGTCTTACAGCTGGGCGATCCTTAGAGTTGTCAAGGGTACGTGGTCGGATTCGGTCGAAATCAACCTCATGTGACATATAGATACCGTAGTCCTCAAGATTCACGCCCTGAGTCTTGGAGTCCAGGGCTCTAGTTGGGAGAGGATCGACTTGAAGCGGAAGACGATCCTTAGAGTTGTCAAGGGTACCTGGTGGTAGGTGGTCGAAATGCAAATCATCAAATGAGGAATCGTCGCTACCGTACTCCTCACGGCTCTGAGACTTGGCGTCCTGGATCTCAGTGTCCGGTCCCAGATCATTCGAATTGCAATCCGGGAGAGGTTTTGGTGGCGTGACTTGTGGTAGTGGTGGTGGAGGCGGGATCTTGGTGTTCAGGTGTCTCACTGCTGGGCGATCCTTAGAGTTGTCATGGCTACGTGGTCGGATTCGGTCGAAATCAACCTCATGTGACATATAGATACCGTAGTCCTCAGGATTCACGCCCTGAGTCTTGGAGTCCAGGGCTCTAGTTGGGAGATGACTGGCTTGAAGTGGAAGACGATCCTTGGTACGTAGTGGGATTCGGTCGAAATCCACTTCACGTGACATATAGCAACCATTGTCCGGGAGCGGCGCTTTGGAGTCCTGACAAGTGGGTTTCACTGTCGGACGCCGATTCGGTGGTGGCGGCACGGAGCTCCAAGACCAATTGGACCACTTCTTAGACGCCGGGATGGGTCCTCGCAGTTGTGGTTCTTCCTCGTTTTCAGGATCCAAATTCAGGGCGCAGAGGGAGGAGATCTTCTTGTGGTGAGCAATGGCGTCCTGGATCTCAGTTTCCGATTCCAAATTATTAGAACGGTAGTCTGCAACCGGGAGAGGTTTTGGTAGCGTGACGTGTGGTGGCTCCTCGGCAGCTACGGGCTTCGATGTAGATCTTGGGCCAACTTGAAATCCTAGCATTCTAAGATCATCCGAGATGTCCTTGAGATGGAGTGTTGGAAGCGACAATTCCTCTCTGAGATCATCCAGGCTGCCATTTTGACGAGAACGTCTTGGAAGCGACATGGTGAGTCTGGAATAGGGAGAGAATTAGGTGAAAGTAAGGATAGAGGGATAGAGAATTGGTTAAGATTGATTAAGATTGATTGAGATCGGTTGAGATGGGCTAAGATTGGTCGAGGATGGTTAAGATTGATTAAGATTGATTAAGATTGGTTGAGATCGGTTGAGATTGGTTAAGATTGAAAAGTGTGATTCTACGAATCCATCTGGACAAGCGGACATACAGGCAGAGTAACGTACGACGGGGATGAAAGGTGAAAATGAGGAGGAATAATGATAGAGGAGATCCCCCGCACAACCCAGCAGGCTGACGGGTGGGAAGACTGAATGAGGGAGATGGAATGGTGGATGGGTAGCTCGAGACTGCTGCAAACATCTGTCCGCGCGTATTACTCTGGGAAGATTTCCGCAGATCATTCTAGAAGACGTGGGAATGTCACGTCATCTGGAGGGACACGGAGACTAGTGACAGGGCTCCGATATGACAGTAAACAATGATTCAAATCGGTTAAGGGTGAGAATGTCACGTCATCTGGAGAGAGAGAGAGAGCAGCTGTGGGGTGTGATTTGGTGAACGGGCTTGGTTCGTATCGATTGTGATCGGTTATAATTGGTTTAGATTGCTCAAATAAGTTAAAAATTGAACAAGATTGATTCTAGGCGCTTAGAATTACCCAAAGTTGTTCAAAATAGCTTCAGATTGCTAGAAATCAATTAAATTCGGTTTAGATTGCTTGAGATTGCTCGGGAATGCTTGGGACCGCGTAAGATTGATTAAGATTCCTTGAAGTCCCTTTAGATTGTCTGAAATTGTTTAAGATCGCTTGAAATCCACATCAATTATATACAAAGACAAGCAAGAGCTAGAAACGGTAGGCTGACTAGAATTATCAGAATCACTAAACAACCTAGATGGACATTCACACAAAGCACGAGAGGGATAGTAGAGGAAAATCGATAACTGAGGATACTAGGGGAATCGGAAGAGAGGAAAGCCCCCGCACAACCTAGGAGGCTGACGGGAGGGAAGACTGAATGAGATGGATCGGAGAACGCGCGGGAATGTTGTGCGCGTCATTTCTAGTCACTGCGTATTGCGGACCTAGCAGACAGATGGTGTCCGCTGGATACACCAATCTTCCCGGAGAACTTTCCCACAGCACATTCTGAATAGAACATTCTAGAAGACGTGGGACAGCTGTGACGTCGTCTAGTGAAAGGTCTCTTGGAAGACAGTAAACAAGGTGAAAATCGGTTGAGATTGTTTGAGATTGGTTGAGATCCGATAAGATTGGCTAAAAATTGGAAAAAAAAACCGCCTTAAGATAAGGCGAGACCGGTTGAAAGTGGCCAAAATCGGTAAAACTAAACTTGGTTAAGATCACTAGCAGGGATGTGCGGAACGGAAATCGGAAATTCCGAAATTTCCGAAATTTCCGACTTTTTCCGGAACTTTTTTCCGTCGGAAAATTTCCGAAATGTTTTTTCGGAAATTTCGGAAATTTCCGATTTCCGAGAAATTTTTCCGGAAAAACTTTTTTCCGAAATTTTCGAAATTCCATATATTTTCACGATGGTAAAAAAAGGATTTTCTGCGGAATCGAAAGAAATTGCTGCAAAATCAACGTGAACGGTGCCAAAACGTCATACTTGAGTCAAAATTTACAAAATTTTCAGTTTTTACAGCATATTTATTGATTTTGTTCTATAAAAAAATTGAAAAACCGAGTTTCCGAAATTTCCGAAATTTCCGAAAAGATTAATTCGGAAATTTTCCGAGTTTCCGAAATTTCCGAAAATAAAATTCGGAAAATTTCCGATTTCCGAAATTTCCGAAATTTTTATTTCCGCACATCCCTGATCACTAGGCTTAGCTATACTGTAATTGGGATCGTGAATTGTTATGGATAGTCTAAAACCTGAAAAGCAGTGTAATTGGAAGATAGACCTACTGAGATGAGGCTAGGAGCCTAGAAGATGGGAAAAAGGGAGGGGTGACGTCAGGAATGGGCGGAATCGATAAAAGGACAGGTTTAGATGGATTAAGACCGGTAAAAATTGGTTGCTGAGATCGGTTAAGATTGGTGGAAAAGAAGTTGGGATCAGCTGAAATCAGTTAAAAATGGGGTAAGATTGACAAAAAGACACAGAAGGACAACAAGATGATGGGGAGACAGAGAACCCGTGCAAACGCTATGAGACACTGTGACTGAATGACGGTCTGACTGAATCAGAAGAGACTGTGCATTCTCCAATCCGCACGTACACTCTGTGACTAAATGACGGTCTGACTGACTCAAAAGATAATGGTGGGAAAACGCAGTACGCTACCAATTGCTGTGACAGGTGTGACGTCATCAAGAGAAAGAGAGAGACTGCTGGTGGCTGAGAACGGCACATACACACTGGCAGTACTCAACCCTACCACATACAAATAGCAGCGGAAAGATTTGAACTGATCCTTGTCGTCGGACGGTATGATGCTGCTGGGAAACGTGAGAGTTGCTGCGGGAAGATCGGTGTATGTGCGGACCTTCTAGAACATTCTGTGGTCCGCAGTACACAGGGACAGGATTTGACGCGCATAGCCATTTCTATCTTGGAGAGGAGTCCGCCACCTCATCTTACTCAATTTGGCTTAGTCAGTCAGGCAGTCTTTTCCTTCTTTCTCCGTTTTTTCCCATTTGTAGTCTCTCCTCACTTAATGATCCTAGATGCGGTGTCTGTGTGTCAGGTACAACACCGGCTAGGTAGTCAGACAGTTCTGAACAATTCTGACCAATTTTGACCATTTCGAGGTTACCGTTCTTAGTCAATTCAAACCAAAACCTTACCTACATTAATAGACATATACGTAACCTCCATGGAGTTAGATTTCCAGCTTTCCAAATAGTCTACCATCTATTCTCATCACATTTCATTTTCTCACTCATTCCTTGTCATCTGTATTCATTTATAGCAATCTCTAGCCATCTCTAGCTATGGTAAGCTATTTCGAACGATCTCGGGCCATTTTAAGTTACCACCCCCTAGGAAATCATCGAGGTTTTGAAATATCAATTATGGAATTCACAGATCTTTCTACACACTTTGAAGTGTTTTCCCATAATCACCAAAGAAATCAGTTCTTAAGCATCTCTGGCAGTTTCTAACCGTTGTTCTCAACCGATTTTAGTCGTCCCGAGCCGATCTTGGCCGATCTCAACCGATCTCAACCGATCTTAGCCGATTTTAACCAACCTTAACCGATATTAGCCGATCTTAATCGATCCTAACCGCTCTCAAGCGATCTCAGCCAATTTTTAACCGATCTTAACCGATCTCACCCGATCTTTATCATTTTTTTCCCAACTTTAACCGATTTTCAGCAATCCTAGCCTATCTTATCCATTCCTCAACCATGGACTTTGCCAAAGCCCCGCCCATCTACTCTCTCGTCGGCTTCCTCGCCAACTCCATGTCGGTCTTCCATGCCATGACTTCCTCCGATTCCTCCGATGAGCCTCAACTCAATGTGAAGGCTCAACAGTTTATCGAGAAGTCTCAAGTATTCCCAAAGTTAAACGAGATTCTTGAAGCTGATCAGCCTCAACAGACGCTGCTTGTCGTCGACTTGCTCACTCAATTCCGGGATGAAACTGAGGAAATTGTGAGGAAGTTGGGTGCAAGACTGACGAGTCAGGAGCAGAAGGAGAAGGAGGTGGAGCGGTAAGAGTCATTCAAATTTTAGAGAGGTACAGTAACCCAGAGTACTTCAGATTGACAAAACTTCTCGAGGAAAAGGAAACAATCATTAAGTGTCTCGATGAAGAGCATGAAGAAATGAATAAGGAATTTGTGACCCTGCAAGACCGTTATGTGAAGAAAATTCATTCGTAAGTCGAAAACGGTTACTGTACCCACGAAAATTGATTTCCAGATTGACAGAGGAGAGTCATCAGAGAAAGTGTGTGATCGATTGTCTTAGCGAGGCCGGTGCGGAGCTGGAGAAGAAGTTCGAGGCGGCACAGGTGGAGAATAAGAAACTGTGAGTTGGTCTCACCACGAAAACTCGGAGTATATGTCTTTAACTAGCTGTTACGGAATATTTAGAGGGTAGAGAGGGGCGACACAGGTAACTTGCTTAAAATTGAGTTTCCTGAGCTGAAAGTATACCAAAATGTAGATCTCGGCGTGTTCTATCTGTGTAACATACTACGGGCCGGCTAGCTACTTGTTAATGTACCGCGCGTAGAATGGTGAAATTGGACTTCTTTGGCTTTTAAATAGACACAAAAGTGGCTGAAATTGCTTAAAACCCCCTAAAACCACTTCAAAACCCAAAAAAAACACCAGATTTGTGAGCCTAAAATGTCCAATTATGACTCGAAAATGACGAATCCGGTTGAAATAAGGGATTTCGATTGAAAGATTGTTATTCATAGCTCAAAATAATGAACCAAAGTTATAGATCTCCCCGAGATCTACATTTTAATATATTTTTCAGCTCATAATATTACAATCAATAACTACAGTAGTACTCACAGTCAGATGACAACATTGTTTAGACATTGTTACAGTACCCAGTAGGTCAGTATTTTCAGTAGTGTCATTACATGTCAAATTCAATGTATGACCGTAATTTAGTCATAGTCTAGTCGAGTAGCTACAGTACTATTAGATTCTGCTATCCGTCATGAATGTCAAGAACAGAGCCGCTGTTTTAATTTAAGGCTTGTAGCTACAGTAACCAGCCCGGTACCTCAATTTTAGATAGGCCTTAAGCCAAGTCTACAGTAACCACTATATCACTTTTATATCACCCATTTTCCAGCTCCACTCGTCTTGCCAAAGCCAACCGTTATTCCAAGACTCCCAAAACCCAAGAACTCGAACAGGAGATCAAGGATCTCAAAAACGAGATGGAGATCCATAAGGAAGCATCCTATAAGAGAATCGAGCACCTGTTGGATTTGAGCCAGTGCGGACTGAACCAGTTGAATGAAACGATTAGAAATCAGAAGGAGGAGATTCAGAAGTTGAAGGAATCAAGTGAGGAGAAGGATAAGAGAATCGCGGAACTTCAGAAAAAATCGGCTGGAAATTCTCCTGAAGACAACCAAGAATTCCACAATGCTATTCAACAACTGGAGAGACTTGGAAAGCAGAAAGTGGTTACTGTAGATCAACAACTTCGTAGGAAGAGACTGGAGGATGTGAGAAAGGTTGTTGTGCAACACCGTCTGGAAAAGGAATATAAGTTCTTGTAAACTGTGACAAAATGACTGGTTTTTGTTTTGATATAACGTTTTTTCGGGATGTAATAAAGTTTTCCAGTTTAACTTTTCTGTTTTGAAACGAAGGAGGTCGGAAGTCGGAAGTCGGAATTGCCTGCAATTCTGGTTCGAATCTTGTCTACAGGTTACTGTCTTGACCAGACATGACTAGATTACGGTCATATTAAATTTGACATGTGATGATACTACTGTGGCCTACTGTACGTGAGCATTGTCTAAACCAGAGACGAGCGGCAATGCCGTTGCCGTGTTGCTGACTTGCCGAAATTGCCTATATTTTTTTGAAATGTTTTTTTCAGTTTTTTCTAAGTCTAGCCAATTTTCAAGCTGAATCCGGGCAGTATTTTTCCGGCAGTTTCTGTGAAAATTGCCGATTTTTGAAGTCGGCAATTGCCGGATTGCCGGATTGCCGGATCTTACTGTAGTTATTGTAATAAGCATACTTGTCAACCGGCTATCTCGCTTGAAACGTAATATTATAAGCTGAAAAATACACCAAAATGTAGATCTCGTTGAGACCTATGTCATTGATATAATTTCGACCGGATGGCTAGGCGTTAAGCAGGACTAGAACGGCCTTTTTGTGAAAATGTCAAATTCTATGAATTTGTATCTCTTTTACCATAGTCAAAAAAATGGCTAAAATCTCTTAAAAATAGGTTAGAAAATTGGTTTGAAATTTATTTGAACAAGGTAAAACTACCAGAGTTGCATGGAATTGATATTTTCTGAAACGGAAGTCGGAAGTCGGAATTCCATTTTTTCCCAAATTTTCAAAAACTCCAGGAGAAAAATCATGAAATTCGTGAAAATCAGTGAAAAATTAAGTTTTGGCAGAAGAAAATCCTATTTTCTGTCCTTTTAGACTATTTTTTCATCTAATTCTGCGAAATTTATTCTTCCTAAACTTCACAGTAATCGAATGACGGAAGTCGGAAGTCGGAATTCCATGCAACTCTAAAAACTATCTTAGAATCCTCAAAACAGCATTTTCGTGTATTTCTCGGCCCGCTGAACAATAAGAAATAGCCATATTAGGTCAGTCACAGACATAGAATTCGCCGAGGAGGTAGGCTGGAACTCTTACTAGGGAGTGTTCCAGACGTAATTCGGCCTTTCGGATTGGCTCATGTTCTATGAAGTACTTCTTAACACGCTGATTCCAAATATGTAATTCAATTTTGCAGAACGCTTCACTGAACTGAGATATATTTATTTTAAGTCATTTTTAGGGCAAAAGTTGCATTTTTCAAGAGACTCAAAATCAGTTTTTTACCTACTTTTTTAATTTTTTTCTGTGTAATACATATAAATAAAAATTGCAAAATCACAATAACAATGTTTTCTGATAGAAAAGTTTTCAGACAAAAAAGTTGTAACACTTTCATTTTTGACATTTTTGACGCACAGTTGTGATAAAAATTTTTTTCGAAAATCTTTAAAATCAGTAAGCATTTTTAATAAGCTTTTTCAACCTACATTTACACGTATTACATAGAAAAAATTGGAAAAATTGGGTCTAAAATTGATTTTGAGTCTCTTGAAAAGTGCAACTTTTGCCCTAAAAATGACTTAAAATGGATATATCTCGGTTCAGTGAAGCGTCGTGCAAAATTGAACTACATATTCGGAATCAGCGTGTTAAGAAGTACTTAATAAAACATGAGCCAATCCGAAAGGCCAAATTACGTCTGGAACACTCCCTAGTTAGAGACCGGACTGTAATTTTCTAGGTAGGACCCCAAAAACACCAAACTCTTTCAATTTAAAACAAAAAACGTTTATTTATAAATTCATCAGAACATAATTAACTAGACCATAATTAGAAACTTCTCAACTCTTATACAGTCCTGTTCCAGTGATTGAACCAATTGATGATGTCGTTGACCGTCTCGTCACTCAATTTTTCCACCAAAATCTCCGAGCATTCCTCATCGGAATCATCACAGAGATCATATTTCTCCAATCCATCCTTATTTTCTGACTCCTTAAGCTTCTGATTTTCAGCCTCCAACTCCTTGACCTGATTCTCCAGATATGTGACTTCATGGTTACTCAAATTCAATAAATAATCAGTGTCGCTCTCAAATTTTAATTTCTGAAGCTTCATCTCTATTTTCAGATTCTCGACGTCTTCACGGAGAGTCTTGATCTCCTCGTTTTGTTTCTTCAACTCAAGAATTTCCTGATCTCTCTGGGAGAGGGAATGGAGGACATCGGATAGTTGGTGGGTGCTGAAAAGAGTCGAAAAGTCAGTCGAAACATCTTTTTTTCTTGGAATTTTTTGCTAAAATCAATCGAAAAACGTCTTTTCTCCCAAAAAATTGAGTCTAAAACTTCTAAAAATCATGAAAAACGCTCAATTCCGATTGGTGGCCGAACTTTTTCAGCGGTGGCCTAGAAAGCTCAAAAACTCGGCCACCACCAAAATTTTTGGTTTTTGATGGTTTTCAGGCTAGTTTTTGCTGAATTTTCCAAATTTTGTGTTAAAACCCTGAAAGTTTGAGTCCCAAACTGCCTAAACAGGTAAAATATTGGAAGTTTTGAGCTAAAAGTTTGAAAAAATGCGCATTTTTGACTGAAAATTTGAACATTTCATTTTTTTTTCTTAGAATTTTCTGTTCACGTCAATTAAAAATGTGTTTTCTCCTAAAAATGGAGTCTAAAACATCTAAAAAACATGAAAAACGCTCGATTTCGATTGGTGGCCGAACTTTTTCAGCGGTGGCCTAGAAAACTCAAAAACTCGGCCACCGTCAAAATTTTAGTTTTTTTGATGGTTTTCAGGCTATTTTTTGCTGACTTTTTTGAATTTTGTGCTGAAAATCGCCAATGAAACTCACATCTCCATCTTCTCCTGTTTCACCTCCTTCAATTGCATTTCCATGTTCTTCACAACCCGCTCAACACAATCGATCGCAGCTTGTTTTGCATCCACCTTCATTTTCATGCTGAAAAACAGTTTGAGTTACTGTAAGGTGTAACTCAAGGTGTAACTTACTGCTCAAGAGCACCCTGCAAATTTCCCTGCTTCTTTTCAGCCTTTTCAGCTTTTTCTCCCAATTTCGCTCCGGCTTCCCCCAGCAATTTAATGATTCCATCTTTCTCTTCTAACGATTTCTTTAATCTAAAAAATACATTTGGATTACTGTAAATGGGGCGGAAGTACTTACTTTTCAACCTCCTCCTGGGTGTTGGCTAAGGTTTCTAAAGTAGACAGGGCGAGTTGCTTGTAGGCTTCAGCATCGGAGGTCATGGTTCTGGAAATAACGAGTGGAATTACTTAAAATCGGCTGAGATTGCTTAAAATCGCTTAAAATCGCTTAAAATCGGTTAAGATCGGTTGAGATCGGTTGAGATCGGTTGAGATCGCTGAAGATAGATCGTGTAGGATCGGCTGAGATCGGCTGAGATCGGCTGAGATCGGCAGGGATAATCAAAGATGGATAAAAATGGTACGGTATCTCACAGGTTGCAAGATAAGGGGTGGTGGGGACTGAGCAAGTCAGGCAAGATTGGTTAAGCTAAGTTGGGATATGGATTGTTACCTAACACCCATTAATACAGCTTCAAATCGGATTATATCGGTTTAGAAGTTAATTCAGATCGGTTCAAAGTGGTCTCAAAACCATTTAAAATGACTCAAATTGGTCAGAAGATAGCAACGGATGATGGAAAAAGATGGAAGACTGACTGGTGAGCGTTGAAAGTTGGGATCTTACAAGGGAAGTATTTGGAGACGCCACTTTCAAACAGGGTTGGGAAATTCCGGGCCGGGCCGGGCCCAAGATTGGTTGAGATCGTTTAAGATCGCTTGAAATCGCTTAAGATAGCCTAAGACTGCATGAGATTGCTTAATATTGATTAATATCGACAAGTACTGACAAGAGATGCAATGGTGTACTGTTGAATGGAAAAACAACAAGACTTGGAGATCGGCTAAAAAGAGTTGAACAGCTGGATGACATTAACTTTGATGGTACTAGACAAGTGGAGACTGATGGTCATGATCTCTTAAAACGGTTAAAAACGCCTCAACCTATTCTAAAGCACAGAAGGTACGATGGGCTGACCAAAATGTCTACGATCACTAGGCAACATAGAAGGACATACACACAAAGCACGAGGGGATGTTAGAGGAAAATCGATAACTGAGGGTACTAGTGGAAATCGGAAGAGAGGAGAGCCCCCGCGCAACCTAGGACGCTGACGGGAGGGAAGACTGAATGAGGGAGACCCGGAGTACGCGCGGGAATGTTCTGCGCGTCATTTCTAGTCACTGCGTATTGCGGACCTAGAAGACAGATGGCGTCCGTGGAAAACACCGATCTTCCCGGAGAACATTCTGTATGGAACGTTCTAGAAGAGGTGGGAATGTGTCACGTCATCTGGGGGGTAGGGAAGGGAAAGGGAGAGCAGCCGACCCCCGCGTCATCTGGAGACAACTGCGGGAAGGCTAGGAGGGATATGGAAACCGCAAACCATTGAGGACTGAGGGAGAAGACTGAATGAGTGAGGGAGATGGAATGGTGGATGAGTAGCTCGACAACAATCTTGGTATACGTGAATCAGTTTGCAATCTGATCATGAGTTCCAGTTTTCTAGCACATTTTCAGTTTGAGATGCGGTATTTCCCAAATTTGCAAATCGTTTAGTGCGGAGATTGCCGTTAAATGGTAGAGAAGCGGGTTTTGAGGGTATTGGAGTGATTTCAAGGGATTTTAAGCAGTTTTAGCCAATTTTTGTCTATCTTAGTAAAGGCCGAGGGATTCAAACCCATATTATTTAACGATTTTGGCCGATTTTTAGCAGATTGAAGCCCAACCTGAGTCATCCTAAACCAAAAAAATCTTAAGCAATGCTAGCAGACTCTTTATCTATTTTACAATAAAAAACCACTCTTTCTAGTCTATCTCAATCAATTCTACTCACTTTTACCTATTTCAATCTCTGTTGACAAATCTTGAGCGATTTAAGTACTTGATTTTAAACGAATTGCGCGTCAAATCTTGTCGCTGCGTTTTGCAAAATGTTCTAGAAGGTCCGCAGAGACACCGATCTTCCCAGAGATTCGCACCGCGTCTAGGACAGATGTGCACCAGTCTCGAGCTACCCATCCACCATTCCATCCCGCTCATTCATTCAGTCTTCTCCCCCAGTTCTCTACTGTGTGCAGGGTTTTCCCAGCCTCCGTCTTCCCCCGCATTTGTCTCCAGACCAGAGGACGCGTCCTTCTCACGTCATCTGGAGTCTTCAGTGCACGATCCTTCCCATCTCATTCAGTTTTCCCTGTCAGATATATTGACTCTGTGGCTTTCCCATTCCTACTCATCCTTGCCGATCTTAGCCTATTTTAGCCAATCTTAACCAATATCAGCCTTTCTTAGTCATTCATCAATTTTCCAGACATCCCTCTCACTCACCAACCAAACAATGAACGCCCAACAACAACAACTCATCCAACACTTGCAACAGCTGATCGTGGATCTCAAGGAGCAGCTCGAGCAGGAGAAAGAGGATCATGAGCAGACGTAAGTTGTTCAGTCACTGGCAAATAGACTAATTATAACGTTATTCATTTTCAGTAGGTCCCAGATCTCTTTTGAACAATCCTTGGTTCGAAAGCTGAGCAGTATGTTCCCCAACTTGGACGCCACCATCTCCACACTGACCAATAAGAACAACGAGTTGAAGCAGAAGCTCCAAAAAGAGGCGGAGTCATCAAAGAAACTGGAAGGCAAGATTATAAGAAGAAACCAGAAGATTTTGAAGTTGGAAGAGGAGAAGAAGCAGTTGGAGAAAAAGGACCAGGAGCTCTCGGAGCAACGTCACGTCGTGGGAGCCGAGCTCCATCAAGCCAAGCAGGAAATCGAGCTGCTCCAGAAGACAATCGCCACAAGAGACGCCACAATCCGAACAACGAAGGAAGTGGTGACAGGCGTCATGGCAAAACAGGAGGCGGACACTGAATCGGAGACTTTGAAGATGGTCATGAAACTGAGCGAGGCGGAGCACACGGCGTTGGTGATAAGGAAATGACGATTCTGAAGGATATGATGGCTAATATGATGTGGTGAATAACGATTTTCGAATGACTGAATAAACATTTTTAAAATATATCTGTGTTATAGTTGTTTGATACTGTTCAAAACATCTTACGGCGGCTGAGATCGCATAAAATTGCTCAACACTGTTTCAGATCGGGCACAAGACGGGTTGAGGTCTAGAAACTTTCAAAATCTCAATTTCTAGTCCACCAATCACAAAACCGAGCACACATTCGAATTCTCCACAAAATTTCCAAAATTTTGAGCCAAATATTGATCTATTTCGGAGCGGTTTGAGGTTGTTGGTCTTGGAACTCAAAATTTGAATTTCTAGGCCACGCCGTTTCAGATAAAATAAGTTTGCTTAAAATTTCGGATAGACCAATTTCATGTGGAAAACTTTATTATCAAGAAAAACCACAAGACAAAAATTAAAATTCTTCAGAAATCTGCCTCTTCCACTTGATGAACTCCTTCATTTCCTTGATCTCCAACTCCTTCTTCTTGACGTCTTGCTGAGAATCCTTCAGTTTCTTTTCGAGTTCCAGATTATTCGCAGCCAGTAGGTCATAGTCATTTCCTTCATAATGCTCCAGCTTCTTCTCCTTAATCTTCATCTCTTTAATCTCCTTGTCCAACAAATAATTAATTCTCTCCTGGTACTTCTCCTTTTCCAGACGCATCTCAATTTTCAGATCCTTGATTTCCTTGACACCTTCGAGCACCTTGTTCCTTTGAATCTGAACTTCTGGTGTCGACTTCAAAGCCCTCAGATCCTCCCTGAGTGATGTGATCACGTAGTCCTTATCAATGATAGAGTCGTTGGCGTTTTTCAATAGACCTCGGCTGAAAGTATGTTTGGTTACTGTAGTACTGTGGTTAAGATTTGATAAGATCGTCTACGCTCGGTTGATATCGGCTAGGATCGGTTAAGGTCCGCTAAGATATGGTTAAGATCGATTGAGATCGGCACAGATCGGCTAGGGTCTGTTTAGATCGGCCGAGACCGGCAGGGATTGGCTGAGATCGGCTGAGATCGGCTGAAATCGGTTGAGATCGTCTCAGGTGGACTGGTCATAATTGGTCGGCAAAATCGGGAAAAATGGTTAGGAATGATTGAAGATGGCTCAAAATCATTAAGATCCGTTGAGATAACTAGTTACGGGTGGGTAAAAATGATTTTGATCGGGTATAAACTGTCTGCATGAGCTAGTTTTCGACAGGATCACAGATGTGCAGACACCTTTAGATACTCTTACAAAACACTTTTCATAAATAAAAGAAAATAAATCTATCTAAGGCTATTGAAGGCTATCTTAGGGTATCTAAAGGTGACGAAGCGTATCTAAAGCGGTTGAAATTAATCTGAGGACACCCACGCATGGTTTATTGGAGTTAGTACTAGTTTTCAACCGCATCCTGCTGGAATAGGCGGCAAATTTGATTTTAACAAGGTAGCTTGTTTATCCCTGCCGTTTCAGGAACTTTATTTGCAATATCAATAGTCACGGCACCACAAATTTATATTCTTAGAGATCATAATCGATCTTAGCCGATTTCAACCAATCTCAGCCGATACTAGGCGATCTCAGCCAATGCTAGGCGTTCTAAGCCGATCTCAGACGATCTGAGCCGATCTGAGCCGATCTCAAACGATCTCAGCCGATTTCAGCCGATCTCAGCCGATCTCAATATCTCAACCGATCTTAGGCGGTCCTAGCGAATAATATCTCAACCGATCTTAGCCGGTCCTAGATAGCTAGCTAGCTAGCTATCTCTGCCAATTTTATATATTTTCAACCAATCTAATTGTCTGCCGCTCCTAATTTCAGTCCCACTTACAGTCTCCTTATCTCCTCTGCCTCGATATCCAACTTTTCCTCCATCACCTCCATAGCACGATCACCGCCTTTGATGAGATCCTTCTGACCAGCAATCTCCTCAGACATCCACTCAACATCCTGCTCAACTTCCTCATACTCATCCACCAAAAACGTTTCAATCAATTTCGTTTGCAGAGTGGGCGGAGCCTCGCGAATCGCTTTCAGTTTTTGAGGTACTCCCCATAGCTCGAGAGTTCTAGAAGGCTCCTGAAGGTCAACTTCCCCCCGATTCCATGCCACGTCATTCAACAAAGCGAGTGTGTTGGCTAGACGCTCGAGAAGAGTGTAGACCAGTTGTTTGGTCGACTCATGGTTATCCATGATGCCAGCGGGCTTGAGGTGTAGAGTCTGAAATTCAGATGAAAATTGGTTACGGACACTTTGAAACTGGTTCAAATTGGTTGAAATCGGTTAAGAACGGTAAAAAGAGATACGAGACGGTTTTCCGAAGACCCTACCACGAACATACAGACTAGGATTATTGAGTGAGGATGAGAGACTACAAATGACAAAGAATCAATAAGAGCGGGAGAGAAGGGCGGACTAAGGCAAATGAATGGGATGAGGAGGCGGACTCTTCCCAGAGATAGAAATAGCTGTGCGCGTCAAATCCTGTCGCTGCGTATTGCGGACCACAGAATGTTCTAGAAGGTCCGCACACACCAATCTTCCCGCTGATACGTCGCCTGCTTTGTGTGATTGGGAGGGATTCACCGTTTTCCCCTATCTCCTGTTTCCCCATTTCCACAAACAATCTTTCCGCGGCAATTTGAGTTTCCCAGCAGGGTCATACCGTCCGCCATCATGAATCGATTCATTCAGAAGGTCCGCGTACACCGATCCTCCCGCTGCTATTTGTATGTAATAGGGGAAGTGGAGGCGGCCGTCGAGTACTGCCAGTGTGTACGTACCATCCTCAATCACCAACAGAATCAATACTTCCCACAGCCTTACCGCGTACTACGTTTTCCCACCATCATCTTCGAAGTCAGTCACACCGTCATTTGTTCACAGAGTGTACGCGCGGGTTGCTCAGTCAGTTAGGCAGTCAGTCGACCGTCGAGTACTGCCATTGTGTGTGTGCGCTCCTCAACCCCTACCCCTGTCTTTTATAGTCTCATCCTACCGCAATCCTTATAACGTCCTTATGACTGCTCCTCTTTAGCTAGACCACTACTAGGTTGACCTGATCGGTTGAGATCGGTTGAGTTCGGCTCACATTGCCTCAGATCGATCAGTCATCATTCTAAACCGATCTTATCCAAGCTTAACCAATCCTGACCCAATTCCAATGCCTAGGTGTCTGATTCTAAAGCTTCTCAACCCTTCTCATAGTCAATCTAACTCCAGATTTTGGATATTGTTCTGCCGCTCTCTTCCCTAACTCCTTGATGTCTTCAGCAATTTGTTTTCTAAACTATCTTAGCTTTCTTTTATTTATCTCATAATGGATTGCGCGTCAACTCCTGTCCCTGCGTATTGCGGACCACAGAATGTTCTAGAAGGTCCGCACATACACCTATCTTCCCAGAGATACGCGCCGCGGCTAGGACAGATGTGCACCAGTCTCGAGCTACCCATCCACCATTCCTTCTCCCTCACTCATTCAGTCCTCCCCCTCAGTCCTCTACGGTGTGTGGTTTCCTCATTCCTCCGTCCGCCTTTGTCTCCAGATGACGCAGTCTTCTCACGTCATCTGGAGTCTTCAGTGCACAATCCTTCCCGTTTAGTTTTTCCTGTCAGATATATTGACTCTGCGGTTTTCCCATCTTCTCTCTTCTCTCTCCCGGTAGTCATCTCTAGATTCCTTCTCACGTCATCTGAAGGGGAGTCCAGCCAGTCGACCGCAGTCAGTGTGTATGCCCCTCTCCTCGATCACCAAAAATCAATACTTACCACCGTCCCCAGTCTCTGTCAATTTGCATGTGGGGGTTTCCATTGTCTCACCCAAACCTTCTGCCTTCTCCTGCTGTGCCGGTCCGGCTCAGAATTCCTCAACCCTGATCTTAAACCGATTCTAAACAATCTCAACCAATCTTTGCCCATCTTAACCGCTCTCCTCCGTACTTGACCCCCCTTAACCAATACACACCTTTTTTTCCAGATACCGGCTATGTCTGTCGCATCCAACAATACCCCCGCTCAACCTGTCCAGCAGGACGACCCCATCCATCTCACCTTCTCGCAACTCCACCAAATCGACCGTTTCTGTATTAAGTACTTACGTCGTTTGGACAAAGACGGCCGCGTTGCCTTCAACTTTGAGAGTATTACCAGTCAAACTGGAGTTCCCCAGGAGACTTTCCTCACGTTTAATACAGAACGTCGTAGGGCGTGGAGAAGTGCTGGATATTTTTGGCAGGGCGATTCAAATTTGAACTTGTCATCGGGTCCAGTTTTGAAAATCTCGGAAAGCACCGAGGCGCCGATTACACTGACTTTCGACCAACTTCATCGATTGGGATTCATTTATGAAGATCGTTACGAAAAAGACAACAGAAAGTTTCCGTGTTACGCGGAGAAGAAACAGAATGTCGAGAATCTGGAGACTTTGAAACTATCTTCCCAAGACATGTTTACTTTTTTCTTGACACGTCTGAAGACATTCAGAAAGTTGAAGTTAGATGAAGAGACTGAATTGGAGGAACAGGAGAAAGAATTCAATGAGACGTAAGTTGGCGGGGAGGGAGGGGTACTGTAGATGTATCAGGATCCTAGACCAGGATCCTAAGGGTACTCTATTTGCGGATAAGATCGGTTATTTAGAGAATACGATAACAGGATCCGGAAGTATGATCTCATGGGCATTGTAGACGGATTCTAAGGTTAGATCCCAGAAGTAGATACTGGGGTACTGTACTTGGCGGGATCCTGCAGGTGCGGTAAATGAATGATAAAGTAAGATCCTAGATATACTGTAGTCTAGTAATACATGGAACTTAGATCATACTGTAGCAAAGTTCTGAAGCTGGATCGATGGATTCTAGAGCCGAATCATAGAGGATACGATAGCTGAGTTCTAACCAATTATTTTCAGAAATGCCCAACTGAAACTCGCCAACGACTCTGTCAAAGCCAAGGACCTGGAAATCGAGGAGTTGAAGAAGACTGTCGAAACAATTACAAGCGAGAAAAACGGTATCCAGGAGGAATTGTGCTCCGAGAAGGATAAACATGCTGAGACGTAAGTAGAGAAGATTCTAGGGGTACTGTAGTCATCGAGCTCATTTCAGAAAAGCTCAACTGAAACTTGCCAGCGACTCTGTTAAAGCCAAGGACCTGGAAATCGAGAAGGAGACTATTAAACAACTCCAAATGAAAAACGTTAATAACTGTCAACTTTCGTGGACTGAAAAAAGTGACCATACCAAGACGTAAGTAGTGGGAGTACCTGGATTACTGTAGCTAATAAGAGTATTTCAGAGAGACTATTCTTAAAACCAAGGACCTGGAAATCGAGTCGTTGAAAAAGAAAATTGAAAGAATTACAATCGAGAAAAATGGTCTGCATGAAGACTTGTGCTCCGAGGAAGTTAAACACGCAGAGACGTAAGTGAGAGGGGTACTGTAGGAGAAAGGGATACTATAGAAGGTGTAGCTAAACTAACAATTTTCAGCCGGAAAGGACTGCACAGCGCCTATGTTTTCAATGCTAAAGTTTTGGAAAATCTCAATAAAACCATCAAAGATATGAAGGATTCTGAAGAGAAGAAGGTCAGCGACCTGGAGAATAAACTCCAAGAGAAACAGAACGAGTTGAACAAAACTGTGAAACTTTATTGGAATCTGGAGAAGATTATTACGGAGGAACGCTGTGAAGCGCTTATGGAGAAGAAGTATGGGGCTGAAAAGAAGGAAATGGAGAAGACGATTCAGGAGATGGTGGAGATGCTGAAGACACAGAATGATATGTTTGATAAGATGGAAAATGATATTTATAATTGATGGAATGTGATACTGGTTTTTCTTGTTCTGTTTTGTTTGTAAGATTCAATAAAGTTTTCCAGTATATTGATGAGTTATGAGTGTTAATATATTAAGATTAAATCGACTAAGATTGCTTGAAATTGCTTCAGATTGCATAAAATCTATTCAGATTCTGCTTCTCAGAATTTTGAGCTCAGCAGAGAAATCTAGGCTCAAAATAACCACATCCAGCAAACTTTCAGCATTTTCAGGTCTTTTGGCTGTTAAAAACTAGATCTCTGGCAAATTTTTTAATCAAGAATGGTGTCTGGCGCGCTTTCGACGCCTTCCGAATATTCTACGACTGAAAAATTTTTTTAAAATGTTCAGTCCTTGACGCTTTTTGACGCAATATAAGTGCTTCGATTTGTGTCTGGCGTACATTTGGCGCTTTTCGTGCAATGTTCCCTGGGGTGCTTTCGACGCTATTTTCCCCATTTTAACAACAAAGACAAATATACTTTAAAAACGTTTATTTCTTTCAAAAACCAAAATTAACGAAAACATTCATATTCATTCACCACATCATAGTAGCCATCATGTCCTTGAGAATTGTCATCTCTTTGTCCTTGACCAACGCCGTGTGTTCCGCTTCGCTGAGCTTCATCACCATCTTCAAAGTCTCCGATTCAGTGTCCGCCTCCTGTTTAGCAATGACTCCTGTCACCACTTCCTTCGTCGTTCGGATAGTGGCGTCTCTTCTGGCAATTGTCTTCTTGAGGAGCTCGATTTCCTGCTTGGCTTGATGGAGCTCGGCATCCACGATATGACGTTGCTTCGAGAGCTCCTGGTCCTTCTTCTCCAACTGCTTCTTCTCCTCTTCCAACTTCAAAATCTTCTGGTTTCTTCTTATAACCTTGCCCTCCAGCTTCTTCTTCGACTCCGCCTCCTTCTGGAGCTTCTGCTTCAACTCGTTATTCTCATTGGTGAGAGTGGAGATGGTGGCGTCCAAGTTGGGGACCATACTGCTCAGCTTTCGAACCAAGGATTGTTCGAAGGAGATTTGGTTTTTGCTGAAAATGGATAAATTTATGATTTGTCTGATAGCTAGTAATTGAACGACTTACGTTTGCTCATGGTCATCTTTCTCCTGCTCAAGCTGCTCCTTGAGCTCCACGATCAGCTGTTGCAAGTGTTGGATGAGTTGTTGTTGTTGGGCGTTCATGGTTGCTTGGTGAATGGGGAATTCTCTGAAAATTGATGGACGGTTAAGAATGATAAAGGATGACAGAGACTGGGTACGATAGCGTAAGTAGTTTGGTTAAGATAAACTAAGATAGTCTGAGATAGGCTAAGATCGGCAAGGATGAGTAGGAATGGGAAAATTACAGAGTCAATATATCTGACAGGAGGGAAACTAAATGAAAAGAGGAGGATTGTGCACTGAAGACTTCAGATGACGTGAGAAGGACGCGTCATCTGGAGGCAACTGCGTGGAGGGACGGAGACGGGAAAACCGCGCACCGTGGAGGACAAGGACTGAGGTAGAAGACTGAATGAGTGAAGGAGATGGAATGGTGGATGGGTAGCTCGAGACTGCTGCACATCTGTCCTAGACGGTGGGCGCGGATCTCTGGGAAGATCGGTGTCTTTGCGGACTTTCTAGAACATGTCGCAAAACGCAGGGACAGGACTTGACGCGGAACCCATTTAAAATCGCAAATGAGCGCTTAAGATTGCTCAAGATGGGTTGAAATAGGTGAAAGTAAGTAAAAACTGATTGAGGTAGATTAAAAAGAAAGATTTTGACGCGCACATAACATTGATTGATTCGAAAGTACGGCAGACTCGAGTCGAAGCCTTCCTAGTGGAATATTGCATCCAAAACACGTAAAATGTGTCATTTTGTCTGAACATTTGAACATTTTCAGTCGAAAAATGTTTGGAACGCGTCAAAGGCAACCCAGCTGAACTCAGACTCAAAATGAAGCACTTCTAGTCAAATATCGTCAGATGTGAGTTTTTGACTGAAAATTTAAACGTTAAAAGTCGAAGATACGCCAGCCATCAAAATTTGTTTAAAAAATATGAAATGATCTAATTTTTAACAGGTAAGAGATTTAAAAATGCTGAAAATTTGCTGAATGTGGGCATCTGGAGCCAAGATTTCTCTGCTGAGCACAATATTCTGAAAACCACAATCTGAAATTGTCTGAAATTGTGAATTCTGGGTACTTTTGATCAGTTTTCAGCAATCTCGATTACAAGCAGTCTTAGGATGTTTTAAGTGATTTCAAACAATTTCCAGCAATCTTAGCCAATTAATTTATATAAATTTTATTGAATCTTTTAAACCAAACAGAACAAAAAAATCAGTATTATATTCCATCAATTATAAATAACTTCTTCCCTATTCTCAAACATCAGATTCATTGTCTTCAGGTTCTTCTCCAACTCCTCAATCTTCTTCTCCATTTCCTCCTTCTCTGCCCCATACTTCTTCTCCATGAGAGCTTCACAATGTTCCTCCGTAATAATCTTCTCCAGATTCCAATAAAGTTTCACAGTTTTGTTCAGCTCGTTCTGTTTCTCTTGGAGTTTATTCTCCAGGTCGCTGACCTTCTTCTCTTCAGAATCCTTCATATCTTTGATGGTTTTATTGAGATTTTCCAAAACTTTAGCATTGAAAACATAGGCGCTGTGCAGTCCTTTCCGGCTGAAAATGGTTAGTTTAGCTACACCTTCTACAATATCCCCTGCTCTTACAGTATCCCCCCCCACTTACGTCTCAGCATGTTTTTCTTCCTCGGAGCACAAGTCTTCGTACAGAGCATCTTTCTCGATTGTAATTCTTTCAATTTTCTTTTTCATTGACTCGATTTCCAGGTCCTTGGATTTGACCATAGTCTCTCTGAAATAACCATATGAAGCTACAGTAATCCAGGTACTCCCACAACTCACGTCTTGGTATGGTCGATTTTTTCTGTCCACAAGAGTTGACAGATCTCGACGTTCTTCATGTGCAATTTTAAAATAGTCTTCTTTTGTGACTCGATTTCCTGGTCCTTGGCTTTGACAGAATCGCTGACGAGTTTCAGTTGTGATTTTCTGAAAAGAGCTTAACAACTACAGTACCCCTAGAATCCTCTCTACTTACGTCTCAGCATGCTTAGATTTCTCGGAGCACAAGTCTTCGCGCAGAGCATCCTTCTCGATTGTGATTGTTTCGACAGTCTTCTTCAATGACTCGATTTCCAGCTTCTTGGATTTTACAGAAAAATAGCAGTGCTTCAGCTTAGCTTTTCTGAAAAAAGTCGATTGACATAGTTGGTTACAGTGTTCCGTTTGAGTCCAGCCTGATAAACAACCAGTTATTGAATTTGGGTACAGTAACCTAAACGATCCGGTTAGATGATTTCACGATCCAGGTACAGTATCACCCAAGATTCTGTCTTAGGATCCATCTACAGTACCTCTTGTCTAGGATCTCGCTTGATGATCCTAGTACAGTACTCCATACTTGTCAACGGGCCGGCTTGTAACTCGCGTCAAAATGAATATTATGAACTGAAAAATATACCAAAATGTATATCTTGACGAGTTCTATGTCGGTGACCTACTACGGGCCGGATGACTATTCGTTAATATGCCGCGGGCCGGGTTAGAATGGTTTTTTGGCCCTTTTTCCTGGCCCGCGGCACCTTAACAGCCCGTAGTAGGTCACGGACATAGAACTCGTCGAGATCTACATTTTGGTATATTTTTCAGCTCATAATATTCATATTGACACGAGTTACGAGCCGGCCCGTGTCGGCCCGTTTCGGCCCGTTTCGGCCCGTTGACAAGTATGCAGTACTCCAGAATCTATTTCTAACACCAATTTTAGAATCCAGCTACAGTACCCATGAGATCATACAACCGGATCCAATTACTGTATCCTCAAGACCACCGATCCTAGCCGCAAGTATCCTTAGGATCCGACTTGACCTAAGAGCAATCTCTCTGATCCAGGTATAGTACCCCTAGGATCTTGCTCTAAGATCCTGATACATCTACAGTACCCCTCCACCCCATCCCCTCATAACTTACGCCTCAGTGAGCTCTTTCTCCTGTCTCTCCAATCGATTCTTCAGCGCCGCCACCGTTTCATCTCCATTTTCGTCAGTCTCTCCAACTAACTCCAACTTCTCGAATGTCTTCCGACGTGTGAAGAAGAAAGAAAACATGTCCTGGGAAGATAGTTTCAAAGTCTCCAGACACTCGACAATTTGGCTCTTCTCCGCGGAACTTGGAAACTTTCTGTTGTCTTTTTCGTAAAGATCTTCATAAATGAACCCCAATCGATGAAGCTGGTTGAAAGTCAGTGTAATCGGCGCCTCGGTGGTCCCAGAAACTTTCAAAACGGGTCCCGACTCGCACTGCTCCAAGCATTGAGCATTTCTCCATGTCCTCCGACGTTCTTGATAGAACCTGATGACCGTCTCCATAGGAATTCCAGTTTGTCTCATAATACTCTCAACGGGAATGGAAACGATGACGTCGTCTTTGTTCAAACGACATAAAGACTTGATACACAAACGGTCGAGATGGTGGAGTTGCGAGATGGTGAGATGGATGAAATCGTCCTGTTGGATAGCGATAGACATAGTCGGTATCTGAAAAGAATAGGGTCAAGTACGGAGGAGAACGGTTAGGATGGGTAAAGATTGGTTGAGATTGCTTAAGATCGGCAAGGAATGACAAGAGATGCAATGGTGTACTGTAGAACAAAAGGTTGATAGAGGAGAATCAATACTAGGGGGAATCGGAAGAGAAGAGAGCCCCCCGCACAACCTAGGAGACTGACGGGAGGGAAGACTGAATGTGAGAGATAGGAATGGCGGAGAACGCGCGGGAATGTTCTGCGTTTTGCGGACCTAGAAGACAGATGGCGTCCGCGGGAAACACCGCAGAATATTCTAGAAGACGTGGGAATGTCACGTCATCTGAGGGAAATGGAAAAAAGAGCCAACAGATGTGACGTCAAAGGGCCCCGGGATGAGAGTGGTTAAAATCGGTTAAGATCTTTGAGATAGATTATGATTGTTGGGACACAAGATGCTGAAGACATCAAGGAGTTGAGGAAGGGAGCTGCAGAACAATATCGGACTATTAGAAGGGTTAAGAAGGTTCAGAATTAGACACCTAGGCATCGGTATTAGGTCAGGATTGGTTAAGCGAGGATAAGATAGGTTAAGATCGGTTTAGAATGATGACTGATCGATCTAAGGGGTTGGATGAGACTTGAATGAAACCTGTCGAAAACTATTACAAAACGTGCTGCCAGAAAATTGGTCAAAAGTTGTGTACCTGACACAAAGACACACACACAGATACCGGATCTAGGGTTATTGAGTGAGGAGAGACTGCAAGGTTACGTCTAGAGAGTAGGTAGTACTCGACGACCGATTGACTGGACTCCACATACAAATAGCAGCGGGAAGATTGGTGTACGCGGACCTTCTATAACATTACGACTAATTATCCAGTGTCTGAGAGAGATAGATCTTGCAGAGATCTACATATATTTTCCAGCTCATGAAATTCTGAAACTCAATTTGAAGCGAGTTATACGCCCGGTCCGTGCCGGCCCCCCCCAAACACCTCAAAACTAATTAAAAATTCATTTATTCAACAATTTAACAATCACAATCACAATTTCAATTATAAAATCCCGCAATCTTCGCCTCCATCTCCCCAACAATCTGCTCCAACTCCCTGACTCTTTTCTCCTTGTTCTTCAGCTCCTGATCCTTATGAATCAGATCCTCATTGGCCTTCTTCAACTGCCCATTCAATCCCCAAATCATCTTCTGTCTCTCCTGAAGCATCCTCTCATATCTTGCAGTCTCATCGGCTCTTACTGTCAACTGCTCCTTCAGAATCTGGTCATCCTCCGCGCTCTCTTCTATGAGAAGTCTTGTCAACTCTTTTGATTCTTGAAGACGTTCCTGGAGATCCTCGATTCTGTCATCCCTAAACTTCAAGGCTCGTTTTACAATATCTCCAGACGCGATGTATTGTTGTTGGAGCATCTTAAAATTCTGCTGTTTTTTGAGAAGTTTTGCAGTAAGCTCCGCCTCTTTTTCAGTCTGAAGTCGCTTCGCCAGCAACCAAGCCGTTTTTCCATCACGGAACAGGTTGGAGCACTTCTTCTGGAGCTCCTGGATGAGAAGGTCCTTCTGGTGGAGCTGTTGGGTAAGGTCGTCGGTAAGCTCAGGAGCCTGAGAAGCTGCTTCTAGGCTCTTCTCCATCTTCTTGAATCTCTTTGCGGTGGAAATGGTAAATTCTTCGAAATCGCGGGTGACACGGTCTAGATTGGCTTGGAGCCTGGCGATCATTGGGTCTTGAGGACCATCTTGAGACCTAAAATGTATGAAGTTGAGATAGATCTGAAGGTCCTATCAGATAAACTTACATTTCCTTCCCCTTCTCAGATTCTGGATCCTGAAAAGATTCCTCGGCTGCTGGCCACGCATCATCACTCAAATCCCCTGGCGACGCCTCACTGACTCTTCTCGTCGTCTTAAACTTCTTCTCGGCTTCTGAAGGCTTCTCTTCAGAATCATCGGACTCCCAGCCATCGGGAGATAATGGCCGGGCATCATGGGCTCTTCTCGCCATCTCCAACTTGTCCCTGGCTTCAAATTCCTCAACTTCATAAAAAAGCTCCTTTGAATCCCAAGCAGGCCAGGCATCCGCATCCTGAGATCTTCTCATCATTTCCAACTTCTTCTTCATGGCCAGTTCTTCAGAATCCCAAGCTGGCCAGGCATCATATAAAAGCTCCTCTCTTGGCCAAGCGTCATCCGCTCTTTTCGCCATTTCCAACTTCTTTTCCTTGCCTCCTGAAGGCTCAATTGGATAAAAAAGTTCTTCTGAATCCCAAGCTGGCCAGGCATCATGGGCTCTTTTTGCCATATCCAGTTTCTTCTTCTCAGCTAATTCTTCACAACCTGAAGCTGGCCAGGCATCGTCCGCTCTTTTCGCTATTTCCAACTTCTTTTTCTTGCCTTCTAAAGGCTCAATTGAATATAAAAGCGCCTCTGAATCCCACGCATCATGGGCTCTTTTTGCCATTTCCTCCTCAGAAAGCTCCCTTGGCCATGCTTCGTCCAATCGCTTTGCAGATCCAGGAGCTTGATGGGAAGCGTGCATACCGATTCTGAAAAAACTGAAAAAAATCGATATAGGGGTAGAAGGAGAGAGGGAAGATAAGACGGGCGGACTGGTTATGGGAGATGGAAAATCGGCTGTGAGAGAGGGAACAGGAGGACGGGTAGGCAGCAAGAGAAGAGAAAGGATGAATGAATGGCGAAGACTGTCCCCCATCACCATCTTGCGCGTCATGTCCGCAATACGTGGTGTTTGCGGATTGCGCGCCCGTCAGGAGTCCCAGCCCCTAACATTCCTAGGGACCATAAAGTGACGTGAGAGACCGTCTGCTGCCATTACCACCTGTCGATTTATAATGGTAGATTAGATCCACAAACATAATGGAACGTGAGAATTGACTAGGTCTTATCTCATGAGAACCTGGGAATTAGGAGACGGGGTTTGAGGCGGAGAGCATAAAGAGACAATTGACGAAGAATGCCTACTTTGATGAGCTGCTTCAGGTGAAAAATCGGGAGAATATGGAGCTTCAGAAGCAGTTGCAGGAGGTGGTTAGTGAAGGGGCGGAGCTTAAGAGTAGAGACGATTCCGGTTGGCTACTGTAGGTTACGTATTTCACTACGAATGGGGATATCTACAATAGACAACAGAATTCCAGATTGGATTATTGTAAGTTGCGATGTAGACTTGGTTGTGATAGATTACTGTAGACCTTCAGTAGGCTACAGTATAACAACTGGCACAAGCAGACAGGTTTTGAACTTCCATTGACAGAAATACTGTAAACTCAGCATACAGGAGCCCTGGCTACTGCAAGTTACGGTTGCTTACGCTTGGTGACACTTGGTTACGGTGGACTATTCTGTAAGATCTTAACAACAATTTTGATGCAAAATACTTCATTCAGTTTGAAAAGAAACACATTACCGAAAAAAATGTTCAAAAAATCAATAAAAACACAAAATCAATGAGATTCCAGCTCCTCTTCCATCTTCTTCATTGCTTCCTTAACCTTCTCCTTCCTCTCCTTTACTTCCTCTCTAGTCTCCTCCAACTCCTTCTCAATCTGCTCATCCCTCTCCATAGCAATCTTCCGGACCTCCTTCATCTCCTTCTTCATCTGACGGACCTCTCGTTCCCACTTCTGAGAGCTCTCCTTTTCGAGTTGATTCTCTTTCTGCAACGCCTTATTCTCATCCTTCATCGACTTCATTTTACAGTCGTCATACTCGATCTCATTTTTCATCATTGAGTGGAACTCGCTAAACACCTCGTAGTGATTGCGGAGATTTTTGATCTCCAACTTCTGCTCCTCGATCCGAGCCTGTTTTTCAGATACTGTGGCTTCACTCTTAGCCAGGCTAACCTTCAATTCCTCCACCTGCTTCTCAAGCTCCTCCCGTTTTTTCGCAACTTTTTTCGCTTTTTCTTCCTTCTCATCGATGATCTCCCTGATAGTTGCCGTACTTTTTCGCATGTCCTTTTGGTATTCTCGATTACTTTCTTGTAGAGCTTCATAACTCTTTTGGGTCGTTCTAAGCTCCTCCTTCAGCTCCAGAATCTTCTGATCTTTCTTCAGCTCCACGATCTTTCTCTCCAATCGTTTGAATTTCTTGTCATTCTCGATTTTCATGCTCTCCAATGCTTTACTGAGATTTTGTACGTTGTCCTGGAGCGCGGTGATGGAGGCTGCCTTGGATGCAGGTGCCATAGAAGACTTCTCAAAAGTGACCATGACTCGTGGATTCATTTGCTTCTGAAAAAAGTTATTGATTGAGTGAGGAGGAGGAGGATGGGGCAGTCAGCGAGAGGAGAGAAGGGATGAATGACTGGGAAGACTGTCCTCATCCCCATCCTGCGCGTCATTACGCAGGAGTGTACACGACGTGGTGTTTGCGGAATCCGAATCTTCCCGGAGCCGCCACCGGAGACCACTATATAAGGTGGAGGGGATGGCAGTGGAGACAGTCATTCATCCTTTTTCTCCCATCACCCTTCTCCGGCCCAGACAGCTTTCCTCTCTGGTCGCGTTCTCTCTCTTAGGAACCTCTATCGATCTGATGCGATGTGAGGCTATCTATGAGTTCTCGAACATTCTCTTGTCCAATCTTCCCAGGGTCTCTATATTTGTCTCTAGTAGAACTCTCCACATTCCCTTCCTATCCTTGCTCATATTTCAGGACGCTCAAGATGGAAATAACTCTTCATCAGCATGAACTACTCACGAATATCTTCGAGAAGAATCCGGATCCAGATTTTAATCAGCAAGCGGTCATGGGCGAATTGGTTGGACTGGATATTTGTGACGTCCATTGTTGGTTTAACAGATGCCACGATTTGGGTCCTGAAGCATTGTGGGCGAAGCTTTCGTTGGAGATGAAAAAAACGGAGGAACAGAAGAAGAAAGAGGGGGAGGAGGCGTAAGTATAGTAAGTCAGGGATAAAAAATGTTATATCTGTAATTTCCAGAATAAAAAAGCTATCTCAAGCAGAAGCCAAAATCACCTCCCAAGCTGCCGAAATTCAGAAACTGGAGTCCTGGATCACCAACCTCACTACATCTTCCCATAATCAACAGTCAGATCCTGCCAGACTGCTCAATATGGATAAGGAGTTGGCGCGATTACCCTCAAAGCTCGAGGAGGCGGAGCTTAAAAAGGAGAATGAGCGGTTGAAGGAGCAAAAGAAGGAGTTGGAAGCGATGCTCCAGTCAAGGAAGAAGCTTGAGGAGCAGGTGGAAAATGGAAGAAAAGAGAACGAGAAGTTGAGCAAGATTATTGCCGATAAGAATGCAGAAATCCAAAATTTGAAAAAGACTAGCGTCAAGGATCAAGTCAACGCTCAGCAGGTCCAAGCGGCCAACCTCACGGCCAATATTCAAAAGTCACTCTCTGCTAGACAGCTCATTGTGGAGGCGGAGGATAAGAAAAAGTTGAAGACAATTCTCCAGTTGGCACAGCTTCAAAAAGAGAACGAGTCCTTGAGAAACGCGGAAAAGGAGGCGGAGCAAAAAATCAAGAAGCTCCTGAGAGAAAACGAGATGCTCAGCTATGACCTGCTCAGTGCAGGGGGTAAAGTGGCACAGCTCCAAGCCGGGATTCTGAAATCGAAAGAAGAAGAAGATGCGAAGATTCAGAAGGTCGAGGAGCTAATGGGGTTGTTGGAGAAGGAGGTTGAGAAGTTGACGAGGGCTCAGGATCAGGAGCAGAACCGTGTGGTATCTGATGACAAGGAATCCGAGGATGAATTTGATGGTGAATCGGAGGAATTGGAGAATGAATCCGAGGATGAATCCGAGGATGAATCGGAGCATAAATCCGAGGATGAATCGGAGGATGAAGAGGAGAAGAGAGCTGGAAGATTCTAATTTTTCTTACTGTCTAAGACGGATCCTCAATAAAGTTGAACTCATTTGTTATTTTGTGTTGTTGAGGGATAGAGAAGGGTAAAACTGGTTAAGATCGGCTTAGCCAGCTATCTCAACGGAAATAGACTAACTAGGGAAGGTCACCGATGGAGATATGATACGTGACCTATATTGTTGGAAAGCTGAAAAAGCGCTAATTCCAAATCGATTTTCAGTTTTTGCCCTGAAGGCCTGATGTTCGAGAAAAACGAGGTCAAAGTTTAGGAAACTTTACCGACATCTGTGAAATATCGGGAACGTGTTTTTCTCGAATACCAGGTCTCGAGAACAAAAACTGAATATACATTTGGAATCATCGTTTTTTGAGCTTTCCAATTATATAAGTCAAGTTCCATAAGAGGGGACTGATATTAGAGAAAAATGAGGTCAAAGTTAGAATAAATAGAAAATTATTACTTTTCAAATGGACCTTACTATACTGATAAAGATATAAGGCTATCCTGGACTGTCTCAGCCAATCTCAAACATTCTTACAGCCCCGTTTTCCAGGACTAGAGTTCAGGAATGTTTGACAACCTACATAACAGAAAATAATTAAAATTCTTTTTTTATGACTTTTACATTTCTGACTTTCAGATTACGACTGTGAATGTAAACGTTACATACAGACCAGATCTGCATGAAAGTGAAAATTCCTTATCCGAAAGTCGGAATTAGATTTTTTAAGCAAATATTCAAAAACTCCAAGAGAACAAATATAAAATTCGCGAAAATCAGTGGAAAATTCGTTTTTGGCTGAAGAAAAGCCTATTTTCTGTAATTTTAGACTATTTTCCCATGAATTTCTGCGAAAATTCCACAGTTAGTAAAATTACTTATCCGGAACTCGGAAGTCGGAAGTGATTTTTCTTATCCGGAACTCAGAAGTCGGAATATCATGCAACTGAAAAAATACAACATTTTTTGAATTCCCAGTTTATTCGAGTCGAGGCACAACAAAATTATTTTAAAAAATTGGCAGAAATCTTAAAAAAAACACATTTTCCTCAAAAACATCTTCTTGTAGTGCATCATTCCCGTCCTCATCCACATTTGATCTGCAATAAAAAGCGTGATGATAAGAGCAGAATCAGATGGAAAAACATAAAAACCACTGGCTGGCTCCCCCGTTTTATGTTCTCTCCCTCGCATGGGAAACAGGCCATAAACAAGGTGAATCATACATTTTTCTCTGGCAAGCGATGTCTGTGGGGACGCGGTTTTCAAACGATCTATAAATTTTGTCATAGGTACTTAGGGCTACGGGGGAGTCTATTTCTGCAGTCAAAACCTGTGCGAGCCAAATTGTTTAGATTTTTTACATGTAGTTCTAAATCGACCACGTACGAACACAGGCAAACCGCTGGGGATAACCAAATGGAACCAGCCTTACCATATGAAAAGTTTGAGAGCTCATTCATAACTCGTCTCGCAGAGACATTTAGCCGGTTTTGATGGCAGAAATGGATTCTAGACTCCAAGTAGTCGAAAGTACATATGACCAAATTTATAGAGCATTTGAAAACCGCTTATACCCAAAAATACACAAAATTCACTCATTCATTTACTTACCGAGGCCACGACTCCACCTCCACGAGCGACATCTTCAGCAATACACATATATTTGCCAAGGGCGCAAGGGCGATAGGTGAGCACCTGTAAATGTGATTTTTTATTATTTTATTGGATTTTTCTAGATTCAAAGGTTTTTTTTTCAATATGAATTCAAATTACTTCCGGACTGTCATCCTCCAAATTTTGAGCATCCTCCGACAGTTTCCTCTTTTCCGTCCTCGCTTCTTTTGGGGCAAGCCCAGAAATGGGGGAAGCCTATAATGACACAGGTGTACACACACTTTCGAGATAACGATGTTTCATGTCTAAATCTCTCCATCCCCTATGCTATCCCCTTTGATATCAGTTAACACAGGAATACTCACCTTCACCAAAACCCAAACGCAAAATAATTAGACTTCTATAAAAATAGTGAAAGACCGAAAATCCGAACATCGGTCTAGAGAGAATATTGGCTATCTAACACCAACAGGACGTATCTATATACCCTATAGAACGGGGGCGGAGCTTGCAGATGGTTGAGAGAAACAGAGAAAGAGAGTGACCATTTCGAAATGTGTCGATGGTGACGAAAGCAGCCTAGACCTTCTCTAGACCTTGAGAGTCTAGACCTTGAGAGAGTGTACCGATTTGAGAGACGTCGTGTACTATTTCGCAATGTGTCGATGGTGGAGGAAGGGAATGGAAGGTCTCATGTTTCTGACTTACAAATGATATTGTTAGATTTGCATTTAGCTACCTTGCAAGCCTATAAACTCTGCTATAATGACTTTTTACTTGACATGTATGACATATTCAGCGCATCAACACGATCTAGAAAAGTAAAAACAAACACTACCATACATTTCATATTGCTCAGGGTGCTCGAGTCTTACAAAGAAAGCGTTATATGTAGACACAGCGTGGACAATGATATTGTATGTGGTAAATCCTATATACCATACTTGCAAACCGGGCCGAAACGGGCCGACCCGGGCCGGCTCGTAACTGGCTTCAAACGCAATATTATAAGATGACAAATATACCAAAATGTAGATCTCGACGAGTTCTATCTCCGTGACCGACTACGGGCCGGATGGCTATTCGTTATTGTGCCGCGGGCCGGGAAAAAGTGCCAAAAAACGCGAAAATGGCCAAAAAAGCCATTCTACCCCGGCCCGCGGCACAATAACGATAAGCCATCCGGCCCGTAGAGGGTCATGGAGATAGAACTCGTCGAGATCTACATTTTGGTATATTTTTCAGCTCATAAAACTCAGTTTGAAGCGAGTTATGCGCCGGCCCGTGTCGGCCCGTTTCGGCCCGGTTTGCAAGTATGCTATATACAACCAGATATGTACACTTAATAAAATTTTATTCAATCATAAATCATTTGGTCTAAAGTTCACTTGAATGATGGACACGGAAGAGTGAAGCTGATGAGGAGAATGCGTGATGCTTCTGAAACATGACATTGTTCTCACTGTCTTTAAAATGATAAAACATACTAATTGTATAGTAGAGAACAGTTGAAGAACACTGCAGTTTAGCGAGAAGACGACATGGATGATCCTGTCACGAGCAGTTTGAGGTTCGGTCTGCCTGAAAATTTCCCTATTAAACTTATACGAATATAAAAGTCTCTCACCATTTGACCAGTTTCGTGCAGCTCTCTAATCAGCGCCCAGAGGATGATTGATGTTGCACGAATGGCTGTTTCTTTGTATGTGATATCCAAGCCATGATTATCCAAAAGATCACGCCATACATCATCGGAGACATGCTGTCTTCCTCCTCAGCTTGAACTTCTTCACTGACTTTGGCAAGCGTGATGTAAAAATTGGATTGTCTTCTTTTCCAATCTTTCTTGTCAAGTCCTTTTGCACTCGTTGTTGGCTTGTTTGGTTGCTCCGATCTCTTTGTTCCAATATCCTCCATCGCTGATTAAGTGCTCAATCAGTTCGAACACTTCTTCGGGTTTTGGTCCTTCGTCTCCTCTCGTCTTTTCAAGTTCCAGTAGATCAGTGTACCACTTTACGAGCCTTCGGGGACCTTCTGCCATAGGGACGTTTTTTGGGTTGGGTGGGCAAGTCCAGAAATGGGTCAAGCCTGAAATGACACAGGTGTACACATTTGTACGTAAATCTCTATGTCTAAATCTCTCCATTCCATATGCTATCTCACTTGATACCAGTTAAGACAGGAATACTCACCTTCACCAAAACCCAAACACAATACATATAATTAGACTTCTATAAAAATAGTGAGAGACCGAAAATCCGAATATCGGTCTGAAGAGAATACTGACTGTCAAACACCAACAGGACGTATATATACCCCTTGAAATGGGGGCGGAGCTAGAGAAATAGAGAAAGAGAGCACTTTTTCGAAATGTGTCGATGGTGACCAATCTGTTCGAGAGAGTGTACCGATGCGAGAGACGCCGTGTACATTTTCGTAATGTGTCGATGGTGGGGGGAGGGAATGGAAGGACACATGTTCCTTACTGACCCTTCCCAGGTTACCCGGTTTTAAAATTCACAAATTACCAGATAACAAGATTTTATTCAATCACAAAACATTTGGTCAAAATTATTCACAATTTTCTGGAGCCAATATTCACAGCATAGCCTCCAGAATCTCCCTCGGAACTTCGAAATCCTTAATTTCCACGTGACTTCTAGCGTTGGCTAGGAGCTCAGCGCTGAGCTCTCCGAGTTTTATCGGGCGGTGAGACATCTTCTTCTTTGGCTCCTTGATATCTCCGGCCAGACGCGCCTTGAGCTCCAGATTCTCCGTCTCCAACTTCGTTAATCTCTCCCCATATCGTTGCAATGTTTTGTTGACGAAATCTAGGAGATGTCCTTGAAGTTCCAGAATCTGTCGGTCCTTGGCGTGAAGCAACTCCTTCTTATCGTCTTCCGACTTCCTCAACTTCTCCTTCAAATCCATTTCAGATTCCTTGAGTCTCAGAATCTTCTGATGCTTCCTGTCGACTCTCACCTTCAAATCTTCGATTTCTTTGGTCGCTGTCTCGAAATTCTTTGTTTGTAAATCGACGATGGTTTGGGACGGTTCCATCTGGAAAATTGGGTGAATTTTATGAATTTTAAAGGGGAAATAGACGAACAAAGACGAGCGATTGAGAAAATCTAATGAGAAAGTGGCAGTGGTCCTCCAGATGTCCTCCAGAGAGGAAGCGGAGTGGGGGCTGTTTGGGGAAAACGGAGGGAATGGACGGTATGGACGGTATGGACGGTATGGACGGTATGAACGGTGTGGACGGTATGGACGGTATGAACGGCTTGGGGAGAACGGGCGATGCGGGAAAAGTGAATAAATGAGATCGGTTACTCTGAAGGCGGAGGGACTAGTCAGTGTTTGTGGACCTTGGGGGACGCCACGTCATTCCGAAGAGCCAGGTGCTCACGAGATAAGACATTTTCCCATCTCACGTTCCATTATGCTTGTGGATCTAATCCATCAACATAAATCGACAGGTGGTAATGACCGCAGACGGTCTGTCACGTCACTTCATATTCCCTGGGAATGTTAACGGCTGAGACTCTTGAAGGGTGTCTGCCTATTCACACCCTGTCTTAGAGAAGGAAGAGCCGCTACGATGGAAGAAAATGGATGAATGATTGTCTCCACTGCCATTACCTCCACCTTATATAGTGGTCCCCGGAGGCGGCTCCGGGAAGATTCGCATTCCGCAAACACCCCGTCGTGTACACTCCTGCGTAATGCAGACTTGACGCGCAAGAAGATGAGGATGGGTATTCTCTTCCCATTCATTCATCCCTTTTCTCATCTTGCTGACTACCCCGTCCTCCTCCCTCAATCAATCAATAACTCTTTTCAGAAACAAATGAATCCACGAGTCATGGTCACTTTTGAGAAGTCTTCTATGGCACCGAAGGCCGCATCCATTGCTGCCATCCAGGACAACGTGAAATCTCTCAGCAAAGCATTGGAGAGCATGAAAATCGAGAATGCCCAGAAATTCAAACGATTGGAGCGGAAGATCGTAGAGCAAAAGAGGGATCAGGAGATTCTGGAGCTCAAAAAGAAGCTTAGAACGGTCCAAGCGAATTATGAAGCTCTAAAAGAAAGTCAACGAGAATACCAAAAGGTCGTGCAAAAAGATGCGGCAACAATCAGGAAGATCATCGATGAGAAGGAACAAAAAGCGAGGAAAGTTGTGAAAAAAGAGAAGGAGCTTAAGAAACAGGTGGAGGAATTGAAGGTTAGCCTGGCTAAGAGTGATGCCATGATTTCTGAGAAACAGGATATAATCGAGGAGCAGAAGGTGGAAATCAAGGATCTCCGTAACAACTACCAGGTGTTCAGCGAGTACCACTCAATGATGAAGAATGAGATCGAAAAGGACGACTGTGATATGAAGATGATGAAAGATGAGAATAATGCGTTGCAGAAGGAGAATCAGGAGGTGAAGGAGAGGAATCAGAAGTGGGAACGAGAGGTCCGTCAGATGGAGAAGGAGATGAAGGAGGTCCATAAGATTGCGATGGAGAGGGATGAGCAGATTGCGAAGGAGTTGGAGGAGACTAGAGAGGAAGTGAAGGAGAGGAAGAAGAGGCTTGAGGAGGCGATGAAGAAGATGGAGGAGGAGCTGGAATCGGATTAATTGGATGTTTGTGTTGATTTTTTTGAACATCCTTTTGTAATATGCTTTTTTTTCAAACTGAATGAAGTATTTTGAGTCAAAAAATGTTAAAGGGCTTATTCTACTGCGACTTACCGTAACATAAAGTAATCTACAGTAATCTCAGATCAGAGCAACCGTAACTTTCAGTACCCATGACTCCTGTATGCTGAGTTTACGGTATTTCTGTCTATGGAGGGCCACTTTCCATAGTTTCGGAATGTTTAGCTTCTAAAAAAAACTGGTTGCAAAAATATTGACTTTATTGATTTCATTTTAACATAGATTTTACAGCAAAACACAGAATTTTAATTTATCAATTAATCAGTGTATGTACATTCGTCCACCAGTTTTGCGAGTTGTTCCTGCTGAGCAATGAGTGTATCCTTGACGGTACTCTGGATGCTAACGAGACTTTTGATCCCGCCTAGAATGTTTCCAGATACTTTGTGCTCCGCTGCTAGCTGAGCAATAATCTTGTTCAGCTGTTTTTCCTGCTTTCCATTCTCCACTTGCTCCTCGAGCTCAACAGATTGCTTTTGGGTTTTTTGGGTCAAAGTCTCAATTTTATCGTTCATTTCCATCAGATCCCAACTGAGCTCCTCGATCTTCTTGTTAGCATCTCTGACCTGCTTCTCAAGCTTCTTCTTAGACTGGATCTCCGCCTCCAGTTGCTTTTTAAGCTCCGACTCCTTCTCAGCAGGATCTGACTGTTGAACCTTGGACATGGTAGTGATGTTGGTAATCCATGACTCTAGTTTTTGGATTTCCGCCGCTTGGGAGGTGATTTTGGCTTCGGCTTGAGATAGCTTCGTCATTCTGAAAATTAAAGATTAAACAATTGTTCCCCCCTAACTAACTACATGTACTTACATCTCTGTCCTCTCCTGCTCTTCTTTGTTCTTCTTTTGCTCCTCCTCATATTTCTTCTCCAAAGAAAGCTCCGCCCACAATACTTGAGAACCCATCGTGCGGCATCTGAAGAACCAGCAATCCACGCATGCATTTGTCATCTCAACCGTTTTTCCGATGATCTCCCTCTCAATAAAATCTGGAGTCGGATTCTTCTCGTAGATTTTTTTGAGAGTTTTATGCTGGTGAGCGGTGATCTTCCTCATGGATGCGCTGAAAAGTGAAAATGAATTAGCTTACAATTAGCTAAGGATAGTTAAGGATCCCAATACTTACGCCTGTTCCTCCCGCTCCTTGTTCTTCTCCTGCTCCTCCATTGTTTCCTTCTTCACAATCAAAGCATCGAATGTCTTATGCTCCGCCCACAATACTTCAGGGCCCATGACTCGGCATTTGGAAAACCAGAACTCTATGTTTATATGTGATATTCCATATGTTACGGCCATGAGATCTCTCTCCTGCTTATCTGGAAGCGGATTCTTCTCGAAGCATTTAGTGAGAATTTCATGTTCGTGTCGAGTGATGCCCATCTTGAGTGTCCTGAAATATGAGCAACGATAGAAAGGGAATGTAGAGAGTTCTACGAGAGACAACAAAAAGAAACACGACGAGTAAGACCTAGGACGCCAAGACAATGATGAGTGGCTCTGATGGACATATCCTTCAAGATAGCGAATGTGGGTCTCCGGGAAGATGGGTGGATGCGGACTAGGGAATGTTCGAGAGCTCTTAGAGAGAGAGAACACCACCAGAACCGAAGACAGTGCGGCCCGGAGAAGGGAGAGCAGCAATGACTACGATGGCAGGAAATCGATGAATGACTGTCTCCACTGCCATCCCCTCCTCCTTATATAGTGGTCTCCGGTGGCGGCTCCGGGAAGATTCGGATTCCGCAAACACTCCGCCATGTACACTCCTGCGTATTGCGTACTTGACGCGCAGGATGGGGATGAGGACTGTCTTCCTCATTCATTCATCCCTTCTCTCCTTTTGCTGACTACCCCGTATTCCTCCTCTTCTCTCCCTCACTCAATCAATAACTCTTTTCAGAAACAAATGTATCCACAAGTCATGATGACTGGTCAGAAGACTTCTATGGCACCCCCTCTCAAATCAGCATCTATCGCAGCCCTCCAAGACAACGTTCAATCTCTCAGCAAAGCATTGGAGAGCATGAAAATCGACAGTGACAAGAAATTCAAACGATTGGAGAGAAAGATCGTGGAGCAGAAGAAGGATCAGGACATTCTGGAGCTCAAAGAGAAGCTTAGAACGGCCCAAGCGAATTATGAAGCTCTAAAAGAAAGTCAACGAGAATACCAAAAGGTCGTGCAAAAAGATGCGGCAACTATCAGGAAGATCATCGATGAGAAGGAACAAAAAGCGAGGAAAGTTGTGAAAAAGGAGGAGGAGCTTAAGAAGCAGGTGGAGGAGTTGAAGGCCAGTTTGGCTAAAAATGAAGCCACAATTTCTGAAAAACAAGATATTATCGAGGAGCAGAAGGAGGAGATCAAGGATCTCCGCAATCACTACCAGGTGTTCAGCGAGTTCCACTCAATGATGAGAAATGAGATCGAGAAGGACGACTGTGATATGAAGATGATGAAGGATGAAAATCACACGTTGCAAAAGGAGAATCAGGAGTGGAAGGAGAGAAATCAGAAATGGGAACGAGAGGACCGTCAGATGAAGAAGGAGAGGAAGGAGGTTAGGAAGATTGCGATGGAGAGGGATGAGCAGATTTTGAAGGAGTTGGAGGAGACTAGAGAGGAGGTGAAGATTCAGAAGGAGAGGGTTGAGGAGGCAATGAAGAAGATGGAGGAGGAGCTGGAATCGGATTGATTTTATGTCTGTATGAACAACTTTTTGTAACATGGGTTTCTCAACCAAATGAAGTGTTTTATATCAAAATGTTCTTGTGTTTAAAGTCAATTTTATGTGACATGGTTTTTTTAACCAAATAAAGAATTTTTTATTAAAAATGTTCTTCGGTTTTGAGGTCATGACAAAAACAATTTACAGGGCTTATTCTAGTAGCCTACCGCAACCTGATGTTATCCGATGTGAACAACTGTAACTTACAGTAGCCAGGACTCAAGGTTGGTCGAAGATTGATAAATTTCCAAGTACGGTAATTCTGTGTATGGTAGTGTAAAAACTGTGTCATTGTGTCAGTTGTCATACAGTTACCTACCGTAGCCTACAGTAGCCTATCATAAAATCGTACCGTATCATATGCCCTACAGAAACCCAATGTAGATTTTTGTGGTCTACTGCGGTCACCTTTCTTAGTAGTGAAATGCATACTCTACCTTTACCGTTTCAAAAAAGATCAGTTTTAAAATGCCACACGGTTTCAAAATTTCGAAAAAAGACTGGTTGCAAAACGATATACTTTATTGGTTTCATTTTAACACAGTTTTTTTACAACACAGTATTATTATTCATTAATTAATTAACAGATAATCATTTTTGAAAAAACATCTCGAAGGCGTTCAGCAGCTTTGCGATTTGCTCCTGCTGAGCATCGACTGCATCCTTGACGCTATTCTGGATGAGATTTTGGAATCCGGCAAGAAGATTTTTGGCCTCTTTGAGCTCAGCAGATTGCTCTTCGTTTCTTCGGGTCATTGTCTCAATTTTATCGTTATTTTCTTTCAGAAGCAAGTTCAGTTTCTCGACTTTCTTGTCAGCCTCTTCGACCTGCTCCTCGAGCTTGTTCTTAGACTGGAGCATCGCCCATAATCGCTTCGTTTCCTCCTTCAACTTCTCATTCTCTCTTTTGAGCTCCGGCTCTTCTCCAACCTCCTGCCATAATGCGTCAGGACCCACCGTGCGGCATCTGAAGAACCAGCAATCCACGGCTACATTCGTCATCGCAACCGATTTTGCTATGATCTCTAACTGATCATCATCTGGAACCGGAATCTTCTCGTAGAACTTTGTTAGTTTTTCATGCTGGTAGTGGGTGATCTTCTTCTTCTTCGCCCTGAAAAGTAGAAAGTTTGTAAAAATTTGAATACAGGTATAGATTCTTCTGGTTTCAGCCAATTTTAGAAGGTCTCAACCTTAGTTAAAAATAGTTGAGGATACTTAAAAGAACTCTTTTAACAACACTTACATCTCTCCCTCCCGCTCTTTTTTTTTGTTCTCCAAAGAAATCTCCGCCCACAATGCTTCAGCACCCATGACTCGACATTTGTCGAACCAAGAAGTGACGACGTCACTGAAGTATTCACGGATGGACGGTTTTCCAATAGTTCTTCTTATGATCTCCATCTGTCTATAGTCTGGAAACGGATTCGTCTCGTAGAACTTCGTGAGTTGTTTATGCTGGTGAAGATTTATTTCCATCTTGAGTGTTCTGAAATATGAGCAAGGATAGAAAGAAAATGTTCTACTAGAGACAAAAAAGGAAACACGGCGAGTAAGACAAAGGAAGACAATGAATGAATGTGTGTGATGGACTGATTCTTCGAGATAATGGATGCCTGGGGGAGGGTCCCCGGGAAGATTGGTGTATGCGGACTTGAGAATGATCGAGAACGTCTTCTGGTCCGCACACATTGAATACGTTTTTGCGGTCATGTAAATAGACAACACCTTCCACGTCACAAGACAGCCTTTGAGAAGGGAGGCACCAAGGCAAACAGACATCTTTCAGGCGCCTCAGCCCCTAACATTTGTAGGGAATATGAAGTGACGTTACAGACAGTCTGCTGCCATTAACACCATAATCTGCTGATTTATGTTGATGGATTAGATCAATTTTCAGCTGTCTTCTGATGTTCAAGAGAATCCGGGAGTCTAGAATTAAGGATTGGGGAGCTGAGCACCAGAATCTAGGATCCAACAGAAGAAGGTGGATCGGAGGTTCCATAGAACATAGGATCTGAAGAATTAGAGGGATCTGAGACTGAAGGACCAGGATCTAGAGAAGAGTCTGAAATACAAAGTCTGGAATCATGAATTGGTGGGATGCTAAGACAGAGGGCTAAGTGTGAAATCGATAGTCCAGGATCCAGACCCAGAGCTTAAGGGAACCGGGTCCATGATCCAGGAAAACTTTGGATGAAGGGGATCTATGAACCTGAGGGTCTTAGCAAAAGAATCGGAAGAAAGGGACAAGGAGGTTCAGCGGTACCGTATGGGTACCCAACGTCAATTAGAATCAGGCAGTGAAAACAGAGTAAATGGACGGATAATAGAATGCATTTTGTCCACAATATTTGCTGACCTTACGACAGATCGCAATGCCACGTCACTAACAAGATCTTATCTCATGAGAATCTTCGGGAAGGTCCCCTAGACTCTTCGGGAAGGTTCTCTGGTGACGTGGCATACCTAGGTCCGCAAACACCACACTCTACGTTTTGCGGACCAGTCCCTCCTCCTAAAACTCTCAAACTATCTTAGTCAAAGAGTGTCTGGCAGACTGTTCATTCGTCCAGACCACAAAAATACCCCTTCCCAACATGAAATACCGTTTATAATCCATTTATTCATTCAAAAAAATCCAATAAAACAGTAAGACATATAATCAGATTTTAAGAATCTCATACCAAGCGGAACCAGAGTCCGAGTAAAAAACTCCATCGCTTGACACCTCATCCTCCTCGTCGTCACTTGACTCCGCCTTCTCCAACTCCTTTATCTTCTCCATAGCATCATCAAGTTGACGCTTAAGCTCCGCCCCCTCATTAACCACCTCCTGCAACTGCTTCTGGAGTTCCATGTTCTCCCGATCCTTCATCTGTAACAGCTCATCAAAGTAGTCGTCCCTAGCCTTTGACTCAAGCCCCGCCTCCAGGTCAGCCGTCTCCTGAAGTTTCTGGGTTTGCTCCTCGAGCTCCGCCACCTTTTGATCCTTGGCGGATGCTTCCTTCAACTTGAAAATTTCAGCGTCCTTCATCTGAAGCTCCTGTTGATGCTCCGACTTCATAACAAACAATTTCCAGTGGAACTCCTTGGCCTCCTCCCTCAAAGCCTCCTCGGACTTCTTCATTTCCAGATACTTTTGTTCTTGCTTTTGGAGCTGATCCTTGAGTTGTTGGACCTCCTGATTTCCATTTACTTTCAAATTCTCCTCCAACAACTTCTGAATCCGTTGATCCCTCCCACGAAGGAGGTAGTTGTAGTAGGAGATATCGTTGGCAGTATTAAGATAGGCTTCGTTCGCCTCGGATTGAAGACGCTTGTTGGCTTGTTTGAGTTTTTGAAGCTCCGCCTCCTTTGCGGCGAGCAGGGCTTCCGGGGTCTGGGCGGTTGGTGGGGGTTCTTGAGTGACCGGTTTACTGGAGAGGAGACGTAAGAAGTGAGGCGATGGCTTCAATTTGTGGTTAGGTGGGTCCATCTGAAATGAGAGAGATTGAGTAGGTAGGTAGAGAGGAATGGTATGAGGAGGGAGAGGAGAGAACGGGCGGTGTGGGCTGTGCGAGAAAAACGGGCGGTCCAAGGAGAGCGGGCGGTCCGATGAAAACGGGCGATACAAGAAGAAGAACGGACGGTGTGAGGATAACGGGCGGTCCGAGGATAACGGGCGGTACAACTAGAGTACACAAGACGGTGCGGGCGGCCCGAGGATAACGGGTGCTCCAAAGAGAACGGACGGTCCAAGGAAAACGGACGGTCCAAGAAGAACGGGCGGTCCGATGATAACGGGCGATACGAGAAGAACGAGCGGTGCGGGAAGAGTGAGTAAATGAGATCGTCAACTCTGAAGGCGGAGGGATTGGTCCTGTTTGCCGACCTGGGTATGCCACGTCACCGAATCTTCCCAAAGAGTCTTCTCGAAGGTTCTCACAAGATAAGACCTTTTTCATTCCAACCCTTTATTGTACTTGTGCATCTGCTCCATCATCATAAATCTACAGATTATGGTGGTAATGGCCACAGACGGTCTGTCATGTCACTTCATACTCCCTCAGAATGTTAGGGGCTGAGACTCCTAAAGGCAAATACGTACGCAGTGTTTGCGGACCAGGAGACGTTCTCGAACATTCTCTAGTCCGCATTCACCAATCTTCCCCGGGGACTCGCACATTATCTCGAAGGATCAGTTCATTCATTCATTGCCTTCCTCGGCCTTACTAGTCGTGTTTCTTCTTTTTTGTCTCTAGTAAAACTCTCTACATTCCCTTTCTATTTTTCTCATATTTCAGGACAACCAAGATGGAGGGCATTACTCGTCATCAGCATGAACAACTCACGGAGTATTACAAGAGACATCCAGATCCAGATTGGCAGCAGAGAGAGAGCATAGCCAAATCGTATGGAATGTCACATAGGGACGTGCAGTTCTGGTTGGATAGATGCCGAGTCGTGGGGCCTGAAGAATTGGGGGCGGAGATTTGTTTGGAGAAAAAGTGGAAAAGGGAGCTGGAGCGGAGGCGGGAGCGGGAGCAAGAAATGTGAGTATTGTTAAAATCGTAGATATAATGCATATAGTATCTATGAACCTGCTGAAATTGGCTGAAACCAATGGAATCTGAATCTTTATCCAATTTTTGCCAATTTTTTTAAAACTTTTAGTGCGTCCAATAAGAAGATCAGCTACTACCAACACAAAAAGCTAACAAAGTTCTATGAGACGAATCCGCTTCCAGATGATGATCAGTTAGAGATCATAAGCAAATCGGTCTCGATGACAAATCAAGCCGTGGATTGTTGGTTCTTCAGACGCCGTAAGATGGGTCCTGAAGCATTGTGGCAGGAGGTTGGAGAAGTGGATCTTGAGGATTGGAGAAGGAAGAAGGAGGAGGAGGAGACAGAGTTGTAAGTCTTAAGAAATCTAAACCAAAAGTTCGGACTGCTCTTCGTGCTGCTCACTTAAAATTTTATATCTCCAATTTCCAGAATGACGAAGCTATCTCAAGCGGAAGCCAAAATCGCCTCCCTCACCGCCGAGAATCCGAAACCAGAGTCCTCGATCACTAACCTCATCACCTGTACTCATGCTCAACAGTCAGATTCTGTCAGATTCATCACTATTGAAAAGGAGTTGGCACGTGTTTCCTCGCAACTGAAGGCTTTTGAGGAGGCGGAGCTCAAAAAGGAGAATGAGAGGTTGAAGGAGCAAAAGAAGCAGTTGGAAGAGGTGTTGCAGTCTAAGAAGAAACTGGAGGAACAGGTGAAGAATGGAAAGAAAGAGAACGAGGAGCTGAGAAAGATTATTGCACAGCAAGCAGCGGAGCTCACGGAATCAAAGAATCTCATCTCCGACAAGAATTCAGAGATTCAAAGTCTGATGAAGAATAGCGTCAATGAGGACCAAATTGAAGCCAAAATCACCTCCCAAGCCGCCGAAATCCAGCAACTAAAGTCCTGGATCACTAATATCACTACCATGTCTCATGTTCAATCAGATCCTATGAAACTGTTAAATGTTGAGAAACAGTTGGCACGAAATTCCTCACTACTTGAAGAGGCGGAGCTTAAAAAGAAGAATGAGAGGTTGAAGGAGCAAAAGAAGGAGTTGGAAGCGATACTTCAGTCTAAGAAAAAACTAGAGGAGAAAGTGGAAGAGGCTAACAAAAAGATCGAGGAGCTGAGTTTTTTTCTGAAGGAAAAGAACGATGAAGTTGAGGCTATGACTCAGAAAAACAAAGAACAGTCTGCTGAGCTCAAGGAAGCCAAAACTCTTGTTGCTGACAAGGCTGCAGAGATTCAGAATCTCACTAGCATCCAGAATAGCGTCAAGGATGCGTTCAATGCTCAGCAGGAACAAATCGCGAAGTTGCTTACTCTTTGACTTGCTGTTCTGTTGAAGATACATATTACTCTCCTTCCGTCGTTGGAAAATTATAAAAAATGATAATCCATTAATTTATTTTAATTTATTTTTTTTATCAAACTTCTGTGTTTTTCTGTAAAATCTGTGTTGAAATGAGACCAATAAAGCATATTGTTTTGCAACCAGAATATGTAGCGTTTGTTTCAAAAATGGCAGCGAGCTACTTGTGTATGCTCTCTGGCAGTCTGTTTGTCAGCTCATCTACATACATCTTCCCTGCGTAGACTGACATGGAATTTGGTTCTCAATTCATTTATTCATTCAAAAAAAAAATCCAATAAAACAATTAAGCACACAATATCCACCGCTTCTCAGATTTGAAGGATCTCATCGCTCTCCTCCTTATTTTTGCTTTACTCCTCCTCCAACTGCCTTATCTTCTCGATAGCTTTGTTCAGTTTAAGTTTAACCTCCGCCCCTTCTCTAACCACCTCCTGCAACTGCTTCTGAAGCTCCATATTCTTCCGAGCCATCATCTGTTGCATCTCATCAAACAAGTCGTCCTTCGTCTCATGACGTTCTCCATTATCATCCTTTATTATGTTTGCGCATCTGCTCCATCATCATAAATCGACAGATTATAGTGGTAATGGCCACAGAAGTTCTGTCACGTCACTTGGAACGTTAGGGGCTGAGACTCCTAAAGGCAAATACGTACTCAGTGTTTGCGGACCAGAAGACGTTCTCGAACATTCTCTAGTCTGCATACACCAATCTTCCCGGGGACTCTCGCGCATTCACTATCTCGAAGGATCTGTCCATCAGACACATTCATCCATTGTCTTTCTAGGCCTTACTTACATCATCTTTCCCATTTTAGACCCTCTACATTCCCTTTCTAATTTTGCTCATGTTTTCAGGACACTCAAGATGAATATCACGTTTTACCAGCATAACGTGCTAGCACAGTTCTACAAAAGGATTCCGGTTCCAGAGACGGTGCAGAAAGAGATTGTAGCCAGTTCTTATGGAATTGCATATTCTGACGTGGAGTCCTGGTTGGATAGATGTCAAGTCGTGGGTCCTGAAGCATTGTGGGCGGAGATTTCTTCGGAGAAAAAAGAATCGGAGGAGCTTAAGGAGGAGAAGGAGTCAGAAATGTAAATATAGCTAGACAAAAAAAAATTTATAAAAAATTTATATCTCTAAGTTTCAGAATGACAAAGCTATCTCAAGCTGAAGCTAAAATTATCTCCCAAACTGCCGAAATTCGAAAACTAGAGTCCCGGATTATCAACCTCACTACTATGTCCCAAGAGCAAACTGCTGAGCTCAAGGAGCAAGTGGAAAATGGAAAGAAAGAAAACGAGGAGCTGAGCAAGACTATTGCGCGACAAGCAGCGGAGCTCATGGAATCCAAGAATCTCATCGCCGACAAGAATTCCGAGATCCAAATTCTGATGAAGAATAGCGTCAAGGATCAAGCCGAAATCCAACAACTAAAGTCTTGGATCACCAACCTGACCACCATGTCTCATGTGCAATCAGATCCTGATAGACTGCTCAATGTGGAGAAGGAGTTGGCACGAGTTTTCTCAAAACTTGAGGAGGTGGAGCTTAAGAAGGAGAATGAGAGGTTGAAGGAGGAAAAGAAGGAGTTGGAGGCGATGCTCCAGTCTAAGAAGAAGGTCAAAGAGCTGAGCTTGCTTCTGAAGGAAATGAACGATAAAATTGAGACTATGACCCAAAAAAGGCAGGAGCAATCGGTGGACCTCAAGGAATCTGAGAATGTTCTAGCCGGGATTCAAAGTCTCATAAGCATCCAGAATAGCGTCAAGGATGCAGTCATTGCTATGCAGGAGCAACTTGGAAAGCTGGTGAACGAAATTACTCTTTGACTTGCTTTTAAAAATGATACTCCTTTAATTATTACATAAAAATGATGTGTTTTTGTGTAAAATCTGTGTTAAAATGAAACCAATAAAGTATATCGTTTTGCAACCAGTCGTTTTTCAAAACTAGGACATTCCAAAACTATAGAATTCGGTCCTTCAACTGTCTTCCAATCATTCTTGACTTCAGTTAAGAGGTAATGGTAGGTTTGCAGAATCTTCCCAATGAGTCTAGGTTCTCATGAAAAAAGACCTTGTTGGTGACGTGGCATTCTATCTTTAAGGCCTAGGTCAGCAAATATTGTGGGGCCGGCCCCTACCACCAGATTCATGTACTCAGTGTTTGCGGACCAGAAGACGTTCTCGAACATTCTCTAGTCCGCATACACCAATCTTCTCGGGGACCCACATTCACTATCTCGAAGGATCTGCCCGATTAGACACACTCATTCATTGTCCTCTTGTGATGTAGGATTTGAACCATTCCTACTATACAATTCGCAATTATCGGGGAGCATTCCTCCACTCTTTCCCTCTGCGCGTTTCCCATTGTCACCTTTTTCGTGAGCTAGTGATTTTCAGAACACTCCGACTTGAACAACCAAGAATGGAAATCGGTACAACCAAGCCTGACGGAGGACAAGTAGCAGACGATTTGTAAGTTGCTCATGGATATCTTAAGCTTAAATTTACAATCTCTCCAGATCTTGAAATTACGAAACCTATGTCATGTATTCTAGGTAGTCCTAACACCTTTGCCTATGGCTCTTTTATGTAAAATTTTAGGACAGTTCTCTCTCTCTCTCGAATCCCCGTCCTACGCATATTTCTTTGGATTCGGTAGAGTGCAGTTGTAAGAAGCGAGTTCTGTTAAGTCCCGGATTCTGAAGTTAGCAAATCCCCCTGACTTCTCCTATCCCAAACTAATTATCCATTCCAGAATCCGCTATCTCAAAATGGAAAATTCCCAACTAAAAGACGAACTCGCCTGGATAAAGGAGGAGCTAAAAAAGATGAAGTTGGAGATGAGTGAGCTGGAAGAAAAGAGGGATCCGGAACGGGAAAAGGCGGTGGAAATAGAAGACGAGCTCAGCAAGCTTAGATTTCAGTGGAAGAAGGTGGAGTCGAAGTATGAAAAATTGATAGTGAAGGGGGAAAAAGAAGAAGAGGAGCTAGAAAAGGAAGAAGGGGATCCAGAAGACCCTCAACAGAAAATCAAACGGCTCGAGGGTCACATCAAATTTCTGTTGGATGCCAATGTAAAAACTAGTCGGGAGCTGAAGATGAAGTCGGACGATCTAGAATTCATGGAGTACCGTTTGGAATATGAGAGGGCTAAGCGCACTGTGGCAGATGGAGAATTCAGGGAGTTGAGAGAGAAGCTCCAGAAGGCGGAGCTCCAGAAGGCGGAGCTCCAAGATATCAAGGATTCAATGGATCTGGAGAAAGGGGCGGAGCATCCGGCATCTCCAGAATCGTCAAAAAATCAGAAGAGGATGGACGAGGATAGCGTATCGATGACCAGTTGGGAGGAGATTCAATGAGGATTTAATCATTTTTTGCTGTTTTTTTAATTGAAAATTGGAATTTTCTGGAATTTTAATGAATTTTTGGCATAAAAATTTGATTTTTTTAGTCAGTAAGACATTTGGATGAACAGACACACAGATAGACAAATATCCACTCTAAAACCCAGGTGAACGGACAGACGGACACACAAAAAAACACAAAAAATGACTCAAAACAACCCAAAAATTGCTCAAAAACATCAAAATTTGAGTGTGGCCGAGTTTTTTCGAAATTCGGTTTTCTAGGCCACCATGTGGAAAACTCGGCCAGCTGTGAATTTGTGACTTTTGGGCATTTTTGAACATTTTTTGAGCTCGAAGACTAGTTTTTTCAAAAATTTGGATTTCTAGGCCACGAGTCGGAAAACTCAGCCACGGATCACGTTCAGTGGTTTGTTTGTTGTTTTCAGGTACTAGAAACGCTGAAAATGTTAAAAACTGACTATCTTAGCTCGGGGACTAGTTTTCCATAAATTTGGGTTTCTAGGCCACGACTCGGAAAACTGGGCCATGAACCAAATTTGACTTTTTCAGTGATTTTCAATGGTTTTCTTTCATTCTAAACAATCAAAATATACCATTTTAGACTCCGGGGACTAGTTTTTGCAAGATTTGGATTCTTAGGCCACCAGGTGAAAAACTCAGCCACGAATCACGTTCAGTGGTTTTTTGTTGTTTTTAGGTACTAAAAACGCTGAAAATGTTAGAAAATGACCATCTTAGCGCGAGGACTAGTTTTTGCAAGATTTGGTTTTCTAGGCCACGAGTGAAAAACTCGGCCACAGACCACTTTCGGTGGTTTTTCTGCTGTTTTTAAGTTCTAGAAACGCTGAAAATGTTAAAAACTGACTATCTTAGCTCGGGGACTAGTTATTCCTGAAATTTGGATTTCTAGGCCACGAGATGGAAAACTCGGCCACGTATCACTTTCGGTGGTTTTTTGTTGTTTTCAGGTAGTAGAAACGCTGAAAACGTCGAAAAAGAAGAGATTACTGTACCTAGATTCGGGTTACGGTAGCTGAGGACATCCGGACACACAGACAGACAAGTGTTTTTCGTATTCACGTTCTTTATTCATCAAATCAATCCAAAAAATTCAATTTCAAATTTACAAAAATTTTCCCATTAATATCGAAGATTATATTTATATTCATGAAAAGTTAAGCAATTCAAATTCAAATTTACAAAAAAAGTTCACATCTTTTTACAGCCAAAATTCACATTTACAAAAAAAATTTACAATTGTTCATGCCCAAAGAAAATCTCTTCCCAACTGGAGGATTTCGTCGACTTGTCGTCCTCGTCTCCGCTCTCATCTGAATCCTCGGATTCCTCTGATTCTGTTTCTGGAGCATCATCTTCTGGCTCCGCATCCGCCTCCGCATCCGCATCCGCATCCGCCTCCTCTTCCTCTTCCTCTGCTTCTGCCGCCGCCTTCCTTATTGCTTCCTCCACCATCCTCTTATACTCCTCCCTTTTCTCCACCACCAATCTCTTCTCAAGCTCCGCCTCCAATTGATTATATTTAAACTTCTGGCGCGCTCCCTCGATCCAGGTTTTCTTGGCGAATTCCTGGTATTCAAGGATGTGTTCCTCGTTTTTGGCGAGTTTGGCTTGGAGATCAGCCAGAATCTTCTGATCCTTCTCGTGTGTTTCCTGGTTTTCAGCTAGTTTGGATTTCAGATCGATTAGCTCCGCCTCCAATTCCTGATTTTTCAAATTGGCGGCTTTGAGATCAATGATCGGTTGTAGCGTAACCTTCCTTTTAACCCACTTTACTCTGAGCTCTGCTAGCTCCGCCTCCATATTCAGAATTTTCTGATCCTTCTTCTTGTTTTTAGCCACCAATTTGGATTTCAGATTGGTAAGCTCCGCCTCCAATTTCTGGTTTTTCTGACAGAGCTGTTCTTCTAGAGTCTTCTCATCCTTCTTGTGACCTTCCTGGACTTCAGCCAATTTGGATTTCAGATTGGTAAGCTCCGCCTCCAATTTTTCATTTTTCAGATTGGCGGTGAGTTGTTCTTCCTGGTGTTCAGCCAGTTTGCCCTTTAGCTCTGCTAGCTCCGCCTCCAAATCTTCCATAATCTTATGATCCTTCTCCTGTCCTTCCTGGTGTTCAGCCAACTTCCCCTTGAGCTCTGCTAGCTCCGCCTCCAAATCCCGATATTTCAGATTGACGCCTCCCAATTCTCGAGTAACCTTCTCCACCTCAATTTCTGCAAGTTTTTTCTCCATGAAGAGGTCTTCAGTTGTCTCTAGATAGGTCTGCTTATTTTCAGCCAATTTGGATTTCAGATTGGTTAGCTCCGCCTCCAATTCCTGGTTGACAGTTTGCTCGTCCTTCTTATCAGCCAATTTCCCTTTGAGCTCTGCTAGCTCCGCCTCCAAATCCTCATTCCTCGAATTGACCGTTTCAAGCTCTCTGCTAAACTCCTCCACCTCGATTTCCGCTCTTTGCCGGTCAAGAATTTCTTTCAGAATTCTGGATTCCAGCGTCGCTACCTCACGATTCAAATCATCATAGCGGGATTGCATCTCATTCAACTTTTTGCCCAGTCCTTGTTTCAAATCCGCCAGTTGGCAGGTGACTAGGGTGAATTCCACTTGAGAATTTCTAAATTCTTCGGTCAATTTTTGGTTTTCCGATTCGAGTTGCGAGTTTTTCTCCATGATTCGTTGGAATTCCATAGAATCAGAATCTTCCTTCTCTTCTGAATCCTTGAGCTCCGCTCGTTCCAGTTGGGCTTGAATAGTGGAGATAGTGGATTGCCTGAAAATTTGAAAATAAGATTCAAAAATCCCAAAAAAAAAATGGCTCAAAATTACTCAAAAACTTGGGAAACTGGCCTAAAATTACTTTAAAAAACCCGGAAAATGGCTTAAAATTACTAAAAACCCCAAAAATGGTCCGTGGCCGAGTTTTCCGACTCGTGGCCTAGAAATCCAAATTTTGCGAAAACTAGTCCCCCGAGCTCAGAAAGTCAGTTTTTGACATTTTCAGCGTTTCTAGAGCTTGAAAACCACAGAAAAGCACCGCGAATGGACCATGGCCGAGTTTTTCAGCACGTGGCCTAGAAATCCAAATTTTGAAAAAACTAGTCCCCAAGGTCAACAAAGTTGCTTTGGGGCTTATTTTGATGATTTAGAGTCGAAAAAGCGATTGAAAATCATTGAAAAAGTTAAATTAGGTTCATGGCCGAGTTTCCCACCTGATGGCCTAGAAATCCCCCACTGACTCAAAAACTAGCCCCCCTGACTCACTGCTCGTCAATTTTGCCTTCCAACTTTGAATCCTTTGTCTCCAATTCCTGGATTCTGACGGCTTGCTCGGCGAGCTCCTTCTGGTGGTCGTTCATCTTCGCTTCTCTGAAAATGTGGGGATATGAGCGGTGGCCTAGAAATCCAAATTTTGAAAAACTAGTCCTCGAGCTAAGATGGCCATTTTCTAACATTTTCAGTGTTTTTAGTACCTGAAAACAACAAAAAACCACCGAAAATGGTCCATGGCCGAGTTTTCCGACTCGTGGCCTAGAAATCCAAATTTTGAAAAAACTCGGCCACACTCAAATTTTGATGGTTTTGAGAAATAAAGTCATTTTTTGACATTTTCAGCGTGTTTCTATAGCTTAAAAACAACAAAAAAACCGCCAAAAGTGATCCGTGGCCGAGTTTTCCACTTGGTGGCCTAGAAATACAAATTTTGAAAAAAAAAACTCGGTCACACTCAAATTTTGATGGTTTTGAGAAATAAAGTCATTTTTTGACATTTTCAGCGTGTTTCTATAGCTTAAAAACAACAAAAAAACCGCCAAAAGTGATCCGTGGCCGAGTTTTCCATATGATGGCCTAGAAAACCAAATTTTGAAAAAACTCGTCCACACTCAAATTTTGATGTTTTTGAGTCAAACAACGTCCAAAAAGCTAAAAAATCGCAAAAATAACTCAAAAGCGCCGGAATTCGGCTGTGGCCTAGTTTTCCACCTGGTGGCCTAGAAATCCGAATTTGGGAAAAACTAGTCCCCGAGCTCGGAAAGTCAGTTTTTGACATTTTCAGCGTTTCTAGAGCCTAAAAACCACAAAAAAGCACCAAGAATGGTCCGTGGCCGAGTTTTCCGACTCGTGGCCTAGAAATCCAAATTCTGCAAAAACTCGGCCACACTCGAATTTTGATGTTTTTGAGCAGTTTTTGGGGTGTTTTAAGCCATTTTTAGACATTTTAAAGGTGAACTCACAATTTTCGGATCCTGTCACGATCGACTTTGATCATATTCGTCATAAGATGGTATTCATCCGTTTCTACGAACTCGCAGATGGTCATGTTGTGAGCAAAGGGGTCACGAGTTCTGAAAAATCATGATTTGTAAGAGAAAATAGGTTAAAAATATGAAAAATAGGCGGAAAATGAGTAACAATTGAGGAAAAATCGGACAAACAGACACACAGACAGATATAGCTGACAGAGGGGAGTACTGTACTGACAGAGGGGGACAGTGGACACACGGACACACAGACAGATTGGAAAAATCAGGTTTTAGAAATGATTTTTGAAGAGAAAATGCGATTTTTAGACAATTTTTGAGCCGAAATTCATGATTTTGAGTCATTTTTTGTTGGAAAATTGCATTTTTCGCGATTTTCGCCACATTTCTGACCAATTTTTATTCGAAATTCATGTTGTTTTGATTGCTTTTGAGCCAAAATTCGTGTTTTTATGGTAGAAAAGTTCCGTTTTCATTGATTTTTTAGCAATTTTTGCAATTTTTTGAAAGCAAAAACCCTCCGATTTCAGCATCAAAGCGGTCGAGCAATGGAAAACTGTAGAATGAGCTAAAAATGAGTGAAAATTTTCAAAAATCAGGGAAAAATCAGTCAAAAATTGAGCCAAAATCGGTAAACATCCTGATCCAAACCCGCACAAAAAAGAATTGGTCAGAAGAATAAATCAATGAATGCAAGCAGACCGTTCCGTCCCGCGCGCTCAAAAAAATAGTGTGTGTATCGAAGAGACGGCGAGAGAAAACGGACCCCCCGGACAGTCTCGGGCGGTGGGCTTAGCAATAGTGTGCGCGAGGGGTGGCCTCGGAGAAACAGGGGCTACCAGAATACACAAAAAAACGGAGGAACGGTCCGTTATAATACAAGGGGGAGGGTTGTGTAGAGAGCAATAGTGTGCGCGAGGGGGAAACGAGAAAGACCAGCAATTAGGACGGCGTGGTGGGTCTGGAGAGGCGGAGGACTACCAGAATACACACACAAAAAACGAATGGACGGTCCGTTGGATTACATCGGGAAGGGGTCATCTAGAGAGGGGGGCCATCTCTAGGGGAGGAGATGGAAACCGTAACGTAACGGGTGCATTTTGAGCCCTTTTGACATAAATTACTGGAAAAAAATGCGTCAAAGATACGCCAGATCTTCGGAAATCGAACAATCCTGTTGAAAATCAAGCGAGAACTGTCAAAATCGAAATTTAACCATAAGAAAAGTTTGACGGGTCGTAACTCGGTCCACAGAAAGATTTTGCAAATTTTTTTTCAGATTCGGAATCTACGGACTCGAAAATATCAGGAGCCAAATTTTTCTGAAGGTTGTTCGCAGAAATTCGCTGAAAAATCTTGAAATTCGGCTAGACCCATTTTGAGCCAATTTCAACTAATTTTCAGTAGTTCTAAGCACAAAAATCACGAAATTGAACATCATTTCGATTTGCTGAATTTCATTGAATCTTCTGGTGTTTTTTGAATTATGTTCAAGTTATTTTCACTCTAATAGCCCCAGAAAATTCGCGTGTAATCGACATTTAAAGCCGAAAATCATGGTGTTCGTGAGGAGTCGCCTCGGAGAAAGAGGGACCGCCAGAATGCACACATTAAAAAAAGCGGACGGTCCGTCTCTAGGGGAGTGGCCAGGTGTTTAGAGGGAAGGAGGTGGAAATCGTAACGTAACAGGTGCATTTGGAGTCCTTTTTACATAAATTACTGAAAAAAAGCCTCAAATGTACGCCTGATCCTCGGAAATCGAACAATCCTGTTGAAAACCGTGTGTTTTGAGTTATTGTTATATCTGGCCCCAAATTTTTCTTCGCCCCAGATTCTTCATTCCCTGAAAAATCTTGAAATTCGGCTAGACCCATTTTGAGCCGCTTCCAACTGATTTTGACCACAAAAATCATGAAATTAAACCTCTTTTTGACTTATTTTTAATCATTTTGAGCTTCTGGATGCTTCACAATGATGTTTCAGTCATTTTCCGCCAAACAATTTGAGAAAATTTGCTTCAAATCACAATTTTGACTGATTTTCATGAAATTAAACTCAGAAACCGTCACGCGATGGTGCTTTTTAAGCCCGTTTTACATAAATTACTGGAGAAAATGCGTCAGTACGCCAGATCCTTGGAAATCGGAAAATCCTGTTGAGCATCATGCGTTTTGAGTTGTTTTCACCCAAAAATCTCAAAAAACGCGCCCGCGGCGAGAGGGGAACCGTAACAAAGACTACCGTAACTTTGTCAGTTTTTGGATAATTTCAGAAATTTTGAAGCATCCTGGATCAGCTAGTCGAGAGCTTTCAGAAAAGTACCCTCAAGTCCATGTAGAGTTCCACCACGAAAACTACTGTGGGTATTTTGGTAAGCTCTTGACGAGCTGAATCTGAATATCACGTTTTCGATTCCAAAATATGGATAATCTTGTAGGAGAGGGAGAGTGGCCACGTAGCAACCATCCAAACGACCTGGACAAATATGAGACAGTCTCCTTTACGTCATCAATCTCTAGGGGCCATATGCCACGTCATCAAGATAGACATGTACATGGAGATGTCGATGAGGGCAATGATTGCTCTCACCGACACTAATTATGGCTCAAGATTAGACAAGATAGGCCAAAAGTGACACTAATTACTTAAAAAACAGCAGATTGTCACACTATAATATGTGGAATTTGAGATCGGTTGAGATTGGTTGAGATCGGATCCTAACTTTGAGATCCCGTTATGGCTTCCGTTTTCAATCAATTCATTTGAATTCACTCTCATTTTGTAGATAAAATCTCGATGTCCATTTTTCTAGTTGACCACTTTTTGATAGCTCCGCCCACTTTTGAGTTATGCGCCTTTACAGTTGGAAGTAAAATTGGAATTGCCAGGGTCCGACCAGGGTTCGATCCCGCTTGGGGTCAATTTTTGAAAATTTCGTATTTTTTCTGTTTTCAGTTTATTTCATCTTGTAGATCAAATCTAGGGCTACATTTTTGTAGTTGACAGTTTTCAGTCAACTCCTCCCACTTTTGAGATATGACGGTGTGAAAATGAGCCATTTTGAGCCAAAAATCAACTTTTTCAGACTGAAAATGTTTGAATTGAACACTTTCGAGCTGAGCTGAAAATCGAAGATACATAGCGATATCTAGTCGAAAAACGGTTTTATTTGGCTGAAAATGGACATTTTTGAGCCAAAATAGTGCAAAATTTCTGTGAAAATAACCCATTTTTGAGCTTAAATCAACATTTTCAGACTTGACGCTGAAAATTGAAGAGACATAGAGATTTCTACTCGAAAAACGGTCTTTCTATGTGAAAATCTTTTAAAAAATTGACTAAAATCGAGAAATTTGTCACTAAAATAGAAAAAGCAAACAAAAATAGATAAAAAGCCGGTTATCACTACCGTAAGCTTGGTGAAATTACAAGATCAAATACAAGTCATTTATTCAAAAAATGAAAAATTTTCATATTTTATATCTCAGAACCTTTGGAAGCCTAAGGGTTGTATTCGATAGGCAAGTTCTTTCTCCGAATCATACCGTCTCCTTCAAACCATTCACAACGGAATTGCTTGTCAGCTCCATCCGGAGCATTGGTCCATTCCACAGCGGTTTTGTCGTCCATCTCTCCAAAGATTCTGTTAAAAGAGACGATGAGAATAACCTCCTCCTTTGGGTCAAGCACTCCACATGTCCTGTCGACTCGGACTCTCTCTGTAGTCTTGATACAGTATCCAATACGACGGGCAGACGAGTTGATCACTTTGAAGTGTTGATGGTAGGTGATCTTGTGACCGTATGGGTTGGCCATGATTTTGGTTATTAGTTGGGTGACGATGTCTCCTGGTGGCACGCGTTGAGCCATGGCGCAATTCGGAATTCCCATTTTCATCGGGGCCACTGGAGAGACGGCTGCTGGTGGCATGAACTCGTCCTTATTCTTCTCCTCCTCCAACTTCTGAATTCTCAGTCTCACCTGGGTTACTGTAGCTTCTTTCTCCCAAATTTCGCGGTCCTTCTCGTCGAGCTTTCCCTCAAAAAACGACTTCATATTCCGGCATTTTCGATTCGCCTCGTCGAGTTCCAGCTGGAGAAGCTCCGCCCCCTTTTCTTGCTCCAACTCTTGAAATTTCAGGTTATCTTGAAAAGCGGTATGGAGTTGAGTCCGCAGCTCCTCTTCGCAAGTTTTCAGTTTGGATCGGCTGAAATTTTGTGGATTTAAGAAGAAGATTTGACAAAAAATGGGTCAAAAATGTCTTTTTCCCTTAAAAAATGCGATTTTTAGACAATTTTTCATTCAAAATTCATGTTTTTTGCTCATTTTTAAGCCAAAATGTGTGTTTTCCGATTGAAAAATGCGATTTTCAGACATTTTTATAGCTTTTTCAACTGATTTTTGTGTTGTTTTATGTTGAAATATGCGTTTTTGACAGTGTTTTGTTGAAAAATTCATTTTCTCGGAAATTGCAGCCTTAACCTACAGTAACCCAAACTTGGAGGACACCGTCTCAGCGCCCAGGGTACTGTAGATCGAGTCAAGATCCTCATTTTTGTACTCTACCTGCACGGGCGGTCCCATTGAGTAGGGGACCGCCCGTACAAAAAAGTGGTCAACTACAAAAATGGAGATTTTGACTCGATCTACAGTGTCCTACAAAAATTTTTCGTTTCGGGACAGTCAGATCAGCGAAATTTGACTCTAAGACAACGGAGAATAGCTCAAATGACTCAAATTAAGTCAAATTTTCCAAATGGTCAATTCCACTCCGAGATACAGTACCATGCAGTGAGATATTCAATTTGGGAGTTTTCAGTTGAAAATGGTCAACTTTGAGAGGTATTACGGTATAACTGATTGTCCCACAAGGTGAAATATTTAATGGATCATACAGAACCAACCTAGATTTCCATTTTTGTAGTTGACAACTTTTTTGTGCGGACACTCCCTAGAGAGTTATGGTCATTTAAAGAGGACAGCTCAAAAATCACTCAAAAAATGGTAAAATTTGCTGATTTCCTTCTAATCACCCCAATTATCTCTTCAAAATCTAGACCACTTACGTCTCCTGATGCTCTTTTCTCTCCTTCTCCAGTGCCAATTTCAATTCTCTGATTTCCGCCGCTACGGCTATCTGGGGCATGATCTGGAATAAGTGGGCGGAGCTTAGAAACCAGGAAAAGGGGAAGAGTCGGTCTGACGATTGACTACTGGTTAGACGGTACGCGAGTTGCAGTTTTTACCAAAAATTGAGATTTTTTATTAAAAAATGACTCTAAAATAACGATTTTAGTTTGAAAATCGTAATTTTTAGTGTAAAAATCATGAAAATCACGCTAAAATTGAGACTTTTTGGTCTGTTAGCTCACAGACTGGTTTGAGGCGAGAATTTCGCTCATCGCCAGGACAAACAGACCCACAGACAGACACACAGAAGGACATTTTCAAGAGCTCACCTTCTCCTTATTCCATGGCTCCTCCATCCGTCTTCTCAAAATACTACAGACACTTTCAGCCAAATCTCGTGGCTCTTCGACAGTCTCCTGAGGCTCGGTGAAGTCCGCCGGTTCTACGTCAAGTACGAATGACTCGTCGTCACTACTGTCGCCGTCATCCGAATCCGAAGAGTCGTTCTGGAATACGGTAGTTGCTATCAGTTTCAGACAGATAGCCGCGGAAATGGTCTGTGGCGGTACAGGGGGACAAACAGACACACAGACAGATATGACTGACAGAGGGCCACTTTTCTGACTAATTTATGTCAAAATTTGCAATTTTATTAGATTTTTGGTCGAAAAATGCATTTTTTGGTAGGTTTTCGAGGGGAAAATGCGATTTTTGACTGAATTTTAGGTAAAAAACCTGACTTTTTCGGCTTTTTTCGAGTTGTTTGACTATTTTTTGGTTGAAATTCATGATTTTTGACTGATTTTTTTTCAAAAACTTCAAGTTTTCTATCGATTTTTGGTCGGAAATTGCGAAAATCGGGCTGAAATCGGATACAGATAGATAGCTGGCAGAGGGGCGTGGTTTCTATTGAGCTGGGGGTTGAAAAAAAGCGTACTTCACAGTTTTTTTGTTGAAAAATATATTTTCTGCTTCTTTTTCACTATTTTACATCGGATTTTCTTAAAAATAACCAAAAAAAAACGTGCATTTCGAATGAAAATTAGTTAGAAAATGCCTTTTTTTAACGAAAATTACTCAAAATCTCCGTTTTCTCTCCGAAAATTAGCCGCCAACACCAATTTTTGTCGGGTAATCGGACGGTACTGCGGACACACAGACACACAGACAGACATCCGATTGACCAAAGTAGATATGACTGTCTAAATGGTATGTGAAGGACAAACAGACATACAGATAGATACCAACCTTCTCCTCTTTCTTTTCTTCCTCCAATTTCATCAACAGATCTATTCTTCTATGCAGAGTTTCCAGAAATGGATGCATCTGGACCTTAGGTTCCGTCGACAAGTCATCGTTCAGCTGTTCCTCAGTCGGAATCTCGTAAATGTTCGAATTGGATTCGCTCTGGAATTCATTGATTGATATCAATTTGGTATTAATTTTTTGGGGGCGGGTATGACAGTTACACTAGGATTAAAATGGGCGGGACTTAAAAATGTAAAAATAAGGAAAAAAACGGGGACGAACAGACACATATACAGATTAGAGAAAAGCTTGATAGATTTCTTTTCAACTGTATTACGGTAATTTGACTACAGTATGAACTGAGCTTTTCAACTTGACTCACATTGTTCTTCTCCACCATTCTAATGAATTGTTGGGCCGGTGTCAGGTTTGACGATGACATCTGAAAAATTAAGAAATGAAATATGGAGGATGAAATATAAAGTTATCAAGTAAGCGAGAAGAAGGAGGACAAACAGACACACAGACAGACAGACGGCCGGCTGACTATGAGAAACGGAGTTGAGTGTGGGTTAAGACAGGGAAAAACAGACACACAGACAGACAAAATTGGCGATGTCAAGGTCCAGGAGATTGTGAGACGGTCTCTGTGCTTAAAAAAGTAAAAAAATCTGCGTTTTACTGCAAAAATGTTTAAGAGACGTACTGTTTTAGAACTGCTACCAAACCTTATACCCCTTACAACCCGTCTTATAGAAGAACAAAAAAAAATCGATGCCTAACGGACCATGCCCCTCTCCCGTCTCCCGCGCGCACAAAAAAATAGTGCGTGTATCGAAGAGACAGAGAGAAAAAGGACCCCTCAGACCGTCTCAAACGAGTGCTTAGCAATAGTGTGCGCGGAGTGGTGGCCTCGGAGAAAAAGGGACCACCAGAATACACAAAAAAACGACGAACGAACGGACGGTCCGTTAGATTACATCGGGATGGGGTCGTGTGGAGAGAGAGAGAGAGAGAGAGAGAGAGAGAGAGAGAGAGAGAGAGAGAGAGAGAGAGAGAGAGAGAGAGAGAGAGGGACCATCTCATTATAGGGGATGGCGGAGGGGGAAACCGTAACAGGAGGGACATTTAGATCCTTTTTTACATAATTCACTGAAAAAAATGCGTCAGAGGTACGCCAGATCCTCGGAAATCGAACAATCCTGTTGAAAATCATCCTGGTGCTGGCAAAATCAGAATTTTACCATAAGAACAGTTTGACGGGTCATAACTCGGTCAAGATAAGGATTTTGTAAAAAATTTTATTTCAGATTCGGAATTTACGGACTCGAAAATATCTCCATACTCTTCCTGCTGCTCTCCTGAACTTGAAATTTGCCTAGACCCATTTTGAACCGATTTCAGCCGATTTTCAGTGGTTTTGAGCACAAAAATCATAATATTTGACCTTCCGAATCTCACTGAACCTTCTGAAGGCTTCTGAGTCATGTTTCAGTCATTTTCAGTTCAAAAATTTAAAAAAAAAACGCTTAAATTCCAGATTTTGACTTGTTTTTAGTCGTTTTGAGCACAATATTCACGAATTTTAGGTTTTAGCCATTTCTAAATAGTTTCTGATCGATTTCCAGTCAATTTCCAGCCAAAAAATTCGCTGAAAATCGACGTTTCGAGTCAAAAATCATGAAATTCGGACTGTAGATCCATTTTGAGCCGATTTCAACTGGTTTTCAATGGTTTTGAGCACAAAATTCACCTTTTAAAATTTATTTTTGTTCAATTTAGCTCAAAATCGGCATCTCGAGCCAAAAATCATGAAATTTGGCTCAGAGTCTGTCAGATTCTCCTTTTCGCCTCATTTTTAACCCATTTTCAGTAGATTTCCACTCAAAAATCCTGGAGAATTTGCTGAAAATCTTCCGTTCTCCAACAATCTGTCCATCTGTGTGTCTGTTTGTCCTGGAAAAAAGAGGGCGTGGCCTCCGTACTCCATACCCTTCCACTTCTCTCGTCTCCTCATTATAATAATCTTTTCACCGGGAGACGCAGACGACGAGAGGAAGGGCAGAAGGACGTGTCGAAGAGGGCGCTTCCCTTATACCCCCGATGTCCTTCTCTTCGTACACAAGTGAGAGAGAGAGATGAGACGCAGACAACTAGAAGGCGACGAGATTCTACAGGAAAAGACATCGAGAGGAAAGGCAGCAACATCACGTTTTGGCAAGAAGGAGAGAGAGAGAGAGAGAGAGAGAGAGAGAGAGAGAGAGAGAGAGAGAGAGAGAGAGAGAGAGAGAGAGAGAGAGAGAGAGAGAGAGAGAGAGAGAGAGAGAGACGGTCAGACAGCTGGTTGTCATATGGAAGGGGTCATATTCTGATTATCTGGTTGTTAGCTGAGACACGGGCGGTGCTCTATCCCCGGTCCCTCTTCTTAGGCTTATCCGCCACGGAGACGCCTTGGAGACGTATGTGGTGCCTACTGGCATACATATCGATTAGGTTTTTCATTTCCTCTCAAGGCCTGGCTTCAAAAAGTAGTTTTTTCCCAAAATTTTGTTTAAATTTTTAAAATTTTTCATTGAAAATGTGATCATTTAAGCATAGTTGTTAAGGCCCGCCCGGGTCAAAACTTCAAATTTTTTGAAATTTTTTGAATTCCTCGCGAAAAAGTCAAATTTTCGAGTATGGTTCAGAATTAGAAGAAATTCGTCCAAAATTGACTCATTTTCGATGAAAAATTAAAAAAATTTCCGAAAAATTGTGGAAAAAAGGGTCATTTTTTGGAGCCGGGCCTTCGGGCCGGGCCAGCCCTTGAAAATTTTCTGCCGGCCCGGGCCAATTTCCCTTCAATTTTTGATTTATACCGTTTTCTGGGTCAGTTTATCCCATACTTGCAACGGGCCGGGCCGGGCCGTCACGAGAATTTCCAAGGCCCGGCTGAAAAAATTTCAACTGAAATTCTGAACGAAAATTTGAAATTTTTGAATTTTTTTCCCAAAAGTGTCGAATTTTCAACTATTCTTCAGAATTCAATCAAAAGCTAGTTATGCATCAAAAATTTGAAATTTTTAATGTGAAATTTCAAAAAAATTGGTAAAAAATAGGTACCTATTTTTTGAAGCCGGGCCTTGGAAATTCTCTACCGGCCCGGCCCGGCCCGGGCCGGGCCGTAAATTTGCAAGTATGGTTTATCCCAATGTAATCTCTCAACCATTTCTATGCAGTTTTTAGTATTTTTTCGTCGATTTCTCACCAATTTCCGCTCGTTTTTTTTCTCAGTATACACATTTTTTCAACCAAGCCTTTACCAAATTTCCCATCTAATACTTGGCTTTTTTCATCAAAATCGGTCAATTTTGCTCAATTTGAATGCTATTTTCCAACTATTCCCTACCGCAAACGATTTTTTTGTGAGCCAGATTTTCACAATTTTTGATATTTCAGATGGCTGACGAAACTGAAGCATTAATGCGCGTTGACCACGTAAAGTACAGAAAAGCTGGAGAAGGAAAGTCTCCTATTGGCCGATTGGCTCTGTTCAGTGATTACGTCGAATGGAGAGATAACGCAAGGCCAGAAGTTTTCACTTGGGAATTTACTCGCATTTATGGTAAAATAGAATTAAAAAGAAAATTATTTTGTAAACTTTTCTAGGTCAAAGAGTATCTCAGCCTCACAAATCGAAAGTTCAGCTGCAGTTGGTGCTGACAAATGACGAGAAAGCAACTTTTGTATTTCTCAATCCTGGATCTTCACAAGAGGATTTACTGAAAGAACGAGACGGTTTTAAAGTGAAACTTATGAATGCTCTCATTCAGCATGGTCGTCGTGAAAATGAGGTATGATCCGTTTACCAGCACTCGGTATGTACCAGAAACCCGGGTACTAGATTCGGGAACGTACCCGGGTGTACCCGGATGTACCCGAATCGGATGTACCCAAATGTACCCGGATCGGGTAATGCCCGGGTACCAAAGTTCCAAAAATTGATGGTTTTTCTCCATTTTCAATGCTTTTTTTCAGTTTTAAAGCTTAAAAATTTGTATCTATACCTGTCTGTTGCCAGTTTCAACCTGATTTTTGCAATTTTTAATTCATTTTTCCCTTATTTTTTGCCGATTTTCTCTTACTAACCATATAATTTTCCTGAATTTGCAGCGCCGTCCAAACCTCTCTGTTCACAACATGAATCACGACAAAGTTGAAGATTTGGATGATTATAGCTCCGAAGACTCTGTGTATGTTCCAGTGCAGTCTGACAATGTCGGAGTGTTGTGAGTTTTTTTTGCTTAAAACTAGTTTAAATGTCAAAAAATCGCTTCAAACAACCCAAAAATTGCTCAAAAACATCAAAATTTGAGTGTGGCCGAGTTTTTTCAAAATGTGGAATTCTAGGCCACGAGTCGGAAAACTCGGCCACCGGTGATTTTGAGTGTTTTACATGTCTTTTGGACATCTTTTGGACGTTTTTTGACCTCGGGGACTAGTTTTTGCAAAATTTGTGTTTCTAGGCCACGAGTCGGAAAACTCGGCCACCGGTGATTTTGAGTGTTTTTCATGACTTTCTGTCATCTTTTGGACGTTCTCAGACCTCGGGGACTAATTTTTGCAAATTTTGGTTTTCTCGGCCACCTGGTGGAAAACTCGGCCACCGGTGATTTTGAGTGTTTTTCATGACTTTTGAACATTTTCGGACGGTTTTTGACCCCGGGGGCTAGTTTTCCATAAATTTGGGTTTCTAGGCCACCACCACAAACGACTTTTGGTTTTCTAGGCCATCCAATTTTCAGAGACCGTCAGGTCAGCGATTCACTTGTCAAGCGGGATGCGACAATCAAGGATTTGGAGACAAAACTGGCGGAAGGTGGAGAGCGGTAAGTTTTTTTTTGGGATTCTAGGCCACCAGGTGGAAAACTCGGCCACGGACCACTTTTTGTGTTGTTTTTATGGTCTAGAAACGCTGAAAATGTCAAAAACTAACTTTCCAGGCTCGGGGACTAGTTTTCCATGGATTTGGGATTCTAGGCCACCAGTGTTTTGGAATTCTAGGCCACCAAAAACTCACTTTTCAGAGAATCAAAGCTCCAAAAGGACCTCACCGAGCGGGACGCCAAAATCGAGGAGCTGGAGACCAAACTGGAGGCAGCGTATGTTGTTGCCAAGTTGTGAGTTTTCTAGGCCACCGACTTTTTGGATTCCTAGGCCATCAAATTTTCGTGTTTTCAGGCAATTCAAGAAGGGCGAAGATCGATGGGTAGATGAAATGGTTAGATGCAACACACATATAATTAGTATCAGTAACCGTTTGGATAGGGCGAACTCAACAATTGACGAGCTGTGAGTTTTTGGGTTTTTCTAGGCCACCAGTTTCTGGGATTCTAGGCCACCGACTCTTTTCCTTTCCAAATGTCAAAAACAGCTTAAAGCGACCCAAAAATGACTCAAAAACATCAAAATTTGAGTGTGGTCGCTTTTTTTTTTTTCAAAATTTGGTTTTCTAGGCCGCGAGTCGGAAAACTCGGCCACCGGTGATTTTGAGTGATTTTAGCGACTTTTAGACATTTTTGGACGTTTTTTGACCTCGGGGACTAGTTTTTGCAAAATTTGGATTTCTAGGCCACGAGTCGGAAAACTCGGCCACCGGTGATTTTGAGTGATTTTCGCGACTTTTAGACATTTTTGGACGTTTTTTGACCTCGGGGACTAGTTTTTGCAAAATTTGGATTTCTAGGCCACGAGTCGGAAAACTCGGCCACCGGTGATTTTGAGTGATTTTCGCGACTTTTAGACATTTTTGGACGTTTTTTGACCTCGGGGACTAGTTTTTGCAAAATTTGGATTTCTAGGCCACGAGTCGGAAAACTCGGCCACCGGTGATTTTGAGTGATTTTAGCGACTTTTAGACATTTTTGGACGTTTTTTGACCTCGGGGACTAGTTTTTGCAAAATTTGGATTTCTAGGCCACGAGTCGGAAAACTCGGCCACCGGTGATTTTGAGTGATTTTAGCGACTTTTAGACATTTTTGGACGTTTTTTGACCTCGGGGACTAGTTTTTGCAAAATTTGGATTTCTAGGCCACGAGTCGGAAAACTCGGCCACCGGTGATTTTGAGTGATTTTCGCGACTTTTAGACATTTTTGGACGTTTTTTGACCTCGGGGACTAGTTTTTGCAAAATTTGGATTTCTAGGCCACGAGTCGGAAAACTCGGCCACCGGTGATTTTGAGTGATTTTAGCGACTTTTAGACATTTTTGGACGTTTTTTGACCTCGGGGACTAGTTTTTGCAAAATTTGGATTTCTAGGCCACGAGTCGGAAAACTCGGCCACCGGTGATTTTGAGTGATTTTAGCGACTTTTAGACATTTTTGGACGTTTTTTGACCTCGGGGACTAGTTTTTGCAAAATTTGGATATCTAGGCCACAATTCGGAAAACTCGGCCACGAGCCACTTTTGGTGGTTTTTAGTGTTTTTAGGCTCTAGAAACGCTGAAAACGTCTAGAACTGAATTTGTGAGCTCGGGGACTAGTTTTTTCAAATTTTGGATTTCTAGGTCACTTGCTGAAAAATTTGGTCATGAACCAAAATAGCTTAAAAATGCGATTTTTCAAGTGAAATTTTTCTGAAAATCGTCATTTACAACTCGAAAGTCACGAAAAAGTGGTAAAATTCAACAAAAATTCAAAAATTGCTTGAATTCGTATGTTCACCGTCACAACAAATTGCGTACTTTTTTACCGCGTGAATCCGCAATTTGTCGTAGCGATGAACATTCGAATTCACGCTTGAAAAATTACAATTTTTGGGTTCCTAGGCCACGGGCTCTATGGATTCCTAGGCCATCAAATAAAAGCAAATTTTTGTCGTTTTCTAGGCCACCAGCTCCGTTTTCTAGGCCACCACCTCATTTTTTCTTATTTTCAGAACAAAAAAGTGCACCGATGTCGAATCCGCCAATGAAAACCTCCTGGACACGATTCGCATCCAGGAATCAAAAATCGACAAATTCCAGACGGCGTTGAAGGAGGCGGGGGAGGAGTATGACGAGATGAATAATCGGATGATAGAGGGTGAGATGGAGTACGAGAGGCAGATCACGGATTATGAGATGAAGATTGAGAAGTTGGAGACCGAACAGGAGAAGATTCGAGACCAGCTGTGAGTTTTTTGGGGTTTTTCTAGGCCATCATCACCTCATTTTTTCCTATTTTCAGAAAAAAGAAGTGCGCGGATGCTGAATCCGCCAATGAATCCGCCAATGAAAAAACCCACAAATTCCTGATGGTGGAGAAGGAGAAGATCCCAGATCCAACTCAGCTCTATATTGAGCTCGGCAAACTTTATATGGAGCTCCAGGAAGCAAAAAAGCCACAGGAGGCTGTCATGGCTGCTAAGGACAAGGAAATCGAGTGGCTTATGAAGCAAGTTGACGCGAAGGATTCAGAGATTCAGAATCTGAAGGAGACGGTTGCCAGTCTTCAGAAGAAAATGGAAGCGAAGGACCGGAAGATTGACGTTACAGTAATGGCTCAGGATTCTGAAGATTCTGAAGTGACGGAGAAGAAGCCGGCAAAGATTCAAGACCCTATGGTCGGAAAGGATTTTGGGTTTGGAGACCCTAAAATGGAGTGGTAAACTCTTCGCTTTGGACAGTTCGGCAGAGCGCACTTGCACATAACTTAGTTTTTTATACAAAACGATTCCCTAACCCATATTCATTATCATCATTCATTATCAATTCTTGACATTTCCAAATCTCCCAAATTTTCAGCTCTTTTCTCTCATATTTGTATACTTTCAAGCCATTCATTCCTTTTCAATTAAATTGATTATTCACCGTAATAATACTGTATTTTCATATTACTGACTTTTATATATCTGATCATGAATAAAGAATAAAATGTATAATACATTCAACTGAAATTCAAACTGTGAAAGAGGATAGAGATGATGTGACCTAGAATCCCAAAACCTGATTCCCACCACGAAAACTACAGTAAGCTGAAAGCTGAGCTGTAAGCATCCTGGGCACCAAAAAACTCAAATTCCATTCATCCATTTATTCAATCAACACACAATTCAAAACCAACATTTAACAAAATCAGTACCAATTTTTATTCCGATTATACATCACGACCGTCTCCAAGCTCCGCCTCCAAATCAGCCACTCTCTTCTTCAACGCTCCAACCTCCTGATCCTTCGTCAGCATCTTCTGCCGAAAATGGCAGATGCTCTTCCGCTGGTTCTCATTCCTCTCATCTACATTCTTCACCTTCTCCGTCAATCTTTGGATCTCTGAATCCCGAGCAACTATCTTTGATATGTGTTGCTCACGGATGTTGGTAATCTCTTGGTCCTTAGCGGTTAGCTTCTCCTCATGTTGCTCTATGAGATTCTCGATTTCCTTGTCCTTAGCAGCTATGAGCGCCTCCTGTGGCTTCTTCGCTTCCTGGAGCGCCATATAGAGCTTGCCGAGATCAATGTGAAATTGAGTGGGCTCATTGCTCTGTGGAGTCACAGACATCTTCTCAAGTTGCTCCTGGACCTCCTGAGTCCTGTCGGTAATCTCCTTCTTGGCAACTGCCAACTTGATCTCCAGTTGTTGGATCTCTAGATCCTTCTTGCTAAGCTTCTCGCCATGTTGCTCTTGGAGCTCCTGAATCTTCCTGGCGCTTTCCTCTTCACTAGCCACTAACTTGCTCTCCAGCTCCTGGATCACCGAGTCTTTCTCAATCATCTCCTTGGCGTGTTGCTCCTGGAGCTCTCTTTCTTTTTGAATAGCAACCGCCTTTTCAGATTGGACTTGAGCCTCGAGTCGTCGCTTCTCATTTTCGCAGTCGTTGAGACGAATACTTCTGGAAATGAGAGAAATAAGTAATTTGAGACACAGACTCACTGGAGGCAAAAAAAACTCACGTGTTCAAAAATACATTTGTCAGACATTGGTAGCAATTTTGAACGGTGCAATTCTCAGACATGTTTGAAATGGGGGATCTGGAAAAGAAGACAGGTACAGTAGCCGTCCAAATCCGTATAAAACCAAAAAATCAATGAATGTGTCTTGTCCCCGTCCGATAGGACACCCTGAATATGGAAGACTGAGGAGGAGAGATGCGCGTAGATGACGTGGATTATGGAGGAGGGTGAGCGGTGCTGCTCTATGTGTACAGTCTCCCTGAGTAGAGTGGAGTGGAGACGGGACCAGGCAACCAGATCTTCCCAGGGGTACCCAAGAGAATCATTGATTCACTATGACAGGTGTCTGTGTGTAGATGGTGAGAACCAAAAGATGACGTAGATAATGGGTGCGAGGGGTTGACCTGCTCTGTGTATTTGTGAGGAAGGAATTCTGCTCCTGGCAAACTGCATTTAGCTGGCTGAGATAGAAGACCTTATCCAAGCAATCTTTCCAGAGGCCTTCCTATGGGTGTGATTTTATAGGTCAGGCCCACTGAGGACGTGCTGGCCTAGGCACTAGATGTGTCCTAAGATCGGAAAACTACTGTAACCTGAGAACTTTGCTGTAAGCCCCTGCTAAGACACCCCAAAAGCTCAATTTCCATCCAATCATTTATTCATTCAACACACAATTCAAAACACACATTTAATAGCATCACATTAATCAATAGCAATTATTATTCCGATTGTCCATCCGCCATGGCAGCATTCATCTCCTCTCCTCCCTGAATCATCTCCTTCAGATTCTGAATCTCTGAATCCTTAGCGGCCAGCTTCCCTCTGTGTTGTTCCATGAGATACCAGATTTCCTTGTCTTTCGCAGCCAACAGAGCCATGAGAGCCTCCTGTGGCTTCTTGGCTTCCTGGAGCTCCATATAGAGCTTGCCGAGCTCAGTGTGGAGTTGAGATGTCGGCTCCTGGCGAGACTGGTACAAGGCTTTGGTTGGGTTGTAGACCTGACGCAAGGCTTCCTGCGCTTTGGAGACACTTTGAAGACGTCGCTCAGTCAGGAAACCTCTCTCCTTCTGAACTTCCGCAATTGGTAGATTAGGCTGAGGGACCAACTTGCTCGCCTTCTGCTGAGCTTGCAGCTGTTTCATGACGCTTCCAAATGGAAGGTATCGCTCAGCCCTGATTCTCTCCTCCTCCTCGAGCTTATGAATTCTTACAGAAAGTCGTTTGTTCTCATTCGTGAGCTCCTTAACCTTATCGACAGTTTGTAGCTCCGCAGCAGGTAAGTAAGCCTTCAGCTCTTGAACTTCCAGGTCCTTGTCGTTGAGCTCCTTGGCATGCTGCTCCTGACCAGCCGCCAGCTTGTCCTGAAGCGTTTGGATCTCCAGGGCCTTGTTTTTGATCTCCTTGGTGTGTTGCTCCCGAAGAACCCTGAGCTGATCGATGGTTTGTTGCTCCGCAGCGGATAGACGGGTCTCCAGATCTCCGATAACCAGGTTTTTGTCGTTTAGCTCCTTAGCATATTGCTCCAGGAGCTTCATAGTCTTCTTGGTGTTCTCCTCTTGACTAGCCGCCAATTGGGTCTTGAGCGATTGGATTTCCAGATCCTTGTCGGTGAGTTCCTTGGCATGGCTGGTGGCAGGTTGCCCGCTCAAGGCATTCATCTCCGAAATGTTATTCCGCATAACTTTAAGCATTTTATCGAGTTGGGCTGTTCTGAAAATATCAATAAAGTAGGTGGCCTAGAAATTCAAAATTTAAAAAAAAAACTCACGCTGCACCATTATTCACGGCTTGAGACTTAGCTTGCTGCTGTTTTATGAGGCTGAGAAGGAGAGGCTCTTGAGGATTCATCGTGACTCGATCGGAATCTGCAAGAAGATTTTAATATTGTGAAATAGAAGCAGGAGAAGAGAAAAAGGAGGGAAAATAAGGAGAGCGAGTAGGGCGAGTCACCACCCGCTACCCGTCTTGGAGACCATAATGAGGGTGGCAGTGGAGGATAGGACGACGTGGATTATGGGGGCGGGGTTGGCCGCTCTATTTGAGCAGTCCATCTGTTGTATCGATGCGTCGTCTACGACAGAAGATGACGTGGCTCTATTTGTAGAATCCTCATCTGAAGGCCGATTTCCCACCGTTATCCATCATATCTTGATGTGTGTAGGTGACAGTGAGACATAATTGGGTGAGGGTGAAAACTGAGAGCGCTCATCAACCCTCGGGATAGGGGCAGTGGGGATCCTTCTGACAATTCTTATCTTGAAGAAAGTTATGAACGCTGACGAAGTTTACAAGCATAGTCTTAGGCTCTATCCCTATCAGACGGATGCTGAAGCTCCGCCCCTTTTCTATAGTTGGATTTTGCACTATCGGATATCACCTACAACCCATTTCTAGTTCTTTTTCCCGATCCTCACATCATCGGGCGGTTCAGTATGCATTTTTCAAGATTCTAAGGTTCTAGAAGGCTAAAGATCCCTAGTACACCGTCACTTTCCAAAAACTATTGATCCTCACCCAATTGTGCCCAATTTTCACCTACACCCATCGCTATACCCCTGTGGGAAGATTCCCAAGGCCTAACGTCTCCGTCACTGCTCAAATAGAACCGAGTAGGTCGGTCCCGACCCCATTACCCACGTCACCTCTCTACGCCGTCATCCACATTGCGGTCTATGAGACGGACAGCTGGTGGTGACGACGCTCCGATATTCCGCGTACGATACGCAGTTTGCGTGGAAACACAGATGGAGACTCCTAATCTTCCCCATTCTCCACATCACTCTGCCTCATTGTGGGTCTACGAGACGGCTGGCAGATTTGCGTGGTCTCAATGCTCCTACACGTTCATTCTTCCACAGTCATCTCTTCTTATTTCTCATTTCTCCTTTTACCCCTACCTCATTAATCAATAACCGTTTTCCAGATTCCGCTTGTGTCACGATGGATCCATCCAATGTTCTTGGTTTCCCAAAAAATCCACTTGTTCAACTTCAAAACGAGTGTGCTGCCATCCAGGCTGAAAAACAGGGACTTGAGATCCACAATGCTGAATTGGTTGGACAACTGGTGAAGATCAATTTGGATGTGCATAAGCTCAAGGAGGAGAGGGATGACTATAGAAGGCATATTCGAATCATCTATGGCGCTGTTGAGAGAAATAGGAAGCAACACGACATGGAGCTCAACGACAAGGACCTGGAAATACAAACGCTTAAGAGTCAATTGGCGGATAGTGAAGAGAAGAGCAACAAGAAGGTGAAGGAGCTTGAGGAGCTATATGCCAAGGAGAGCATCGAAAAGAGCCAGCTCATCTACAACCTAAACAGCCGTCTGTGTTTAGAAGAGCAGAAATACGACGATAAGATCAAGATGCTGCAGAAGGAACATGCCAAGCAGATCGAAGGCAAATCCCTGGAACTCCAAACGCTTAAGGCTCAACAGGAGCAGCATGTCAAGACGCTCAACGACAAGGACCTGGTCATCCAAGATCTAGCGACCAGCCGATCTGCTGCGGAGCAACAAACTATCGATAAGATGATGGAGCTGACAAATGAGCAAAAGAAGAAGAATGAGGACGTCCACGTTGAGCTCGGCAAGCTCTATGTGGAGCTCCAGGAAGCGAAGAAACCACAGGAAGCTCTAATGGCTCGACTGGATGCTAAGAACAAGGGAATAGAGTATCTCACGAAGCAACATGAAGAGAAGTTGGCCGCTAAGGATTCAGAGATCGAAAGATTGACAAAGATGGTTCAAGACCTTCAAGGCTCGAAGCTTACAAAAGGAATCTCTGATTGTTTGGACTCTGATGATGATTGGATTTTCCGGAAACATTTCGGCAGAGCGGACTATCATAAACTTTTGGGAATGTCCCCGTAACCCATTTTGTCTCTATTTCCCTCGAATCTGTGATTGTGTTCCTATCAATTTGTGTCATTTATCAATTCTTGTGTCATTTTATCAATTCTTGTGTCATTTTATCAATTCTTGTGTCATTTTATCAATTCCTTGTGTCATTTTTTAAAAACCCAAAAATCCAATCATTTCCCATCAATTTTCATGTTTTCAACCGTTTTCATGTTGTACCTAAATGAATAATTCTACTGAAACCACTGCTGTATTTGATATTAAGGAGAACCACAAGTAAGGTATGAAGAAAAATGGGCCGCCTGACGGATAATAACATTTCACCCAACAACTACCAGTAGTGGAATCTTACTGGCCAACATCTGGAGCTCAGTTTCACATTATGCTCTAACCAGAGAAGGAGGCCGAGTCGAAATGTGTATCACAATAATGAAAGCACTTATTTCAAATCTGTGTTCTGTTTTTCCTCTTGCTTTGGCGGGTCGTCTTGTCCGTGCACTTGTAATTATCCCCCATGATATAATGACCTATCATCCAGTTCTTCTTATTACAGTTCTTCTTATAGTATTTACAGCAACAGACATAGTGTCCTTTGACAAAAACGAGAAAGTTTTGACAGCTGTAACCTGAGAACTATCTTGTAAGCGACCCGAAGACACCGCAAAACATGAATTTCCATTCATTCATTTATTCATTCAACACACAATTCAAACACACACATTCAACAATATCACATTTAAAAGTAGCAATTATTATTATTATTCCGATTGTCCATCCGGGATGACCGCTTTCTCATTCATCACCTCTCCTCCCTGAATCATCTCCTTCAGATTCTGCACCTCTGAATCCTTCGCTTCGAGTTGCTCCATGAGACACTCGATTTCCTTGTCCTTATCAGCCAACTGACCCATCAGTGCCTCCTGTGGCTTCTTGGCTTCCTGGAGCTCCATATAGAGCTTGCCGAGCTCAGTGTGGACCTCGGTTAGCACCTCCTTCTTCCTCAGACCCAAGCCTTCCTCCGCCTTGATGGTACATTGACGATGTCGTAGGCTCAACATATGAAGTCCTACTAAGAGCCGGTTGTTTTGATTTGTGAGCTCCGCAATCTCATCGACGGGTTGTTGCTCTGCAGAGGATAGGCGGGTCTGCTCCAGAAGCTCCGTGCTTTCCTTGTGAATAGCCGCCATTTCAGTTGCATACGTTTGGATTATCGGCATCTTGTCCCTCTTCTTCTGAGACCACTTTTTCTGCAAACCTGCCGTCATCTTTTGTTCAATAGCAAGGCTCTCTTCTTGCAGCATTTGCAGCCTTGAAGAGAGTCGGTTGTGCTCATTTCTGAGCCCTATAACTCTATCGACGGTTTCTAGCTCAGATAGACGGATCTTCAGTTCTTGAATGACCAGGTCCTTGTCGTTGAGCACCTTGGCATGTTGCTCCTGACCAGCAGCCAATTTGTCCTGAAGCGTTTGAATTTCCAAGTCCTTATTTTTGAGTTTATCGATGGTTTGTTGCTCAACACCAGATAGACGGGTCTCCAGATCTATGATAACCCGGATGTTGTCTCTTATCACCTCGGCACGCTCCTTCCTCAGACTAAAGCCTTCCTGCGCCTTTAAGAAATGTTGATTTTTTCGCTCAGTCAGCATCTGAAGTCCTAGAGAGAGTCGGTTGTTCTCATTTGCGAGCTCCACGATCTTATCAACAGGTTGTTGTTCTCCAGCAGATAGACAAGTCTGCTCCAGGAGCTTGGTGCTGTCCTCATGAATAGCCGCCAATTGGGTCAAATAAGTTTGGAATATCAGAATACCGTCTTCGTCCCACTTGATACAAGGATCCGTCTTGTGATGAACTTGGAAATTCTTCTGCAAGCGTTCTGTCAAAACCGCAAGAGTCTTCTGAAAACGTCGCTCATCCTGGATGCAGATCTCCTGGAGATTCTGAATTTCTTGAGAAAGTCGGCTGTTTTCAGTTGTGAGCTCCATAACTTTATCGACGGTTTGTAGCACCACAGATAGACGGGGCTCGTCGTTAAGCTCCTTGGCGTGTTGCTCCTGACTAGCCGCCAATTTGTCTTGAAGCGTTTGGATTTCCTGGTCCATATCTTCGATCTGGTGGACATGTTGCTCCTGGAGCTCTCGAATCGCGTCTCCGTCCACTTTTTTGGCTTGGATTTTTGCATCCCTCTCCACAATGAGATTGCTCATCATCTTCTTGAGTTGTTCAATCAATCCAGCATTTTGAGATTCCAGTTCCTGTTCTCTAGACTGGCTGGCGGCATGTTGCTCCTTCAAGACATCTCTCTGCGCAATGACATCCCGCATAGCCATGTTTAGATTCTTGAGTTGTTGAACCAATTCAACATTTTTAGACTCAAGTGATTGCTTCTTGGCTTGATCAGCGCGGGATTTTCTGAAAACATCAATAAAGTCGGTGGCTCTAGAATTCCGAGAAAAAACTCACGTCGCATTATCATTCACGGCTTGAAACTTAGCAATAAACTCGTCCATTTGCAGACTTTGTAGGTGGCTGAGAAGGTCTTGACGGTTCATCGTGAGGAATCTGGAATAAAAATAATGGATTGTAAAGACGAGATAGGGGGCAAATAAGGAGAACGAGTAGGGTGAGTCACCACCCTCAGACGTCCTATGAGGGAAGAAATAAGGAGAAAGAGTAGAGCGTCTAATGAGGATGACTGTAGAGGAGGAGGGTGAAGAGGAGATGTCTCCATCTGGCGTACGCGGAATGTCGGAGTGTCGTACTACTCGGTCACCACCCGCTAGCCGTCTTGGAGACCACAATTAGGGTGGCAGTGGAGGAGAGGATGACGTGGATTATGGGGGCGGGGCGTGCCCAGTCCGCTGTATTTGCGCTATCCTTCTGTCTGTAGCAATCCGTCAACGATAGAAGAAGACGTGGCTCTGTTTGTAGAGTCTCGCTGTCTCCTGGGAAAACCCATTTTAGTGGATTCTCCCAATTCTCACATCTTCGAGAGGTCTAGTATAGCATTTTTCAAGATTCTACGGTTCTAGAAGGCTAAAGACCTACGCCCCGAACATTTTCACCCAATTATGCCTCTCTCGCCTACACCCATCTCTATATGACTGTGGGAAGGTTGTCAAGACCTAACGTCTTCCTCACTTCTCAAATAGAGCCGATTGGGCCAGCCCCGCCACGTCATCTACACACATAGAGACCCATCCTCTCGGATAGTGACCGTGTAGTACGACGCTCCATTGTTCCGCGTACGTATATTTGGACGCTTCTAAGAAAAATCGAGAAAAAATACTTTGGTAATCATATTCAAGAACTGCGGCGAGACTCAATTTTCAGTGCTTTCAATCAGATATTCGGTGAAAGCCATTTAAATTTCAGTTGAATAATTTATTCAGGTACAACAAGAAAATGTTTGAAAATATAACAATTTGAAAAAAAACATATATGGATTTCGAGCTGAAAATTTGGGAGTGCAAATGTCAAGAATTGATAGGAAACATGAACGCAGATTCAAGGGAACTACAGAAAAAATGGATTACGTGGACTTTCCCAAAAGTTTATTGAAGTCCGTTCTATGCTCAGAAGGGATTTTTTGAATTTGTAAGCCTCGAAGCTTGAAGATCCTGAACCATATTTGTCAGATTCTGGATTTCTGAATCTAAAAAAACCAGCTTCTCCTCATGTTGCTTCGTGAGATACTCTATTTTCTTGTTTTTAGCAGCCAACTGACCCATCAGAGCCTCCCGTGGCTTCTTGACTTCGTGGAGCTCCACAGCGAGCTTACCAATCCCAGTCTGGAGTTGAGTTAGCTTTACTTCGACATCCTCCATCTTTTGACAGTAGCGTCGCGCAGACAAGACGATTTCCTCCCGTTGCTTCTTAACTAATAGAGAGAGTCGGTTGTTCTCATTTGTGAGTTTTATAACTTCATCAACGGTTTGTTGCTCTGCAGTAGATCGGCTGATTGCTAAGTCTTGGATGGTCAGGTCCTTGTTGTTGAGCACCTTGGCATGTTGCTCCTGTTGGGTCTTAAGTTCCAGGTCCTTGCCTTCGATCTGCTTGGCATATTGCTCCTGAAGCAACTTGATCTTATCGTCACATTCTTGCCCTTGTAAACAGAGGTTCTTGTCATTATTGAACTCTTTGGTTTGATACTTCCGAAGCTCCTCCGTCTTCCTTATGCTATTATTTTGACTATCCGCTAATCGGGTCTTAAGCGTTTGAATTATCCAGTCTTTGTCGTTGATATCCACAGTATGTTGCTCCCGAATTCTCTCAGCATCCTCGTTGGTGGCTTGGATCTTCATCTTATAGGAATCCCTTTCCTCCACGAGTTCTTGCACAGTTCTCTTCATATTCTTGAGTTGTTCAATCAATTCAGCATTTTGAGATTCCAGTTCCTGTTCTCTAGACTGGCTGGCGGCATGTTGCTCCTTTGAGGCATCATTCAGCGGCGCAATGAGATATATCATAGCTTTTTCAACATTCTTTACTCGCTGAACCAATTCAGCATTTTCGGCCTCAAGTGACTGCACCTTGTCTTGATAAGCATTGAGCCGACTATCAGCTTTGAGAGTGGCTTGAAACTGAGCAACACGCTCGTTAACTTGCGGATTTTGCAGGGTGCTGAGAAGTTCTTGAGAATTCATCATGACACGATTGAAATCTGGAATAGAGATTATTGGTGGTGGGGGACGGGTGAGAAGAGGGGGAGGAAGAAATAAGGAGAAAGAGTAGAGCGTCTTATGAGGATGACTGTAGAGGACGGGTGTGATGAGGAGATGTATCGATGTGAATCAGCGTACGCGGAATGTCGGAGCGTCGTACTACTCGGTCACCTCCAGCGGTCCTCCTCGGAGATCGCAATGAGGGTGACAGTGGAGGAGGATGACGTGGATTTTGGGGCAGGACTGGCCTAGCACTAGCACTATTTGAGTAGTCCATCTGTCTGTATCGATCCGCCAAGAAGATGACATGGCTCTACTTGTAAAGTCTCGCTGCCTGAGAGGCTCTTTGGTGACTTAAGGCCTAGGGAACCTTTTCACAGTCTTATAGTATTGTGTGTAGGTGACAGTGACATTATCGAGTGAGGTGGAAAACTGGGAGCGGTCAGCAAGACCCTTTACGGGGATGTCTAGCTGAGACCCATCAGAGACATGGTGGAATTTAATGCGATTGCGTTACACTGAATGAGAGATTCTTAGACCATCGGTTTCGGGATTGCCCGCGGAAGGCGGAATTCCTCTCAATTCTGTATCGAGATCTTTTGAGCACGTTCTAGTGATAAGAGCTGGAATCGCAAGAGATGGCCAGCATCAAAAGCGCAATTGATCCATATCGCTCCTCTCTAAGTGCTCCTGAAGCTCCAGAATTTTCTTGACGCTTCTCTTCCCGTCCAGGTCCTCAGTGACCTTCTGCTCCGTGAGCTCTAGAATCTCATGGGAGCACCTGAGGTTCTGCTTCGCAAGTTGCTTGTGGAGCTTTGGAGTTTTCTGAAAACATGGGAATCTCAATCTATTCTAGAAATCTGAGAAGCAAACTAACGTCACATTGCGGATCAAAGGCTATTTAGGTTTTAGTTAAATAATTTATTAAGGTACAACAAAAAAATGTTTGAAAATATAACAATTTGAAAAAAACAATACGGATTTTAGGCTGAAAATTTGGGTGGAAAATGTCAAGAATTGATAGGAAACCAACATGAACACAAGTTTGAGGGAACAACAGAAAAAATAGGTTAAGTGGACTTTCCACAAAGTTTTCTCAAGTACGCTCCATACAACGCTATAGCCTCAGGAGAGTGATTATTTCCTTTTGAACTTGTGAGCTTCGAATCTTGAAGGTCCTGAACCTTCTTCGTCAGATTTTGGATTTCTGAATCCTTAGCGGCCAGCTTCTCCTCATGTTGCTTCGTGAGGTACTCGATTCCCTTGGTTTTAGCAGCCAATCGAGCCATGAGAGCCTCCTGTGGTTTCTTTGCTTCCTGGAGCTCCACATAGAGCTTGCCGAGTTCAGTCTGGAGTTGAGTTAGCTCAACTACTTCGACCTCCCTCTTCTTTTGAAGGTAGCTTGCCTTCAACATCATTCTAACAGCTTCAAGACGTCGCTCAGCCAAGACGATCTCCTCCCGTTGATTCTTAACTAATAGAGAGAGTCGGTCCTTCTCATTTGTGAGTTTTATAACTTCATCAACGGTTTGTTGCTCTGCAGTAGATCGGCTGACTGCTAGATCTTGGATGATCAGGTCCTTGTCGTTGAGCACCTTGGCATGTTCCAGGTCCTTGCCTTCGATCTGCTTGGCATGTTGCTCTTTAAGCATCTTGATCTTATCGTCACAGTCCTGTCCTTGTAAACAGAGACGGATGAATAGATGGTGAATCTGTCGGTTTTTGTCGTCATTGAACTCCTTGGTTTGATACTCCTGAAGCTCCGCGTCCATCCTGGTGCTCTCCTCTTTACTATCCGTCAGTTGGGCCACAAGCGTTTGGATTGTCCGGTTCTTGTTCTTGAGCTCCATGGCATGCTGCTCCCGAATTCTCTTATAGGAATCCTTCTCCTCCATAAGTTCTTGCACAGCCGCATTCATGTTCTTGAGTTGTTCCATCAATTCCGCATTTTGGGTCTCAAGCCCCTGTTTGGCAGTCTCAATGGCTCCAAGTTGCTCCTTCAAAGCATCTCTCTCCGCATTTGCGATCTTAAGTTGTTGAGCCAATTCAGCATTTTGGTACTTTCTTAAAATAGGAGATAAGTTAACTGAAAATCGTTTCGAAAAAACTTACGTCTTATAATGTCTGTCTCGCTCGTCTTGAAGTTTTGCATGTGCATTCTGAATGGCACGAACCTTGTTAGCATCCATTGTAACACAATTGGAATCTGGAAGACGGTTATTGATCCTTGAGGTAAGAGGAGGAAAAGGAGAAATGCGATATAAGAATAGCGACCAGTCGATAGATGTGTTATGAGGAAGACTGGGAAGGAGAAGGGCAAGAGAAGGTGTCGTGTAACTCAGGAGCCGATAGACCGCGCAAATCTGCCAGCCGTCTCGTAGACCCAGAATGAGGATGAATGAGGAGGAGGATGAGGGAAGAGGAGATGTCTCTATGTGTATTTGCGCAAGAACTGCGTAGTGTACGCGGAATGGCGGAGCGTCGTTGCCACCAGCTGTCCGCCTCGGAGACCACAATGAGGGAGGCAGTGGAGGAGAAAATGACGTGGCTTATTGGGGCGGACTCGGCTCTATTTGCTGAGTCCCCGTTGTAGGCTGGAGACGTTAGGCCTAGGGAACCTTCCTACAGGCTTATAGTGATGGGAGTAGGGGACAGTGGTATAATTGGGTGAGGATCTAGAATTTGAGGGAAGTGGGACGGTATGCGAGGGGTCTTTGGCCTTCTAGAACCGTGAAGACCTTGAAAAACGCATACTGGACAGCCCGGGAAAACAAAAAAATAGGCAATGCCACTATAAAAAATGGGTAAGGGGTGGTGGATCGGAAGATTATAGGGACAACCAAGCTATAGAGAAAGGGGCGGAGCTTCAGAATCCGTCTGAGCGGCGTTAAAAGTTTGCTTCGAAATAAGAATTGTTAGAAGGATTCCCGGCCGACCCTATGTCCCTATCCAGAGGGTCTCTGTCGTCCACACACATCAAAATATGATAGATGACGATGGGAAAATCGTAATCATCGTAAGATTCTAGTGGGAATCCCGGCTATAGAGAAGGGGCGGAGCCAGCACATCCGTCAGAGAGGGGGATAAGACAATGCCTACGAAATGTCAGAAGGATTCCCCGATCCACCGTCCCTATCCTGCAAAAATGTCTTGGTGAGCGCTCCTGAATTCCACTCTCACCCAATTATGTCGCTCATACATCAAGATATGATTTATATCGGTGGGAAAATGGTCTTCAGATGTCCTACAGACTCTTCCCAGGCAGCCAGATTCTACAGATAGAGTTACGTTATCTACATCAGAAGGACTGCTCAAACAGAGGGCCGGCCCCGCCCCCATAATCCACGTCACCCTCTCCTCCACTGTCACCCTCATTCTGGTCTCCAAGACGGCTAGCGGGTGGTGACCGAGTACGACACTCTGACAATCCGCGTACACTAATCCACATAGAGACATCTCCTCATCACACCCGTCCTCTACAGTCATCCTCATACTACATTTCGCGGGTGGTGACTCACTCTACTCGTTCTCCTCATTTTGTCCTTCCATCTTGTCCCCATCTCAAATAATTTCTATTGCAGATTCCGATCGTGTCATGTTGAATGATGAAGACATTTCCAGGTTCCTACAAGATCCGCAAGTTCAGAACTGTGTTGCTTATTCTCTAGCCGAGCGTGATAAAAAGACGTGAGTTTTTTCGATACCTAGGCCACCTACTTTATTCATATTTTCAGAATAGCCCGATTCGACGCCAAGATGCAGGAACTTGAGGCCCAAAATGCTGAATTGATTGGACAACTCGAGAATATGAAGATGACTATGCGAGAACTCGTGGAGGAGAGAGATGCATTGAAGAGAAGTAATCAGGTGCAGATCCAAGCCACCAAAGAGGATGCGGAGAGGATTGAGAAGCTTCAGGAGCATTATGCTAAGGAGCTCAAATGCAAAAACCTGGATATTGACACACTTACAATTAGAGAGCAATATGCCAAAGTGCTCAAAAACAAGGAGTTGGAAATCCTACTGCTTAGGACCAAATTGGCTGCTGGTCATGAGGAGAGCACCAGGAAGAATATGGAGCTGCAGGAACAACATGTCAAGGAGCTAAACGACAAGAACTTTGTTATCGAAGATCTGGAGACCCACCTAGCTGCGGCTGAGCAACGAACCAACGACAAGCTCAAGTTGCTCCAGGAGGAACACGCCAAGGAGATCGAAGGCAAGGACCTGCAAATCCAAGCGCTTCAGGACAAATTGAAAGCTGATCAGGGGCAACATGACGAGCAGATCGAAGACATGGACTTGGAACTTAAAACACTTGAGGACGAATTGGCGGCTTGTCATGAGCAGCATGCCAAGGAGCTTAACGACAAGGACCTGGTCATCCAAGAACTGGAAACCCGCCTATCTAGTGCGGAGCAACAGACTGTTGAGAAGATTCTGGAACTCACAAATGAGCAAAAGAAGAAGAATGAAGTCGTCCACACGGAGCTCGGCAAGCTCTATATGGAGCTTCAGGAAGCAAAGAAGCCACAAGAAACTCTGATGGCTCAGTTGGCTGCTAAGAACAAGAAAATCAAGTGTCTCATGGAGCAACACGAAGCGAAGGATTCAGAAATCCAGAATCTGAAGGAGGATGTTAAGGATGTAGAAGAAAGGAATGGGAATCAGCTAGGGATCATCGATCATATTCAAAAGACGATGCTGGAAAAGGACCGGGAGATTGGAGCGATGAAGAAGAGAGTGGCTGATTTGGAGGCGGAGCTTGAAGACTTGGAGGCGGAGCTTGAAGGTCGTGGTGGACAATCGGAACAATAATTGATACTGATATATGTTATTTTGTCAAATGTGTGTTTTTTAATTGTGTGTTGAATGAATAAATGGATGGATGGAACTTGAATTTTTGAGCTGTCTGAGCAAGGGTTTACAAAAAAGGCTTCAGGTTACAGTAGTCGGGATTCCAGGCAACTCGGACTGTGGCCTAAGGATCTCATCTCAAAGTGAGGTGGCTAAAAGATCTTTGAGTATGGAACTAGGATGAGTATGGAACTAGGATGTTGCAATGGTGTGACCTGGAAAACCGATGGCCAAAAAAAATCATGTACAAAATTTAAGGTAGAAAGATGTAAGTTTCTTAGATGTTCTGCCAGAAATCTGTCAAATCTGGTGACCCTAGAAGCGTTTTCGAAAAAACTGTACGTTTGTGTTCAAAAACATTCAGGCTCCACTCAAAACATTTATTCAGGTACAACATGAAAACGATTTAAAATTTAAAAATTTGAGAGAAAATTGGATGAAAAATGTCAAGAATTGATAGGAACACACACAGATTCAAGGGAAATACAGAGAAAATGTCGAAATGTTCGAGCCGTTTACTCATCACTTGGCGCCGCTCCCTTTCTCGTCTTCTTCTTCATCTCCATATTCTCATACTCCATGGTGAACAATGCATTCCGAAGGCCGGCAATCATCTCGTCTCGATTCTTAATCGTCTTCTCTCCCTCCTGAACCACCTCTTTCAGATTCTGGATCTCTGAATCCTTAGCGGCCAGCTTCTCCTCATATTGTTTCGTGAAACACTCCATTTCCTTGTCTTTAGCAGCCAACTGAGCCATCAAAGCCTCCTGTGGCTTCTTTGCTTCCTGGAGCTCCAAGTAGAGCTTGCCAAGCTCAATGTGGGCGACCTCATCCTTCTTTTTCTGCTCATTTGTGAGCTTTATAACGGTTTGTTGCTCCGAGGCAGATAGACGAGCCTCCAGCTCTTGGATTTTCAGGTCCCTTTCGTCAAGCTTGACATGACACTCCTGAAGCTCCGCCTCCTTCCTGACACTCTCCTCTCGACTGTCCTCCAATCGGTTCAAACGCGCTAGGCATACCCGATTCTTTTCGCAAAGCACATTAATTCTCTTTATGAGGTCTTCCACAGTTATATTCAACTTTCTGAGTTGTTCCATCATATCAACACGGTCCTTGTCGTTAAGCTCCTCGTCACGTTGCTCCTGATTGACCGCCAGTTTCTCCTGAACCGTTTGAAGTTCCATGTCAATGCCTTCGATCTCCTTGACATGTTGCTCCTGAAACACCTTGAGCTCAACGACAGAATCTTGCTCAGTAGCAGATAGATGAGCCTCCAGTTCTTGGACTTTCTTCCCGGCGCTCTCTTCTTGACTATCCGCCAATTGGCTCTTAAGCGTTTGAATCATCCGGTCCTTGTCGTTGAGCTCCTTGGCATGTTGCTCCCGAATTTTCTCCGCGTCCTCCTTGGTGACTTGGATCTTCGTCTTATAGGAATCCCTCTCCACCATGATTTTCTGCATAGCCATGTCCATCTTCTCGATTTTTCCAATCAATTCACCATTCTGCTTCTCAAGTCCCTGTTTGGCAGTCTCAGCAGCGCCAAGTTTCTCGATATAGGAATCCCTTTGCGCATAGAGCTCTTGAATTTTCTCCATATATCTTGCACAATCGTCTTGAAGCAGTTGTTGAACAAGTAGATCTTGCTGGTAAGTATAAACAACTTCGGAAGGATCCATCGTAACACAATCGGACTCTGGAAGACTGTTATTGATTATTGAGGTAGGAGAAGAAGGAAAAATGGGAAATAAGAAGAGCGACCACTCGATGTGGTGTCTTATGAGAATGGCTGAGGTGGAGGAGGGGAAATGGAATTGTCGTGTAACTCAGGAGCCTCGAGACCGGGCAAATCTGCCAACCGTCTCGTAGACCCACAATGAGGAAGACTGAGGAGGAGGAGGAGGGAAGAGGAGATGTCTCTATGTGTGTTTGCGCGCGAACTGCATCAGCGTACGCGGAATGGTGGAGCGTCGTACTACTCGCTCACCCCGACGGCGGTGCAGGGGAAGGGTCTCTAAGTGTGTAGATGACGTGGATAATGGGGGCAGGGCTGGCCTAGTTGGCTCTGTTTGCTGAGTCACCGAAGACGTTAGGCCTAGACAACCTTCCCAGAGCGGAATGGTGGAGCGTCGTACTACTCGGTCACAGGAAGGGTCTCTATATGTGTAGATGACGTGGCTTATGGGGGCGGGGCAGACCTAGCCGCCTCTGTTTGCTGAGTCACCGTTGTAAAATGGAGACGTTAGGCCTAGACAACCTTCCCACAGGCTTAAATGATGTGTGTAGGTGGCAACGGCATTATTGGAAGAAGAATAAGAATTTTCGAGAACTGAACAGTGTGAACGGTGTGACAGGGACCTTTAGCCTTGTAGAACTGTTGGACCTCGCGAAATGCATACTGGACCACCCGGGGATGCGAGAAATGAGCAAAATCCATTAAAAAATGGGTCAGCTGGAGCATCGGCAGATTACAGTGAGAAAAATGGCAATATGGAGGGGCTAAGAGGTCACGAGCCCACTTCTTTTTTGAAAATAGAAACTTTGAGTAAAAATCCTACCAGACTAGAACTTTGATGGGTCTCAGTTGGACATCCTTGTCCTTATCCAAGCAAAAAACTCTTGGTGAGCGCTCCCGACTTCCCCCACACTCAATTATGTCACACTGTCACCTACACACATCAAGATATGATGGATGATGATGGGAAACTGGCCTTCAGATGAGGACTCCTCCCAGGCAGCGAGACTCTACAAATACATAGAGCCACGCCGTCTTCAGAAGGACTGGAGGGAGTGCCTCTCCACCACTACTCAAATAGAGCTGACTGGGTCAGCCCCGCCCCCATAACCCACGTCATCCTCTCCTCCACAGTTATCCTCATTGTGGTTTCCAAGACGCCTAGCGGGTGGTGACCGAGTAGTACGACACTCCGACATTCCGCGTCAGATAGAGACATCTCCTCCTCACCCCGTCCTTATTGTACATTTCCTCATTGTACATTTCCTCATTGTACATTTCTCGGGTACTCACTCTACTCGTACTTCTTTTTTCTTCCTCCATATCCTCCCTCGCCCCACCCTTAACAATCTTTATTACAGATTCCAATCGTGTCATGATGAATTCTCAAGATCTTTTCAGAAACCTTCAAAACCCGCAAGTTAACGAGCGTTTTACTAAGTTTCGAGCCACGCTCAACGCTGAAAATCAACTCAGTGCTGCTCAAGCCGAGAAACATGCACTGGAATCTCAAAATGCGGAATTGGTTCAAAAACTCAAGAATATGGATATAGCTATGCTGGAACTCATTGCGGAGAGGGATGTCTTGAAAGGGCAACAAGCCGCCAGCCAGACTGAAAAACAAGGACTTGAGACCCGAAATGCTGAATTGATTAGAAAGTTCAAGGCGGAGAGGGAAGCAATCAAGTTGTATGGAGACGCAACTCGTGACCTCCAAGAGCAACATGCCAAGGAACTGAACGACAAGAACTTGAAAATCCAAACGCTTGAGACCCAATTGGCGGCTAGTCAAGAAGAGAGCATCATGAAGAAAGTGATGCTCCTGGAACAACTTACCAAGGAGCATCACGACAAACTTCTGGTTATGGGAGATGAGCTCCAGGTGGTTCGGGAGCAATATGTCAAGCAGATCGAAGGCATGAACTTGAAACTTCAAATGTCTGATGCCCTACTGGTGGCTCGTCAGAAACAACATGTCCAGGAGCTCAACGATAAGGACATGTTCATTGAAGAACTGGTATCCCACCTATCTGCTGCAGAGCAACAAACAGTCGATAAGCTCAAGGTGCTTAAGGAGCAACATGCCAAGGAGCTCAACGACAAGGACCTGGAACTTCAAACGCTTCAGGAAAAGTTGAAGGCTGGTCAGGAGCAACATGCCAAGGAGCTCAACGAAAAAGACTTTGCCATTCAAGACCTAGAGACCCGTCAATCTGTTGCTGAGCAGAAAACCACCGATAAGATTAAGGAGTTCACAAATCAAAACAACCAACACTCTCGAAGCATTCAGATGCAGGGAGAGCAACGTCTTGAAGGTATCTACAAGGAGCAGGAATCCATACGTCAGAAGAAGAAGGAGGTCGTCACAATTCAACTCCACACTGAGATCGGCAAGCTCTATATGGAGCTCCAGGAAGCCAAGAAGCCACAGGAGGCTCTCATGGCTCAGCTGGCAGTTAAGGACAAGGAAATCGAGTGTCTCAGGGAGCAACTCGAAGCGAAGGATTCAGAAATTCAGAATCTAAAGGAAAATGCTAAGGAGGGACAGGGAAAACTGATGGCAAAGGATACGGAGCTTAAAAGCGATCGTAACGGACAATTGGAAAAATAATTGAAACAGTTTTATGTAATGTTATTAAATGTGTGTTTTTGAACTGTGTGCTAAATGAATAAATGGATGAAACCAACAGTGTCTCAAGGGGGAAATGGTCTAGTCAAATTAGTCCATATTCTATTGAGTAGTTCTGGTCACCCTCGTTTAGATATAGACGATGATATCACTGATGTCAAGTATCTTCACATACTGGACATTCGTCCGCAACTATATTCAGACATCTGAAAGAAAATACGGGCAAGTTGTTCCTCATGAACTGACAGATGCTCAAATGAAGCCTGTCACTGTCTTTGTTCAGTCGCAAGCGGAGTTTTAATTGGATTTTTGATTTTATTACGGAAAATGAAAAATGGGGTCTCTATGTATACCATACAGTAAAAAGCAGTGGGTTTTAATAAAGAATCTCTGACTTCTAGAGTAAGAACTGCAGTTTTCGTGATACTCCAAATCTATTTTAGACTCAACATTTTTATGTAAGCCTGATGAAGCGATTAGATGTGTCTTTCGGCAAAAACGGGAAAGCCTTAATTGCTGCACCCTGAGAGCTTTGGTGTCACGATCCCCCTGCTAATACACCCCAAAAATTTGAGTTCTATTTATCTTTTTCATTCATTCAACGCACAATTCAAAAACACTCATTTAATAAAAGAACATATGCAATTATAATTTCCATCGTCCGCCATGACCGTCTTCAAGCTCCGCCATCCAATCCGCCAAGCTCCAGATCCTTCGCCATCAGATCTTCTCCTCTCGAACCATCTTCTCCATCTTCTCCATCTCAGATTCCATCACGTACATTGTCTTCCGAAGGCAGGCAATAACCTCCTCAAGATTCTCATTCTTCCTCTCTCTATCCTGAACAATGTCCGTCAGATTCTGGATTTCTGAGTCCTTAGCAGCCAACTTCTCCTCATATTGTTTCGTGAGGTACTCTATTCCCTTGTTCTTAGCATCCAATCGAGCCATGAGTGACTCCTGTGGCTTCTTGGCTTCCTGGAGCTCCACATAGAGCTTGCCGAGCTCAATGTGGACAACCTCATCCTTCTTTTTCAACTCATTTGTGAGCTCTATCATCTTATCGACGGTTTGTTGCTCCGCAACAGATCGGCTGGTGGCTAGGTCTTGGATGACCAGGTCCTTGTCGATAAGCTCCTTGGCATGTTGCTCCTGTTGGGTCTTGAGCGATTGAAGTTCCAGGTTCATGCCTTCTATCTGCTTGGCATGCTCCTTTCGAAGCACCGTGATCTTCTCGGTGTATTGTTGCTCTTCTTGACAAAGGCGGATGTTTAGATTGTAGATCAGTTGGCTCTTGTCGCTGCTCTCCTTGGCATGATGCTCCTGAAGCTCCTCCTCCTTTCTGGCGCTCTCCTCTTCGCTAGCCCCCAATTGGATCATAAGCGTTTGAATCATCCGGTCCTGGTCGTTGAGCTCCACGGCATGCTGCTCCCGAATTTTCTCCGCATTCTCCTTATAAGAATCCCTCTCCGCCACGATTTCTTGCATAGCCATTTTCATTGTCTCGAGTTGTCCAGTCAGTTCAGCATTTTGGGTCTCAAGTCCCCGTTTGGCAAACTCGGCAGCGCCAAGTTCTTCTATCAAGTCATCGCTCTGCGCAATCAGTTCATAAATTCTTGTATTCTTGCTCTGGAGTTGTTGCATCATGAAATTGAGAACGTTGGAAGGATCCATCGTAATACAATTGGAATCTGGAAGTGGATTATTGATTATTGAGGTTGGAAAAGGAAAAGGAGAAATGCGAGGTGTTTTATGAGAATGAATGTGGAATGAAAAGATGAGATGTCTCTATGTGTGAGCACCGAGTTGTTTAGCGTACGCGGAATGGTGGAGCGTCGTCACCACCAGCTGTCCGTTTCGGAGATCGCAATGGGGATGACTGTCGATGTGCATTGATGACGTGGAATATGCGGGCGGACCTTCCCACAGCCTTATATTTCTATGTGTAAGTGACAGGGTGACAATTGGGTGAGGATCAATAATTTTCGGAAAGTGACGGAGCGCCCCAGGGATCTTTTGCCTTCTAGAACTGTAAAACATTGAAAATGCGTACTGGAGGGCCTCCATCACTTCGTCACTGCTCAAATAGAGCTGACTGTGTGAGCCCCGCCCCCCATTACCCACGTCATCTCCTCCACCGTCATCCTCATTGCGTTCACCGAGGCGGACAGATGGTGGTGACCGAGTAGTACGACACTCCGACATTCCGCGTACGCCAGATGGAGACATCACCTCTTCGTACCGTCCTGCACACTCGTCCTCATCAGACACTTCGCGGGTGGTGACTCACTCTACTCGTTCTTCTTATTTCTTCCTTCCTCTATCCTCCCTCGTTCACCCACCACCAATAATCTTTATTCCAGATTCCGATCGTGTCATGATGAATTCTCAAGATCTTCTCAACCTCCTGGAACAACTTACCGACAAAAGCATGGCTATCGAAAATAAGTTCAAAGAGCAGGTGGAAGGCGTGAACCTGAAACTTGAGATGCTTGATGTCGAATTGGTGGCTCGTCAAGAAAGACATGTCAAGGAGCTCAAAAGCAAAAACCTGGAAATTCAAACTCTTAAAGAGCAACATATCAAGGAGCTCATAGACAAGAACATGGAAATCCTAATGCTTAAGGCCAAATTGGCTGCTAGTCAAGAGGAGAGCACCAAGAAGAGTATGAAGCTGCAGGAACAACATGTCAAGGAGCTCAACGATAAGAACCTAGTCATCCAAGAACTAGAGGCCCGACTATCTGCTGCGGATCAACGAACCGACGATAAGCTCAAGGTGCTTAAAGAGCAACATGGCAAACAGATCAAAAGCAAAGATCTGGAAGTTCAATCGCTTCAGGAAAAGTTGAAGGCTGATCAGGAGCAGCATGCCAAGGAGCTCAACGAAAAGGACCTTGCCCTACAAGACCTGACGACTCGCCTATCTGCGGAGCAACAAACCGTCGATAAGATTATGGAGATCACAAATCAAAGCAACCAACTCTCTCGAAGCATTCAGATGATGGGTGAGCAACGTCTTCAAGATGTCTACAAGGCTCAAGAAGCTTTGCGTCAGAAGAAGAATTTGATTCAGGAAGGAGGTGAGATGAATGAAAATGTGATGGCAAAGGATCCGGAGCTTGAAGCGTACATGGCGAATTTGATGGCGGAGCTTGAAAAGGGTCGTGACGGACAGTCGAAATAATAATTGCTCTGGTTTTGAATTTTGTGTTGAATAAATTAGTGAATGAATGGAACTTCGACTTTTGGGGTGTCCTAAGTGTTCACAGCAAAGTTATCAGGTTACGTATGTTAGGACTTTCCAGATTTTGTCAAAGGAAACTCTAGTCTGTTGCTATCATGGGGAATAATTACAGGCTCACGGACAAGAGGACCCAACGGAGCAAGAGCAAAAACAGAGAACAGATTTGAATTTTCTAGTGATATATATTTTGACCTGGTATCCTTCCCTAATTAGAGCAATGTGGGAAACTGGGCTTCAGATATTGGCCAGTAAGATTCCTCTACTGGAGATGCTCAAGATCACTAGAGCATGCTCGAAAAGCCTTATCGCCTAGAAATATTCAAATTGTCAGATAGAGATGTTGGGGGACCTGACATGCTCTTATCCGTATTCTTCTTCATGTCTTACTTGTGATTCTCCTTAATCCAAAATACATCAGATGGTTCCAGACAAATTATTTATTCAGGTACAATATTAAAATGGTTCAAAATGTAGAAAATTGAGAGCAACAAATAGAGATTTTGAGCTGAAAATTTGGTTGGAAAATGCCAAAAATTGATAGGGAACATATACACAGATTCGGGGGAAATACAGAGGAAATGGGTTATGGGGTTCTGCCGTTTACCACTCATCATCACTCGGCTCCCTTTTTCGTCTTCTTCTTCATCTCCTCCATCTCATGTTCCTTGGCAAACAGTATTCTCCAAAGGTTGGTAACCATCGTATCCTTCTTCTCTCCCTCCTCAACAGTATCCGTCATCGCCCTATGAAGATTGGAGATGATTTCCTGCAGATTCTCATTCTTCTCTGTCAGATTCCGGATCTCTGAATCCTTAGCGGCCAGCTTCTCCCCCTTCTCCGCCTTGAATTTCTTCTCCATCTCCTCCATCTCCCATTCCATCACGTACATTGTCTTCCGAAGGCTGGCAATTATCTCCTCAAGATTCTCATTCTTCTTCTCTCCGTCCTGAACAATCCACGTCAGATTCTGGATCTCTGAATCCTTAGCCGCCAGCTTCTCCTCATGTTGCTTCGTGAGATACTCGATTCCTTGGTTCTTAGCAGCCAATCGAGCCATGAGAGCCTCCTGTGGCTTCTTAGCTTCCTGGAGCTCCAAATAGAGCTTGCCGAGCTCAATGTGAAGTTTAGTTGGCTCAGAGACAACCTCCTCCTTTTGACGCTTCAACATCATTCTAACATCTTGAAGACGTTGATCAGCCTTCAAAAACTCCTCCTGAAGCTTCTGCATAAATAGAGAAAGTCGGTTCTTTTCATTTGTGAACTCCTCAAGTTGATCGACATTTTTCTGCTCCGCAGCAGATAGACGGGCCTCCAGTTCTTGGATGATCAGGTCCTTCTCGTTAAGCTCCTTGGCATGTTGCTCCTGTTGACTCTTGAGCGTTTTAAGTTCCAGGTCCATGTCTTCGATCTGGTGGACATGTTGCTCCTTAAGCACCTTGAGCCTATCGTCGTATTTTTGCAGTTCTTCATTGAGATGGACCCTTTGGTTGTGGATTGTCCGGTTTTTGACGGAAAGCACAATATTGTTTTCCTCCTGGAGCTTCTGACAGTCCTTCAGATACTGTTGCTCCCACGCCTTATAGGTGTCCCTCTCCGACATGAGTTTGACCATAGCTGTGTTCATCTCATCGATTTTTTCAATCAATTCACCATTTTGCTTCTCAAGTCCCAATTTAGCAACCTCGGTGACAGCATTTCGCTCCTTCAAGGCATTCCTCTCCGCAACGAGTTCTCGCATTTTCTGCATATATCTTGCACTGTCGTCTTGAAGTTGAAAAAGTCGATCTTGTGGGAATCCGAGAATCTTGGCTGGATCCATTGGAATCTGGAAAACGGTTATTGATTTTTGAGGTAGGAGGACGATGAGAAATGCGAAATAAGAAGAGCGACCACTCGATAGGTGTGTTATGGGGAAGACTGGAAAGGAAAAGGGGGAAGATGAGATGTCGTGTAACTCAGGAGCCTCTAGACCGCGCAAATCTGCCAGCCGTCTCGTAGACCCAAAATGAGGAAGAGTGAAGTGGAGGAGGAGAAAAGACGAGGGTTGGTTGTATGTGGAGTTGCGCGCAAACCGCGTAGCGTACGCGGAATGGTGGAGCGTCGTCACCACCAGCTGTCCGTGTCGGAGGCCGCAATGAGGAGGACGATAGAGGAGATGGCGTGGATTATGGGGGCGGGACTGACCTACTCGGCTCTATTTGAGTAGTGACGGAGGCGTTTGGCCTAGGAAACCTTCCCAGAGGCTTATAGTGATGTGTGTGTATGTGAGAGTGACATAATTGGGTGAGGATCAATAATTTTTGAGAAATGACGTGTGCCCTCGAGATTTCGAGTCTTCCGGGATCTTAGGAATTTGAAATTAAAGGAGGACAGAAGTCATAATTTTTTATTTCAGATTCTGATACTTCAGAAAATTCTGAACAACTTTCATCATTGGAGCATGTGCTAAAAATCGCTCTAAATGCCCTAAATTCACGTTTTTCAGGCCCAAAAGGAGCTTTCGTGGAAGAGTTTTTCCAAGCGAGTTTCTTCCTCCGTGTAGTCCTCTCGGACAATATTATTTCTTTTTATTTCTCGATTTTTTGTTTTCTTGCTTTTTTCAACAAATTTTTATGTTTTTTTCAATTTATATCGTTAAAAAAGAAGAAAAAACACGAAATTTTGTTGAAAAAAGCAAGAAAACGAAAAAACGAGAAATAAAAATAAATATTATTGTCCGAGAGGACTACACGGGGGCAAAAATTCGCGTGGGAAAACTCTTCCATCTAGGCTCCTTTTGAGCCGGGAAAACGTGAATTTGGGGCATTTAGAGCTATTTTTAGCATGTGCTCCAATGATGAAAGTTGTTCAGAATTTTCTGAAGTATCAGAATCTGAAATAAAAAATTATGACTTCTGTCCTCCTTTAAAAGACGGAACCCATCTTAAGCAAAGTTTCGCCTTCCACCCTGAGCATTTTCGGAATGAGCCCCAGGCGTCATTAGCGTTCTGGATATGTAAAAAATGCTCAAAAGGTGGGACTGCCCGGATGGGGAAACACGAGAGGATGTGGGAACTCAGCAAAATCAATAACAAAAGCGCGTTGGAGGTAATAACGGCTTTAGAGAAGGGGTGGGGCTTCAAAAAACATGAAACATAGGGGATTTGAAATACTCTGAGACTATGCTTGCAACGAAAGAGAAAAAATCGGCGCTACCCTGACTAGGAGGTTGGTCCCCCGACCCCACACTCCGTTTGCGCAAAAAGTCTTGGTGAGCGCTCTCAGTTTTCCCCCACACCCAATTATGTCACACTGTCACCTACAGACATCAAGATATGATGGATGACGGTGGGAAACTGGAATTCAGATGTCCTCCAGACAATTCCCAGGAGCAGCGAGATTCTACAAATAGAGCCACGTCGTCTTCAGATGAACTGGAGGGACGGTCTCTACATCACTACTCAAATAGAGCAGACTAGGCCAGCTCCGCCCCCATTATCCACGTCATCCTCTCCTCCACTGCCACCCTCATTGTGGTCTCCAAGACGGCTAACGGGTGGTGACCGAGTAGTACGACACTCCGACATTCCGCGTACGCTGATTCACACAGAGACATCCCCTCATCACCCCGTCCTCCACACTCATTTTCGTTTCTATCAGGTGGTGACTCACTCTACTCGTTCTTCTTATTCCTTCCTCCCCCTCTCCTCACTTGCCCCCCCACCCTTAACAATCTTTATTCCAGATTCCGATTGAGTCACGATGAATTCTCAACAACCTTTCAACATCATGCAATACCCGAACCTTAAGGAGCATGTTACCAAGTTTCAAGCCTCGCTCAACGCTGATCATGCCAAGATGCGGGAACTGGGGTCCCAAAATGCTCAATTAATTCAACAACTCAATAATATGAACGTAGCTATGCGGGATGTCCTTGCGGCGAGGGATGTCTTGAAGGAGAAACATGCCGCCAGCCAGTCTAGAGAACAGGAACTGGAATCTCAAAATGCCGAATTGCTTCAACAACTCAAGAACATGAACGTAGCTATGCAGGATCTCCTTGTGGAGAGGGATACCTTGAGGGGTCAAAATTCCGCCATCCAGGAGGAGAGGGACTTCTACATGCAATCCGACAAGCTGCGCGCCGGCTCAGTTCAGAAGCTTCAGGAGCAGCTCCAGAAGCTTACAAAGGAGCTCACCGACAAGGATCTGGAAATCCAAACGCTTCAGGACAAATTGGTCTCTAGTCAGGAGGAAGGCACTAGGAAGAGTATGAAGCTCCTGGAGCAACATGCCAAGGAGCTCAACGACAAAAACCTGGCTATCGGAGATTTGGAGACCCACCTTGTTGCGGCTGAGCAACGAACCGACGATAAGCTCAAGGTGCTTGAGGAGCAACATGCCAAGCAGATCAAGAACAAGGATTTGGAAATCCAAACGCTTCAGGACAAGCAGGCGACTGGTCAGGAGCAATATACCAAGGAGCTCAACGACAAGGACTTGGTCATCCAAGAAATGGAGGGCCGTTTACCTGCTGCGGAGCTGCAAACCGTTGATAAAGTTATGGAGCTCAGAAATGAGAACAACCGACTCTTGCAAGGAATTCAGAAGCTCCAGCAGGAAAAGGACCGGGCTGAACAACGTCTTCAAGGTGTTGCCAAGATGCAGGAAGCTTTGCATCAGTCTCGTCAGGAGTCAAGAAGTCACAAGGTCGTCTCTGAGCCAACTACTCAACATCATACTAATCTCCACACTGAGCTCGGCAAGCTCTATATGGAGCTCCAAGACGCCAAGAAGCCACAGGAGGCTCTCATGGCTCAGTTGGCTGCGAAAGACAAGGAAATCGAGTATCTCACGGAGCAACACAAAGCGAAACTGGCCGCTAAGGATTCTGAGATTCAGAATCTGAAGGAGATGATTCAGGGAGGAGAGCAGATGAATGCGGCCATGGTGGATGGACAATCGGAATAATAATTGCTACTGATTTATATGATTTTATTGTTTTGAAATGTGTGTTTATGAATTGTGTGTTGAATGAATAAATGGATGAATGGAATTTGAGCTTCTGGGGTGTCTTAGCAGGGGAACTCTGTCACTGTCACCTACAGACATCAAGATATGATGGATGACGGTGGGAAAACGGCCTTCAGATTGAACTAGGCAGAGAGACTCTACAAATAGAGCCACGTCATCTTCAGAAGGATTGGAGGGTAGGTCTCTCCACCACTGCTCAAATAGACCGAACAAGGGCAACCCCGCCCCCATGATCCACGTCACCCTCTCCTCCACTGTCACCCCACTGTGGTCTCCAAGACGGCTAGCGGGTGGTGACCGAGTAGTACGACACTCCGACATTCCGCGTACGCGAATACACACAGAGACATCTCTTCATCTCCCCGTCCTCCTTAGTCATCCTCACAGGACGTCTAGAGGGTGGTGACTCTACCGAATCGCATTTCGCTTAACTGAGCTCTACCTGTTATTTTTTACGTTTCCCTCCCCCTTCTCTTGCTACTACCTCACCATCTTATAACCTTCTTCCAGATTCCGACGATGGATTCTGAAGACCTTCCCAGCCACCTACAAATGCTCAAGCAGCTCGGTGTGTTGCAAACTGCGCATAATAATGCGGTGTAAGTTTTTTTTGGAACTCTAGGTCACCTACTTTATTGATATTTTCAGACTACGCCAATTCAACACTGATCAAGCCAAGATGCAGGCTCAAAATCTTCAATTGGTTCAACAAATCAATAATATGAGCGTTGCTATGGAGGCACTCGATGCGGAGAGGAATGCCTTGAAGGAGCAACTTGGCGCCACCGAGACTGCTAAACTGGGAATTGAGAAACAATATGATGAATTGATTGGAGAGCGCAAGATTATGCAGGGACTCGTGGAAGAGGCGGTGAAGGAGGATCAAAGAATGAGGGAGGAACATGCAATGCAGATCGAAGACAAGGACCTGATAATCCAAACTCTTGAAACTCAATTGGCGGCTAGTCAAGAGGAGAGCAAAAACAAGAGTATGAAGCTTCTGGAGCAACATGCTAAGGAGCTGAATGACAAAAACCTGGTTATTGGAGATCTGGAGACTCATCTATCTGCTGCGGATCAACGAACCGAAGATAAGTTCAAAGTGCTTGAGGAACAACATGCCAAGCAGATCAAAGGCAAGGACCTGGAAATCCAAACGCTTCAGGACAAATTGGCGGCTGGTCAGGAGCAACATGCCAAGGAGCTGAACGACAAGGACTCGGTCATCCAAGAACTGGAGGCCCGTTTACCTGCTGCGGAGCTACAAACCGTTGATAAGGTTATGGAGCTCACAAATGAGAACAATCGACTCTTGCAAGGAATTCAAAAGCTCCAGAAGGAAAAAGACCGGGCTGAGCAACGTCTTCAAGGAGTTGCCAAGACGCAGGAAGCCTTGCGTCAATCTCGTCAGGAGTCAAGAAGTCAGATGGTCGTCTCTGAGCCAACTTCTCAAGTCCATACTAAGCTCCACACTGAGCTCGGCAAGCTCTATATGGAGCTCCAAGACGCCAAGAAGCCACAGGAGGTTCTCATGGGTCAGTTGGCTGCTAAGAACAAGGAACTCGAGTATCTCACGGAGCAACACAAAGCGAAGATGGCCGCTAAGGATTCTGAGATTCAGAATCTGAAGGAGATGATTCAGGGAGGAGATGAGATGAATGAGAAAGCGGTCGTCGCGGATGGACAATCGGAATAACAATTGCTATTGATTTATGTGATTCTATTAAATGTGTGCTTTTGAATTGTGTGTTGATTGAATAAATGGATGGATGGAATTTGAACTTTTGGGGTGTCTTAGCAGGGCAAATCTGTCACTGTCACCTACAGACATCAAGATATATCTTTTATGATAGATGACGGTGAGAAACTAGCCTTCAGATGAGGACGCTTAACGGGTCGTTGGCGGATCAATACAGATAGAAGGACTGGGGGAAGGTCTCTGCCCAAATAGAGCTGACTAGGTCAACCCCGCCCCCATTATCCACGTCATCCTCTCCTCTACAGTTATCCTCATTATGGTCTCCATGACGGCTAGCGGGTGGTGGTGGCCGAATAGTACGACACTCCGACATTCCGCGTTCTCATAGTGCAGTTTTATCGATCTTAGGTTACTCCACTTTTTCATTTTTCCTCATTAATGTCTTCTAGTTTTCTAAATTTCAGCTAAAACACACTCATTTTTCCAGATGTCGAACATGACCATCCTTTCTCAAGAGGATCCCCGTATTCAGGAGATCACCCTGAACTATTTCAATGAGATTGCTGCCTGCAAGAAGGAACTCGAAACAATGAGAGCTAAACATCGACCACTCCAAGATCAACTCAACGCTTCGACTGCCAAAAACAACTCACTGGAGATTAAGCTGGCGGATTGTCAGAAGAAGTTGGAAGCAGCGAATAAGAAAAGCGCTTCGTTTAATGAGCATTACTGGAAATTGGTGGAAGCGGAGAAAGCGAAAGAGATGGAAGAGTTGAAGAAGAAGTTAGAGGAGTTCCAGAAGCAACATGACAAGGAAATCGGAGCCAGGGATCTGAAAATCCAGACGTTGGAGTTGGAGTTATCAGCTGCACAGAAGAACAGTTGCGAGAAGATTCAGGAGCTCCAGGAGCAACATGGCAAGAAGCTAAGCGGGAAGGATCTAGAAATCCAACAACTGGAGATCAAGTTAGCAGCTGCCAAGAAAGAAATCTCCGAAAAGAAATCCGAAGAGCCCACTCAACTCCATATTGACCTCGGAAAGCTCTATGTGGAGCTCCAGGAAGCCAAGAAGCCACAGGAGGCTCTGATGGCTCAGTTGGCTGATAAGGACAAGGAAATGGAGTGTCTCAAGGATCAACTCGAAGCGAAGGATGCGGAAATCCTGAATCGGATGGAGAAGATTGAGAATCTGCAGGAGATCATCTACGATCTTCAGATGACAATGGTGGCGAAGAATGGGGAGATTGTAAAGATAAAGCAGAGAGTGTCTGATTTGGAGGCGGAGCTTTGCTGTTATATGTGATTTTCTTTTGAAATGTGTGATTTTGAATTGTGTGTTGAATGAATAAATGGATGAATGGAATTTGAGTTTTTGTGGTGTATTAGCAAGGAGCGGGTGCTTACAGCAAGCATTTCAGATTACAGTAGTTTTGCGGTCTTTGTACACATCTAGCTCCTAGCGCAATAGGCCCTCCGAACCTCTTCAATGGGTCCTGAGGGAAAATCGCTCGATCTCAGGGATAATTACACCCCGGGAAGATTCTACTAGCCGTCTTCAACATACAACAGAACTCATCGGATTCAGAGTCAGGGTCAGCCTCACACCCATTATCTATGTCATCTTTTGGTTCTCGCTACTACACACAGACACCCAGATAAGTTGTCTTAGTAAATCGAATCTCCTCCTGGTATCCTGGGAAAGTGTAATTGCTTTATCACATCTCCAGTCTACCAGAGCCTACTGTACAAATAGAGCGCGTTAGGTCAACCCCGCCCCTCCCCCATAATCCATGTCATCTACGCACATCTCTCCTCCACAGTCTTCCTTATTCTGGGTGTCCGAGGTGGCGGTGACGTGACTCATTCATTGATTTGTCGTTTCGTTTTTTTCCCCGGACTCTGACGGCCTAGAGTTATTGCACTTTTCTCTCCGTTCTCGTTCTCCCCCAACTATCTCCTTAAATCTTCTTTTCCAGATGTCCAGTTCAAACACGTGCAGCAATATGATGTGCGACCATTGTCAAATAAACATGCGCGTGGAAAAGCAGGAACACATGGAGGCGTGAGTTTTTGTCACCAGGTATCTTAAATTATTGAGGTCCCACATTTCCAGAAGAGCTCGTCTTGATAACTGCGAAAAGGAGAAGCGACAACTCGAGGCTCAACTTGCAAGGGAAAAATCTAAGAGTCGAGAACTCGAGGCTAGTATCGGAAACTACAAGAAAAAGGTACAAGAGCTGAAGGATGAATTGAAGGTTGGGATGATTGAGAAGGACATGGTGATTCATGAGCTGGAGGACAAGCTAGTGGCTAGTCAGGAGGAGAAGGCCAGGAAAATTCAGGAGCTCCAGGAGCAACATGCCAAGGATATTGGAGGCAAGATTCTGAAAATCCAGACGTTGGAATTGGAGTTATCAGCAGTCCAGAAGAAAAGTTGTGAGAAGATTCTAGAGCTCCAGGAGCAGAACACCAAGAAGCTAAGCGAGAAGGATTTGAAAATCCAGCAACTGGAGATCAAGTTAGCAGCTGCCAAGAAAGAAATCTCTGAGAAGGAGCTGGAAAAGCCGGAACTCTCCAAAAAGTTCGACGCCCAGGAGCAACTTGAGAAGATGTTTGCGAAAAATACAGAGATGCCAGATCACGTTGAAAAACCTAAGAGCAACTTGCAAGAGAAAAAATCTGATGAGCCAACTCAACTCCACATTGATCTTGGCAAGCTCTATGTGGAGCTCCAAGAAGCCAAGAAGCCACAGGAGGCTCTCATGGCTCAGTTGGCTGCTAAGGACAAGGAAATGGAATATCTCACGAAGCAACACGAGACGGAGCTAGTTGCTAAGGATCAAGAGATCACCAACCTCCGTGAGCAACACACAGCAAAGCTAGCTGCAAAGGATTCAGAAGTCCAGAGATTGACGGAGATGGTTCAGGATGGAGATGAGAAGAATGAGAACCTGCAGGAGATCATCTACAAGCTTCAGAAGATGATGGATGCGAAGGATCGGGAGATCGGAGCGATGAAGAAGAGAGTGGCTGGTTTGGAGGCGGAGCTTGAAAACGGTCGTGGTGGACAATCGGAATGATAATTGTTACTGTTATATTGTTAAATGTGTTTTTCTTAAATTGTGGGTTGACTGAATAAATGGATGAATGGAACTTGGGGTGTCTTAGCAGGGAAATGTTTACAGCAGAGAGATTTCAAGGTTCTCTGACAGCCAGATGTATTTCCAGGCCCTGTCACTCTTCGAAAAGCCTCAGGGAAGATCGCCCCGTCATTAGGAGAGGGAGGTCCTCTATTACAGTCGTTCGCCTAGACCAGAAGGCCTTCCTCACAAATACACAGACAGGGTTAGCCTCACACCCATTATCTACGTCATCTGTTGGTTCTCACCAACTACACACAGACACATTGAGATGTCCTCTCCATCGTTATCCTTATTTCGGGTGTCCAAAATTCGTTTTGCTTCCTCCTTGAGCGGAATTCCGCTTTATGCCACTTCTACTCCTTCCGTCTTCCCCTTTCCGTCGAAAGTTTCACTTTTACAGATTCCATGAATTCCTCCAATCCTATTGTATGGACATTCCAAGACCCGCAAGTTCCAGTTCTTTCTGCAATGCTTCTAGTGGAGACACAGCAACACAATATCACGTAAGATTTCTTATTCCCCTCAGTAACTCATTCCGCTATTCCTATTCTTCCAGGAAATCTCAACTTTCCACGTGTCAAGCCGAAAAGCAACAACTCGGACAACAAAACACTGAGTTGGCTGTGATGTTGAGACGGATGAACGTAGCTTGTAGGGATCTTATCGCTGAGAGGGATAATTTGAGAGGGGAGAATCAGGAGCAACATGAGAAGACTATCGAGGCGAAGGATCAAAAGATTCTGGAGCTGAAGAGAAAACTGATGGCGGTGGCTAGTCGTCAATAAGCACAACTTGTGTGGGATACTGTAATCACGGACTTGTTGAATTTGTCTGTTGTACTCGAACTGAATAAACGATTGTTTTGGTATAAAATGTCTTAGTTTTTATGAATCCACGGATCCCCTTGGTACCCTGGGAAGGTCTAATTGCCTCGTCACGTTTCCAGTCTACTCAGGCGGACGCTCCTCGAGGGCCTTGTTGTCTAGGACTGTTCAAATAGAGCGGGTTAGGTCGGCCCCGCCCTCTTCTCCCATTTTCCACGTCATCTACACACATCTCTCTTCCACAGTCTTCCTTATTCAGGGTGTCCGAGGCTGGGCGTCGCACATTCATTGATTTTTTGTTTTTTCACGGACCCTCTACCGCTACTGTGTCTTTTTCTCTGTCCTCTCCTCTCTCCCTCTCCCCAAATCTCACCTTAAATCTTCTTTTCCAGATGTCCATTTCAAACATGTCCACCCCTGCGACTTGCACCGTTGTAAATTGCTACCAATGTCTAACGAATAAGTTTTGGAAAATGCAAGATGAACTCATAAACACGTGAGTTCTTTTTTTATCTCCAGGTGTCTTTAACTATATATTTCTCATGTTTCCAGAAGATTTCGTCTCACGCACTGCGAAAATGAGAAGCGACAACTGGAGGCTCAACTAGCAACGGGAGAATCTGAAATTCAACAGCTCAAGGAGAATCACAATGGGGCGAGTGCGGAATACGAGAAAGAGATAGAAAAGCTAGAGTGCAAATTGGACGATGCAAGTCAAAAAGAGAGTGAGCTCCAGGAGCAACATGCCAAGGAGATGAGTGGGAAAGACTCGGTGATCAAAGAGCTGGAGGGCAAACTAGTGGCAAGTCAGAAGGAGAACGCGAGGAAGATTAGTCAACTCCAGGAGCAATATGTCAAGCACATCAGAGGCAAGGATCTAAAAATGCGGACATTGGAACTCGAATTATCAGCTGTCCAGAAGAAGAGTTCTGAGGAGATTCAGGAGCTCCAGGAGCAGCTCAGCGATAAGAATCTGACAATTCAAGATCTAAAAATCCAACTATCCGCTGCCCCCCATCAATGCGCCAATAAGCTCAAAGTGCATCATATCAAAGAGCTTAGCGACAAGGACCAGGTCATCCAAAAACTGGAGACCCACCTAATCACTGTCCGGGAGCAACATGCCAAGGAGATCATTGAGAAGGACTTGATGGTCCAGGAGCTGGTGGCTAGTCAGGAGGAGAACGCCAGGAAGATTCAGGAGAAGGACCTGGAAATCCAACAACTCGCTTTCAAACTAGTCGGTAGTCTAGAGGAGAATGTGGAGAAGATCAAGGAGGTTAGTAGACAGCAATTGAAAATCCAGGAGTTGGAGCAACGCGCAAATGAAGACACTCTGCGGATTCAGAAGCTGCAGGAGGAGAGCCTGGAGACTGAACGACGTCTTCAAGGGATGGTGGAGATGTTGAAGGGAGCAGTGCAACAGAAAGAGAAGGAGGTGGTTTCTGAGCCCAGTCAGGTGCACATTGAGCTCGGCAAGCTTTATTTGGAGCTCAAGTCACAGGAGGCGCTCATAGCTGCTAAGGACAAGGAAATCGAGTATCTCATGGAGAAAAAAGATAATTTGAAGCCTAAGAATTGAAATTTTGAATTGTGAAATTGCGTTATTGTATTTCAATAAATAATGTTAATGAAAAATTAAAACTGGATATTTGATTATAGGCTAGAATGCAAATGTGGTAGTTAGCAGAAGAGGAATACTGTACATAGATAAGGTTACTGTAGCTATCCTCTGAGTTGCTAGCACAGGTTACGGTAGGTAACTGAGGATATCTGTGATTACTGTAGGTAGCTCAGGTTACGGTAGACGGCTGATTGTGAGAATACTGAAGAGGAACTGTGTGTACAAGCTCACCTGTCCTAATCCTCCCTTCTCCACCTACACCTGTTTTGGGAACCGCCCATCCAATTCACACCCTTCACTAATTACGCATACACTAGCCATCCAGTTAGTCATTCCTCCTGAAATGGATGACCGTTGCACATTGATTTCATTTTTCCGAGGTTTTTGGGCGATTTTAGGCGATTTTGAGAAGGTTTTACCCCGTTTTTGATTCATTTTAACCTAAATTTGACTCGTTTTTTCCAGAACCACCCATCCGCCAAAAATGAAGATGACAGTGCAAGAGCAGAAGATTCATCGACTTGTCGAGGAGCTTCAAAGAGAAAAAAGAGCGCATCAGGAGACGTAAGTTGATGGTTTTTCCATTTATTTTTCGCTTCAAGATCTACAAAATCTACCATAACTCCATGCGATTTCGCTCAATCTGCATAAATTGTGTATTTTTAGATTCAGCTCAACGAGACGGTTCGAATGAGTATAATCATGATAGGATTCGAAAATTTTAATCTGGCCGAGTGGTTACGGTAGACAAAAACCACTGCACCCCAAGGTACCAGGGTTCGGTTCCACCTGTGGTCAAAACGTTTTTGGTTTTTTTGAAATAGAGGTTTTAAAGGGTCAGGAGTTCAAAAAATCAGGTTTAAAACAATTTTGAGCGATTTTGAAAATTTTTTTTAATTTTTGAAACATTTTTTGGCTGAAAATGTTGTAGTAGCTGTCTAGTCGGATGGAAACTGTTATTTTCTAGTTTTTCATTAAATTTCCGAGATTTTGAGCCCCATATTGACCTAATCAAGAACATTTCAATTCTGGCCGAGTGCTTAAGGTAGACAAGAACCACTGCACCCCGAGGTACCAGGGTTCGATTCCACCTGCGGTCAAAACATTTTTGTTTTTTTGAAATAGAGATTTTAAAGGGTCAGGAGTTCAAAAAATGAGGTTTCAAGCATTTTGAGCAGTTCTGGAATAGTAGCTGTCTAGTCGGATGGAAACTGTTATTTTCTGATTTAAAAAAAAATTTCCGAGATTTTGAGCCCCATAACTGGGTTACTGTAGTTTTCGTGGCAGAACCCTACATAGGCATGATTATACTTTTCTGAAAGGTCTTAACGAGCTGAAAATGAACACAACACTTTCAGCCGCCTCTTCCTGGAATCCGCGCATTCCCGTATCCAACAACTGGAATCGATCCTCCCAAAAGAACGAGTTCGAAAGATTCAAGAGCTCGAATCTGGAATGAAGAACTCATCGAGAATGATCGAAGACTTATTGGATCAGTGGAAGAAGATTGATGATAGCGAGACGATGAGGGCGGAGCTAAGGGCAAAAGGGGAGGAGCTGAAAATAGTGAAAAGAGAAAAAGGAGAGACAGATCTGCAGTTGAGTATCTGTCAGTTGAAATTGAGTTGTAAGACGGAGGAGGTGAAGGTGTTGGAGGCGGAGACTCACAAATTGACGAAGAGGATTCGAGATATGGAGGTGGAGCTGGATGAGTCCTATCAAGCGAATCATGAACTCCGTGTCAACAAATTCGATAAAAGTTTAGTTGACACGTACCGTCATCACTATGACATGAAGAGTAGCCATTTGGAGTTTGTGCTCGAGAACCTTAGAGAGGCGGAAGAGGAGCTGGTGGAGATGAAGAATATGGAACCACATGATCTCCTGGAACAATTGGAATCGCTGAAATTTGAAAAGCTGGAACTCGAAAAGAAACTGATGAATCAGAAAAATAGCGAATTGAGCAGGAAATCGAAGGGAGGACACCGAAACGGATATAACAATAATTATCATCAATATTAATTGGTTTTTTTTGAAAAATAAATGTTCCTTCTGTTTTCTTCCTATGGAAATCTGAGTGTTGGGTGGAAAGGTACAGTATAGAGTTGCATGGAATTCCGACTTCCTTTTTATAATAGGAATAGTAAATTTTGTAGAAGTACTAAGAAAAATGGTCTAAAAGGACAGAAAATAGGCTTTTCTTTGGCCAAAAACGAATTTTCGCAAATTTAATGACCTTCCGACTTCCGACTTCCGACTTCCGGATAAGGAAAATCGCTTCCGTCTTCCGACTTCCGACTTCCGACTCTCGACTTCCGGATACGGAAAATTGCTTCCGACAACCGACTTCCGGATTTTTGAACTTCCGACTTCCGGGTAAGGAAAATCGCTTCCGACTTCCGACTTCCGACTTCCGACTCTCGACTTCCGGATACGGAAAGTTGCTTCCGACAACCGACTTCCGGATTTTTGAACTTCCGACTTCCGGGTAAGGAAAATCGCTTTCGACTTCCGACTTCCGACTTCCGACTTCCGAGTTCCGACTTCCGAGTTCCGACTTCCGAGTTCCGGGTGTTGTTAAAACTTCCAACTTCCGGAATAGGAAGATCGCTTTTGACTTCCGACTTCCGGATAAGGAAAATAGCTTCCGACTTTCGAGTTCCGACTTCCGAGTTCAGACTTTCGAGTTCCGGGTGTTGTTAAAACTTCCGACTTCCGGAAAAGGAAAATCGCTTCCGACTTCAAACTTCCGACTTCCAACTTCCGGATATGGAACATTGCTTCCGACTTCCGATTTCCGACTTCCGCCTTCCGACTTCCGCTCTCTGAGTTCCGGCTTCCGAGTTCCGACTTCCAACTTCCGACTTCCGGGTCTTTTAAAATTCCGACTTCCGGATAAGGAAGATCGCTTCCGACTTCCGACTTCCGACTTCCGAGTTTCGGATAAGGAAAATCGCTTCCGTCTTCCGACTTCCGATTTCCGACTTCCGAGTTCCTGATAAGGAAAATCACTTCCGACTTCCGACTACCGACTTCCGACTTCCGCATTAGGAAATTCACTTCCGACTTCCGGATAAGAAATTTTCACTTCCAACTCTAGTGGAAAGGTACAGTAGGTTGAAGTGTCAGGAGTAGCCCATCAGATTTGCATTTTTGACTTCCGGCTTTCGACTTAAGGTAACTCTAGACTCCAGACATTTCAGATCCTTATACCTCAGGCCATCCGGACACACAGAAGTTGTTCACTATTCCATAGATCTCTCTCTCAAATGTTTCTTAAGCTCTCTCTCTCTCTCTTTCTCATATTCCGTTCCAGGCACCCACCAAATCCAATCACCTCACCTCACAACAAGTGGGATATGTATATAAATAGGGAAAAATAAAGCAAATCGAAAAATCACATGGTGCCAATCTTATTAAGTTTCTTTTCCCCTGTCTTGTTGTTCCACATGTTCCGGTATTTATTGGAGAATATTATTTTCTTATTGTTGGTTACCATGCTCAGGTGTTCAAAATATAATTTACAATGGATATAATTTCCTGAAATAAAAATAAAAATTTTTTTCTTTTTTTTCTGATTGGCAAATAAGATATGACATAAAAATTAATCATGTTCCGGTTCATTAATGTTTTTTTCGCTTTTTGGTTGTTTAGGTTTTGGCGACTGAGGCGCTCCAGACGTATAGTGTGGCTCAATTTTTTCATTTTAATATAAAATTTGCTTCCAAAAATTGTTGATTTTTCTAAAAATTTTAAATCTTCAAACTTTAGTAAATAATTCTCCGATTTTAACAATTTTGAGCCAACCTCTAAGCCGTCCCCACCAGACACCATCAATCAAAAGACCAAAAACTTGGGAAATGAAAGCAAAATAAAAAATTGAGTTATTATTCCATGTAATAAATAAACAACGCTCTGATCAACCAATAGAAATTCGGGGAAATTTCCTATATTAGTGTATGTTATCAATTTTTGGTTTTTAGAGAAATAATTGTTGGGTCGCCTACGTTATCAAAATGGTTATCAAAAGTCCAGAAGAGCGCATTTGATCACATCATTATAAAAGTTATTGGCTTGTCTACTAGAGTTCCTAATCATTAGTTAGTCATTTTTCGTCATGCAAAATTGACGTAAAATGAAAATCAAAATATCATAAATTTTAAAAGACAGTGTAATTTGACTATCGGAAATGAAAAAACAACTATCGAAACGACGTAAATGATTAATTCCGATAAAAAACAATTATTAAAACGACGTAAATGACTGAGAAAATGAGTTTTCATTTGAAAAAATTTCTGAAATTCTTCCTTTTTCCTGCTCTGAATACTCACGTTCCGGCTATTTACGTTTGTACTATTTCGACTATTGTTTAAAAGTTTTGACGAAATAGGGTAATCGACTATCGTTTTCGTCATTTCTAAAATGATTATGACTATATCGATAATCATTTCCTTTCGACTAGTTGACGTGAATAGTATAAATGACTATCAGTTTAAACTGATTTCGTCATTTCTTTACACTGACTAGGAACGTTATTGTCCACTACGCATTATTGAGTTTGGTGACCAACAAAGACTTTTATTGTTTAGCGTGAGTTTAGACATTCAGTTTTTATTAAATAGCTTTCTTCAAAAAATCGTATGAAGTTGAATGATAGCTCAGGTATTTGAAATTGTCAACGAACAAAGTCAAAACTGCTGTCGGCCCGGGACTCTGGGGGGAAATCAAACTTTTTAGATACAAGTATGTTATATAGATGAGGACGATCAGTAATTAATTAGACCTCAGTGTTCTAATCACGGTCTTGAGTCAGTACTGCGTCTCCATACTCTCCGTACTGTACTTACGTCTTCATGGTGTACTTACAGTACTCCCTCTACTTTTCTGCATTTTTTCCCTTTGAATCAGAACACAGTGCAAAATTCCTTAGTAAGACTTTTCACGCCCGTTGAAAAAGTTCAAAACTGCGGACATTTGGACGAACAGAAAGACATTCGGACCTGCAAAGACACATACACACTCTCAAACCGCCCTTACATATATGTATTTCACTACCTACCTATTTTTATGACATTTTCCGTTTTTTTTTGTTTTTGTACAAATAATTTGTATTCATTACCTTAATTTTCGTCATACCTTTCCACACGATCACAAATTTTCATTTGCTCTTTCAAAAATCAGCGATTCTGAGCAATCTCTTTTCACCTGTCTTATTTTTCTGGTCTCCTCCTGAAAAATATATACATACGTCAACCAACTCCACGCTTTCCAAAATGCCAATTCTACGTATGACCTCCGGATATTGATATTAAATATTCTGAAGTCCTGGGGTAGGTCTATCCCCAAAAATTGAATGAATAAAAATATTTTCCACTTCCGTTTTTAGATTGGCATTCCATTTCATTGAATGGCTAGGGGGAATATAATAAAGGGGGAATTTGCTTTGATTGATTAGATTTAGTACCCCCACTCGGGGGGAATTACGATACTTTTCGACTTTTGACCACCATTCTATATAGATTTGTCTGGAAATTTATTGGTTCTAGACGTTTTTGAACGGGCCTTTTTCTGTTTTTAGTAATTTTTCATAATTGGTTCAATTATTGCCCAATTATAGATCGTTTTCTATCAAATTATAAGTATATGCATATAGATTTGTCTGGAAATTTATACCTTTTTTTGCTGTTTTCCGTCATTCCTTTATGATAGCATCAATTATTGTCCTGTTTACTAGGGAAGGGTCTCGACTCGGTTTGGAGTTATGGGACATGACCTATATCATTGGAAAGCTGAGAAGACGCTGATTCCAAATATATATTCAGTTTTTGCCCTCGAGTCCTGGTATTCGAGAGAATCAGCGCTTTCTCAGCTTTCCAATGATATAGGTCACGTCCCATAATTCCAGACCGAGTCGAGGGCCTTGCCTAGTTAGTTCAAAATTTTAGGTTTTTTCGATCAAAATTCGTTTTTTTTAATTTTCTATGATTCTAAACAATTTTAAACGGATATTTTTCTTTTTTTAGTATTTTTTTTCACGATTTTCTACCTATATGCATATAGATTTGTCTGAAAATTTATAACTTTCTTGTTTTCGGCAGATTTTTTATAATAGAATCCATTTTTAGTCCTGTTTAGCTCAAAATTTCAGATTTTTTCGATCAAAATCAGTTTTTTTTTAAATTTTCTATTGTTCTAGACGTTTTTAGAGGGATATTTTGCTGTTTATTATATTTTTTAGAATGGTTTTCTACATATATACATATAGATTTGTCTGGAAATGTGTTTTTGCTGTTTTTCATAAAATGGATCCATTTTTGGTCCTGTTTAGTTCAAAATTTTAGATTTTTTATATTAAAATGAGTGTTTTTTTTTAATTGTTTAATTTTCTAAGGTTCTAGACGTTTTTTTGAAGTAATTTTTCATCTTTTCAACCCAAAATAGTCCTAAATTTCAGATTTTTTTTCTTCTTGTGTTATTCACTCTCACAAAGAAATGTGATCATTCTGAAAATGTCTGAAAATTTTCATTATGAAAAAAAAAGTTCCTTATCAAAACAAAATGCAAAAATACATAATATGGGGCTAGAATATAATGAGAAAACATGATTTTTCGGTTCTTTTTTCAGAGATGTCTGAACATTTTTAGACAACGTTTTTTTCGGTTTTTCGGTGGTTTTCTGAAAATTTTGAAAAATTCAGATTTTCAGCTTCATTTTAAGCTAAACATCATAAAAATCGGTGAATAACTGACCGAATCCAAAAAGTTTGAAAATTTTCGATTTTTTTGAAATTTAGAAAAAAATTTAAATTTTCAAATTTCTCTAACTTTCTTATTTTTTACTCAATTTTTATGATTTTTTTACGAAAATAACGTGAATTATACAACTTTTCCATATTCCCATAATTCGTGTCTTTAGATATCCGGACACCTGGACACACCGCTTTTGTTTTTATTTTTATTTCTCCTCGTCACCTCCGCCCCGCCCCTTTTAGCCTAAATGTCCCCATTTTCACCTGAAAACAAGAAATATTATTTTTTTTGATCTACATAATGCATCTGGTTCTGGTATATGCAATTTCACTTCTGATTTCTTCTGACTGGAACTATTTAGCACCTGAAAGACCATTTCTGGCAAAATGATCAAAATATTTTTTTGTTCGCAGGTTGGCAGGTGAATTAGTTAGAAGATCTTTGTCTGAATGTTCAAAAAAGCTATTTTCTAAAAATTCAGATTTTCAGCTTTATTTTAAGTCAAAAATCATAAAAAACGGTGGAAAACTGACTGAAAATGAAAAGTTTGAAAATTTTCACTTTTTTCAAAAATTCGATATTTTTCAAATTCTTCAAACTTTATCAAGGTTTACTCAACTTTTGAAATTTTTTTATCAAAATAACAAAAATTTTCTAAACATTCAGATTTTCAGCTTCATTTTAAGCTAAAAATCATAAAAATTGGTGAAAAACTGACTGAAAATGAAAAGTTTTAAAATTTTCAATTTTTTCGAAATTTCGAAGATTTTCACTCAATTTTTCAAGATTTTCACACTAAAATTGTTGCCGAGTACTTGCCCATTTTGTGTATTGCTCCTTTATTTAGTTTGCACCAGCCACTGGCACTGACACGAAAAAAGTTGATAGTTCCCACGCCTTCACATGTGATTCTTGCTGGACAAGAGATTCTGGGTGACATTCTAAGTTTTTTTTTTGCATTTTTCATTTCTTTTAAGGATTAGAGACCACCACCAGGTTGGCTAAAATCAAACAATTCTAATTCCATAAATTTTTAAAGCTTTTTACTTGTTTTAAGCAATTTCTATGTCGAAATACAGCTAATTTTGAGTTTTTTGATAGTAAAAACATAGTTATGCCTCTAAAAAATCATCTATTTGACATAAAAATCTGAAATTAATTTAATTTTCTCGAAACTCAATTCCCGACCCCCCTTTCTATATTTTTACCTTAATTAAATTTGATCTACATACATTTCTCTCTCTAAAGTGGTTTCCCTTTCCCCTTCCCCCCACTCAATATCAGAGACATGATCCTTTGATAAAAAATACATAAATCACTTTTTCCTTCTAATGATCACTATAATAAATTATGTATGTATGTTATACATAATTGTTTATTCACCCTGATCACCCTTTGGTCTCCCAGTTGATGATTGATTCATTTTTTTGAGAAATTAAATTATTTGAGGTGTTTCCTTATGGGGGACCGGTCTCATGGTTAGTGGAATACTCCACAACGCGATTATATTGTTTTCAGAATACTCGATTTCTCGGTTCACTGTTCAGAATTTTGAAATGAGCCCGTGTCTTAGAGATTTTGGAGGTCGAATCGGGAAAAGTGAAGTTTATGAGTTTTTTTTCCAAAAAATCAGATTTTCAGTTTTATTTTAAGCTAAAAATCACAGAAATCGGTCCAAAACTGACATAAATTGAAAAGTTTGAAAATTTTCGATTTTTTGAAAAAATCAGAAATTTTCAAAATTTTCCAACTTTCTCAATTTTCACTCATTTTTAGAGATTTTTTATGCTCCTGCAAATTTTTTGAATTTCTCAAATACATACAACACTTTTAAATTTCAAAAGATTGGTCAAGATTCTTAAACCCGAGTTTTTTGAGTTCCCTAGAATCTGGGCATACTCAGAGTGCTTTAGGAAAATCGAACCCACAAAAGCCAATTTTCTGAAGGCAATCTTCTAAAGCTTGAAAGTGTTGTATGAATTTCGAAAATTCAAAAAATTTGCTTCATTTTAATATAAAAATCTTAAAAATTGAGTGAAAATTGAGAAAGTTTGAAGAATTTGAAATTTTCGAAATTTTCCAATTTTTCAACTTTTCATTTTCAGTCAGTTTTCTACGGATTTTTATGAATTTTTGCTTAAAATAAAGCTGAGAGTCTGAATGTTTAGAAAATTTGCGTTATTTTGATATAAAAATCTTGAAAATTGAGTGAAAATTGAGAAAGCTAGACAAATTTGAAAATTTTTCGATTTTTCCAAAATTCAACTTTTTCCACCTTCTCGATTTCCGTCAATTTTCAACCGATTTTTATGATTTTAAGCTCACAATGAATCTCAAAATCTGAATTTTTAGAAAATTTGAGTTATTTTGTAATAAAAATCTCAAAAATTGAGTGAATTTTTCATCGATTTTTATGATTTTCAGCTTAAATTGAAGCTCAGAATCTGAATTTTCAGAAAATGTTATTTTTGAACTCATCCCTATTTCAAATCGGTCCTCCTCAGACCTTATTTCAGTTCAACCTGACCAACCCTCTTCTATTGGTCCTTTGGACTCCGTAGAGCCCTCTCCTTCCCATTTCTTAGAAAAAATTTCCCAAAAAGCGAGTGATCACATCAACCACCGTGGGAACCAACATGCTAAGACACATGTCACATGTGTACTTCAACTTTTGTCTGATTTTTTCTTTTTTTTTCTGGAATAGATCTTTCTGGAAGAGTTTTTTTGAGTGTAGTCTGGTTTTCAGGTTGGAAGGTTTTCAAGAACTGGAATTATGCATCGGGGATCATTATTCTAGGAAAAAATCAGAGTTGACCTTAATCCCCCAACTTTAACTCAATTTTCGTTCTTGAAAGATAATTTTCTTGTCAATTTCCTTGTTGTTTTGGACTTTTTTAGGTTTCCAGGAAAATTTTTATTTTTCTATTCTGCATTAATTTGAGCATTTTTTCCGTGCTCCCGGTTTTAGTTCTTTTTTAATAGATTTTTTCACATTTTAAAATGAATTTTTTAGTTCTTGAACTGTTTTAAACTTTAAACATATGGTAATATCATTTTGGCTCAATTATTTTGTAGTAATAATTACTATACATTTTGCAATTTTCCTATTAAAAACATTTCCAATTTGTGTTTGGTTTTTAACTCAAGAATTATGGTTTTTCTTGAATTTTTCTTGAATTCATTGCTATTTTTCGATTTGTTATTCATTTTTTGAGTTTTCAGCCTATTTTCCACCTTTTGCGAATTCCCAACGTCTCCTTTATGATGTCGTTCGCGGCAAACATGTATCTCTACTTAGCTGAAGGTAAGTCAAGACAATCTTCTGTAATTTATTTGAAAAATTGTAAAATTCAAGAAATTTGCGTTATTTTGATATAAAATTTTTAAAAATTGAGTAAAAATTGAGGAAGTTGGAGAAGTTTGAAAATTTTTTATTTTTCCAAAAATTCAAAAATTTTCAAACTTTTCGATTTCAGTCAATTTTGGACCGTTTTTTATGATTTTTAGCTTAAAGCTTTTTATTTAAAAAAAGCTTTTTATTTGAAAAAAAGTTAATAAAGCTCAAAATCTAAATTTTCAGAAAATTTGCATTTTTTTGGTATAAAAATCTTAAAAATTGAATGAAAATTGAGAAAGTTGGAAGACTTTGAAATTTTTTGGTTTTTTCAAAATTTCAAAAATTTTCAAATTATTGGATTTCAGTCAGTTTTCAACCGATTTTTATTGTTTTTAACTTGAAATAAAGCTTGACATTTGAATGTGTAGAAAATTTGCTTCATTTTGGTATAAAAATCTTAAAAATTGAGTAAAAATTGAGGAAGTTGGAAAGTTTTGAAAATTTTATATTTTTTTCAAAAATTCAAAAATGTTCAGACTTTTCGATTTTAGTCAATTTTTAACCGATTTTCATGATTTTTAGCTTAAAATGAAGCTCAGAATTTGAATTTTTGAAAAATTTCACTTCTGAATTTTATTTTTAATGATTCAACCTCCAAACCCCCTCCAATCCCGCTCTCTCTTTCAGGTGTAGTAATATGTGTGACCAACATAACCCTACTATGGTGTATTCTATCGGACGCCCGTAATCGACGTCGTCGAGAATTCCTTCTGGTCGCTGCTCAGTCTATAACCGATATATTCTACGGTGTCGCTTTTATGCTCATCGCACATTTGAGATTAGGTCTTTTTTATGAGAATAAGTGTGAGTTTTTGGGTTTTTTTGGGTTTTCTAGCATCTGGGACTAAAAAATTCAAACTCAGCGTAAAATTTTGGTTCAGAAAAATATAATCATGATATGGTTTCAAAAAAAAATTTTGAAATTTTTTTTGAGTCAGGGTTACTGTACTTTTCTATGAAATTCAAACATTTTGAAAACATGATATTCGAACTCAGCTCGTTGAGAGCTTTCAGAAAAGTACCCACAAGCCCCAGTTCTGAGCAAATTGGGTCCCATCACGAAAACTACAGTAACCCGCCGTAAATCGTGTCGAGACCCAAATCGCTCCGAATATAGGCTTGTGGGTACTTTTCTGAAAGCTCTCAACGCGCTGATTCTGAAAATATAGTTTTGTTGGAGTTTGCGCTGAAACTACTTGAGTTACACTCAAAAATGTGAAATTTGGGTTTTCGAAATTTTTCGAATATCGATAACTCAATAAATTTCCACTTTTTTTGTTTTTCAACATCAACTTCAATTTCAGCTCATTGAGAGCTTTCAGAAAAGTACCCACAAGCCCTAGTTCTGAGAAAATTGGGTCCCACCACGAAAACTACAGTAACCCGCCATAAATCGTGTTGAGACCCAAATCGCTCCGAATATAGGCTTGTGGGTACTTTTCTGAAAGCTCTCAGTTCGGTGATTCTAAAAATATAGTTATCTTACAAGGGAATTGACTTTCGGTATGCGTTCAGAATTTTCCATAAACTTGCACACAGATAGTTTCGAATCTGCTTTAAACAATGATAATAGTCAAAAAGTGCACAACTCGCGAAAAGTTGGATTTTTTTGCTCCGAAAGTATGCTCATTTTTCATCATAGGAAACACGAGCGCCACTTCGGGAGGACTATTGGGTTCGTAAAGGCAACTAGCTGACCTCTCGATCAGCGGTTGAATGGCCACGTGGCAGAGTGGGGGACTGGTAGGAGGAAGGTCTGGGGATCGACCCCCTGCCCCTTGTTTTCTTTTTTTTGCTTTCTGAAAACGGGCTAAAAATGTTAATTATAGCTTTTTTCGACCTATTCTATGAAGTTTTCTCCCGTTTTGAACTATTTCCTGCATTATCTGAACATTTGGAACGAAATTTTTTTGAGAATTTTTTGTGTTCTCATGATCTCATTCATGGTGGACACTCCTCTTTGCCAATTCTTTAATGAATTATGGTTTTTCCGTAGGCATTCGGATTATCTTGCTGTACAGGGCCATATTCATTCCAAAGAAATATCTGATTCGAGAGTAGATGAGAAAATTTGGTTGACAAGCTTTCAAAAATGTGTGGGTAGACGATGAGGAGATGAATGAGATCATGAGAACACAAAAAATTCTCAAAAAAATTTCGCTCCAAATGTTCAGATAATGCAGGAAATAGTTCAAAACGGGAGAAAACTTCATAGAATAGGTCGAAAAAAGCTATAATTAACATTTTTAGCCCGTTTTCAGAAAGCAAAAAAAAGAAAACAAGGGGCAGGGGGTCGATCCCCAGACCTTCCTCCTACCAGTCCCCCACTCTGCCACGTGGCCATTCAACCGCTGATCGAGAGTTCAGCTAGTTGCCTTTACGAACCCAATAGTCCTCCCGAAGTGGCGCTCGTGTTTCCTATGATGAAAAATGAGCATACTTTCGGAGCAAAAAAATCCAACTTTTCGCGAGTTGTGCACTTTTTGACTATTATCATTGTTTAAAGCAGATTCGAAACTATCTGTGTGCAAGTTTATAGAAAATTCTGAACGCATACCGAAAGTCAATTCCCTTGTTAGAGTTTGCGCCGAAACCAAGCGAGTTACGCTCAAAAATGTGAAATAGGGATTTTCGAAATTTTTCGAATATCGATAACTCAATGAATTCGCACTTTTTTTGTTTTTCAACATCAAATTTGATTTCAGCTCGTTGAGAGCTTTCAGAAAAGTACCCACAAGCCCTAGTTCTGAGAAATTTGGGTCCCACCACGAAAACTACAGTAACCCGGCCGTAAATCGTGTCGAGACCCAACTTGTCTCAAACCTAGGCTTGATTATACTCTTCTGAACCGCAATTTTACGCTGAATCCAAATATTTTGTTCATTATTGTCTCAAGTCAAATCTAAGAGAGTTACAACCAAAAAAAGAAAAACAATTTCATTTTTACAGTAACCCTAACCGTGCCTACCTCCAACTGCGCGTTTATCCCTGCACTATGGTTACATAACATGGCGACTCCGTTGCTCGGCTTGTTACCATTCACCACTTCGATCAATTTCCTGGTGTGCTCCGTGGCTCCGCTCTGGTATATGCGAGCGACTCATCTCTACACGTTCTTTTTGCTTTCAGGTGAGAAAACTCATTTTTCGGGGGAAATCTTGACTTTAGAGGTTTCTAGGGTCAATTTTTGGGTTTTTCAGCAAATTTTGAGTCTAAAAATTTGTATTTTCCCTCTAAAATCGTGTTTTTCAGCTCCTCTAACCATCGCCATGCTGCTCACCTCGATAAACGCCCTGTTGCTCATTGACAACGAATCTCAAATCGCCGCGTTATGTATTGCGGCGAATGGCGCCGCCCATCATATTGTGTACCATGTTATGCTATTTTTTCGGATTATAGCGAATTTGGCGTCTGCGGTTATATATTTTATTATTATTCTTTATTTGAAGAAGGTCAGCTTCAAAAATTTTTTTTGAAATTTTTTTTTGGGTTACTGTACTTTTCAGTGAGAGCCAAAAACTTTGAAAACGTGATATTCAAATTCAGCGTAACGAGAGCTTTCAAAAAAGTACCCACAAGCCATGGTTCTGCCCATTTTGTGATTTTGGGGTCCCACCACGAAAACTACAGTAACCCGCCCGTAAATCGTGTCGAGACCCTACCATAGGCTTGTGGGTACTTTTCTGAAAGCTCTTCACACCCTGATTCTGAAAATATAGTTTTTTTAAGATTGTGCTGGAATTGGTTGAGTTATGATCAAAAAACTGAGAGGGTTTAAAAAAATGTTTTTTTTCGAAAATTTCAGAATTGAAAATCTTTCAGTTTTAGAGGTTTTCCTATGCGATTTTTGAGATTTTTGTAGTTTCAAAGTTTCCAGAAACCTTATTTTCAGTATAAAAATTTATAGAATTGAGTGAAAACTGAGAAAGTGGGAACATTTTGAAAAAAATTCGAAAATTTTTAAACTTTTCCATTGAAGGCAATTTTAGACCGATTTTCATGATTTTCAGCTCAAAGTGAAGCTCAAAATCTGAATTTCAAGAACATTTCCGTTATTTTAATATAAAAATCTTAAAAATTAAATAAAAGCTGTGAATATTTTGAAATATTTTGATCTTTTGAAAAATTCTAAATTTTCCAACATTCCGATTTCAGTCAACTTCAGACCGATTTTTACGATTTTTAGCTCAAAATAAAGCTCAGAATTTGAATTTTTAGAAAATTTTACCTCTAAACTTTGTTTCTCACGATTTGACCTACCGATTTCCCTCAAAAAATTATTTTCAGAGCCACGGCGGCACCCTCAAAGATCTCTCCCCCCAACAGCTCAAAATGCATCGAAATGCGAAGATCACTTTGGGTCTCGTCACGACGAATTCCATGATTCTATTGTTGTTTCCCGATATTTTATTGTTCGCAAATCCGTGGAATATTACCAAGTTCTACTCCACACCACTTTATTCGATGACGTTGAGCAAGGTAAGTTTGGAAATTTGGGGATTTTTCGGTTCAGGTGGAATTTTCGGAATTTTTCATGGTTTTTATGGTTTTAATCGCGAAATTTGAGTATAGAACATTTTTAGGAAAAAAAAAAGCTACAATTTTGTTGAATTTGAGCGCTGTAACATCCATTATTCCTTTTCGTGAGCATATTTGGAGGCCGAGTTGAGAAATAATATGTTCAAAGTTAATATATTTGTAAAATTCAAGTTTTCAGCTTTATTTTAAGGTAAAAACCATAAAAATCAGTTGAAAATTGACTAAAAATTGAAAGTTTGAAATTTTTCGATTTTTCGAACTTTCTCAATTTTCACTCAATACTTGGTGAGTGAATTTGGAGAACCAGTTCGAAATCGTCAAAATTAAAAATCAAATTTTCTAGAAATTTAGGTTTTGAGCTTCAATTTAAGCTATAAATCATAAAAATCTGTCGAAAACTGACTGAAAATGAAAAGTTTGAAAATTTTCGATTTTTCGAAAAAATTGGAAAAACTCGAAAAATTCAAACTGTTCTAACTTTCTCAATTTTCACTCAATTTTTATGATTTTTACACCAAAATGACGTAAAATTTGACGAATTCTTTAATATTGAAACAAAATTTAAAAAAATGAATTTTGAACACCCGGTGGGAGTCAAACCCGGGTAGGTTAGACTAATACTTTACCACTATTCCTATTCGGGCGTGGATTGGGAAAGCTAATTGAGAAATTAATAGCTCAAAATTAAATTGTTCTGAAAATTCAGATTTTCAGCTTTAATTTAAGCTATAAATCATAAAAATCGGTTGAAAACTGACTGGAAATGAAAAGTTTGAAAATTTTTGATTTTTCGAAAAAATTGGAAAAACTCGAAAATTTCAAATTCTTCTAACTTTCTCAATTTTTACTCAATTTTTATGATTTTAATACCAAAATAACGTAAATTTTATGAATTTTTCAAACAAAAACAGAAACTTTTTCAAAAATGAGTTTTGGACACCCGTGGGGGGTCGAACCCGGGTAGGTCTGGCTAGTACTTTAACCACTCTTCCTCTTCGGGCAAAGATTTGGAAGACGAGTTGAAAAATGTATTATTCAAAAACAAAATTTTCTAAAAATTCAAATTTTCAACTTTATTTTAAGATAAAAATAATAAAAATCGGTGGAAAACTGACTGAAAACGTAACGTTTGAAAATTTTCAAAATTTTCAATACACTCTAACTTTTTGACTCAGTTTTTATGGCTTTTTCAGCACAAAAATGTAAATTTTACAACTTTTTCTGAAAATTCAAATTTTCAGCTTCATTTTAAACTAAAAATCATGAAAATCCGTCAAAAACCGATTGAAAACTGAGTTTAAGAAATTTTCAATTTTTTGAAATATTCTAGAAAAATTTAAGTTTTTCAATTTCTTCTAACTTTCCAAATTTTACTCCATTTTAAAGATTTTTATATTAAAATAACGTAAATTTTATAAATTTTTCATAAATAGCAATTTTTCCTGAGAAATCGATAGGTTGTAATGTTTCGAAGCTTGAAAAAAATTTTCGCAAAAAAAAAACTTTTTTTTTCAAATTTTCCCACATTCCAGACGATGATAAACTTCATGATCTACATGATTCGCTACCGTGAGCTCCGTAACATTATTCTTCTGAAAATGATCGCATGTCTACCCAAGAAATGGGCGATCCCGTTGTCGATGAAGATAAGAAGCGCCAATGAGCAATCGAATGCTCCAAAAGGTACATTTGCGACGAGGTCCTCTATTCAAACAGAGAGGATTCAAGGACGTGAGTTCTTAGGTCATATTTGAGAAAGTTAGGTCATCAAATTTCAAAAAAAAAACTCAAAAAAAAATTTTCGAAAAAAAAATTTTTCAAAAAAATTTTTCAGCATCATTTGAGCAACGGAAAAGTGTCTTCCGTCGTTCCAGCTCTATCATTGCACTCAACAAGTCCAGAGTTATACCTCAGAATGTTACGGCCCCTGCCGGACCACAACATTTACCACCACTTCGACGATGAACAAAATATTTTTTTTTCTATTTTGTTAACTTTTTTCAATAAATCTTGGTTTATTTTCAGCGGGATTTGGTATTTGCAAATTTTAAATAAAATATTCAAATTCAGGGCGCCGAGAGCTTTCAGAAAAGTACCCACAAGCCCTAGTTCCGAGCGATTTGGGTCTCGACACGAATTACGGCGGGGTTACTGTAGTTTTCGTGGTGGGACCTGAAGTGAACGGAATATAGGCTTGTGGGTACTTTTCTGAAAGCTGAGAACAAGCTGAATCCGATTTTCGCATTGAAAATCACAAAATCTAGAAAAATTGTTGGGTCTCGACACGAAAATCAGTTTTTCAATTTTTTTCAGCCAGTCTTGAAAATTTCAAAATTTTCACTATTGTAGTGAATTTCAAGGCGGCGAGAGCTTTCAGAAAAGTACCCACAAGCCCTAGTTCCGACCAAATTGGGTCCCACCACGAAAACTACAGTAACCCCCGCCGTAAATCGTGTCGAGACCCTTCATAGCCTTGTGGGTACTTTTCTGAAAGCTGAGAACGAGCTGAGTCTAATTATAACATTTTCAAACTGAAATAACAAGATATAATCGAGTAATAACCATAATTTATTGAGAAAATTTAGTTTTTTTTTTCGAAAAAAATGATTCAAATACCAATGATAGCACCAGGTGGGAATCCTTGATCGTAGTTGGAGTGAATGAACTAAAATTTTTATTTTCGTTATTTTTCTGGAATTATTTAACTCACTTTTTTCGTTTTACTATCGTCATGCTTCGGATTGCCACCAAAAAATGGGAAACCACGTCTTGGAATCATCGGCTTACGTTTGGTGCTCTCATCGGCCTCCTGAATTTCAGAAGTACAGTAGGATTCTGGGATCTGGAAAAAGATAAAACTAACCACCAGAATCATGTTGAAAACGGAGAGAATAACCAGGAAAATAACGATAAATTTCATTGTTTCGAGAAGGTTTTCGGGGGGTTCGATGTGGTTTTATACCCAAGTTCCTATTTTATGTCACTGGAAAGGTTTATGGCTGAACAACATAGCTTTGCACCTGAAAACATTGAAAAAATGGTTTTCGTATCGAGACCCAACAATTTTTTGAGATTTTTCGATTTTTGATGCGAAAATCAGATTCAGCGTGTTCTCAGCTTTCAGAAAAGTACCCACAAGCCCTAGTTCTGACAAAATTGGGTCCCACCACGAAAACTACAGTACCCCGCCCGTAAATCGTGTCGAGACCCGAATCGCACCAAACCTCGGCATGATTATACTTTTCTGAACCGTCTCGACACGCTGATTCCAAAAATACAGTTTTCGTATACCTTGTACTTCATCTAACCAAGTTACGCGACAAAATACAAGTCTTCAATTTTCGAAGTTTTTCGAAAATCCATAACTCTGTGATTTTTGACGCTTTCGACCTAATCTAAAGTGGAAAATGTTGGAAATCATCTGAGCTTTTTGTAAAAAGTACCCCGAAACAATAAAAATGACACATGACCCTTGTTTGACATAAAATCGGAACTTGGGTATAAAACCAAACCGAAACCCCTGAAAACCTACTCGAAACAATGAAATTTCTCGTTATTTTCCTGGTTATTCTCTCCGTTTTCAACATGATGATGGTGGTTAGTTTTATCTTTTTCCAATACCCCGATTCCTACTGTACTTCCGAAATTCAGGAGGCCGATGAGGGCAGCACCCAGAAGCCACTGAACAGAAGACGTCGTCCACATATAAAGAGAAGAGGAAGTAATCCTGATAGAATGATAATCGGAAATGAGCAAACGGGCAATTTGAGACAACAGGAGCATGGTGGTTTTATAATTGGAGGAAATGGGAAGCAGCAACTTCATGCTAACGTTAAGTTAGCTGGCTATTGATTACTTTGAAAATAAATCTTCAACTTTGACCTTGTGTTTTTTGAATACCAGGCGTCTAGGGTAAATACTGAATATATATTTGGAATCAGCGTTTCTTCAGCTTTTCAATGATATAGGTTACGTCCTATATCTCAAAAGTGGCTCTATACAGTACTGGCCATAAAGAATGCGATATTTGCAGTTTTTAGTTGAAAATGGTCAACTTTTTGACTGCGGCACGGCTTCCCTGATAACTTCATTTTTATTGATTGTATATGGACTGTACAGATCACAAATAGAGCTTCATTTTTGTAGTTGACAACTTTTTTGTACGAGCACGTCCTAAGAAGTTACAGGCAGTCTTCTTTGACGATTGATAACTTTTTAGGACGTGTCCGTACAAAACAGTTGTCAACTACAAAAATGAAGCTCTGTTAGTGATCTATACACTCCATAAAAACTGCAAGATTCGTATTCTTTATGGCCAGTACTGTATACAAGACATGACCCTACTCAGAGTTTTCAGGTGCAAAAACCGAAAAAAAAATCGAAAAAACGGTTCGAAATTTGTTTTTCAATGCGAAATTCGGATTCAGCGTGTTCTCAGCTTTCAGAAAAGTACCCACAAGCCATGGTTCCGTTCACTTTGGGTCCCACCACGAAAACTACAGTACCCCCTTCCGTAAATCGTGTCGAGACCCGAATCGCACCAAACCTAAGCATGATTATATTTTTCTGAACCGTCTCGACACGCTGATTTCAAAAATATGCATTTTATTTACCTTGTACTTCATCTAACCAAGTTATGCGTAAAAATACAAAACTTCAATTTTCGAAACTTTTTGAAAATCCATAACTCTATGAATTTCAACGCTTTCGACCTAATCTAAAGTGGAAAATGTTGGAAATCATCTGAGCTTTTTGTAAAAAGTACCCCGAAACAATAAAAGTGACACATGACCCTCTGTTTCAGGTGCGAGCATGTATTGTTTAGCCAGAAAACTCTCCGGTGACATAGCATGGGAAACTTTTCTCCGGATATAAATAAAACCAGACCAAAACCCCCATTTCTCGCTATTTTCCTGGTTCTGTCGATACACGGAAGTTCATGACGAGTCGAGTTGAACCTTTTCTATAAATTGGACCCGTGGTACCTGCGATGATTCCAAAACTGCAAGAAAAATAAGATAAATGCTCATGTGAACCGAGTTATGACGCGTCAAACTAGCAATTCTACTGCACAAGTGTCGATGAAAACGTGAAAAGGTTAATTACATGAACAAATTGAAAAGTTTGACGGGTCATAACTCGGTTCCCGTGTGCATTTTGCTGATTTTTCTAGCATTTTTGGAATTAGCAGGGTCGAAAGTACCAGGGGTCCAATTTTCAGAAAAAGTTCAACTCCTCTCGTCAAGAACTTCCCTTGTAAGTCATTCCCTAGTAAGTTAATTTAATGTTTATACTGATTTGAACAAAATAACGATCATTGAACAAAGATTTATTTTCATAATAATCAATAGCCAGCTAATTTCACGTTAGCAATAGGTTCCTGCTTTCCTCCGATCACAATCTGTTGTCTCTGTTGCTGTTGTCTCAAAAACTCTGCTCGCTCAGCTTTATAAGTTGCTGGACTCTTCCCGATTATAATTGGATTATTTTCTCTTTTAGGTGGATAAAGTGAAAGGTCAATCCTGGCGTCCTGAGTTGGAAGAATTTGATTTCCAAAGATTCATCTTTATAAAAACTAACCACCAGAATCATGTTGAAAACGGAGAGAATAACCAGAAAAATAACGAGAAATTTCATTGTTTCGAGAAGGTTTTTGTGAGGGTTTGGTGGGGTTTTATACCCAAGTTCCGATTTTATGTCACTGGAGAGTTTTATGGTTAAACAATAGAATTTTGCACCTGAAACAAGGGTCATGTGGCATTTTTTATATCTTCGGAGTTGTGATTTCATAAATTGTATCGGAGGTATAAAACCATATCGAACCCCCTGAAAACCTTCTGGAAACAATGAAATTTCTCGTTATTTTCCTTGTTATTCTCTCCGTTTTCAACATGATGATGGTGGTTGGTTTCTATCATTTTCCAGATCCCTGAATCCTACTGTACTTCCAAAATTCAGGAGGCCGATGAGGGCACCCGGAAACCTCTGAACAGAAGACGTAGCTATCCGAAAAATTTCCGTGCTGATGAAGGGGCGTGGCCGAAGAATGAAGGTCCAATAATTTTGGTTGGATCCCGACCCCAAACTGTGAATGTGAGTTACAGTAACCAGTTTATAGGTTACGTTATTTTAATTATTTCAGGGAAAACTCATTCCTGGCTCCACCCGATTGATCACTCACAAGGGAACCTTTTTCATACACCGGTTGAGAATTGGCTGAAACTTTGCACATATATACTTTCGACCCTGCTCTATCACATGCCGTTTTCAAAAACTGCGCAATACGGCTCATTAGCGAGAAAATTGGGTCTGAAAATTTCTAAAAATCGCCGTGTCAAATTTCACGCGTGACGCCCCTTTCTAAGAAAGAAAGGCTTTCTTCAATCCCCTTTACTCTATTGAAAATATGAACATCGGTGGTCCAGTGGTAGTGAGGGGGAGTCGTGGTACAAAGGGTATGGGTTCGATTCCCGGCCACGCTAAAATTTTTTTGCATTTTTGTTATGAATTTTCAAAGTGCTCTTATTGGGTCTGTATCACATTTTTTCGAGATTTGGGAAGTGTGATACTGCTTTTTATGAGAACTTCAAGCAATTGGGACCAGAAAAATGAAACAAATTTTTTCGAAGATTTCCACACTTTTTGATCATCAAGTGATGGTCATTAATTTGATAATTTTGGAGAAACAACATTCTCAAGAGAGTTTAGCACCTTTTCGACTTGAAAAAATAATGAAAACAATGTCGCTTTTCGAAGATATTCTCGTATGAAACTTTTTCTCCAAAATGTGTTTTTCCGAAACAACATTGTTCTCGACTAATTAATGACCATCACTTGATGATCAAAAAGTGAGGAAATCTTCGAAAAAATTTGTTTCATTTTTCTGGTCCCAATTGCTTGAAGTTCTCATAAAAAGTAGTATTACACTTCTCAAATCTCGAAAAAGGCTATACAGACCCAATAAGAGCACCTTGAAAATTCATAACAAAAATGCAAAAAAATTTTAGCGTGGCCGGGAATCGAACCCATACCCTTCCCACCACGACTCCCCCTCCACAGGTAGTTGGCGTGCGGACCGCATGCGGATTCAGTCCTAATTTCCGCCCGTATAGAGTCCGCGGCGGAATTATGACCCGCTACGGACTGTAGATGGACGCAGTGTGGACTTCGGGAAAAGAGGAGGAAGTGGGCGGCAGGCGTCCGCGCGCGGACTCAGCGCGGACCGTATATGGATTGGCGAAATAGTCCGTATGGACTTGCCGCGGCGGCCGCTTGCAGCAGCTCTTCCGAAGCTCTCGGACTCCTCTCGGATAATGATTATTTTTGTAATCATTTACGGAGGTTTTACGTGTATTTCCCTATTTTTCGAAAGTTTCGCCTTTCTTTATGTTTTTTATATTGAAATTTCTTTTGATTAATTTTTTTCGTCAAAAATTCTCGCATTTTACCGTGAATGGTCAAACAATTATTGTGTTTTCAGTCAGTCCGATGATCTCAAAAGAGAAGCAGCGGCGACAGCTAAAATGGAATCAATCCAACGATTTTCTCAAAGGTTTGTAATCGTGTTCGGCATTTTCTATTCAAAATAAACTTCTTTCAGTGAGGTAATTCGATAAAGTTTGCCTGCACTACTTCTCAAGCACAAAACTGTATTTTTTCCGGAGGGAGGAACCTATTTTCGAAAGTAAGTTAACTTAACAGTTATATTTTATTCCGCAATTAATCGATTTTCTTTTCAGAAATACTAAGGGAAAACTGAAGTCAACGACTGAAAATGCTTCTACCAAAATTGGATTTGAATGAATTTCAAGGACACAACTGGCGGACAAACTTCTGATTTATAAGTTTTATTTGTTATGTTTTCTTCATAGTTTCATTATTTGTAATGTTCCTTTTATACTACTTCAAATAAAATTGTAATTTTATCAATAATCCTTCTTCATAACGATCTCAACCGGGAAACAAAGTAGGGAGGGGGCTGGCAGTGGAAGCAAGGGACGCAACTTTTTACGCGCGCGGACTCGAAGCGGACCGTATATGACGCACACATTTCGTCCTTAGCTACTTCTTTTTGAGTCCATCGCGGACGCATATATGGTCCGTATTTCGTCGTTGGCCAACCACCTGTGTCACTACCACTGGACCACCGATGTTCATATTTTCAATAGAGAAAAGGGGATTGAAGAAAGGGGCGTCACGCGTGAAATTTGACACGGCGATTTTTAGAAATTTTCAGACCCAATTTTCTCGCTAATGAGCCGTATTGCGCAGTTTTTGAAAACGGCATGTGATAGAGCAGGGTCGAAAGTATATATGTGCAAAGTTTCAGCCAATTCTCAACCGGTGTATGAAAAAGGTTCCCTTGTCAGAAGCCACAGCAACGACGTCTTATGTATGACTAATTTTGTGAAGCATAAACTGTTTCTGTTGATTTTTTCCCACAGATAGAATTTTTACACGTTCAAATTATTATAGATACATTCAGCGTGTTGAGAGCTTTCAGAAAAGTATAATCATGCCTAGAATGCCAAAATCTCGAAATTTCTGAAAATATCTGAAAATCAGATTTTCGACTGAAAAATTACGCGGCAGCTGATTCAGACTATTTTTCACGGAAAGATCAAGTGATTTTCAGCATTTTCCATTTTGAATCAAGCAAAAACAGTAAAAAATCACAGAGTTATGGATTTTCGAAACATTTCGAAAATTGAAATTTTGTATATTGCCGCGTAACTTGGTTAGATGAAGTACGAGATGTATGAAAACTATATTTTTGGAATCAGCGTGTCAAGACGGTTCAGAAAAGTATAATCATGCCTAGGTTTGGAGTGATTTGGGTCTCGACACGATTTACGGCGGGTTACTGTAGTTTTCGTGGTGGGACCCAATTTTGTCAGAACTAGGGCTTGTGGGTACTTTTCTAAAAGCTGAGAACGAGCTGAATCCGATTTTCGCCTTGAAAATCGAAAAATCTCAACATGAAAACCATTTTTTCAATGTTTATCGATCAGAAACCGAGTTTTCAGGTACAAAACTATATTGTTTAGATATAAAACTCTCCAAAGACATAAAATCGGAACTTGGGTATAAAACCACATCGAAACCCCCAAAATTCATCAAAAAATGAAATTTCTCGTTATTTTCCTGGTTATTCTCTCCGTTTTCCACATGATGATGGTGGTTAGTTTTCCAGCTGAAACTTTTTGAAATATTCTGTTTTTTTACCCTTTCAGGAGGCTAGAAATCATGCTAGAGATTATGCTACACCAGAAGAAAGTCGTCAACGTCACCTCAGCATGGACCAGGCTGAGGAAACATTGCGTTCTTTTAAATTTTGATAAATGAAGTTTGTCATGTTTGCAAAATGTGTGCGTTTCATTTTACATAACTGAAAACAACATATTTGGATTCAGCGCGTTGAGAGCTTTCAGAAAAGTATAATCATGCCCATGTAGGGTCTCATCACGAAAACTATAGTAATCCAAGCTCAATTTATTTTTCACATAACGTTCAGATTATTTTCAGCATTTTCCATTTTGAATCAAGCAAAAAGAGTAAAAATCACAGAGTTATGAATTTTCGAAAAGTTTCGAAAACCCAATTTTACATTTTTCAGCATAACTCGATCAGTTTCAGTACAAGACTAATGAAAACTATATATTCAGAATCAGCACGTTCTCAGCTTCCAGAAAAGTACCCACAAGCCCAGGTTTAGAAAAATTTGGGTCCCACCACGAAAGCACGATTTACGGGCGGGTTACTGTAGTTTTCGTGGTGGGAGCCAATTTGAATAGAACTAGGGCATGTGGGTACTTTTCTGAAAGCTGAGAACGAGCTGAAATCGATTTTCGCATTGAAAATCAAAAAATCTCAAAAAATTGTTAGGTCTTGACACGAAAACCAGTTTTTCAGTGTTTCTTCGAAGATTCTGGAATATTTTAGAATTTTCATTGTTGTAATAAGCTTCGGTACGTCGAGAGCTTTCAGAAAAGTACCCACAAGCCTAGATTCTGATGACTTTGGGTCCCACCACGAAAACTACAGTAACCCGCTCGTTTTCGCGGCGAGACCCAAGTTTCTCAGAACTAGGGCTTGTGGGTACTTTTCTGAAAGCTGAGAACGAGCTGAATACGAATTCAATGCTCAAATACTTCATTTACAATGTTTCACTCAAAATATAATACAAAAATTCAAATTATTCCACATAAATGACGTCATCACTCTCATCGGGCATCGAATCTTCCACATCATCTGATTCTGAATCCTCCTTCCTCTCCATAATCTCCAAAACTCGATTCAGAAGCGACGTCTTCGTCGTATCGGTCATCTGACGGTAGTGCGCACTTTTCGACACTTTCTGCACATCTTTCTCCGTCGTCAGATTCTGAATCACGTGATTCTGAAGGCGTGACAGTGAGAACGTCTCCGCGAGAATCAGTTTCCACCCAGCGTCCATTGAATCCAAAGAAATTAGAAATTTCTCGCATTTCGACTTCAGAATTTCGACTTCGAAGCGATGCGCGAGATTCAGAAGACGTTCGACGTTCGATGACGTCATCTCGGTGTCCGTTGGATACAGAAAATGCAAAAATTCGATGAAATCGTGGAATTTGACGTCGGGAAGCTGGAATTCCGGGGTCCCATCCAGGAGATCGTTGAGGAATGGAGAATACGTGGCGAGGTACTGAAAAATGACGAATTTTGGCGGGAAAATTGAAAAATTCTGGAATTTTTAACAGAAAATTGGGATTTTCGGCCCAAAAAATCGGTTCAGGGCTAATTTTTCACGAAAAAATTGAATTTCCGGCTGTTTTTGACAGAAAACGTCACATTTTTCCAGTTTTTTTTAGCCAAAACACCAATTTTTATTGCTTTTGGCACCCGATTTGTCTATTTTCTGATAGTGAGTTTTTTCGCTTAAAAATGGAATTTTTGTGTGAAAAATTGCGTTTTTAAACCATTTTTCAGAGAAAAACTTGGGTGCTAAAATCAATAAGAATTGCTGTTTTGGCTGAAAAAATTATGAAAAATCAGTCGAAAATGACATTTTTCCGGTCAAAACAAGCGAAAATCAGTGAAAAACCACAATTTTCGCTCTGAAAACTCAATTTTCGCCATGGAAAACAGGAAAAATGGCAATTTCGAACGATTTTTCAGCAAAAACTGCAGTTTTTACTGATTTTTGCTCGCAAAATGCCTATTATCTGAGTTTTTCACTGAAAAATACTTGGAAATGACATTTTCCGTGAAGATATCTTTTAAAAATCCGATTTTCAGTCTAAAAATGCTATTTTTCAGTGGAAAAATCACTGAAAATTTACGGATTTTGGCGGGAAAAACTGAAAAATTCTGGAATTTTTGACTGAAAATGGTATTTTCCTCGCAAAACACTGGTTTAGGGCTGATTTTCTGAAAATTTTTCAATTTTTTTCGAAAATTTTCGTTTTTTGAACATTTAGCGATAAAAGACTCGAAAAAATACACTTTTTAGATCATTTTTCACATAAAAGTCGCATTTTTCCGGTTGAAAATCGGATTTTTAGACAATTTCCCTGTATAAAATGACATTTTTTCGGCATTTTTCAGTGAAAAACTCTGAAAATGAATACGATGAATGCTAAATCCATCAAAAATTGCATTTGACTGAAAAATCGTCTGAAAATAATGTTTTTCGGTCTAAAACTGCTTTTTTTCGGATTTCTTCGGGAAAATTGAGTTTTCGGAACAAAAATTCGGGTTTTTCGCTGTTTTACAGAGATTTCTGGCCCGATTTTCAGTGAAATGGGCAAAAAACCAACAGGAATTGCTGTTTTAGCTGAAAAATCGATTAAAAGTTGCTCGAAAATGGCATTTTTCGACTTTTTACAGAAAAATTGAGTTTCTGACCGAAAATTCGGGGTTTTCACTATTTTTGAACGGTTTTTAACCCGATTTTCAATAAAATGTGAGCTAAAATTAGTAAAAATTGAAGTTTTGACTGAAAAATCGCCTGAAATTGCCATTTTTTCCGATTTTCCATGAAAAAATTCAGGTTTTTCACCAATTTTCCCTCCTTTTCCACTCAAATTCCTCCCAATTTCTTACCTGTTTCCCCACATACACTTTCCTCCCCTCCACCAACAAAAACGCGTCGAAAATGTCAGTTTTCGGCTTGGAAAAGTCGAAAAACGGGCTCAAACTCATTCCGATGACCGTTTTGATCGAAATTCGGACGGAAATCTCGATATTCTCCTCGGAAAATGGCAGATCCGTTTCGAAATGTGTCTCCGAATCGAAATCTACATTTTTCTCGGTACAAATCAACCGGGAATCGTGAGAAATGACAGAAACATGGGCTAAACACCCCCACAATCGACTTTTATTCAATTTATTGCAAAAAATTCGAAGAAAATGGGCATTTTCTCGCTCGAAAATGTCGAAAATCCACGGAATCCCTCGAAAATTGTGCTTCCATTGTCGTTTTTTGAAGTTTTCCGCGAGAGGGACGGTAAATTTCCGCTCGAAATCGAATTCCGGGTCGATTTCTGGTTTTTGAGATGAAATAGTGCTTGAATTCTGGAAAATCATAATTTGTTAGCCCGAAAACCCCAAAAAACGACCAATACCGAGTAATTTTTTGTGTTTTTCGAGGATGGTGGGGAGAGGAAGACGTTGAGGGTTTCCGAGGCGGCCATTGGCGTGGAAATCTTCTGAAAATAGGTTTTGATGGGTGAGGAACTCAAAAAAAGCAAAAAAATCCAGAAAAAATCAGGAAAAACGGTGAAAAACGAGCAAAAACGACCAAAAATGAGCCAAAAACCCGAAAAATAATGATATTGGCCGTGGAGCGCGATTGCATTGTCAGCAGAAAATCTCGCGCGAAATTTGAATTGGATTATTTTTGAATTGTTTTTTCTGATTTTTTTGAGGATTTTTTCCTTAAAAATTGATTTTTCAGCCAGCTCTATGCCACCAGTTATTTTTGGGATGCAAAAATTTTTAAAAATTTTCCACCCGGGCCGACCGGGCCTGGCCGGCAAAATTTTTCCTCGGCCCGGCAATGGCCCGGGCCGGCCCGTCAAATGACAAGTATGATTTTCAGAGTTTTTGAATGAAAAACTGCTGAAAATGCTATTTTCCGCAAGAAAATCGTCCAAAAATCCGATTCTTAACACGAAAAATGCTGTTTTTTCGAAAATTTTATTTATGCCTCTCCGCGCTCCACTGAAACCGAAGAAAATAGTGTGCGAAAATGAGAGACTCAGAGAAAAAGAGACATTTTCAAGGTTAGTTCGGTGGAGTGCAGTTGTGAGAACAAAATTTTCGAAAAAATAGAAATTTTCGGACTGAAAATCGGATTTTTAGACGATTTAAAGCATTTTTCAGCGGAAAACTCTGAAAATTAACACATTTGGTGCTAAAATTAGTGAAAATTGCAGTTTTAGACTGAAAATCGATAAAAAATCGCTTCAAAATGTCATTTTTTTTGGTTTTCCAAGAAAAATTGAGTTTTTGGAACGAAAATTCTGGTTTTTCGCCGATTCTCGCGCAGATTTGATCGGAAAATGTAGTTTGTAGTCTAAACTCTTCAGACTACAAACTACAAACTACAATTTTTCTTTTTTATCGAAAAAAAACCCTCAAAAATCCATTTTTCATGCGGAAAACCCTGGTCTTTTAGTAAAAAGTTCCTAAAATTCCTGATTTTTCGCCTTTTTTCTCGATTTTTATGTATTATTCCCTGTTTTTAGCTAAAAAATTGTGTTTTCCGAACTGAAAAATGTTGAAAAACAAGATTTTAAGCTTGAAAATCGATATTTTGGGATTTTAAGCGTTTTTGTGTAGTTTTCCGAGTTTTTCTAGGTTTTTAAACAGAAAAATCGTTTTTTCGATTTCTAAATCGCCTATTTTCACCGAAAAATGCTCTATTTTACCCAATTTTTGTAATTTCTCGCCTAAAATCTTATTTTTCCCGATTTTTATTGCATGATTTGAATATAGACCTTGTTTTATAATTTATTACTCTGAAATTTCATTAAAAACATGATTTTCTATATCATTTTCGCTGAAAAAATCTGAAAATTCGAAGAGAATTTTAATTGAATAAATAAATACCACAATCGCTGCGAGACCTAACACAAAATATTGTCATGCACCTTTAAACCTACTTACCGTACCCACTAATGGCGGAATTTTAAATTTAAAAACAATTATTGAAGTTGATTTTGACTGTTTTGCACGATTTTTTGAATGAAAAAACCGAATTTTTAGTGAAAAAATAACCGAAAAACAATAATTTATACATGAAACCGTAATTTCTAGACCTGCCACTCTACATTTGACCTCAACAAGAAAGAATTGGTCTACTTGGCGGGAATTTCGTTGTTTTTCTCGGATTTTTCAGTTTTTTGATCGATTTTTGTGCTGGATTATTGATTTTTCGTGATTTTTCGAAGTAAAATTCAGGAAAGTCAATAAAATGGTCTATTTTTCAATGTTTTCTCATTTTTTTCACTCAAAATTGCTAATTTATTATTATTTTTTTGCCATTTTCAGACTCTCTACCTTCGTCGAATGTTGACAAGACGACGTCGATGAAGGAAGTGGCGACGAGGAGTGAAAGCGAGTAGAGGATTGATGCGGAGGTACGTAAATCGCTGAAATTTTGAAAATTCTTAGAGAAAATAGATAGGAAATGACTGAGAACCCTGTTTTTCGATTATTTATGAGGCAAACGTCGGCACGGGGTAATAGCGATGAACCTCGAATTCCTCCCGAGAGATGCGTTGCGTGCGCGTCGCGGCTCCTTTGAAATGATGAGCCGCGAAGCTCGTTTTTCTTCGAAAAAGATTAATTTTCTTCATTTTTTGTCGTTTTAAACCAACATTTTCTCTGTTTTTCGTTCGAAATAATATTACAGAACTGAAAACATATGTTTTCAGTCAACTAATGCAACGAAAGATGGACAAAATCAACGTACAAGTCAATGCGAACATTTCAGGTTGTTTTTTCCACGTTTTCTATTATGTTTTCAGGGGAAAAAGTAGATTTCTCATAGGGCTCAATGCTGCCTTGCGCGACCGCTCCGCGCCCATCGCTGTTAGCCGCAGAGCGCGTTTTCTTGAGGTTCATTGCCATTACCCCTCGGAATTACATTTTCTATACACGAAATTTGCCGAAAACTCAAATTTTCATTAGTTTGAAACCGAAATACTGAGTTTTTCTATGTTATTTCACTAATTTTAAGCAAAAAAGACAGTTTTACACATTTTCGCCTTAAAAAAAGTTGGAAAAACAAGTTTCCAAAGCAAAAACTAATTTCCTAGGAACAAAACTCATTTTTAACTTAAAACTTTGCATCGCTAACAGTAAGAATTCTTGATCTTAAAGATCACAGGGTGTCAAGCCAAAAATAGCAAGCTTTTTTTTAGCGCGAACATCGTCGCCAGGATCGCGCCGCAGTGATGACTCTCAAGCCGAGGAGGCGAAGACTTGATGGGTTGGGTGTATTCACACCCAACTCACTCGTAGCATAAGAAGACTTGATGGGTTGGATGCATAGTGCATCCAACTCGCTCGTAGTTGGTGGCCAGGAAAATAAGAAGACTTGATGGGTTGGGTGTATTCACACCCAACTCACTCGTAGCATAAGAAGACTTGATGGGTTGGATGCATAGTGCATCCAACTCGCTCGTAGTTGGTGGCCAGGAAAATAAGAAGACTTGATGGGTTGGGTGTATTCACACCCAACTCACTCGTAGTTGGTGGCCAGGAAAGTAAGAAGACTTGATGGGTTGGGTGTATTCACACCCAACTCACTCGTAGCATAAGAAGACTTGATGGGTTGGATGCATAGTGCATCCAACTCGTTCGTAGTTGGTGGCCAGGAAAATAAGAAGACTTGATGGGTTGGGTGTATTCACACCCAACTCACTCGTAGTTGGTGGCCAGGAAAATAAGAAGACTTGATGGGTTGGGTGTATTCACACCCAACTCACTCGTAGCATAAGAAGACTTGATGGGTTGGATGCATAGTGCATCCAACTCGCTCGTAGTTGGTGGCCAGGAAAATAAGAAGACTTGATGGGTTGGGTGTATTCACACCCAACTCACTCGTAGTTGGTGGCCAGGAAAATAAGAAGACTTGATGGGTTGGGTGTATTCACACCCAACTCACTCGTAGTTGGTGGCCAGGAAAATAAGAAGACTTGATGGGTTGGGTGTATTCACACCCAACTCACTCGTAGCATAAGAAGAATTGATGGGTTGGATGCATAGTGCATCCAACTCGCTCGTAGTTGGTGGCCAGGAAAATAAGAAGACTTGATGGGTTGGGTGTATTCACACCCAACTCACTCGTAGCATAAGAAGACTTGATGGGTTGGGTGTATTCACACCCAACTCACTCGTAGTTGGTGGCCAGGAAAATAAGAAGACTTGATGGGTTGGGTGTATTCACACCCAACTCACTCGTAGCATAAGAAGACTTGATGGGTTGGATGCATAGTGCATCCAACTCGCTCGTAGTTGGTGGCCAGGAAAATAAGAAGACTTGATGGGTTGGGTGTATTCACACCCAACTCACTCGTAGTTGGTGGCCAGGAAAATAAGAAGACTTGATGGGTTGGGTGTATTCACACCCAACTCACTCGTAGCATAAGAAGACTTGATGGGTTGGGTGTATTCACACCCAACTCACTCGTAGTTGGTGGCCAGGAAAATAAGAAGACTTGATGGGTTGGGTGTATTCACACCCAACTCACTCGTAGTTGGTGGCCAGGAAAATAAGAAGACTTGATGGGTTGGGTGTATTCACACCCAACTCACTCGTAGCATAAGAAGAATTGATGGGTTGGATGCATAGTGCATCCAACTCGCTCGTAGTTGGTGGCCAGGAAAATAAGAAGACTTGATGGGTTGGGTGTATTCACACCCAACTCACTCGTAGCATAAGAAGACTTGATGGGTTGGGTGTATTCACACCCAACTCACTCGTAGTTGGTGGCCAGGAAAATAAGAAGACTTGATGGGTTGGGTGTATTCACACCCAACTCACTCGTAGTTGGTGGCCAGGAAAATAAGAAGACTTGATGGGTTGGGTGTATTCACACCCAACTCACTCGTAGCATAAGAAGACTTGATGGGTTGGATGCATAGTGCATCCAACTCGCTCGTAGTTGGTGGCCAGGAAAATAAGAAGACTTGATGGGTTGGGTGTATTCACACCCAACTCACTCGTAGCATAAGAAGACTTGATGGGTTAGATGCATAGTGCATCCAACTCGCTCGTAGTTGGTGGCCAGGAAAATAAGAAGACTTGATGGGTTGGGTGTATTCACACCCAACTCACTCGTAGTTGGTGGCCAGGAAAATAAGAAGACTTGATGGGTTGGATGCATAGTGCATCCAACTCGCTCGTAGTTGGTGGCCAGGAAAATAAGAAGACTTGATGGGTTGGGTGTATTCACACCCAACTCACTCGTAGCATAAGAAGACTTGATGGGTTGGATGCATAGTGCATCCAACTCACTCGTAGTTGGTGGCCAGGAAAATAAGAAGACTTGATGGGTTGGGTGTATTCACACCCAACTCACTCGTAGTTGGTGGCCAGGAAAATAAGAAGACTTGATGGGTTGGTTGTATTCACACCCAACTCACTCGTAGTTGGTGGCCAGGAAAATAAGAAGACTTGATGGGTTGGGTGTATTCACACCCAACTCACTCGTAGCATAAGAAGAATTGATGGGTTGGATGCATAGTGCATCCAACTCGCTCGTAGTTGGTGGCCAGGAAAATAAGAAGACTTGATGGGTTGGGTGTATTCACACCCAACTCACTCGTAGTTGGTGGCCAGGAAAATAAGAAGACTTGATGGGTTGGGTGTATTCACACCCAACTCACTCGTAGTTGGTGGCCAGGAAAATAAGAAGACTTGATGGGTTGGGTGTATTCACACCCAACTCACTCGTAGCATAAGAAGACTTGATGGGTTGGATGCATAGTGCATCCAACTCGCTCGTAGTTGGTGGCCAGGAAAATAAGAAGACTTGATGGGTTGGGTGTATTCACACCCAACTCACTCGTAGCATAAGAAGACTTGATGGGTTAGATGCATAGTGCATCCAACTCGCTCGTAGTTGGTGGCCAGGAAAATAAGAAGACTTGATGGGTTGGGTGTATTCACACCCAACTCACTCGTAGTTGGTGGCCAGGAAAATAAGAAGACTTGATGGGTTGGATGCATAGTGCATCCAACTCGCTCGTAGTTGGTGGCCAGGAAAATAAGAAGACTTGATGGGTTGGGTGTATTCACACCCAACTCACTCGTAGCATAAGAAGACTTGATGGGTTGGATGCATAGTGCATCCAACTCACTCGTAGTTGGTGGCCAGGAAAATAAGAAGACTTGATGGGTTGGGTGTATTCACACCCAACTCACTCGTAGTTGGTGGCCAGGAAAATAAGAAGACTTGATGGGTTGGGTGTATTCACACCCAACTCACTCGTAGCATAAGAAGACTTGATGGGTTGGATGCATAGTGCATCCAACTCGCTCGTAGTTGGTGGCCAGGAAAATAAGAAGACTTGATGGGTTGGGTGTATTCACACCCAACTCACTCGTAGCATAAGAAGACTTGATGGGTTGGATGCATAGTGCATCCAACTCGCTCGTAGTTGGTGGCCAGGAAAATAAGAAGACTTGATGGGTTGGGTGTATTCACACCCAACTCACTCGTAGCATAAGAAGACTTGATGGGTTGGATGCATAGTGCATCCAACTCGCTCGTAGTTGGTGGCCAGGAAAATAAGAAGACTTGATGGGTTGGGTGTATTCACACCCAACTCACTCGTAGTTGGTGGCCAGGAAAATAAGAAGACTTGATGGGTTGGGTGTATTCACACCCAACTCACTCGTAGCATAAGAAGACTTGATGGGTTGGATGCATAGTGCATCCAACTCGCTCGTAGTTGGTGGCCAGGAAAATAAGAAGACTTGATGGGTTGGGTGTATTCACACCCAACTCACTCGTAGTTGGTGGCCAGGAAAATAAGAAGACTTGATGGGTTGGGTGTATTCACACCCAACTCACTCGTAGCATAAGAAGACTTGATGGGTTGGATGCATAGTGCATCCAACTCGCTCGTAGTTGGTGGCCAGGAAAATAAGAAGACTTGATGGGTTGGGTGTATTCACACCCAACTCACTCGTAGCATAAGAAGACTTGATGGGTTGGATGCATAGTGCATCCAACTCGCTCGTAGTTGGTGGCCAGGAAAATAAGAAGACTTGATGGGTTGGGTGTATTCACACCCAACTCACTCGTAGCATAAGAAGACTTGATGGGTTGGATGCATAGTGCATCCAACTCGCTCGTAGTTGGTGGCCAGGAAAATAAGAAGACTTGATGGGTTGGGTGTATTCACACCCAACTCACTCGTAGTTGGTGGCCAGGAAAATAAGAAGACTTGATGGGTTGGGTGTATTCACACCCAACTCACTCGTAGTTGGTGGCCAGGAAAATAAGAAGACTTGATGGGTTGGGTGTATTCACACCCAACTCACTCGTAGCATAAGAAGACTTGATGGGTTGGATGCATAGTGCATCCAACTCGCTCGTAGTTGGTGGCCAGGAAAATAAGAAGACTTGATGGGTTGGGTGTATTCACACCCAACTCACTCGTAGCATAAGAAGACTTGATGGGTTGGATGCATAGTGCATCCAACTCGCTCGTAGTTGGTGGCCAGGAAAATAAGAAGACTTGATGGGTTGGGTGTATTCACACCCAACTCACTCGTAGTTGGTGGCCAGGAAAATAAGAAGACTTGATGGGTTGGGTGTATTCACACCCAACTCACTCGTAGTTGGTGGCCAGGAAAATAAGAAGACTTGATGGGTTGGGTGTATTCACACCCAACTCACTCGTAGCATAAGAAGACTTGATGGGTTGGATGCATAGTGCATCCAACTCGCTCGTAGTTGGTGGCCAGGAAAATAAGAAGACTTGATGGGTTGGGTGTATTCACACCCAACTCACTCGTAGCATAAGAAGACTTGATGGGTTAGATGCATAGTGCATCCAACTCGCTCGTAGTTGGTGGCCAGGAAAATAAGAAGACTTGATGGGTTGGGTGTATTCACACCCAACTCACTCGTAGTTGGTGGCCAGGAAAATAAGAAGACTTGATGGGTTGGATGCATAGTGCATCCAACTCGCTCGTAGTTGGTGGCCAGGAAAATAAGAAGACTTGATGGGTTGGGTGTATTCACACCCAACTCACTCGTAGCATAAGAAGACTTGATGGGTTGGATGCATAGTGCATCCAACTCACTCGTAGTTGGTGGCCAGGAAAATAAGAAGACTTGATGGGTTGGGTGTATTCACACCCAACTCACTCGTAGTTGGTGGCCAGGAAAATAAGAAGACTTGATGGGTTGGGTGTATTCACACCCAACTCACTCGTAGCATAAGAAGACTTGATGGGTTGGATGCATAGTGCATCCAACTCGCTCGTAGTTGGTGGCCAGGAAAATAAGAAGACTTGATGGGTTGGGTGTATTCACACCCAACTCACTCGTAGCATAAGAAGACTTGATGGGTTGGATGCATAGTGCATCCAACTCGCTCGTAGTTGGTGGCCAGGAAAATAAGAAGACTTGATGGGTTGGGTGTATTCACACCCAACTCACTCGTAGCATAAGAAGACTTGATGGGTTGGATGCATAGTGCATCCAACTCGCTCGTAGTTGGTGGCCAGGAAAATAAGAAGACTTGATGGGTTGGGTGTATTCACACCCAACTCACTCGTAGTTGGTGGCCAGGAAAATAAGAAGACTTGATGGGTTGGGTGTATTCACACCCAACTCACTCGTAGCATAAGAAGACTTGATGGGTTGGATGCATAGTGCATCCAACTCGCTCGTAGTTGGTGGCCAGGAAAATAAGAAGACTTGATGGGTTGGGTGTATTCACACCCAACTCACTCGTAGTTGGTGGCCAGGAAAATAAGAAGACTTGATGGGTTGGGTGTATTCACACCCAACTCACTCGTAGCATAAGAAGACTTGATGGGTTGGATGCATAGTGCATCCAACTCGCTCGTAGTTGGTGGCCAGGAAAATAAGAAGACTTGATGGGTTGGGTGTATTCACACCCAACTCACTCGTAGCATAAGAAGACTTGATGGGTTGGATGCATAGTGCATCCAACTCGCTCGTAGTTGGTGGCCAGGAAAATAAGAAGACTTGATGGGTTGGGTGTATTCACACCCAACTCACTCGTAGCATAAGAAGACTTGATGGGTTGGATGCATAGTGCATCCAACTCGCTCGTAGTTGGTGGCCAGGAAAATAAGAAGACTTGATGGGTTGGGTGTATTCACACCCAACTCACTCGTAGTTGGTGGCCAGGAAAATAAGAAGACTTGATGGGTTGGGTGTATTCACACCCAACTCACTCGTAGCATAAGAAGACTTGATGGGTTGGATGCATAGTGCATCCAACTCGCTCGTAGTTGGTGGCCAGGAAAATAAGAAGACTTGATGGGTTGGGTGTATTCACACCCAACTCACTCGTAGCATAAGAAGACTTGATGGGTTGGATGCATAGTGCATCCAACTCGCTCGTAGTTGGTGGCCAGGAAAATAAGAAGACTTGATGGGTTGGGTGTATTCACACCCAACTCACTCGTAGTTGGTGGCCAGGAAAATAAGAAGACTTGATGGGTTGGGTGTATTCACACCCAACTCACTCGTAGTTGGTGGCCAGGAAAATAAGAAGACTTGATGGGTTGGGTGTATTCACACCCAACTCACTCGTAGCATAAGAAGACTTGATGGGTTGGATGCATAGTGCATCCAACTCGCTCGTAGTTGGTGGCCAGGAAAATAAGAAGACTTGATGGGTTGGGTGTATTCACACCCAACTCACTCGTAGCATAAGAAGACTTGATGGGTTGGATGCATAGTGCATCCAACTCGCTCGTAGTTGGTGGCCAGGAAAATAAGAAGACTTGATGGGTTGGGTGTATTCACACCCAACTCACTCGTAGTTGGTGGCCAGGAAAATAAGAAGACTTGATGGGTTGGGTGTATTCACACCCAACTCACTCGTAGCATAAGAAGACTTGATGGGTTGGATGCATAGTGCATCCAACTCGCTCGTAGTTGGTGGCCAGGAAAATAAGAAGACTTGATGGGTTGGGTGTATTCACACCCAACTCACTCGTAGCATAAGAAGACTTGATGGGTTAGATGCATAGTGCATCCAACTCGCTCGTAGTTGGTGGCCAGGAAAATAAGAAGACTTGATGGGTTGGGTGTATTCACACCCAACTCACTCGTAGTTGGTGGCCAGGAAAATAAGAAGACTTGATGGGTTGGGTGTATTCACACCCAACTCACTCGTAGTTGGTGGCCAGGAAAATAAGAAGACTTGATGGGTTGGGTGTATTCACACCCAACTCACTCGTAGCATAAGAAGACTTGATGGGTTGGATGCATAGTGCATCCAACTCGCTCGTAGTTGGTGGCCAGGAAAATAAGAAGACTTGATGGGTTGGGTGTATTCACACCCAACTCACTCGTAGCATAAGAAGACTTGATGGGTTGGATGCATAGTGCATCCAACTCGCTCGTAGTTGGTGGCCAGGAAAATAAGAAGACTTGATGGGTTGGGTGTATTCACACCCAACTCACTCGTAGTTGGTGGCCAGGAAAATAAGAAGACTTGATGGGTTGGGTGTATTCACACCCAACTCACTCGTAGTTGGTGGCCAGGAAAATAAGAAGACTTGATGGGTTGGGTGTATTCACACCCAACTCACTCGTAGCATAAGAAGACTTGATGGGTTGGATGCATAGTGCATCCAACTCGCTCGTAGTTGGTGGCCAGGAAAATAAGAAGACTTGATGGGTTGGGTGTATTCACACCCAACTCACTCGTAGCATAAGAAGACTTGATGGGTTGGATGCATAGTGCATCCAACTCGCTCGTAGTTGGTGGCCAGGAAAATAAGAAGACTTGATGGGTTGGGTGTATTCACACCCAACTCACTCGTAGTTGGTGGCCAGGAAAATAAGAAGACTTGATGGGTTGGGTGTATTCACACCCAACTCACTCGTAGCATAAGAAGACTTGATGGGTTGGATGCATAGTGCATCCAACTCGCTCGTAGTTGGTGGCCAGGAAAATAAGAAGACTTGATGGGTTGGGTGTATTCACACCCAACTCACTCGTAGCATAAGAAGACTTGATGGGTTAGATGCATAGTGCATCCAACTCGCTCGTAGTTGGTGGCCAGGAAAATAAGAAGACTTGATGGGTTGGGTGTATTCACACCCAACTCACTCGTAGTTGGTGGCCAGGAAAATAAGAAGACTTGATGGGTTGGGTGTATTCACACCCAACTCACTCGTAGCGTAAGAAGACTTGATGGGTTGGATGCATAGTGCATCCAACTCGCTCGTAGTTGGTGGCCAGGAAAATAAGAAGACTTGATGGGTTGGGTGTATTCACACCCAACTCACTCGTAGCATAAGAAGACTTGATGGGTTGGATGCATAGTGCATCCAACTCGCTCGTAGTTGGTGGCCAGGAAAATAAGAAGACTTGATGGGTTGGGTGTATTCACACCCAACTCACTCGTAGTTGGTGGCCAGGAAAATAAGAAGACTTGATGGGTTGGGTGTATTCACACCCAACTCACTCGTAGTTGGTGGCCAGGAAAATAAGAAGACTTGATGGGTTGGGTGTATTCACACCCAACTCACTCGTAGCATAAGAAGACTTGATGGGTTGGATGCATAGTGCATCCAACTCGCTCGTAGTTGGTGGCCAGGAAAATAAGAAGACTTGATGGGTTGGGTGTATTCACACCCAACTCACTCGTAGCATAAGAAGACTTGATGGGTTGGATGCATAGTGCATCCAACTCGCTCGTAGTTGGTGGCCAGGAAAATAAAAAGACTTGATGGGTTGGGTGTATTCACACCCAACTCACTCGTAGCATAAGAAGACTTGATGGGTTGGATGCATAGTGCATCCAACTCGCTCGTAGTTGGTGGCCAGGAAAATAAGAAGACTTGATGGGTTGGGTGTATTCACACCCAACTCACTCGTAGTTTAAAGAAGACTTGATGGGTTGGATGCATAGTGCATCCAACTCGCTCGTAGTTGGTGGCCAGGAAAATAAGAAGACTTGATGGGTTGGGTGTATTCACACCCAACTCACTCGTAGCATAAGAAGACTTGATGGGTTAGATGCATAGTGCATCCAACTCGCTCGTAGTTGGTGGCCAGGAAAATAAGAAGACTTGATGGGTTGGGTGTATTCACACCCAACTCACTCGTAGTTGGTGGCCAGGAAAATAAGAAGACTTGATGGGTTGGGTGTATTCACACCCAACTCACTCGTAGCATAAGAAGACTTGATGGGTTGGATGCATAGTGCATCCAACTCGCTCGTAGTTGGTGGCCAGGAAAATAAGAAGACTTGATGGGTTGGGTGTATTCACACCCAACTCACTCGTAGTTGGTGGCCAGGAAAATAAGAAGACTTGATGGGTTGGGTGTATTCACACCCAACTCACTCGTAGTTGGTGGCCAGGAAAATAAGAAGACTTGATGGGTTGGGTGTATTCACACCCAACTCACTCGTAGCATAAGAAGACTTGATGGGTTGGATGCATAGTGCATCCAACTCGCTCGTAGTTGGTGGCCAGGAAAATAAGAAGACTTGATGGGTTGGGTGTATTCACACCCAACTCACTCGTAGCATAAGAAGACTTGATGGGTTGGATGCATAGTGCATCCAACTCGCTCGTAGTTGGTGGCCAGGAAAATAAGAAGACTTGATGGGTTGGGTGTATTCACACCCAACTCACTCGTAGCATAAGAAGACTTGATGGGTTGGATGCATAGTGCATCCAACTCGCTCGTAGTTGGTGGCCAGGAAAATAAGAAGACTTGATGGGTTGGGTGTATTCACACCCAACTCACTCGTAGCATAAGAAGACTTGATGGGTTAGATGCATAGTGCATCCAACTCGCTCGTAGTTGGTGGCCAGGAAAATAAGAAGACTTGATGGGTTGGGTGTATTCACACCCAACTCACTCGTAGTTTAAAGAAGACTTGATGGGTTGGATGCATAGTGCATCCAACTCGCTCGTAGTTGGTGGCCAGGAAAATAAGAAGACTTGATGGGTTGGGTGTATTCACACCCAACTCACTCGTAGCATAAGAAGACTTGATGGGTTGGATGCATAGTGCATCCAACTCGCTCCTAGTTGGTGGCCAGGAAAATAAGAAGACTTGATGGGTTGGGTGTATTCACACCCAACTCACTCGTAGTTTAAAGAAGACTTGATGGGTTGGATGCATAGTGCATCCAACTCGCTCGTAGTTGGTGGCCAGGAAAATAAGAAGACTTGATGGGTTGGGTGTATTCACACCCAACTCACTCGTAGTTTAAAGAAGACTTGATGGGTTGGATGCATAGTGCATCCAACTCGCTCGTAGTTGGTGGCCAGGAAAATAAGAAGACTTGATGGGTTGGGTGTATTCACACCCAACTCACTCGTAGTTCAAAGAAGACTTGATGGGTTGGATGCATTTTCACCTCAAAAACTACCGAAATTAATTTTGAATCAATTCCAAACGACACTCCGCTATCCCGCGAGCGCGTCTTGTTTACCGTAAATCGACACAAATTTAATTTTCTCCCTAGAATTGAATTTTTCGGTCTAAAAACTCGGCTTTCAGCGGTTATTCAGCGAAAAAGATCTATTTCATATTTTATTTACATTCACAACTATAGAAAACATGAATTTTTAGAATTTTTTGGTGGCGAAAAAGTGAAATATAAGCGACAGTAGTGGAGAGAAGACGTCACCGTTGATTCAGGTAACTGGAATGTCAAATGGGGGGAAAACTAACAAAAAACGGAGCATGAAAAGAGTTAGAAAAGAATGTAAATAAGGAGAGAATTGAATGTTCGAGAAAAAAGTGGATACCCTTGGGTTTTGAAGAAAAAAAATAGAAAAAAAGAGAAAAAAGTGGTGAAAATTAACGAGATAGTGTCTAAAATTGGCGAAAAGTGGGGTTTTTGAGGGGGAAAATGGTGGGAAATAGGGTTTTTAGGCAGAAAATCAGGTTTTTGAGTAAAAAATCCGGTTTTTGAGCTAAAAATCGGGATTGTGATTCGAAAAATCTTGAATTTGAGCTGAAAAATTCGATTTTTGACTCAAAATTCGAAAAATTTGAGCAAAAAACTCGGATTTTCCGCTAAAATCTGGGTTTTGCTTCTAAAAACTCGAATTTTGACTCAAAAACCTGGAATTTGAGCTGAAAACTCGAATTTTCAGCTAAAAACTCGGATTTTTGCCTCAAAAATCTGAATTTTGACTTAAAAACCTGTTATTTGGTCGATTTTTGCCAGAAAAACCCGATTTCAACGCAAAAAACCTCATTTTTCCACCATTTTCCCCCCAAAATCCATAAATTTATTCTCTAACATTAATAACAATCTGCTTCTGCTTCGGATCATCAAATCTGTCCATCGTCTGAACCGATTGGAGCATCACATAACCGAAGATGAGTCCGGCGATGAGCACAAGAGCCGACACGATGCCCATCCACGATCCGGCGGAGAATGTTCCAGTGCAATCCTCGGTTTGGAGGGTGAAATGGGGCGCTTTGAGCCAGGCATCCGGGTTTCTGATGTTAAATGTCTGAATTTGAGTGTTGACCAAGGCGATTCCGATTCTGACGGTCTGATCGTCGGTGGGGAAGAAGACGGCTTGAGTTTGACCACACGCGAGAGCCCATCCGGCGACCGAGTTGATTTTCGAGTAACGAGTTTCCACTTCACCGATTGTTTGCTCTTGAGACTTGGCACTCTGGAAAAAATGGAATTTTTGAGAATTTTATGGGGGGTTTTGGCTGAAATTGAGAGATTTTGGACATCCGGACTGTCGGGAACACAGACAGACTCTCTATATCTCAAAAATCGGAGGTTTTTGGACATCCGGACAACCAGGAAACACAGACAGATATCGGGAAACCGCGATTTTTTGGATTTCGAGCTTCTGGACATCCGGACACACAGATGGACTTTTTGTTTTGAATGAGAAAAACTTCCAATTTAGAGTAATTTTTCGACTGAAAACCCTTTTTTTTGGCTCGGAATTTGCTGAAAATCTTGAATTTCGAGTCTAAAGGCGAGTCCTGGACATCAGGACATACGGACACACAGACAGATTCTCTATATCTCTAAAATCGGAAGTTTCTGGAGCTTACAGACACACACATGGACACCAGAGTCTTAAAATTGACAAAATTCGGACATCCGGACTGTCGGAAACACAGACAGACAGCCGAAAATCACAATTTTGGCGAATTTCAAGGCATCCGGACATCCGGAAACACAGATTCTCTATATCTCACAAAGCGAAAGTTTATGGACATCCGGACATCCAAGAAACACAGACAGACACCAAAAATTATGCGTCTGGACATCTGGACACACATATGGACCACTTCAGTGTCAAAAATCAGAAAAACTTCGATTTTCTATAAGAAAATTTGAATTTTGAGTAATTTTTTGTCTAAAAACACTGTCTTTTGCTTTAAAAATTGCTCTAAATCTCAATTTTCGCTGAAAATCTCGAATTTCGGCTATAAAAACGAGTCCTGGACATCCGGACATCCAGACACACAGACAGACGATATGGGCTCAAAATTGGTCATAAAAACATCAATTCTAGGCTATTTTTGATGGGTTTTTGGACATCTGGACATCCGGACACACAAAAATAGTTGAAATAGGCAAAGTTGGACATCCGGATTGTCGGAAACACAAAAAGACATTGGGAAATAGCAACTTTGACGAACTTCAAGACATCCGGACGCCTAGACACACAGATAGACAATCCGGGTTGAAAATTGTCGCAAAAATACGAGTTTTAGGCTATTTCTGCTGGTTTGGGGACATCCGGACGCCTAAAGACACACATATGGACATTATGGGCTCAAAACTGGTGGCAAAAAGCAGATTTTCCTGCAATTTTTGAAAGTTTGGGGACATCCGGACGCCCAGACACATATGGACTTCCTGGGCTCAAAATCATCGTAAAACCCCTTTTTCAGCCAAATTTTTTGCGATTTTCTCCATTTCTCTACCTTATAAGCCCCCGTTCCAGACAGACAATCCGGGTTGAAAATTAACCAAAAAAAAAGTTCATTTTTATCCAAATTTTCTGAAATTGTCGTAAAAATCCCATTTTTTTTCGGATTTTCCTCATTGTCCTAAGTAACCGGACATCCGGACACACAGAAACAGTAGAAATTGGCCGAAAAGGACATCCGGACACCCAAGAAACAAAGACAGACAATCCGGTGCTCAAATTCGTCCAAAAAAGTCAATTTTCGCCTATTATTGATGATCTGGAGACATCCGGATTTTCGGACACACAGACAGACAATTCGGGCCAAAAATTGTCCAAAAAAGTCCATTTTTCTTGCGATTTTCCCCATTTCTCTACCTTATAAGCCCCAGTTCCGGTAATCTCCGCCTCATGAAGTGTGGCTCCACTCAGCTGCCAGTATCCAAAGATGTCTCCAGTAATGTTGAGTGTCACATCAATCATATCCCCCGATTTCATCGAAAACGCATCCGTATTGAACTGTTTTCCCTTAATATCCTGGGTAAGAGTGAGGCGGAGCCGGAAGATGAACTCTCCGATCGTTCCCTTGGCGCATTTCACGTCACCATCCGCATAAGCGTAGGTCAAATTCGATCCCGGAATGTAGGCGGCCGCGTAGACGGCGGTTTTGTCGTTTTTCTGTTGAACAACGACGGAAACACCCTCGAGATACAGTAGACAAGTAAGATTCGCTTCGGGTTTCACGTTCAATTGGGTGACGTTATAAGGCGGAAGGACGAGTGGGAATGGGAATGCTCCAGAAGCCGGGGACCCTGTTGACGGGGAGTTTGAATTCGAAGCGGCGTCGAATTCGTCGGTGGCCACTCGTTTCACACGATTCGTGGTCTCATGATAGACGGCGTCGGTGGAAGTGAGGATTCCGATGGAATTATCGATTTTTGAGATGAGCTCTTCGGCTAATTGCTCCATTGATGTCCATTCCTCGCCGGCGAGAATGTAGATGGCGGAGCCGGATTTGTAGGAGGCAGAGGAGGTGAGCACTTGGGCGGTGGAGGCCTGGAATATGGGTTTTGAGAGGAAAAAATGACAAAAAACCACAGAAAATGCGATTTTTAGGCGGGAATTCGTGAAAAATCGGTGATTTTTGAGTTTTTTCCATGGAAAGGCCTGGAATATGAAGGTTTTCTATCAAAAAATGACGAAAAATGCGATTTTTGCTCAAAAACTGCAGAAAAACCTTTCAAAATTTAATATTTTCTACCAAAAAATGATGAAAAAACACATTTTTTGATCTAAAATGGCAAATTTCCAGTCAAAACCGGATTTTTCTGCTCGAAAACTCTCCATGGCCTAACTTTTCACCTGGTGGCCTAGAAAACCAAAAGTAGTCTCCGACCAAATAATGACAAAAAACTACAAAAAATGCGATTTTAAGGCGAAAACTAGTGAAAAATCGGTGATTTTTAAGGTTTTTTCGACAGAAATTGGTCAAAAGCCGATTTTTAGTCAATATTTCAAGATTTCTAGTGGAAAAAATGAGTTTTTCGACTGAAAATCGTCTGTCTGTGTATTTGTATGACCAGATGTCCAATTTTCACAAAAAATCTACAATTTTAGCGGTTTTAGCAGAAAAAGTGGGGTTTTCCATCGATGTCAGCTCCAGAAACCGCATTTTTAAGATAAAAATCGGATTTTCAGCCTAAAAATTGCAGTTTCTGAGCAAAAAAACTGCAATTTTCGCTCAAAAACTGAACATTTTCGGCTGAAAATCCGATTTTTCTCTTTAAAAATACAAATTTCAGGCAAAAAACCCCAAAAATTGCAGGTTTTTCTTGCTTTTGAGTTGAAAATCGATGAAAAATCCTCAGTTTTCTACTAAAACCGCTAAAAAACTAGATTTTTGCTGTAAATTGGACATATGGGCAGACAAACACACAGACAGACAATTTTCAGCCGAAAAATTCGAATTTTAATCAATTTTTCGGCTGAAAACACTGTTTGTGACTCAAAAATTGCTCAAAATTCCTTTTTTCGACTGAAAATCGACATCCGGTCATACAGAAACACAGACAGACTCATTTTCACTCGGAAAACTCAATTTTTCCACTGAAAATCTCGAAACTCTTGACTAAAAATCGGTTTTTGGCAAGTTTTAGCTTAAAAAACACCGATTTTTCTTAAATTTTCGCTTAAAAATCTCATTTTTCCGGATATTTTCCCATTTTCCTACCTCAATCTGATGTGGGAAGTATTGTGACTCGTGGAAGTTGCTATTCTTCACAGATTTTGCCAAGAAGTCAGTCGATGGCTCGGCGGAGTAGGCGTTGGCTTTTACGGAGAATTGTCCTGAAAAAAAAGAAAAATTTGGGGTTTTTGGGTGAAAAATCGCCTAAAAATCACATTTTCAGCCTTAAAACTTGAATTTTGAGCTGAAAATTATGGTTTTTTGCTCAAAATTCACATTTTTTCGGCTTAAAATGGCCGATTTTCCGTCGAAAACCAGATTTTTCAGCTCGAAAACTCCCCATGGCCTAACTTTCCACCTGGTGGCCTAGAAAACCAAAACTTGGGAAAACTAGTCCCCGACTGGTTTCTTATCGTTTTTGATGGTTTTTACGTCATTTTTCGCTCAAGGTTTGGTCAATTTTAGCTGAGAAATCAAGTTTTCAGCGTGAAAAACCTCAAAAATCTCATTTTTAGCTGCAAAACTTGAACTTTTGGCTAAAAAGTACGGGTTTTTGCTAGAAAATCACATTTTTCGACTTAAAATGACTGATTTTCCATCGAAAACCAGAATTTTCAGGTCAAAAACACCACATGACCTAACTTTTCACCTGGTGGCCTAGATCTCCAAATTTCAGAAAAAATAGTCTCCGACTGGTTTTTTGTCGTTTTTAACGGTTTTTTGCGGTGAAATGATATTTATCGCTAGAAAAGACCATTTTTTGATCAATTTCAGCTGGAAAATTGAGTTTTCCCCATGAAAATCGCTTAAAAATCGCATTTTTAGCTCCAAAACATGGATTTTAGGCTGAAAATTATAGTTTTTCGCTCAAAATTCACATTTTTTCGGCTTAAAATGGCCGATTTTCCGTCGAAAACCAGATTTTTCAGCTCGAAAACTCCCCATGGCCTAACTTTTCACCTGGTGGCCTAGAAAACCAAAAGTTGTGGAAAACTAGTCCCCGACTGGTTTCCATTGTTTTTGATGGTTTTTTGTGGTGAAAATGTAATTTTTAGATCAATTTTAGGTGAAAAATCGGTTTTTGCTCAGAAAAAACCAGGTTTTTCAACCAAAAATCACGGAAACCGCTGAAAATCTAGAATTTTCCCGTACCAAGAGTGAAATCTGGGTTAACGATGAAGACGATCGGCTCCTCGGCGGTGGCCCCTTTCACCAGTTGTTCCACTGGTAATCCTCTGAAAAATTTCAACTTTTATTCAGAAATTTCGTGAAAAAATCGCTGAAACTCACCCAATTTCTCTCTGATTGGAGAAGAGGACGGCGTCGTAGGCGTAGCACGCGGCGAACAGAGAAAACACGGTGAAAAGTACCCTCATTCTGGAAAAAATGGAAAAAATTTGGGAAAAATCGATTAAAAAAATTCAAAAATTGAAGAAAAATAGCAATTTTAAGCAGAAAAAATGAATTTTTATGCTGAAAACTCGTCAAAAACACCATATTGCGAAACTTTTAGCAAAAAATTTGAAAAATTTTTTTTCCGATTTTTCACTCGAAATTTTCAGCATTTTCAGTCATTTCCAGCTTAAAAACACTGAAATTTTCAGATTTTCCATCAAAAACTACCCAAAACTCGCGAGAAAATACAAAAAAGAGTGCAGAGAGGCGAAAGATGACAGAAAACGGCCGCCGAGACGACCAAAAATCGAACATCGACCGACCGAGACCGAGTTGTGCGGTGGAGCGCGTTTGCTGACTGTTGGAGGGTGAGAGAGTGTGTGGAGTGGAGAGACGCAGAGAAATTGTTGTGTGGGAATGGAATTTCGGTGGTTTTTGACGGGTTTTTGATGGGTTTTTGATGGATTTTCGCGGGGAAAAGTTGATTTTGCTCGATTTTTGGGTGAAAAATAGTGGATAATTCGATTTTTAATGGTAAAAACGCATAAAAATCCACTAAAAACATATAAAAACTACTACAAAACCTAATATTTTGCATTTCTATGAGAATTTCACCATTTTTTCCAGTTTTTGATGGATTTTCGCTCAAAGAATGAGCCAAAATTGATTTTTTCAACATAAAAACTGCAAAAAATCGCAAATTTCTCATTAAAAACCGTGAAAATATGAGTTTTCACAAAGACATTTTGTGATTTGTGATTCCTTATCAGTTTGGGAAGGCTGTGTGACAAAAAATCGGTAAAAGATCAATTTTTCAATCTGATATACTATAAAAACATTAAAAATTATTAAAAATCTGAAAAAAAAAATTGTCCAGTCGGTAAAAATGGTGGAAAAAACCAATTTTGCTTGGAAAAAAGTATTTTCGGATTAAAAATACTGAGAAAAGTCATTTTTCCATCCTAAAATAGCCAAAAAACGCCTCTAAAACTCAAAAAAATCTGAAAATTTTCATTTTTAATAATTCCAAACGACACTCCGCTATCCCGCGAGCGCGTCTTGTTTAGCGTAAATCGACACGAATTAAATTTTCGAAATTTAATTCTTCGGCCTAAAAAGTTGGTTTTCAGCCGTTTTTCAGCGGTTTTTCCGCCGAAATCCCTGAAAATGTCACAGTATTCATTGAAAAATCGGTAAAATTACAGAAAAAGCGCATAAAAAACCTAGCGAAAGCGGAGAAATCGGGTAAAATTGATTTTTTTTAAATAAAATGACGAAAGAAGCGGGAAAAAAGGCACATACACAGAGATGGTGATTTTCAGTGAAATTTTTGGGGCGAAAAACCCATTTTAGATCGAAAAATCGGCGGGAAAATCAGAAAAATTCGAAAAAATCGAGAAATTTACATATAAAACATGATAAAATCAGAGAGAGAGAGAGAATTATTGATTGCTGCTCGATGGTCCTCCATCTGGAAAATTCTGACGAGACGGCCCGGCGGCGGCGCTCAAATAGTCCTGTTGACTGAGGAGCAGCGCTTCGGCGATCGCGACGTCGTCCGTGTAGGTGTCCCATTCGGAAACTGGAAATTTTGAGTTAAAATCGGTAAAAACGCAGCTTTATTGCTAAAAATCATTGAATTTTATGCGAAAATGCAGAAAAAATGGTTCAAAAATCGATTTTTGGGTGATTTTTGGGTAAAAATTCGGTGGAAAACCGATTATTTTGACTTAAAAACGCCACGTTATTGCTAAAAATCACCAAAAAACTGCGAAAACCCACTCGGGGACTAGTTTTTCTGAAATTTGGATTTCTAGGCCATCATGTGGAAAGTTAGGCCACGGGTGGTTATTGGCCATTTTTAGCTTGAAAAACGCATTTTTTCATCGTTTTTGGTTGAAAAATTCCAATTTTGAGCTATTTTTAATGCAAAAATTCGGATTTTTCACTTTTTTATCTTAAAACGCGTCAAAGGCACCCCAGCCATTCATCATTCAAAAAATGAATGACTGGGGTGCCTTAGACGCGTTTGTAACTGAAAAATGAGTGGCTGGGGTGCCTTTGACGCGTTTTCACTGGAAAGTTTCTGGGGCACCTTTGGCGCATTTTTACTAAAAAAACCAGACTTGCAAAATTCCGGGCCGGCCCGCCGGCCCGGCCCGGATTTGAATTTTTGAATTTTTTTCACTAGAAATATTTTTTTCAATAATTTTTTTTCCAAAATTTTTCCAAAATGTTTCTCAAGTATATGTAAAAAATGCGTTTAAATTGGAATATGAGACCCAAAAATTCCAAAAATCGCTCACTTTTTCACTTTTCATGCACTCTTTCAGTACATTTTAGTAGAAATTCTCGTCGTCTGTACATGAAATGCATGCATAATTGTTCATTTTTTCGAACTTTTCTTGAAAATTCTTGAAAATATTGCTTTCTCGTGCACGACGAAAAGAATTTCTATTGAAATGTACTGAAAAATTGCATGACTAGCATCGATTTTTGGCATGTTGAGGTCTCATAACTCGCTTCAGACGCATTTTCAGACATGAATCCACAAAATTTTTTCTGGCTTTCTGAATGGATTCAAATCAAAAATCCTAAGTTTAGGAGTAGTTGTTTTCCCCTTTAAAAAATCTTTCCGAAAAAATCGGAAAAAATTCGAAAAAAAGTTTGAATTTTTTTTAGTACTGAAAATCCGGGCCGACCGGGCCGGGCCGGGCTCGGGCCGGGCCGGGCCGGGCCGGGCCGGAGAAATTCTGATTTCGGCCCGGCCCGGCCCGTTGCAACTCTGGTTTTTAACTGTAAAATCAGTGTCTGGGGTGCCTAGGCGCGTTTTTTCGTTTGGAAAATGAGTGTCTGGGGCACCTTTGACGCGTTTTCAACTGAAAATGAGTGTCTGGGGTGTCTTTGGCGCTTTTTTAACAGAAAAATTGGTGTCTGGGGTGCCTTGGACGCGTTTTAAACATAAAAATGAGTGTCTGGGGCGCCGTTGACGCGTTCTTGATGACAAAATGCGATTTTTGAGCATCTTAGACTAAAAAATCTCGTTTTTCAGTGATTTTAGGGTTTAAAAAGCAATTTTTAATGTAAAAATGTGAATTTTTGACTATTTTCCGGTTTTTTGATTGAAAAATGAGTGTCTGGGGTGTCTTTGACGCGTTTCTAATCGAAAATTGCGATTTTTGAGTCGAAAAATCTCGTTTTTCAGTGATTTTTGGGTCAAAAAAGCAATTTTTAATGGAAAAATCCGGATTTCGAACAGTTTTTACCCAAGCTCTGCGCGGCCAACAACTCCTCATAGAGTCCCGATGCTCCACCGCCAGCAGTAGCTCCAGACGCTCCAGAAGACGTCGCCACCGCAGAAGACGTCGACGGACCATCGTCGAGTGCTCCAGAATCCCTCTCCAAATCCTTCAAATACGACATAAGCGACTCGCGGGCGATCTGATCTTCGATATCCGCTTGAGTCCTCTGATAATCTGTCATATCGATTTTATCCTGGAGCATCGTCTCCTCCAGATGCTCCAATTCTGACGTTGCCATCGCTTTCGTCATGAGATCTTTGTCCGCCGCGCCCGGAATCATTCCGGGGAGTCCGAGACCGACGCCAATCGTCGCGATGTGCGGAGAGAGGACTGAAAAATGCAATTTTTGTGGAAAAAATGAGATTTTTCCAGCTAAAAATCGTGGTTTTTGGAGCTGAAAATGTTCAAAAACACTGAAAATCGACTTTTTGAGCCCTAAAACCGTCATGGCCTAACTTTTCACCTGGTGGCCTAGAAATCCAAATTTCTGAAAAACTAGTCCCCGAGTGGTTTTTTATCGGTTTTGATGGTTTTTGGCTCTGAAACACTCAAAAATACCATTTTAGAGCCGTAAATCGAGTTTTTAGCCCAAAAACCGTCATGGCCTAACCTTCCCATTTGGTGGCCTAGAAATCCAAAAAGCAGATTTTTCAGCTGAAATTGTAGTTTTGGGAGCTGAAAACCATAGAAAACAACGAAAAACCACTCGGGGACTAGTTTTCTTGAAATTTGGTTTTCTAGGCCATCAGATGGAAAGTTAGGCCATGAACTTTTTGAGCAGAAAAACCTGGTTTTCGACGCGAAATCTGCCGTTTTGGCTGAAAAACGTAATTTTTGAGCCCAAAAAGTCCATTTTTGCCTCAAAAACCATCTAAAACCACTCATGGCCTAACTTTCTCATTTGGTGGCCTAGAAATCCAACTCTTCCCGAAAACTAGTCCCTGAACCCGATTTTCACGATTTTCTTTCATTTTGAACAGAAAAAGCACAAAAAATGATACGTGGCCTAACTTTTCACCTGGTGGCCTAGAAAATCGAATTTTCGGAAAACTAGTCCCCGACTGGTTTTTCATCTATTTTCATGGTTTTTGGCTCAAAATTCGATGGAAAAAGTGGTTTTTCTGCATAAAAAGACGATTTTAAAGCCAAAAATCATCAAAAATCGACAAAAAACCAGTCGGGGACTAGTTTTCCGAAAATTCGATTTTCTAGGCCACCAGGTGAAAAGTTAGGCCACGGCCATTTTTTGCTCTTTTTGGCATTTTTTCCAGTGGGAAATGGGAGAAAATCGTCAAAATCGGGTTCAGGGACTAGTTTTCCGAAAATCCGATTTTCTAGGCCACCAACGAAAAGTTAGGCCATGGGTGGTTTTTGGTCATTTTTCAACGGTTTTTGGGGTAAAAAATGCTCAAAAACCCATTTTTGAGCTCTAAAAATTCGATTTTCAGCTCGGAAATCCCATTTTTTCAATAAAAAAACTCACTAGCATTATAGTGAACAGCACGATGATAACTCAGCCGGAGAGGCGGATTCTGTTGGATTTGTTGTTGAGGGGGCGGGGCCGAGGACGATGAAGACGTGCCGGCTTCTCCAGAATTTCCTCCCGTTGATGCTCCAGATGCTCCGGGTTCTGGACGTGGCAGGAGAACGCTGATGGGCTCTGGAAATTGGGATTTTTGGGTGAAAATTCAGAGATTTTTGGTGTAAAACGGGAAATTTTGACTGAAAACGCCATTTTACTGCTAAAAATCATCAAAAAACGATGAAAAACCACACGGGGACTAGTTTTTCAGAATTTGGGTTTCTAGGCCACCAGGTGAAAAGTTAGGCCATGGTTCTTTTTGACGGTTTTTAGGTTTAAAATAGACTTTTTGTACAAAAAATCGTTTTTTTCCTCGATTTTCTGTATTTTTTCACCATGGCCTAACTTTCAGACTCGGTGGCCTAGAAAACCAAATTACAAGAAAACTAGTCCACGAGCCGTTTTTTGTCGTTTTCAGTAGTTTTCAGCTCAAAAAAGTGCAATTTCAGCTGACAAATCTGAAAATTTTGGATTTCTAGGCCACCAAATGGAAAAGTTAGGCCATTGGTGGTTTTTGGGCTAAAAACTCGATTTTAAGCTCTAAAACCTTCATTTTTGACTGTTTTAGAGCCAAAAACCATCAAAACCGATAAAAAAGCACTCAGGGACTAGTTTTTCAGAAATTTGGATTTCTAGGCCACCATGTGAAAAATTAGGCCACGGCCATTTTGGGTGGTTTTCGGCGGTTTCTGGGGTGAAAAATACGGTTTTCCGCTCTAAAAATGCGTTTTTTGAGTGTTTTATCGTTGAAAATTGACTTTTTAGTCGGATTTTCATGGTTTTTGGGTCAATTTTGCTCAATTTTGATGATTTTTGACCCAAATTTTTAAATTTTTCCCCAAATTTTCACCTACCATCACTATACTGATACACCTCCACCGGCCTAGCAAACATCTCCGAGATCGCCTGCAACTCTACATGATTCCCATGAATATGATCCTCGCGCTTCCGTCGAATGTAGTTTTCGTAGTCTTCCGTAATGAATTCCTTGAAATGCTCTCGATTTTTGAGCATATAATCCATACAGAGTGTCCGAATCTGTCCGTGCATTTCTTGGTCCCCGTAGATTTGTTCGGCGATCGCTCGGAACATACACGCGCCGTCGCCGACCATCTCTTTGATAACGAGTCCGCGGCGCGCCAGACGATCCGCGAATTCACGTTCCAACTGAAAGGAAATCGATTATTTGCGTCATTTTGTGGGCGAAAATGCAGAAAAAACGCTTTAAAAATCGATAATTTCAGTCAAAATTGACCAAAATCGAATTTTCCTGAAAACGCGCCAAAGGTGCACCAGTAACGTGATTTTTGGGGATTTTTAGTGGTTTTTGACTGGAAATTCCGAAATTTTCGTTGGAAAACAGGTTATTTTACCTTAAAAACCGCTAAAAACTATCAAAAACGACAAAAAACCACTCAAGGACTAGTTTTTCGCAAATTTGGGTTTCTAGGCCACCAGGTCAAAAGTTAGGCAACAGGTGGTTTTTTATCGATTTTGGTTATTTTTGGCATAAAAACGCGTTTTCCGATGAATTTAGAGCCAAAAAACCATCAAAACCGATGAAAAACCACTCGGGGACTAGGTTTTCGAAAATTTGGGTTTCTAGGCCATCAAGTGGGAAGTTCGGCCATAGGGGTTAGGCCATACGGAAATCGATAATTTTATGTCAAAATTCAAGAAAAACGCTTTAAAATCGCTCAAAATCGACCAAAATCGACTTTCCCTGAAAACGCGCCAACGGCGCCCCAGATGTCTGCCATCTTTCAGCTAAAAACGCGTCACAGGCACCCCAGCAGTTCCGATTTTTGAATCTGGCGGGCCTCAATCAGAAGGTCGATGTCTGGGGTGCCTTTGACGCGTTTTTGTAGCCGGAAGATCGGTGGCTGGGGTGTCTTAAGCGCGTTTTTCCTAAAATTGTGACTGGCGTACCTTTGGCGCGTTTTTGATTGAAACATGAGGCTGGGGCACCTTTGGCGCGTTTTCAACTAAAAGTGGGTGGCTGGCGTGCGTTTGACGCGTTTTTGTGACTGGAAGATCAGTGGCTGGCGTCCCTGCGACGCGTTTTTGATCAAAAAAATGAGTCTGGGGTGCCTTTGGCGCGTTTTTAGTCAAAAATGGCAATTTTTGAGCGTTTTCAGCCAAATTTTCACCATTTTCAGCTGAAAAATCTCGTTTTTCAGTGATTTTTGGGTCAAAATCCTCCTATTTGGACACCTACCGCATCGTTATGCACATTCTCCTCTCGATACTCGTCATCCGAGTTGTAGTCGACGTGATTCTCCACATTCTCCGAAGACGTCGTCGGAAGATTAAGACGAGGCGAGGCGAGTGGACTGATAGCTGATGGTGGTGCTAGTCCTTGCGCCGATGGAGATATCGCCCCTGTAGCTGAGAGATTTATTAGCAAAAAAATAGGGAAAATTTGATGAAAATCGGGAATTTTAAGTGATTTTGGGTTGAAAATTTGGAAAATTTCGGTGAAAAACCGGTTATTTCGACTTAAAAACACCGTTTTATTGCAAAAAAACCATCAAAAACGATGAAAACCAGTCGGAGGACTAGTTTTTTAGAAATTTGGGTTTCTAGGCCATCATATGGAAAGTTAGGCCATGGATGATTTTTGTGGTTTTCTGACAAAAAAGACGCTTTTAGAGCCAAAAACCACGAAAAACGATAAAAAACCAGTGGGGGACTAGTTTTCCGAAAATTCGATTTTCTAGGCCACCAGGTGAAAAGTTAGGCCATGGCTTTTTCCATGAAAAATTGGATTTTTCTGGTCCAAATTCCAAAATTTCAGCAAAATGCAGATAAACGCTCGAAAAATCGCTAATTTTTTCAGTCGATAAACGAAGGTTTTTCATCGGTGAAAACGCGCCGAAGGTGCCCCCGCGAAATTTGGATTTCTAGGCCACCAAGTGGGAAAGTTAGGCCACTGGTTGTTTTTGGCTGTTTTAAGCATGAAAAACACGTTTTTCGATGTTTTTTCTGTGAAAAATGCTTACTTTTCGACTACTTTTCCAGTTTTGGATCGTGTTTTCACCCTAAAATGACATACGCATCTTTCAGAAAATGGATGACTGGCGTGCCTGTGGCGCGTTTGGAACTGAAAAATGACGGACTGGGGTGCCTTAGACGCGTTTTTAACCAAAAAATGAGTGTCTGGGGTGCCTTTAGAGCGTCTAGAACTGAAAAATGACTGACTGGGGCTGAAAATGTGTCTGGCGTGCCTGTGACGCGTTTTTGAGTCAAAAAACTTGATTTTTGAGCGTTTTCAGCAGAATTTTCACGATTTTCAGCTCAAGGAGCACCTTAGACGCGTTTTTAACGGGAAAATGAGTGTCTGGGGTGCCTTGTAGCCGAAAAACCAGCGACTGGCGTGCCGTTGACGCGTTTTTGACAGAAAAAAAGGATTTCTGGGGCACCTTAGGCGCGTTTTCAGCTGAAAATGATTGTCTGGGGTGCCTTTGACGCGTTTTTAGCTGAGAAATGGACGATTTCAGCTCAAAAAACTCCAAAATTATCGATTTTTCTTGAAATTTTCGCCTGAATTTTCTCTAAAACACCCCGTACATCTTTTCACGTTAACCGGTCCCTCCTCTTGTACTCGATTCCGTTTTGACGATGATGACGATGGTCCACTCGTGGATTGGCCGGATTGTTGACGGTTTGGGTCGGATGAGCTGAAAATGGGTGAAAATTGTCATTTTTATCGCAAAAAATGCTCAAAAACTCGATTTTTGGCTGAAAATCCGTGAAAAAGTGGGTTTTGGAGCTGAAAATCGTGTTTTTAAGCATTTTTAGAGCTGAAAACGGCTGAAAAATCGAGTTTTTCCGGTGAAATGGCTTGAAAATGTCATTTTTGCATGTAAAAACTTGTTTTTTGACTGAAAATCGGTAGAAAATCGGTATTTTAAGTCTGAAAACGAGATTTTCAGATGGATTTTCATGATTTTTCAGAAATTTTGTAAAGTATGGACTGGAAGTCACCAAACGGACTGATAATTCTCGCATTTCTCTGCGTCTCTAGACGTGCCTTTGTCTCTTCCCCCCCGTCGTCGTCCCACTATTTGATCTCTTCCCATTGTTCTAAGCCCGCGGGCGCCAATGACTCCCACCCCCTCACCAGTATATAAGGGTGAGCGCAAGCTCATTCCAGGTCGATCTACATGCCCCTACCTTGTTTTATTCCCCTTTTATTTATCCTTCGTATGCCCCTTTTCACCCTGTTCCGCCACCATCTTATGTAAGCGCCTTAAGTGCATAATAAACTCTTCTTTAGCACATAACTGTTTAGTGTAGTTAAGCAACACACATAAACATAACTATTTTATGCAGAAAATGCCAATTTTCACCCAAAAAACATGCTTTTCAGTCGATTTTTCACGATTTTCACCCAAAAAACATGGTTTTCAGGCAATTTTCAGCCAATTTCGCGTCGGATGAGCTGAAAATCGGATTTTGGCAAAAAAAGTGGGAAAAATGACCCAAAAATTGTCATTTTTAGAGCAAAAAACGCTCAAAATCTCGATTTTTGGCTGAAAATCGGTGAAAAAGTGGATTTTGGAGCTGAAAATCGTGTTTTTAAGCATTTTTTGAACTGAAAACGGGTGAAAAATCGAGTTTTTCGGGTGAAATGGCTTAAAAATGTCATTTTTGCATCCAAAAACTCGTTTTTTGACTGAAAATCGGTTTTCAAGTCTGAAAACGAGATTTTCAGATGGATTTTCATGATTTTTCAGAAATTTTATGCAGAAAATGCCAATTTTCACCCAAAAAACATGCTTTTCAGGCAATTTTCAGCCAATTTCGGGTCGGACGAGCTGAAAATCGGATTTTGGCGAAAAAAAATGGGAAAAATGACTCAAAATTTGTCTTTTTTATAGCAAAAAACGCTCAAAAACTTGATTTTTGAGCTGAAAATCGGTGGAAAAGTGGGTTTTGGAGCTGAAAATCGTGTTTTAAGCATTTTTGAGCTGAAAACGGGTAAAATGGGCTTTAAATGACATTTTTGCACTTAAAATGACTCCAAAAAACGCGTTTTTTGACTGAAAATTGGTATAAAATCGGTTTCAGCCAATTTTTCACAATTTCACCCAAAAAACACGATTTTCAGTCGATTTTTCACGATTTTCAGCTATTTTTTCGAGATTTCCAGCGATTTTCAGCCAAATTTTCACCATATTTCTAACCTCCCGACACCGGATGATTTCTGTGTTGAATCACTCTTCTCTCGCTTCTTTTTCACTGGCAGAATCGTCATTTTCGAGGTAGATATGGGATATAGGATTGGAGGCTCTGGAAAATAAGAGAAAATTGATTAAAAAAATTAGAGAAAAAAGAGCTGAAATTCACGGAAAAAACATAAAAAATCGGGATTTTCGCATTAAAAATGGCTAAAATTTGAATTTTCCGCCCAAAAACTGCAGAAAAACGAGATTTTCGAGCTGAAAATGACTTTTTTGGACTCAAAAATCGCAATTTTCGACTAAAAACGCGTCGGAGACACGCCAGAGACTCACTTTCCCGTGAAAAACGCGTCAAAGGCACCCCAATCACCCCCATTTTCTGAAAGATGAGTGACTGGGTTGCCTGTGGCGCGTTTTAGAATGAAAAATGTGATTTTGGGATGAAAAAATGATTAAAAATCGGTTTTTCGCATAAAAAACAGCAAAAATTCAAATTTTTCACTCAAAAAAACGTCGAAAAACGCGTTTTTCCAAGCTAAAAATAACCAAAAACCACCCGTGGCCTAACTTTCCCAAACTGGTGGCCTAGAAACCCAAATTCTGGCCCTGGTGCACCTTTGGCGCGTTTTCAGCGTCGAAAAATCCGATTTGGGTCGTTTTTAGAGTGTTTTTCCGTTGAAATTGTTTATTTTCAGTCATTTTTCGCTATTTTTATGAAAAAATTGGCAAATATCCAGTTTTTGACAATTTTCGGTTATTTTCACCAAAAAATTCGGATTTCTCGCTTGTTTTTCATCATTTTTGACGGAAAAAACTAATTTTCGACAATTTTTCACAAAAAAATACGATAAAACATGTTTTTCGCTGCGAGACCCGCATCCGAACCGATAGATTTCGAAATTTTGGTGGGAAATTTGACTTTTTAGCAGGAGAAAAATGCAAAAATCATGATTTTTCAGTTAAAAATCGTTAAAATTCTATTATTTATCGATCGAGAAGCTCAAAAACCGCAAAAATCGTCTTTTTTGCACTTTGCACTGAAAAACGCGCCGCAGGCACACCAGACGCAGCTAAAAACGCGCCAACGATGCCCCAGACATCCATCTTAAGCTTCAAACGCTCCAGAGGCGCGCCAGATTCTAAAATCGAGGCCGCTGGGGTGTCTTTGACGCGATTTAAGACGAACTTTGAGTCTCTGGGGCACCTTTGGCGCGTTTTCTTGGAAAAATGGTTGAAAATCTGCAATTTTTCTTTAAAAAACCCTCAAAAAATATGAAATTGATCGTAAAATCACGATTTTAAATCGAAAAAACTTGAAAAATCCGCGAATAAATTAATTTTTATATTAAAAATCGGGAGGTATTTCACTGGGATAGGTCGGAGGACAATTAGAGATTTCAAAAACCAAAAAAATTCAATAAAAAGAAAAAAAACAGAGAAAAAAGCGGCAGTAAACTACAAAAAACAATACAAAAAAACGCGGGAAACAGCAGAAAATTCTAGAAAAGTAGGTCAAAAATGGAAAAAATGGGTCTAAAATCATAGAATTTCCTGGAAAAATAGGGAAAAAACCTCAAAAATAGGTCAAAAATGATAAAAATACCATAAAATTTAAAAATTTTCAGAAAAATCGGGGAAAATTGACAGAAAATCATTAAAAAAATAGCGGAAAAGTGGTACAAAAGAGGTAAAATTGCCTGAAAATTCGAAAAATGCAAGAAAAAACTGAAATTTTCAGAAAAATCGGCTGAAAAATGCCAAAAAATCTGAAAATTTCAGCAAAAAAAGAAAAAAAAAGTGAGGTAGTGTGAGTTAATTATAATTAGGTACATATATTATAAGTGATACAGTAATAAAGAAGGCGGGGCTTGGAAAAGGGGCGGAGCTTAAATTTTTATAATTACAGTTCAAAGAGGCGGAAAATCGATGAAAAACTGCTGAAATTTTCCAAAAAATTGGCGAAAAAAGGGGCGTGGCTTTAATTTCTGGGCTAAAAATACGGAACTTCGAGCAAAGATTGGTGTTTTTTCATCCGAAAATCACATTTTCCATCCCAAAACGCGTCAAAGGCACCCCAGCCACTCATTTTTCAGAAAATGAATGACTGGGGTGCCTTAGACGCGTTTTTAACTGAAAAATTTGTGTCTGGGGCACCTTTGACGCGTTTTTAACTGAAAAATGACTGACTGGGGTGCTTAAGACGCGTTCTTGATGACAAAATGCGATTTTTAAGCATTTTGGCCTAAAAAATCTCGTTTTACAGTGATTTTTGGGTTAAAAAAACAATTTTTATTGGAAAAATGTAAATTTTTTGAGTATTTTCCAGTTTTTGATTCAGTTTTAGAGCAAAAATTGGTGTTTTTTCATCCGAAAACCACATTTTTTCATCTTAAAACGCGTCACAGGCACCCCAGACACTCTTATTTCAGAAAATGGATGACTGGCGTGCCTGTGGCGCGTTTGGAACTGAAAAACGACGGACTGGGGTGCCTTAGACGCGTTTTTAACCAAAAAATGAGTGTCTGGGGTGCCTTAACCGCGTTTTTAACAGGAAAACGTCGCGGGGGCACCTTTGACGCGTTTTTAACTGAAAATGTGTCTGGCGTGCCTGTGGCGCGTTTTTGATCGAAAATTGCGATTTTTGAGCGTTTTCAGCAGAATTTACACGATTTTCAGCTCAAAAATCTCGTTTTTCAGCGATTTTTGGATCAAAAAACCCCAAATTTTCTACTCGGGCGCCGCATTTGCATCCAGCTGCTCCTCCGCCTCTGCATTCACCCGGGCCATAATTCTCGCAATATCTCCATTCGCTTCCATCTCGGCGAGTCGTTGTCTCACACGGATTCTGACGGCCTCTTGTCTCGCCAATTCCTCTGGATTCGGGAGAAATAGCTCCGGATTCTCGGCGAATCTCTGTTGCATCGCAAGGTTTTGACGACCGGCTGGACGGCGGGCAGGTGGTGGTCGTGGAGCACCTTCTGGAGCTCCTCTTCGGGCTGAAATTTCATGATTTTTCGATGAAAATAGCCCAATTTCAGCTGGAAAACTGTAAAAAACGTGATTTTTGACCCCGAAAACCGAAAAAAACGGCGAAATTAGCCTAAAAACCGGTGGCCGAGTGGTTAGGGTAGACACGAGACACTTCAGAAAAGTGACCAGGGTTCGAACCCCACTGGTGGCAAATATTTTTTTTTCTTCTTTTTTACATCGATTTTCAGCTCAAAAATCGCTGAAATTCACTGAAATTCACTAAAAATTCATCAATTTCATCAATTTTCAGCTAAAAAACCACTTTTTCAAAAATAGAAGTGGTGGCCGAGTGGTCGGGGTAGACACGAACCTCATCAAAAAAGTGACCAGGGTTCGAACCCCACTGGTGCCAAATCTTTTTTTTTCTTTTTTTACATCGATTTTCAGCTCAAAAATCGCTGAAATTCACTGAAATTCACTAAAAATTCATCAATTTCATCAATTTTCAGGTCAAAATTCACTGAAAATCGCTCAAAATCACTGAAAACTCATCAATTTTATCGATTTTCAGCGCAAAAATCGCTGAAATTCACTGAAATTCACTGAAAATTCATCAATTTCATCAATTTTCAGGTCAAAAACCACTTTTTAAAAAATAGAAGTGGTGGCCGAGTGGTCGGGGTAGACAAGAATCGCTTCAGAAAAGTGACCAGGGTTCGAACCCCACTGGTGGCAAATCATTTTTTTCTTTTTTTTATATCGATTTTCAGCTCAAAAATCGCTAAAATTCACTGAAAAGCACTGAAAATTCATCAATTTCATTAATTTTCAGCTCAAAAATCACTGAAATTCTCAATTTTTTCAGTTTTTAGGGCTTCTGGCGCATCTTCTAGAGCAAAAATCACCAAAAAACAGTAAAATTGACTCATTTTAGACGGAAAATTTGTGTTTTTCGCGATTATAAGCATCAAAAACCACTTAAAATCATCGAAATCCCATTTTTCCTTGAAAATTTGAAAAAAAAAAAGTGGTGGCCGAGTGGTTGGGGTAGACACGAATCGCATCAGAAAAGTGACCAGGGTTCGAACCCCACTGGTGGCAAATCTTTTTTTCTTTTTTTATATCTCAAAAATCATCATTTTTATCAATTTTCAGCTTAAAATTCACTGAAAATCTCCATTTTTCAGCTTTTTTTCACCACCTTCTAGAGCAAAAGTCACCAAAAAACCGTGAAATTGGCACATTTAATATGAAAAATTTGTGTTTTTCGCGATTATAAGCATCAAAAACCACTTAAAATCATCAAAATCTCATTTTTCCTCAAAAATTGAAAAAAAAAAACTGGTGGCCGAGTGGTTGGGGTAGACAAGAATCGCTTCAGAAAAGTGACCAGGGTTCGAACCCCACTGGTGGCAAATATTTTTTTCTTTTTTTACATCGACTTTTATCGATTTTCAGCTCAAAATTCATCAATTTTATCGATTTCCTCATTTTTCCAACTTCTGGAGCACATTCTAGAGCAAAAATCACCAAAAAACAGTAAAATTGACTCATTTTGGACGGAAAATTTGTGTTTTTTTGCGGTTTTAAGGATCAAAAACCACTTAAAATCATCGAAATCTCATTTTTCCTCAAAATTTGAAAAAAAAAGTGGTGGCCGAGTGGTTGGGGTAGACACGAGACACTTCAGAAAAGTGACCAGGGTTCGAACCCCACTGGTGGCAAATCTTTTTTTCTTTTTTTATATCGATTTTTCGTCATTTTTATCGATTTTCAGCTCAAAAATCACTAAAATTCTTCATTTTTTCAGTTTTTTTCACCTTCTCGAGCCATTTCTGCATCAAATTCAGCGGCTAGCCGCATAGCTTGATTAAACGCGTGTCTCGGAAAGCGTCGTTCTCTCCGTCCCGCCTCGGCGACGTCTGGAAATTCCAGATTTCGACGTTCCTGGAGAAGAGCGTTGAGTTCGTCGAGATCCGGCATCGCGTCTGGATTCGCAGCCTGTTGCTGTTCCCACTCGGTTCGGACCCTCACACTGTCCATATCTTCGAATAGAAGAATGAGAACTTGATCCGCGAGACCTGATGGATGATATTCGCCGTGTTGGGACATCTGGAAATGAGGAAAAATTGCAAAAATTCGAGAAAAGTCGGCTGAAATTGGGATTTTCAGTGATTTTTGACTGAAAATTCCAAAATTTTCGATGAAAAACTGCAAATTTTGATCTAAAAATGCTGTTTTATAGCTGAAAATCATCAAAAACGACAAAAAACCACTCGAGGACTAGTTTTTCAGAAATTTGGGTTTCTAGGCCACCATGTGGAAAGTTAGGCCACGGGTGATTTTGACAGTTTTTTAGCTTTACGAACGGGTTTTTCAACATTTTTGAGTGAAAAATTGAGATTTTCAGCCATTTTTAATGCAAAAATCCGGATTTTTCAACTATTTTTTCAGTGTTTACTAGTTTTTTTCATTTCAAAATCACATTTTCCATCTTAAAACGCGTCAAAGGCACCCCAGACACTCATCTTTTGGAAAATGGATGACTGGGGCACCTGAGACGCGTTTTTAGCAAAAAGATAAGAGTCTGGGGTGCCTCAGTCGCGTTTTTTGATTGAAAAATGAGTCTGGGGTGCCTTCGACGCGTTTTTAGCAGAAAAATGAGTGTCTGGGGTGCCTCTGGCGCGTTCTTGGCAGAAAGACAGGAGTCTGGGGTGCCTGTGGCGCGTTTTTAACGAAAAATCATCATTTTCGGCCATTTTGGCTCAATTTCAACTGTTTTTGGCTCATTTTTAGCCGTTTTCAGCCTTTTTTTGGTCATTTTCAGTCGTTTTTGGCTCATTTTCAGCCGTTTTTGGCTCATTTTCAGCCAAAATTCTTGGTCCAACTCACAATATCCATAGGCAAATGATATCTAGCCATTTCCCTTCTAAATCCCATATCCAACAGTGGTCGATTGTCGCCTTCTCGACAACAAACAGCGACGGCCTGATTGAATTGTCCCAAAGTCCGCTCGAAGACGGCCAACGCGTGCCGCCCGAGATTCCGAAGAAGTCGATCACGGACTCCGATTCGGACGACCGGGATACGATTACGGCGGTCACGGTGGAAATACGGATCGTCCGCTTCCAGCTCGGCACGTGGACGTGGAGGGTATCTCTGGAAAAAAAGAGTTTTTTAGACCAAAAACTGCAAAATTTGGGTCAAAAGTAGCAAAAATTGACCCAAAAACCATGAAAATCCGTCCGAAAAGTCAATTTTTAGCTCTAAAACACTCAGAAAACGGTATTTTTGGACCTTTTTTAGCCCAAAAACCGCCAAAAACCACCCATGGCCTAATTTTCCCATTTGGTGGCCTAGAAATCCAATTCTTCCCGAAAACTAGTCCCCGACGTCGATTTTGACGATTTTCTTCTATTTTTAACTGAAAAAGTGCAAAAAATGATACGTGGCCTAACTTTTCACCTAGTGGCCTAGAAAATCGAATTTTCGGAAAACTAGTCCCCGAGTGGTTTTTCATCGGTTTTCATCTTTATTGGGTCTAAAAACTGGTTTTTCTGCATAAATAACCGTTTTAAGACTCAAAAAACATGAAAACCGATAAAAAACCAGTCGGGGACTAGCTTTCCGAAAATTCGATTTTCTAGGCCACCAGAAGAAAAGTTAGGCCACGTATCAAATTTTGCTCTTTTCTAGTTTAAAATGGAAGAAAATCGCAAGAATCGAGTCCAGGGACTAGTTTTCGGAGAGAATTGGATTTCTAGGCCACCAAATGGAAAAATTAGGCCACGGGTGGTTTTCGGCGTTTTTTGGGGTAAAAATTGACTTTTTGAGCTGAAAAAACGTATTTTTATGCAGAAAAACCACTCAAAAACCATCAAAACTAGCAAAAACCACTCGGGGACTAGTTTTCGGAAATGTGGATTTCTAGGCCACCAGATGCAAAGTTAGGCCATGGGTGGTTTTGAGCGGTTTTCGACGGTTTTTGAGCTTAAAATTGACTTTTTGGACGTATTTTTATGGTTTTTGGGTCAATTTTCCTCAATTTTTGACCCAAATTTCAAAATTTTCTTACTGGATCAGCGACCGGTGGCATCCGAATCCGTGCTCTCCGCACTCTTTGCATATTCGGGATCACCGGTGGCGCCGCCGCCACCGGGAGCACATTTTCAGGGGGCGGGGCTTCTCGTCGCGCCGCAATAACTTGTTGAGCCAATAGACCTATTGGGATCAGTGGAGGCGGATGAGCCGGAGCAGGCGGAGCCTGAATTGGGGGCGGAGTCTCAGCACGAACATCGTCGTCTTCTGGATCTTCGGGAAACTGCTGACGAGGTGGATCGTCGTCAGAAATCATACCGGACTCGATAATGTGCAAACGTTCAAGAATTGTGCAGCCTGGAATATCGAGATTTTGGGCATTTTTTGATGAAAAAACCACTTTTTCCGTCAAAAAAAGACGTTTTCAGAGCCAAAAACCATCAAATTCGATGAAAAACCACTCGGGGACTAGTTTTCCGAAAATTTGGTTTTCTAGGCCACCAGATGAAAAGTTAGGCCACGCTTCATTATTTGCACTTTTTTGCACATTTTCTAGTTCAAAATGGAAGAAAATCGTTAGAATCGGGTTCAGGGACTAGTTTTTGGGGAAAATTGGATTTCTAGGCCACCAATGGAAAAGTTAGGCCATGAGTTTTTGGTTCAAAAAATTCACTTTTTTGGTATTTTTTCGCTCAAAAATCGTATTTTTGACTCAGAAAACCCATATTTCATCGAAAAAACGGTAAAAAACACTATTTTTCAAGCAAAAACCATCGGGGGACTAGTTTTGGATTTCAAGGCCACCAGATGAAAAGTTAGGCCATGGGGGAGTTTTAGGTGGTTTTGACGGTTTTCGAGCCAAAATTTGACATTTTGTACCCATTTTCATGGTTTTTTGGTCAAAAAATGACAAAAAACATGAAAATTGGCTGAAAATGAGTGAAAATCAGTAATTTTGAATGAAAAATATGTCAAATCGTTTGAAATTAACTAAAATCCACTAAAAACTGTCCAGGTGTCTCCGAAATAGGAAACATGTGTTTTCTCTATGAAAAAAACTGGTAAAAACGCAAAAAAACGACGTTTTAGAGGTAAAAATATGGATTTTACAGCAAAAAAAACGGTTTTTTCGGTCGAAATTTGGATAAAAATCGGTATTTTGGAGGTAAAAATGAGTAAAACCACCGCGAATCGTTTCCGGTCTGAAAAAATTGATTTTCAAGGAAAAACGTAGGTTTCTGTGTCAAAATTCACAAAAAAATCAGTTTCAAGCGCTGAAACTGCAAAAAATGCAATTTTTCCCGTATTTTTCGGCAAAAAATCGATAAAAATGATGAATTTTCCATGAAAAATCAACCAAAAAATCAATTTTTTTGATTAAAAAGAGGAATTGAGAGAAGGGCGTCGAAATGAGATAAGTCGAGGAGCGAATGAAATATTGGACGACGAGAGAGTGTGCCGCACGTGAGAGACGCAGAGAATTTCGGCCGCCAGAGACCAGAGATGCTCACATAAATTTCGGAGGTTGACCTTGAATTTTAACGAATTTTTACTTTTTTGAACGGAAAAAGTGTAAAAAACGATACGTGGCCTAACTTTTCACCTGGTGGCCTAGAAAATCGAATTTTCGGAAAACTAGTCCGCGAGTGATTTTTCATCGGTTTTGATGGGTTTTTGGCTTTAAAAAGTCAATTTTCAGCTCTAAAACACTCAAAAATGTGACCCACCCATAGCCGAACTTTTTCATTAAATGGCCTAGTTTTCCAAATTTCGGAATTCTAGGTCATCATCATTTTCCGCACTACCAACTTCGATTTTGCTCGTTTTTGCGGAGAAAAATGTGATTTAGGTGTGATTTTATGCAGAAAATTCGATTTCTGAGTGATTTTTCAACTAAAACACCAAAAATTTACCTGAAAAACACTCAAAAACCGTCAATTTCAGCTAAAAAACGCGGGTGGCCGAACTTTTTTCGCCGTGGCCGAACTTTTGAAAAACTAGTCCCCGGCGGTTTTTTCGAATTTTTAGCGAATTTTCAACATTTTTCGACGTAATTTTCAGGTTTTCGGGGTCAAAAATAACGATTTTTCCAGTTTTGGAGCTAAAACCGTCAATTTTGGGCCGTTTTCCCTAATTTTTCACTCATTTTTCACCATTTTTCCACTAATTTCCCCCTACAAACCTTCTTTATACTTCTCGTGATCAGTGGGTGCCAACTCGTACATCCATCCGATATGTTCCTTACAACCACCACAGAAAACGTCACGTACAAAGTGGTTTCCAGTCATCATCTCACGACGAGTCAACGATCCATACGACACGTTTGACACCGTCTTGAATAGGTACGCCTGACCGGTGACACCTGAAAAAATAGACAATTTTTGGGCAAATTTGCTAATGCACCTATTCACGAAGAAAAAGTGCGAATTAAAATGCCACTTTTTGCATTTTAATTCAATTCACGAACGCACATTAATGTGCATAAAAAACACTTTAATTCGAATTAATCTGCATTAAAATGCGAATTAAAATGCACATCGCGGCGAGATATCTTAATTAATCTGCATGCACCTTTAACACTTGTGTGGATTTACGGATTTTTATTAAAGGCGCATGCAGATTAATTAAGATATCTCGCCGCGATGTGCATTTTAATTCGCATTTTAATGCAGATTAATTCGAATTAAAGTGTTTTTTATGCACATTAATGTGCGTTCGTGAATTGAATTAAAATGCAAAAAGTGGCATTTTAATTCGCACTTTTTCTTCGTGAATAGGTGCATAAAACTCCTGAAAAATCGCTGAAAACGAGATTTTTGTGTCAAAAATCGCAAAAATCGCAAGATTTCATCCGATTTTGAGCTGAAAATCGCTCCAAAAACCATCAAAAACCACCCGTGGCCTAACAAATACCAGTTTTCCATCGAAAATTTCCAAATTTTTAGCTAAAAATCACTAAAAATCCAACAAAAAATGAAAATTGACTGTAATTATTCATTTTTAGGTCAAAAATCGCGTATTTTGCACTAAAAATCCTAAAAAATAAGCTAAAAATGAGATTTTACAGCTTTTGTAGGGAAATTTCATAACTTTGAGCAAGTATGGTGCATTTAAGTCGAATCTCTTCGAAAAACGCAAAAAATCGACTGAAAATGAGTTTTTTGAGTCAAAAATAAGGATTTTGAGCACAAAAATGACAATTGTCATTATCATTTGAAGCTCAGAACCCGGTTTTTCACAATTTTTCGCTTATTTTTAGCTAAAAATCACTAAAAATTGCGAAATTTCATGTTTTCCGTATTAAAAACCCGATTTTTTCACTTTCCGCCATCAAATGTTCTCTAACTTCCTACAATTCAAATCCATTTTTATCCAAATATTTTCAGTTTCCCTTACCATTAAAATTAGTCGATTTAATCGCCGCCTTATCAGCCAAATAAACTTGACAAATCGCACAATGATACGTTTTGTCACCGCCGTTATTGGCGAAGAACTTGAAACCCATGTTCTGTAACAAAAAATCAATGAAACCAACGAGGAAGTAACGAAAAATGCGATAAAATTGGTGAAAAAACACTTTTTGCACAAAAAATACACAAAAAATCGAGTAATAACTAATTTATGTACAATATCATGCAGTATATCGTGAAAAATCAGTGAAAAATGACGAAAAACACGGAATTTCCACCAAAAAATCGATTTTTTTCCACGGAAAAAGACCGAAAACCGCTTTTTTTCGCGAAAAAATAGACGATGGCCGAGGTTTCAGCGACGTGGCCTAGAAAACTCAACCTCGGCCACGGGCGATTTTTGAGGTTTTTTGAGCGGAAAAGTCGGTTTTCGGTGATTTTTGGGGGTTTTTCTGGTGTTTTTTCATGATTTTCAGCATTTTTTACAGCATAATCATACATTTTCGGCAGATTTAAGTGGGAAAATGTGAAAAATTGGGGAAAAATGAGAAAAAAATTGAAAGAATAGAGGAAAGAAAAAATGGGGAAGGATTGTGACTGGAATTTAGTGGGTGTCGAGAAAGGAAATGAAGTAATGAAGCGGTGAATTATTGAAATTGGAAAAATTTACAAGAAAAAGGTTCAGGTTGATGGAAAATACAGAAAATACAGGTGTAGCAGGGGAATATTCAGAAAATAGCTGTTTTTTTTTAAATTTTTTAGTATAAGAAACGTCAAAAAACTCGAAAAATGGAGGCATTGAGGTGGAGATAGCGAATACTATGAAGAATCTAATCTGGAACTATTTTGGAGGTGAAAATACAAGAGATTTCACAATTTTAGGTGTTTTTTTTGCTCAAAAATCGAATTTTTGACTCAGAAAACCTATATTTTATCGAAAAAACGGTCAAAAATGCCCTTTTTCAAGCAAAAACCATGGAGGGACTAGTTTTGGATTTCTAGGCCACCAAGTGAAAAACTCGGCCACCGGGCGGTTTTTGGGCTGAAAAAGCTGAATTTTGACCGTTTTTTGTGGTTTTCGGGGTCAAAATCCGATTTTTCGCGTATTTTTAGCGTAAAATGTTTGTAAAATGTACAAGTTTTGAGAAAAAATGAAAAAATTTAATGTGTTTTGGTGAAATCTGACGAGGACGACGATGAAGAGGACCCGGATTCAGAATTCGATCGGGTTTTTTTCTCAGAAGATTTCCGATGACGTGACGCTTCGATATTCGGTGGGACCGGCACTCCGGGTCTGAAATTTTTTGAAAAATGCAAAAAATTGTCAAAAAATGTTTTTTTTTGATTTTTCAAACAAAAAAACGTCAAAACTCACTCTTCCCCGGCGGGATCTTTCATATCAAGCGAGATTCTACACATAAACGCGTTCTCCAATATCACTTGTCCCTCTTTGTAGATTTGAGAGTTGACGAGCGCCAATTCGTACTTCCAACCGAGTTTTTTCTGCAATTTTTTGGATTTTATTAATTTTTTCGATGAAAATCTGGAAAAATCGTGATTCCAGACCCAGAAAACCAAGAAAAACCGCCGAAATTAGCCTAAAAACCTGAAAATTCGCTGAAAATCCGACGGGGGACTAGTTTTTCAAAACTTCGGCCACCATGAAAAAGTTCGGCCACCAGTGTTCTTGAGCTGAAATTGTCGGTTATTGAGTGTTTTTCAAGTCAATTTTCTGTGTTTTAGCTGAAAAATTACTCAAAAATTGAATTTCTTACATAAATTCATACCTAAACCGCAATTTTTCAGTAAAAATTGAGTTTTTAGCGCAAAAATGATGACGACCTAGAATTCCAAAATTGGCAAAACTAGTCCCCCACGGGTTGTTGGGTCTGGAAACTTGATTTTCGGGGTTTTTTCAAGTGGAAAAATTGGTTTTCGAATGGAAAAAGTCAAAAATCCCAAATTTACTTTGCACGAGCCACAATGAACGTCTCTAATAATGTGCATGCCCGTCGTCATTTCTCGATTTCTCAAATCTCCGTGTGTCACGTTCCAGGCACGTTTGAAGAGCGTCGCCGGGCCAGAGCTGCCTGAAAATTGGGATGTTTTAGGAGGAAAACCGATTTCAATGAGTTTTTCTGTCAATAACTGTGCTTTCAATTGAAAATCTGCTGTTTTGGTATGATTTTATGTAGAAAATTCGATTTTTAAGTGATTTTTCAGTCAAAACACAAAAAAATTACCTGAAAAACACTCAAAAACGGAAATTTCAGCTCAAAAATGCGGATGGCCGAACTTTTTTCACCGTGGCCGAACTTTTGAAAAACTATTAGCGGCCCACCTCTTCTTACAACTGCGCCCCACCGCAAACGAGAGAGTATCGGTAAGAGACGCAGAATTTTTTCTCGCGCGAACAAATATTTTTACCGTTTTTGACCTATTTTCGCTGTTTTCAAGAACAAGTTATATAAAAACTTTCGAAAAATAGTGAAAATAGATCAAAAACTGTGAAATGAATTATTCGCGCGAGAAAAAAATCTGCGTCTCTAGCCTATCTCGTTTGCGGCGGGGCGCAGTTGTAACGAATTTGCTCGGCTAATAGTCCCCCACGAATTTTTAGCGAATTTTCGACATTTTTCTTAGTTATTTTCTGGTTTTTAGGCTATTTTCTCCGAATTTTTTCAGTTTTCAGCTGAAATTATTACCATTAAACACGGTACTGGACCGCTCTTCAGCAGAAGTGATGTCTGTGAGACAAGCACGACATCCGTACAAGTCACCACGAGAGTCTGAAATTAAAATTTTGAAAATTTATTGATTTTTTTGAATGTTTGCTTACCAACGACACCGTGAAGACCCACTTTTGTGGAGAAATCGGTCGGCAGAGTCTCCACTCGAAGATCGTCGTCTTCTGAATCTTCTTCAATATCTTCGACAGAATCGTTGTCAGAAATCATATCGGACTCGATAATATACGAACATTCCAGAACAGTGCAGCCTGGAATATCGATTTTAGGCGTTTTTGGAGATTTTTCGATGGAGAAAATTGATTCAAAATCGAATTTTCAGCTCAAAAAACCTAGAATTCATCGAAAAAACGGTGAAAACCGCTGTTTTTCAAGCAAAAAACATCGGGGGACTAGTTTTGGATTTCTAGGCCATCATAGGGAAAAACTCGGCCATCAGGCGGATTTCGGCTGAAAAAGCTGGATTTCGACCGTTTTTTGTAGTTTTTAGCAGAAAAATCCTATTAAAATCAGATTTTTCCACTCAAAACACTTCAAAAATTGCAATTTTCAGGGGAAAATGTACAAATTTTGCCTTTTTTACCTATTTCAGCCATTTTTGGATCTAAAAACGTCAATTTTGAGCCGTTTTTCTCATTTTTTAGTCATTTTTCACCATTTTTCCACCAATTTCCCACACAAACCTTCTTTATACTTCTCCTGATCAGAGGGTGCCAACTCGTACATCCATCCGATATGTTCCTTACAACCACCACAGAAAACGTCACGTACAAAGTGGTTTCCAGTCATCATCTCACGACGAGTCAACGATCCATACGACACGTTTGACACCGTCTTGAACAGGTACGCCTGACCGGTGACACCTGCAAATTTAGGGAAATTTTGAGCAAATATGAGTTAAAAATCGCAAAATTTGAGTGTTTTTGTGTCAAAAAACAAGGAAAATTCGCTGAAAACGAGATTTTTGAGTCAAAACTCGCAAAAGTCGCAAGATTTCATCCGATTTTGAGCTGAAAATCGCTCCAAAAACGACGAAAAACTTCCCCGTGGCCTAACTTTCCACATGATGGCCTAGAAACCCAAATTTCTGAAAAACTAGCCCCTGACTAGTTTTTGTCGTTTTTTGATGATTTTTAGCAATAAGACGGCGTTTTTAAGTCAAAATAACCCGTTTTCCACCGAAAATCTCCAAAATTTCATTCAAAAGTCACTAAAAACCAAAGAAAAATCGAAAAAATCTCTCAATTTTTGAATTTCAGGATGAAAATTGGGCAAAATTGCATGAATTCGAGTAAAATCTCTTCAAGAAACGCGAAAAATCGACTAAAATCACACTTTTTTTTGCCCAAAACGATGAGTTTCACAATTTGGAGCGCAAAAATGACATTTTTTGAGCAATTTCGAGTCAAAAATCTCGTAATTTTGGAATAAAAACTTTGAAAAATTCGCTGAAAAGCAAGTTTCACAGCTTTTGTCAAAAAATTACACCGAATTACAAAACTTTGGGTTATCATGGTACATTTGAGTCAAATTTACACGAATAACGCGGAAAATCGGCTGAAAATGAGTTTTTTGAGTCTGAAATGAGAATTTTCGTGAGATTTTGAGCAAAAATGTGAAAAATTAATATTTAAGCCAAAAAATTACATTTTTCAGATGTTTTTGATGAAAAAATCGAGTTAAAATGGTTTTTTTGCAGTTGAAAACTCGATTTTTCATAGAAATTCATTTCTTCAACGCTTAAATTTTCACCATTTTTTTTACCCTCACCATTAAAATTGGTCGATTTAATCGCCGCCTTATCAGCCAAATAAACTTGACAAATCGCACAATGATACGTTGTGTCACCGCCGTTTTCGAAACCCATGTTCTGTAACAAAAAATCAATAAAACCAACGAAAATTCACAAGAAAATTCGATAAAATCGGTGAAAAAACACTTTTTGTACAAAAAATACAAAAATAATCGAGTAATAATTGATTTATGTACATTATCATGCAATTAATAGTAAAAAATCAGTAAAAAATGACGAAAAACAAGGAATTTCTAACGAAAAATAGATTTTTTCCACGAAAAAAGACCGAAAACCGCTTTTTCGCGAAAAAAATTGTAGATGGCCGAGGTTTCAGCGACGTGGCCTAGAAAAACTCAAACTCGGCCACGGGCGTTTTTCGAGGTTTTTTGAGTGGAAAAGTCGGTTTTCAGTGGTTTTTCGGGGGTATTCGGTGGTTTTTCGATGATTTTCAGCATTTTTTACTGTATTTTCGCGAGATTTCGATCGATTTAAGTGGAAAAATGTAGAAAATTGGAGAAAAATAGAAAGAATAGAGGAAAGAAAAAGTGGGGAAGGATTGTGACTGGAATTCAGTGGGTGTCGAGAAAGGAAATGAGGTAATGAAGTGGTGAATTATTGGAAATTGAAAAAATTACAAGAAAAAGGTCCGGGTTGGTGGGAAATATAGGAAAATACAGGTGTAGTGGGGAAATATACAGAAAATAGCTGTTTTTTTTTGAATTTTTTAGTATAAGAAACGTCAAAAAACTCGAAAAATGGAGGCATTGAGGTGGAGATAGCGAATACTATGAAGAATCTAAACTGAAACTATTTTGGAGGTGAAAATACAGAGGATTTCACAAGTTTAGGTGTTTTTTTTGCTCAAAAATCGGATTTTTGACTCAGAAAACCTATATTTTATCGAAAAAACGGTCAAAAATGCCTTTTTTCGAGCAAAAATCATCGGGGGACTAGTTTTGGATTTCTAGGCCACCAAGTGAAAAACTCGGCCACCGGGCGGTTTTTGGGCTGAAAAAGCTGAATTTTGACCGTTTTTTGTGGTTTTCGGGGTCAAAAATTCGATTTTTCGCGTATTTTCAAAGATAAATGTAAAAAATTAGCGAAAAAAGAAAAAAAAATTAATGTGTTTTAGTGAAATCCGACGAGGACGACGATGAAGAGGACCCGGATTCAGAATTCGATCGGGTTTTTTTCTCGGAAGATTTCCGATGACGTGACGCTTCGATATTCGGTGGCACAGGCACTCCGGGTCTTAAATTTTTCAAAAATTAAAAATTTTCAAAAAATTTTTTTTTTTAATTTTTTCAAACAAAAAAAGTCAAAACTTACTCTTCCCCGGCCGGATCTTTCATATCAAGCGAGATTCTACACATAAACGCGTTCTCCAATATCACTTGTCCCTCTTTGTAGATTTGAGAGTTGACCAGCGCCAATTCGTACATCCAACCGAGTTTTTTCTGCAATTTTTTTGGATTTTTCGATAAAAAACTAGAAAAATTGTAATTTTTGACCCCGAAAACCATAAAAAACGGTCAAAATTAGCCTAAAAAGCTGAAAATTCGCTAAAAATCAGTCGGGGGACTAGTTTTTCAAAAATTCGGCCACGATGAAAAAGTTCGGCCACCAGCATTTTTAAGCTGAAATTGACTGTTTTTGAGTGTTTTTCAGCCAAAATTTTCGGGTTTTAGTTGAAAATTCACTCGAAAATCGAATTTTCGTCATAAACTCCTAAAAATTACGCAAAAAATGAGTAAAATTGATGTTTTATGAGCGAAAAATGATGGTGGCCTAGAATTCCAAAGTTTGGAAAACTAGTCCCCAACGTGTTTTTGGATCTAGAAACACGATTTTTTTTGAAAAAGTGGAATTTTAACGAATTTTACAGTCAAAAATCTTGAATTTACCTTGCACGAGCCACAATGAACGTCTCTAATAATGTGCATGCCCGTCGTCATTTCTCGATTTCTCAAATCTCCGTGTGTCACGTTCCAGGCACGTTTGAAGAGCGTCGCCGGGCCACTGCTGCCTGAAAATTAGGTTTTAGAAAGTTTTTCTGTCAAAAAAACGCAAAAATGTGCGGTTTTGGTATGATTTTATGCGGAAAATTCGATTTTTGAGTGAATTTTCAGCTAAAAAACTATAAATTTATCTGAAAAACACTCAAAAACCGTTAATTTCAGCTCAAAAATGCTGGTGGCCGAACTTTTTTCGTCGTGGCCGAACTTTTGAAAAACTAGTCCCCGGCGGTTTTTTTGAATTTTTAGCGAATTTTAGACATTTTTCGAAGTAATTTTCAGGTTTTAGGGGTCAAAAATTCCGTATTTCTCAGTTTTCCAGCTGAAATCATTACCAGTAAACGCGGTACTCGTCAATTGTTCGGCAGAAGTGATGTAGGTGAGACAGCAACGACATCCGTACAGCTCACCTCGAGAGTCTGGAATCAAAAATTTGAAAATCAATTTTAAAAAATGAATTGCTTACCACCAACACCTTCGAATTTTAAACCCATTTTCGAATGGGATGGAGTGGAGAATTGGGGAGGGGAGGAGCTGAAAATGGAAAAAATTGATTTTTTTCAAATTTTCAGGATTACCCATTCGCCGGTGGCTGACCACTCGTTCAAAGTTCGGCCCGGGGACGCGGAGTGGGTCTCGTTGCGGAATCGGCGGCTTTTGACCGTACTTTAGCCATAAAAAAGTTTTATACTACGGTTGTCGCGTCGAGACCCACTCCGCGTCCCCGGGCCGAACTTTGAACGAGTGGTCAGCCACCGGCGAATGGGTAAGAAAAAAAACAGTTTTTGACGAGGAAAACCTGGAAAAAATGCGAAAAATTTTTGTTTTATGTGGAAAAATGAGCACTCTGAACCCAAAAAAAACGAGGAAAACACGATTTTTTACTCAAAACCTGAAAAAATTTCAGGTTTTGAGTCGAAAATCGCGTTTTTTGGTTCAAAAATGCTAAATTTTGAGATTTTCCGGGCTGAAAACACTCTGAAAATGCAGAAAATCAGGCTGGGTCCGCTCAAAATGAGGTTTTTTGGCAATTTTTAATGAAAAAATCATGAAATTCAAATAGTTTTAATGAAAAAATGGACTTTTTGAGCAAAAATTATACGAAAAACCGTGAAAACCTCGGATTTCAGCCAGAAAACGCTCCAAAACAAACAATGCTGGCCGAACTTTTGTTTTTTGTTTCTAGGCCACGGAAGGATGGAAGAACTCATCCGTGGCCTAGAAACACAAAAACAAAAAGTTCGGCCATCATTGTTTGTTTTGGAGCGTTTTCTGGCTGAAAATTCGCAATTTGAAAAGTTTTTCAGGGTTTTTCATAGTATTTTTGAAAAAAATCTGCCAGAAAACCACATTTTGGCCAGGAAAACTGAAATCTCACAGATTTTCTGAGGAAATTGAGCAATTTGTGCAGTTTTGAACACTAGAAAACGCAATTTTGTTACTCAAAACCTGGAAATTCGTTCAAAAATGCTGAAAATGATAAATTTCAAGCTCAAAAATCTCAAAAAAGACCAAAGAATCAGATTTTTAAGCTTGAAATTTGTTATTTTCAGTATTTTTGACTAATTTTAAGATTTTGAGTTAAAAAATCGTGTTTTTACTGTTTTTTGGTGCCAAAACTGCTCAAAATACTCAATTTTCTGGACTGAAAACACTCTGGGAATGCTAAAAATTAAGCTGAGCTCGGCCAAAATGAGGTTTTTCGGCGATTTTCAATGAAAAAACTCATGAAACCCTATGGAAATCTCTGGAATCAAAATACCTAAGTACCCCATTCCCGGTTGAAATTTCAGCGAATTTCAGTCCAAAACGCGAGAAAAAAGCTCCATTCATAACAAAAGCGAATCGATCTCCTCCGTTTTCTCCTCTCCTTTCCCCCCACTTTTCTCTGCGTCTCTTCCCATGTGATTTCCTTTTTTCTCTCTTTCTCTGAGTCTCTTCCTCTCTCACTCACACGATCACATGTTTACCGAGAGAGTGAAGAGATGTGTGGTCGGTTGGGTGTATCAGAGGGGGAAATTTGAATTTTGAAAATTTAAAATGTTAAGAGAATAGGAGAGAATTCAAGCAGAAAAGTGCAAAAAACTGGAGAAAAATCTGATGAAATTGAGCTAATTTAATTAAAATCTGATTTTTTCGCTGAAAAATGTCTTTTTCAAAGCAAAAAATAAGTTTTTGACCTGATTTTAATGAATTTTTGAGCTGAAAAAGGTGGAAATGATCGGGAAAGATTTTTTTTAACGTCTGGGGCGCCTTTCACGCGTTTCAATAACATTTTGGTCAATTTTCAGGCCAGAAACTCATTTTTCGCTGTAAAACGTGGTTTTCAACTCGAAAATGAAGTTTTTGACCCGAAAAACTTGATTTTCAGGTCAGAATCTCATTTTTTCATTGAAAAATGTTGGTTTTCAACGCGAAAATTGAATTTTTGACTTGAAAAACTCTTTTTTTCGCCAAAAATTCGTATTTTAAACCGAAAAATGAGTTTTTACCCTCGAATATGAGCAAAGTTCAGCGTTTTTGCCTGAAAATCATTAAAAATTCTCAACTTTTTCACATTTTTCGTGTATTTTCAGGTTATTTTGAGCTTGAAAAGCTTTGAAAATATCAAAAATCCGTGAAATTTTTAAATTTCAGAGGTTCCTTCTTCATTTTTATCCAATTCCTTATCTGAAAATCAACATTTTCAGCCTGAAACTACCTGAAATTACTAAAGTTCAATTTTCAGACCTAAAATCCTCTTTTTCCCACCAAAATTCTATTTTTTCAGCTTAAATGTTATCAGAAATCAGTTTCCCGCCAATTTTTCCTATTTTTCTATTAAAAAATCTCTAAAAAACCGCAAAAAACCGTCTGAAATTCACTTATTTATTTGTTTTTCCCTAAAAAGTAAACAACAACAAATTGTCGTCAAATCGTGGGTTTTCGGGTCCGCAAACACTGGAACTGACGCGCAATTGCGGACCGTTCCGTGTCGCGCATGTTTTGTTGCCCATTTTCAGACGCATTTTTCGACCGTTTTCGCTGAAATTTCGCTAGCATTTTTTGCAAAAAAAAGTTATTTTCAGATGGAATAATGGGTTAGAGTTAATTTTCAGTGGTTTTAGAGCGAAAAACTCGATAAAATCACGTGATTCTGAGTACTTTTGTTTACAAGTTTGTTTGGAGTGCGATTTGTCACGTTTTCTCCGGTTTTTCACTATTTTTTGTCATTTTCCTGTTATTTTTCAGCGGAAAAAGCACGATTTCAGGTTGGAAACTTTGTTTTATCTCAATTTTTCGTGAAAATTCCGTATTTTTCGCGAAAATTCTCAAAAATGTTCAAATTTTTCCAGAATGCTCAGCGTTTCAAGAGCCGCAACCCGTTTGACTGGCGTCGTCGCACGCTTCTCGACCGGCGGACACGGAGATGGTGCCGGACGCGGTGGTGGCTCCGGTGGATCGATTCGCGACGCTGGAGGCGCGTTCGGAAAGATGGAGGCCGCCCGTGAGGACGAGTACTTCTACAAGAAGCAGAAGGCTCAACTTCAAGAGCTCCGCGAGCACATTCAACAGGAGGTCGACCATCACAAGAACCAACTTGAGAACCACAAGAAGGTAGCTACGCGATTTTAGCTGGAAAATCGAGCTTTTTCGGTGGAAAACCGTCGGAAAATCGCATCGACAGCGTTGGTGGAGGCCAAATTGTTTCGTTTTTGACCGCAAATCATCAGCTTTCAGTAATAATTAGCAGTTTTCGTTTCATTTTTGAGAGCAAATCTAAATTGTCAGGCTCAAAAGCTCAGGACATACCGAATTCAGCCGTTTTCAGCTCAGAAGTCCCATTTTTCAGCGAAAAGTAGAGACTTTCAGCCAATTTTCAGCACACAGACGGATTAGATTCAGGTTGTTCGATCTGAGTCCAGATTTTCCAGTTTCTATGCGAAGAACTCTTAACAACGCTGAAAACATCGAACTTATTGTATTTTTTTTTTCACTTCCAGAGCATGTTTTCAGCTCGAAATCCGAAAACCCCACGTTCCTTGCGTTAAAATTGTCAAATTTCGAATCGGTGGTTTTTTGAAGAAAATATCAATAATTTCAGGTGAAATTCGATATGTTAGCGCTAGAAACGACATCGTTCACATTTTGTACAAAAAACCACTGATTTGGGCAAAATTTGACGATTTTAACGCGAGAAATGTGGGTTTTTCGGATTTCGAGCTAAAAATATGCTCTGGAAGTTGAAAAATGCCATAAGTTTGCTGTTTTCAGCGTCGATAAGCGTTTTTTCGTATAGAAACTGGAAAATCTGAATTCAGATCGAACATCCTGAATCTAAGCCGTCCCTGCGCTAGAAAATTGGAGAAAGTCTTTACTTTTAGAGACTTCTGAGTTTTCTACTGTATTTTAGCCTGAAAATTGAGATTTTCTGTGAAAAATGAAGCGAAAAGAGCTAATTTTGGCCGGAAACCGACGATTTTCAGTCAAAAACGTAGAGTTTTCACGCCAGGACCTCCACCGACGCTGTCGATGCGATTTTCACGATTTTCCGACGGTTTTTCTGCCAAAGAGCTGAAAAATACTTGAAATTAACGAAATTTTAGGCAAAAATCATCAATTTTTGTGTTTTTTCCAGGTTCTCGACCGCCATCAAAAGCGCATTTCGGAGATCGAAGCCGAGGAGCGTGCCCTTGGAAAGGAATAGACTTCAGACGCCTCCAACGTCGCCATCGACTAGCTCCGCCTCCGTTTTTTTCTCTTTTATTTGAAATCGCCACGTGTTTTTTTCTCTTTTTTCATTTCTTTTTCTCGTTTTCATGTAATAAATTATAGTTTGTTGGCGAAAAAACACACAAACCTTCTTTTTCCGCTGACTCACTATTAGGATAAACAGTGTCTCCTGCTCGCCGAGCAAGGACAAAGACGGCTCGGTGAGCACTGAGAATTCCCCCCGTCATTGTGCAAATTGCATCAAGAAATTTCGCAATTCTCGTCTGTTTTCCGATAAAAAATCAACGGACAACAAACATTTCTCGTAGATAAAAGGCAACAGTTTTCTTTATTTTTTTGCTATTATTTTGCACTTTTTTTCGTTTTTTTTTGTAAATATTTTGACGATTTTGAGCCCTAGATGGTCTGGAGCAACCCACGCAACTCTCTACTATAAAAACGACGTTTCAGGGGAGGAATTTCAGATTTTTTGGCTGAAAATGTTCGGATCGAGCTCGAAATCGACTGGAAACTTGGGCGAAGCAACAGGATACCCGACATATGGATATCAGATGGGAGCAGGTGAGCTTTTTGAAAAAAAAACCTATTTTTCGGTAAAAATCTCATTTTTTTCGCTGGAAATCCCAATTTTTTGCTGAAAATCTCATTTTTTCAGCTCAAAACCCACTTTTTCCCTGAAAATCAATCTTACTGTAACTACAGTAACCCATCCGGGTGTCTGTCTGTGTATCCGGATATCCCGATTTCCGGATGTCCGGATGTCCACACAACCTTTGCAAAGGCTTTCAGAGGACTACCGAGAAGCCCCGCCTCCAAAAAAACCACCGTATCTCAAAAGTGGGCGGAGCTATCAAAATGTGATCAATTGCAAAAATGGTCAGAATTTCAGGAGGATCATTTTGATAGTGCACCATGTTTTGGTAGCAGTTCCAGATTTTGAGATATAGACGGTTGTCTGAAAAAAAATTCTGAAAATTTTCAAAAAAAAAAATTTTTTCAAATTTTTTTTTCGAAAAAAGTTACACTCCGGTAGTGTCTGTGTGTTGATCCAGATGTCCTTTTTTCAGAAACCACACCCACCACCTACAGTACCCCCTCCTCCCCTCCATGCTCCCAGTCCGCGCCAGCCAAGTTTGGAGTGACGTCATCGTCGTCACCTTCACAAATTATATCATCATCACAGTATTGTGTACATCCAGCCGACATTGCCACCATGTTATTTTGAATTTATTGATTTTTCAAAAAAATGTACATCAATTTTTTTTCAAAAAAAAATTCAAAAATTTTTTTATTAAAAAAAAGAAATACCCAGCAGCAGTAGACAAAGAGATGTATATAGATGACCTGTTTTTGAGTTTTTTGAAAAAAAAAATGAAAAAAATACAAAAAAAATTTCAAATCGAGAAATTATCCGGTAGCGGAGGGACCGGAAGAAAGGCGTAGCGAAGGAAGAGGACTAATACGAGCACATTGAACATTTCGAATAGAAATAAGAAGAAGAAGTCGACACGGGCAAAAATCTTGTTCCATTCGATTTCGACCTGCAAATGATTTTTTGAAAATTTCGAAAAAAAAAATTTTGAATTTTTTTTTGAGATTTCTCAGATTTCTCAAAAACCTGCTTACTGAGCTAAAATTCAATGTAATATTCGAGTTTTCCATGCAATTTCCGAAATTTTGAGCCCCATATCGACGTATTTCGGGTAACTTCGATTTTTGACGACGCGTCGCGTGCGTGCGTCGCGGTCGAAAATTAAAGTTGATGGAATATAGTCGATATGGGGCTCAAAATTTTGGAAATTGCATGGAGATTACGAATCTGGCAATTTTTAGACGTGAAATGCAGGAAAATAGCAAAATTTGAAAAGTTTCAAAAAACGTTTTTTTTCAAATTTCTGCCTTTCAATAAATTTAAGTCTAGTCTTCAAATAAATGCAATATTCTATTTCTCCACTAAATTTCCGAAATTTTGAGCCCCATATCGCGGTCGAAAATTACAATTGACGGAATTTAGTTGATATGGGGCTCAAAATTTCGGAAATTGCATGGAGATTACGATTCTGGCAATTTTTAGACGTGAAATGCAGGAAAATAGCAAAATTTGAAAAGTTTCAAAAAACGTTTTTTTTTTCAAATTTTCGTTTTTCAATAAATTGAGGTCCAGTCTCCAAATAAATGAAATATTCGAGTTTTCCATGTAATTTCCGAAATTTTGAGCCTCATATTGACATATTTCGGGAAACTTCGATTTTCGACGGCGCGTCGCGTGCTGCGTCGCGGTCGAAAATTAAAGTTGATGGAATATAGTCGATATGGGGTTCAAAATTTCGGAAATTGCATGGAGATTACGAATATGGCAATTTTTAGACGTAGAATGCGGGAAAATAGGAAATTTTGTAAATTTTCTACAAAAAAATTTCAGTTTTCGAAAATTGAGCTCTAAACTTAAAATAAACGCAATTTACGAATTCTCACAACAATTTCCAAAATTTTGAGCCCCATATCGCCTCTATTCCTTCACTTCAAAAATTCGGACCGCGTCGCACGACCGCGACGCGCGCCGGGTGAAATTTCAATTTTTTTCAAAATAGAACGATATGGGGCTCAAAATTTCGCAAATTTCCTAGAGATTTCGATTCTGACACTTATTTCAAACAAAAATCTCATTTTCCCAAAAAACCTCACCCTATGCTGCCACTTTTGCTTCTCAATCCTTTCCCTATAGGTCCGTTGTGCTCTTGCAACTTCAATGAGTTGGTTGTAGATCGATATCAAGTCGGGGAATCGGGGACTGCAAAAAATAAATAGGCAGATCAAAATTTTTTTTCAGTAGATCATAAAATCTTACGTGATCGTAGTGGGTTTCTCGTTCATCGGAACGCCACTATTCACCCCATTCTGCTTCACCACTCGACAAACATTCAAAAAAAGTAATCGATAATAGTGGGGTGGTGGCATTTTGGACGTCTGGATACAACTTCTCGACATTGATAACATGGCCATCGAGACGGCGACCCCGATGGCGCACAGTAGGATAACCAGCATGATATAGTAGCCGAGCAGCGGGATCGCGTCGGATTTCGGCATGGCGCCGGCGACAATGTCTAGGAGTACGGTCATGGCCAACAGGGAGCCAAGACCCAGAGACACCTTCTCATTCCGGGGACCGTCATTGGATCCGGGGGAAAAAATCCCGAGGATCGAGAGCGCGGAGATCAAAAAAGTGGGCACCACGATTACGGTGATATAGTATGTGGGACGGCGATTTAGGTGGAGGATGTAGTGAACTTCGGCTCGGTACTCGCCTTCCTCCATGAATTTCATTTGTTTGACGGTCACGTTCATCACTTGCCATTCGGCGTTTCCCTAAAAATTTTTTTTTGAATAATTAAAAATAGGAAAATTTTGATCTAGATGTGAATTTTTTCATTTTTTAACAACGGAATTGGATTCAGCTCGCCAAGAGCTTTCAGAAAAGTACCCACAAGCCTAGGTTCCGAGCATTTTGGGTCCCACCACGAAAACTACAGTAACCCGGGCGGTTTTCGTGGTGGGACCCAAGTGTGTCGGAATCTAGGCTTGTGGGTACTTTTCTGAAAGCTCTTGTCACGCGGATAACAAATTTCTTATTTTCGAAAAAATTGGGTCAAAACTGACAAAGTTACAGGGATTTCAAAATTTTCGAAAATCCGGGTTACTGTAGTTTTCGAGGTAAGACCCAAATTGATTGGAATATAGGCTTGTGGGTACTTTTTTGAAAGCTCTTGACGAGCTGAATCTGAATATGATAAAATTTTGCAAAAAAATTAGGTCCCGCCACGAAAACTGGCAAAAAACACTTTCTTACCAGATTTTCGCGGTGAGACCCAAAATTTCTGAATTTTTTGTTGATATTTGTGTTCAGCTCGTCAAGAGCTTTTAGAAAAGTACCCACAAGCCATGGTTTGAAGCAATTTGGGTCTCGACGCGAAAACTACAGTAACCCGCCATAAGTCGTGTCGAGACCCAAAATGCTCAGAATCATGGCTTGTGGGTACTTTTCTAAACCGTCTCAACACGCTGAATTTGAATATAATAATCAAAAACTTTTAAACTCGATTTTAAGACAAATTTTCAGCAAAATAATTTTTGTCAAAAATTTTTTTTTCAATTTTTTCCACCTATTTGATCCCTTCCACTTCCAAACCTACATACAACTTTTCTAGTCTTTCCTGTCCTTCAGTAAATATTTCAGCAAGTGCAAATCCTCCTCCCTAACCACTCAAACTCTTGGTTTTCTAAGAATACACACTTCAGAATATTTCTCACACTTTTCCCCCGCTTTTTGCTCTTTTTTGGCCTTTTTCCGAACGTTTTTTGGAGTCTAAGGTATAAGTGAGTCATAGAAAATGTAGATCAAAACTGAGAGCTTTCAAATGAGTCCAGAATCAAAATTAGATCAACACGCGTCGCGGTCGTGCGGCGCGTGTTGTAAGCAAAAATGAAAATTAACACGATTTTTGAATTTAGGAGGTTGTGAGCTTTCAAATGATATCCATATTGCCTATATTCCATCAATTTTGATTTTTGACCGCGACGCACGACCGCGACGCGTGCGCCGACATTGGTGAAAACATAAAAGTGACCAATACTAGTCGATATGGGGCTCATTTTGAAGGTAATAAGATGAGGAGTGTGAATTTTTTAGTTTTAAAGTTGAAAAATTAGTTTTTGGAGATTTTTGAAAGTAAAAAAAATTTTGAAAAAATTTTTTTTCAAATTTTTTTTCAAAAAAAAAACACTCACCGAAAAATAAGAATCTACCGGTGGCTGTGTCGCATTCACATCCATCTCCTCTACCGAGAGCAGTGGGCTCGCCAGAGCAATAGCACAAAATTGGGTGTCAAACGGGAATAAATCGATATTTATCCGACAGAGGGTACTGACAAATTGTGGGGAATTCACTTTGACATGTCCGGTGTGTTGGATGCGCACATCGTATCGATCATCGGTAAGCATGTCCTTTGTGTCCATGCTGAAATGAGAATGTTTGAAATTTTCAAAAAATTTTTTCATTTTTTATTTTCAAACGGCTATAACTTTATAATTTGAAGGTTTCATAGTTTGAAAATAAAAAATTCAGACTCCTGACATCAAGACCTTTCAAATGAGCCCCATATCGACTAGTTTTGGAAAATTTTCATTTTTCACCAATGTCGGCGCACGCGTCGCGTGCGTGCGTCGCGGTCGGAAATCAAAATGAATGGAATCTAGGCAATATGGGTATCATTTTAAAGCTCTTGATGTCCTGAATCCATTTCTGACACTTATTTTCATTTTTGGCTTGAGCACGCGACGCACGACCGCGACGCATGGGTGAAAAATCAAAGTTAGTCAAAACTAGTCGATATGGGGATCATTTTGACGCATTTTTTGTGTAGAATTTAGATATTTCATCAGCTTTTTGTGAAATCTCAAAAATTAAAAAATCTTACCTATTATAGATAAATAGTTTGGGTACCCACACCAAACTTCTCGGCATCACGACTTGTGTCAGTCCGGAGTGATCCGCCGGATTCCACGCCAGTTTTGGATCCCGCCATTTTTGAACGTGAGATATGACAAACGAGGCGACTTGCTGGTTTTCTCGCTGAAAAATGTGGAAAAATTTCGAAAATTTCGAAAAAAAAATTTTTTGAAAAATTTGCATCAGTTTTTTTCTGAAAAAAGTAAAAAACTGGCTCTGAAATTATGAAATTTGAGTTTTTCAAGTTACCAGCTTCAAAATGAGCCCCATATTGCCTATATTCCACTACATTCCAGTTTTCCCCAATGTCGGCGCACGCGTCGCGTGCTGCGTCGCGGTCAAAAATGAAAATCGACGGAATATAGGCAATATGGGGCTCATTTTAAAGCTTTTGACGTTCTGAATTCATTTTTAGTATTTATTTTCATTTTTGGCTTGAGCACGCGACGCACGACCGCGACGCGTGGGGAAAAAATTAAAATTTTTCAAAAAAAAATTTCACCAAATCTAGGGAATATGGGGCTCATTTGAAAGCTCTCAACCTCCCGGATTCAAATTTTTAATAATTTTTGAGTTGTGACCTACCACTTCCGTAAGAATGCCCAACACAATAGTCATGTGAACAATGACTGGCCGATTGGTTTCGGCGAACGGCCGGACTCGTTTGTCGTATCTCCGCTGGATGGTTTCGATGAGGTGTGTGGGTTCGGCTGGAACACAAAAAATTGGACATCCGGACACACAGACACCAACCTTTCACATAACCATCATCATTATAATTGTGATTGTGCTGTAGGAGTCGACTAGACCTGACGTGACCAACTTTCATGGAAATTAACACGGATATTAGTTGGAGGAAATACATGTTTTATTGGGGGGAAATCTGGAAAAAAAAATTGTCTGAAAAATTTTTTTTTCGAAAAAAAAAAACGTTTTTGAAGGAAGGTGACGAGAGAGATAACGGTGAGGAGGAATATGGAAAAAGAGAAAAAAAGATAATTACTATAATTAGTGAAAATTATATATGAAAATGAGGAAAAAATTTTTATTTCGGAATTTTTCTAAAAAAAAATTTTTTTCTAATTTTCAACAAAGTCAATAGAGAAAACGGACGGATGGAAGAATTATCCGTGGCCTAGAAACACAAAAACGAAAAGTTCGGCCACGGATGGAAAAATCGGTTTTATGTCGGTATTATGAGAAAAAAAAAATTAAAAATCCAAAAATTTTGAGAAAAAAAAATCAAATCTGTTTCAAAATTAATGATAGTGGTCAGTTCCTAAACTGAATATTTCATATGCGGATGTCTGTCTGTCTGTCTGTGTGTCCGGATGTCCAAAGTTTTGAAAAAATTCGAAAAAAATTTCAGTTTCAAAAATTCCATTTAAAAATGTAATAGTTGATGTAAATTCGTTAGTATTTCTGTATCTCTTTCTGTCTGTCTGTCTGTCTGTCTGTCTGTCTGTCAAGATGTCCGGATGTCCATTCCAGATGAATCTTGTAATTCGGACAACTGGATATGACCAGTTTTCATTACAAAATACATAACTTTGAAATTGAAATGGTAAAATTTTCAGAATTTTAGAATTTTCGAGTTTTTGAAAACGGCGAAAAACGGAAAAAACAGAATTTTTTATCGAAAAATGAATTGTCCTAATATCGGTAGACCATCATTTTTAAACAAGTTCCACAATTACTTCGAATGTTTTTGAAACAGAAAAAAAAAACTTTTTTCAAAAAAAAAATTTTTCACTAAAACGTTTTCATTTAAAAAAAACTCGAAAAGTCATTTTTATATAATTTTTCTCCAAAATCGGAAAAATTGCATTTTGCCCAATTTTCCGTCTAAAACTGCATTTCTCAGCATTTTTCAGCTTTTCTGAGAAAACGGACGGGTGGAAGAACTTTCCGTGGCCTAGAAACCCAAAAACAAAAATTTCGGCCACGGATGGAAAAATCGGTTTTATGTCGGTATTATGAGAAAAAAAAATTGAAAATTCTAAAATTTCGAGAAAAAAAAACAAATCTGCTTCAAAATTAAGAATTTAAAAAAACTGTTTTAAATTATAACATAACAAAAAGCATAACTAATGGTAAAATTTTCGAATTTTTGAAAACGGCGGAAAACGGAAAAAACAGAATTTTTTTCGGTACATGAACAGTCCTAATAGAATTTTCTTATCATTTTTATAGAATTTTTACAATCAATTTGAATTTTTTTGAAACAGAAAAAAAAACTTTTTCGAAAAAATTTTTTTTCGCTAAAACATTTTCAGAAACAAGTCAAAACGTCATTTTTACAAAAACTGCATTTTGTCCAGTTTTCCGTTTGAAACCTGCTTTTTAGGTTATTTTTCATTCGAAAAATCATGTTATTTTTGCATAGCTTTGGATTCAAATTAGTGAATTTCTAGAATTTCTGAGTTTTAAAATAAGAAATTTTCTATGTTACTACCAATTAATTTCATAAAAACTCTACAATTATTTCGAAAATTTTTGAAACAGAAAAAAAAACATTTTCAGCAAAAAAAAGTGTCAAAAAGTAACTGAAAGTCGTCGGCTCCAACAAAAAATCTCCAAAAAAAAGAAGAGGATGGGCGGGAAATCAGATTTAGGAAGGGGAGGAAGAATAAGAAAAAAAATTTCAGACGATTTTTTTTTGTTGCTGTTTTCCAAGAAGAAGAGGAACCGGAACTTGTTGGTGGGTTTTATTTTTGCATTTTTCGAGAAGTGGGGTGCTAATTGGAAATGGAAGTGAGGGAAATTTACAAAAAAAATATTTGCAAGTAAAAAAAAGAGGACATCTGGACATCTGGACATTCACTGGAGCACCTTTGACGCGTTTGAAAAAAAAAAAAAAAACTGAAGAAGTGGACATCCGGACCAATAGATAAATAGATAGACAGAAAGATAAACAAAATATTTTTTCGATTTTTTTTAGTTTTGACATTTTTCAAACGTTTATATCTCAAAAACGTGCATAGCTATCAAAAAGTTGTCAACTACAAAAATGATTTACCAAAAATTCTGCACATTTTTGTAGTTGACAATTTTTTGATAACTCCGCCCCTTTTTGAGATATGGGAGGTCAAAGATGTCTCTCTGTTTTGAGGGGGGAGAGACGCAGAGAAGCGAGAGTGTCTCGCTTCTCTGCGACTCTCAAAGTTTAGACGTTTTAGGGGTTTCAGGGGTTTCAGGGAGTTCAAGAACGCTAAAAATAACAGTTTTAAGAAGTTTTCTCTTTAATTTTTAAAATTTTCAAAATCTTGAAAACAATTTTTTTCCAAATTTTTCAAAAATTTCCAAAAGTTCACTCCGAAACCCCAAAAAAAAGCATCTAGTCACTAAAAATGAGCCGCTTTTATGCTCGAAGAGGCGGGGCTAACAAGGTTTTCGTGAAAAGGAGGGGAAGGGGGATTGAAAAGTGTTCTGAGTCAGTGTCCGCTCCTCCAAGAAAAGTGAAAAAAAAATCAAAAATCGAAACTTTTTTAAACTGGAAAAACTTGAAAAATAGGCCTTGAAATCACGATAATTGTTTTTCTAAAGTCATTAGCTTCAAAATGAGCCCCATATTGCCTATATTCCACTAAATTCCAGTTTTCACCAATGTCGGCGCACGCGTCGCGTGCTGCGTCGCGGTCAAAAATGAAAATCAACGGAATATAGGCAATATGGGGTTCATTTTGAAGCTCTTGACGTCCTGAATTCATTTTTAGCATTTATCTTCAATTTTGAAGGAAACACGCGACGCACAACCGCAACGCGTGGGGTCCAAAAAATGTTTTTTTCAAAAACCGATTTTCACCGATTTTTAAAAAATCTGGATATATTTAGAACAACTATAACGTCAGCAAACAACGAAAAACATTTTGCAAAAAACTTTTTTTTCGAAATTTTTTTCGTCTTGGTGGGGTAATTCTTACCCATTGTTTGACATGATGTTTGGTTGGACATGGATTCTAAAAAAATCCCCAAAAAATCCCAAAAAAAAGAAAGAAGATGCATGTTTGCGGCTGTTCCTGGATAGAAAGGGGAGAGTCTGGGGTCTAAGGGCTTAGTGAAAAAAGTGGGCGGAGCTTATTTTCTGGTTAAAAATGGGGAATGTTCTGGAAGACGCGAGAGGAAGGTACTAGGAATTGGAGGGTTATGACGTGAAATATGGGATTTTTTGAAGAAAATTTAAAAAAAAATGTAAAAAAGTTTTTTTTTATAAATATGTAATAAGTTGTGACAAGGAGCCGGCCCTGACTTCCAAATATACTTTAAAAAAAAGGACATTCGGACAAGACAGACATACAGACAGACACACAGACAGATATTGCTTAACATTGCGAATATCACTTTGAAAATTAAATCACAGGTTTTAAGAAATTTTTTTTGGAAAATTTTTGAAACGGTAATTTTTTTCAAATTATCTGGAATTCCATAAATTTTTTGAAATAACGGACTTTCAAAATAAATGAAAATAAAAAAAACTAGTGAAGGAAATAATAGAAACACATTTTTTTGTGTCGAAATTTTCGAAATCAGTGAAACGGAATAAAATTTTTGAAAATTCATAATTTATGAGATTTGTTTCTCGGTGTGCTTCAGATTCCGGATTCATTCGATTCAAAATTCAGGAATTCCAGGGACAACAAGACAAACTAAACACTAAGGAACAAAGAATCGGGCTTAAAAATGAAAAAAAAGTCGGTGTGTCCCGATGTCCGGATGTCTGTGAAAATAAATCGTTTTAAATTGTAGGAACTACTATCAAATCGTATAGTTTGAAAGCGATGTACCAAAATTTGCGTTCGATATTTTTAACATTAGAAAAGTATGAAACAGTGAAAATTGTTCTTTTTCACAAATTGTCGGTAGAGGTGGTTTCCTAAAAGATCGTTTAGCGGATTTATCGAAAATGCTTAAAACAGACTTTTCCCCCAAAGGTCAAGAGAATATCCGGACGAACAGACACACAGACTAATATACTTTTTAATGTTCTCAGAAACTCATCGTTTGATTTCTTAATCAAATTTTGAAAGATCTCTATCAGTCCTATTTTGCAATATGAAACAACGACAAAAATTTAGCGTTTTTCCTATTTCTTGAAAGTAAAAGTAAAAGCAATACTGTTCGAACTCGAATGAATGTTTCTACTGGATTACTAATTTAATCTGAGAAAAAATTGAAACAGGGAAAAAATATTATTTTCAAGAATCATGGTTATGGTCTTTTTCTGTCTTTTAGGGTTAAAAAAAGATTAAAACATAAATAAAAAAACTACTGTAGCTATAATTAGGACCCTACGAATTCATGAACAATTTTATTTATTTGAAGGCATAAAATAGCGTATTAAATATCCCAAGTTCGTAAATAGGTGGTCCATTAGAAAAAAATCTAAATAAACTATCTATGAACAATTTTCTGTTTTACGGCTTAACTAAAAATCAAAAATTCTGTTTCAAAAAAGCCCAGAAACGGGTCAAAAAACGATTTTTTTAGTGTGTAGTTCTCCAAAATTTTCCAAAAATCCCTAGTATCCGGACACACAAACACACAGACAGACATATCAAAAGCACTGAAATCTCAACATTTTTTGTGTGAACTGGCGCACCTTTAACGCGATTATAATCTTCAAAATCCACTAAAAATCGGGTAAAAAACAATCGAAAACGCGCCGAAAGGCGCCCCAGATCATTTTGAAAACCATGAAATATCAATATTTCGCAATTTAAAGAGCAATTTTAAAAATGCAACTTGTAGAATCCATATAAAAGGAGCTCATGAAATTTATGACTTAAGCTCCGCCCCTATTTGGATACCCCTAGGGGGAGAGGGGTCAAAAGGTTGACCGGAAGGAAGTAATAGCATGTTATACATGTTTTTCCACACCTCCCCCACTTTTTTTTCAAAAAAAAGTAAAAACCGGAAATGGTTTTTTTTTGAGAAATTTTCAAAATGTTCAGACAAACAGAGATACATTCAATAGATTCCAAACTACAACTAGCGCTAGAATCGTCTGGGGTGCCTGCGGCGCTAGAATTGTCTGGGGTGCCTGCGGCGCAAAAATCGTCTGGGGTGCCTGCGGCGCTAAAATCGTCTGGGGCGCCTGCGGCGCTAAAATCGTCTGGGGTGCCTGCGGCGCTAAAATCGGCTGGGGTGCCTGCGGCGCAAAAATCGTCTGGGGCGCCTGCGGCGCTAAAATCGTCTGGGGTGCCTGCGGCGCTAGAATCGTCTGGGGCGCCTGCGGCGCTAGAATCGTCTGGGGCGCCTGCGGCGCTAGAATCGTCTGGGGTGCCTGCGGCGCTGAAATCGTCAGGGGCGCCTGCGGCGCTAGAATTGTCTGGGGTTTTTGACAGGACGTAAAAAGTTTTTGGACATCCGGACACACACACATACAGACGGACACACAGATGGATGGAAAAAAGAAGTGTGTTGAGACTAAGGATAGGTAAGCTGATATCAGTGGGGGGATTTGTGTAAAACAGATATTTTTCTCTCTTTTTCTTGCTCTAATGCAAGAAAAAAAACAAAAAAGAAAAGAAACAAGAGATGGAATGAGAAAAACGTGTCGGATTACCAAGAAGGAAATTTTTGAAAAAAAAAACGAAAAAAAAATGGAAAAAGAGGGAAGGATCTCCGTTATGGAGGAGTACTGAAGAGAGGACATCCGGACAAACAGATTGACAGACAGACAGACAGAAAGTGTCAAAACTGTTTTAAAAACGAGCATTAATTGATGTGAAGATATTCGTTTTCGATTTTTGAAAATTTTGAAACGGAATTTTTTTTGTTTTTTTTTTGTTTTTTTCTTGGTTGAGACAATTTTTTTCTTGAATTTTATGAATTTTGAACAAATTAGTTCCGCACACTGTCAGTTCCCCTATTTATGTATCAATTACGGAAATATCCATCAAATATAAAAAGTTGGATTTCAGCTCAAAAGGAAAATTGAAACAGAAATTTTTTTGGCTCAAAATGAGATATTTTTTTGAATAATCTTTTGATTTTTTGGACATCTGGACACCTGGATAGACAGACAGACAAAAACCCCAAGTAAAAACCAAAAGCTGATTGAGAAAAATGTTGAAACAGAAATTTTTTCGGACAAAAATGGTTACAATAAAACGGTTTTTGGACATTCGGACGAACAGAAATAGATATGGACATCTGGATATTTGGAGACACAGACAGACAAAGAACCCAAACCTGGAATAAGATTGGTTTCAGTCCAGCCACTAACACAAACTGTTGGAATAGAATTTATAACGGGTTTTCGGACAATCGAACAAAAAAAAAGTAGGTATTGAATATTTTGGTCAGTGTAATTCAGTTTTATTTGATACAGTAATGGACATCAGGACAAACAGACAAACATTGTCAACTTAGAAGAATTGAATTGTTATGAAACTTTCAATTTCCGACTTTTAGAAGTTTTTTGGGGGTTTTTTCCTTTGAAACGTCCCAAAACTCCATAAAAACGCTTCTTTCGTTTTTATTTGTCATAAACTCACATCACTACTGGACACCCTAGACAACGTGAAGAACAAGTAAAAAACACAATAAAACATAAAAGAATGCACATAAAGAATGGGAGGAGGGGCAACCCCCTCCCATTCCTTTTTACTTGTGTGTTTTGACTTCCGGAAGTCCGGATGTCCGGACTAAAGTTCGAAAAAAAGTTTTTGTGTCTGTCTGTGTGTCTCAATATCCAGATGTAGACCAACCAGCTAATTAACCTAAGACACCTGTTATTTTATAGTGTTTCAAAAAGTTACTTCTTTAAACAAAAGAACGTGAAAAATCGTTCAGACTGTGTGTATTTTACAAGGGAAGTACACGACGAACCGAGTTGAACGTTTTCTATAAAATTGACCATAGATACTTTCGACCCTGCTGATTCTATAGCGTTTTAATAGTAAACGTTTGACGGGTCATAACTTGGTTTACGTGAGCATTTAGCAGATTTTTATTGCAGATTTGGAATCAGCAGGGTCGAAAGTATCTATGGTCAATTTTATAGAGAAAGTTCAACTCGGTCCGTCGTGTACTTCCCTTGTTAGAGAGTTTTGGGACGTTTTGAAAAAAAAACCGATGAGAAAAATAAAACTATAGAAAGCGAGAAAACGGAACTGCTTCGGACACTTTTTGACATACAGACATCCAGACATCTGGATATCCGGACAAACGTACAAACAGAAGGATATCATGGAGTGCTGGAATAATCCTAACGATACTAGTGCTCAGTCAATTAGGTTTCACAAATCTTTGAAACAGTGAAAAATAGAAATTTTCGACTATTGAGGAGGACATCAGGACAGACAGACATACAAAATATTTTTTTCAATAAAAAGGTTGCATGAACTGAAGGTATGTAAATTTGTGATTTTTTGGACATGCGGAGAAACAGAAGCCATTTTCCAATTTTAAACAAGAATAAAAGACCTTGATCGAGAGATACGGGTCAGCGACAATTCACAACCGCGACATTTCGCAAAGTTATCTGACCCACTTTTGACAAAACTAGGTTAAACTACTGCTAGTTCTATGGTAGCAAAACATCATAGTCGAGAGATGTCGCAGTTGAGAAATGAACAGTTGCGAAGTGTCCCAGTTGCGAAACCTACGTGAGTTGCGGAATGTCGGAGCCACAGAAACGGTATTTCAGTCAAATCCTCACATAGCAATATTTTCAAAATAGGTAACTATAATGAAATTATCTTGAAACAGATTAAAAAAAAACTTACAGTAATCACAAAACAATTTAAATTTGAACAATTAATCGTTTATTTTTTCTTACGGTGCCACTAATTGTCCTATAGTGAAGTCGGCTACAGTAAGATACAGTAAGCTATGCATCGAAAGTGTACCCCTTAAACTGCGTGTCTGATAATGTCAATATAATTTTCATATAATAGTGTAGATTGAGTCTAGATATTCATTTTTGTGGTTGAAACTGTATAATTGCGCTCATCGCGAATTGAACATAGTTCACGCCTACATAAATTTTTTGAAACAGTGAAAAACTGATATGACTTCAGGACATACAGAAACAGTTCTGCTCATTGTTGAATGGAATTTTGAGCTGAACTCGTTAGAGAAAGAGCAAGAGCCGGCAGTCATTTTTGTGGCTAACTAGGGAAGGCCACCGAGTCAGGTTTAGAGATATGTGACGTGACATATATCATTGAAAAGCTAAAATCATGCTGATTTCAAATATATATTCAGTTTTCGCATACTTGCAAACCGGGCCGAGACGGGCCGGCGCATGACTCGCTTCAAACTGAGTTTTATGAGCTGAAAAATATACCAAAATGTAGATCTCGACGAGCTCTATCTCCGTGACCTACTACGGGCCGGATGGCTATTCGTTAATGTGCCGCTGGCCGGGAAAAAGTGCCAAAAAGCGCGAAAATGGCCAAAAAAGCCCGGCCCGCGGCATATTAACGAATAGACATCCGGCCCGTACTAAGTCGCGGACATAGAACTCTCGCTGAGATCTACATATTGGTGTATTTTTCAACTCATAATATTCATTTTGACGCGAGTTACGAGCCGGCAAGTATGAGTTTTTGCCCTCAAGGTCTGGTATTCGAGAAAAATGAGATCAAAGTGTGAAAACCCTCAAGACGAGTGCAGCAATCGGAATATACTCAGCACTGTTTCAAAATATTCAGTCAACATGGAAATGTTTTGAAACAGGAAAATAATATTCTTGTGATGGTTGTAAAATCTGCTTGAATTCGAAATGAGTATTTCAGATCATCCAAAATCTTGAATATTTCTTTTTTTTTTGAAAAACTCTAAAGCATTATTCAACTTTCTTTTCAATAATGCTGGTCTAAAACCAAAAAGTAATATTAAATATGTTTTGAAACAGTAGAAAATTGTCTATAATGCTTTGTTTAAACTTATTCTGAACAATTCAAAGCCCTTTGTAACGGTTTTAAGACAAATAGTCCTGGAATTACTATTTTCTAGCCAAAAACCTTTTATTTTTGTGCAGAAATCAAAAAAAAAGTAGATTTTTTGTTTGAAAACAGAATTTTCCGGATCAAGGAAATTTTTTCAGTGGTCTACGTGCTCTAAATGGCTGGAAAATCTGTGTATTGATTAATGTTAGCTCAGAATTCAAAAAGATACATAAACATTTTGAAACAGTAAAAAAAAACGGTCAAAAATTGCTGTCCATTTGGCTAAAATTTGTGGATAATGTTAAATTTCTGTCTGAAAACTGACTTTTCAACATTTAAATTCAAAGTTCGTAACAATTTCAGCCGATTCAAAAATGCTCAAAAACTTTCTCTTGGAAGGACACAAAAGTGTGAAGAAGTAGGTTCCCATGGCTTATCCCCTCCCGTCTTCACTATTACCACCGCCCCATTTAAAACATGTGAGTCGTCTTATTCCGGAGGACTTCCCGGTGGGTGGGAAACACTAACTTTGAGTTTACTCTGACCTTTTCAAAAAGGAAAAATGTGGAGAAATTTTCAAGCGCTTATATCTCAAAAACGTGCATAGCTATCAAAAAGTAGTCAACTACAAAAATTATCTACATAAAATTCTGCACATTTTTGTAGTTCACCACTTTTTGATAGCTCCTCCCATTTTTGAGATATGGGAGCTCAAAGATATATCTCGGCTTAGAGAGGGGGAGAGAGCAGGAGAGACGCAGAGAAACGAGAGTGTCTAGCTTCTCTGCGTCTTTCAAGATTTGAAAGTTTTTTAGGGTTTGGTGTTTTGGGAGTTTTGAAAATATGGTTTTCGAGGTAATTTCTTTTTGAAAAAAAACTTTTTTTCAAAAGTTCACTCTTAAGCTCAAAATAGAACTAAAAATGCCGCTTTTTGTGCTCTCATGCTCTATCTGCATGCTTAAAGAATACAGGATTCAAATCAGTTTGGTGTACACTTTTCTAGATTTTATGAATTTTTTGAAACTGTTTAAAAAAATTCTGACTGTCGTGTCTTATATTATTTTGGTTTTCTAGATGTCCGGATTTACGCGAATGTTTTGACGCGACCAAGGCGCGCCAGCTATGTTATTAGTTTCAAAATTAAAAAAAAACACACGTTTTTGATTTTATTACATTTGGAAGCGTAATCGCATTATCTTGAATTACTGATCTTTAAAAAATGGGAGATTTGAAACAGAAGAAAAATTTCAAAATGTTCATTTTTGGTGGTCATTACTAGCCACTCATTCAAGGAAAAAAATGGGGCAGATTGGTGAGGAGGTCCTCGAATAATAGACCAAAAATGACGCTGGTCTCTCTCTCTCTCTCTCTTAAGTTCTATATTATAGGCGTGCGTGCCGCTAGTAATACAAAGCGGGGACACATTTTATTTTTAGGGTGGAGAGAATAGAAGTGGTGAAAGTTTAAAAATTAAGAATCGAAAAAAGTGAATTGTTCAATTAAATTAAATTCAAAAAACTCAAACAACGTGTTGAAAATAAAAAAAAGACTGAATGAGAATCCATAACACACCTCTGATATGACAAGAGTTTTGAACAGTTTGCAGGTCTAGAATTAGAATTTGTGAAATTTTCAGCAATTCAATGCGAAAAATCCCAGTTTCAAATATAAAAACGGTTGTTTTTCGTCTTTGGGTTAAAAAATATGGCTCAATAGGCAAAGAATGGTCCCAAAAAATAAAATAATGGTCCCAAGGAATTGAATGGTCCCAACCGCAAAGAATGGTCCCTCAAAATTGATACGAAAAACTTTTCATCATTCTCTTAGGCTTAGGTTTCTTAGAAGATCGGAAAACAATTGATAAATACGATTAATAACCTGTTTTGCCAATTTTTTTCCAATTTCTAAGAAACCTAAGTTTTTCGTATCAATTTTGAGGGACCGTTCTTTGCGGTTGGGACCATTTTTTGCCTATTGAGCCAAATTTTTAAACTCCACTCATATAACAAAAGTTTTGAAAAATTTGCAGGTCTAGAACTTCTTTTCTTTAATTTTCAGCTGAAATTTAATAAATTTCAGAATTAGTGAATTTTCTTCAATCTTCAATGCAAAAAATCCCAATTTCAGACATTATTTCATGTCGAAATGAGAATTTTCCATTTTTGATTTTTTTGAATATTTATCTACTGTTTCATTTCTTAAATATGTGTATCAAACAAACTCAACATATGCTTCTATATCAATTATCGTGATACAAAATTAAAAAAATATTTGAACACTTGTAAATCAAATCTGCAACATCTGCAACAGCTCAATTTTATGTTTTTCACTGTTTCAGAAATTTCCAAAAATTTTTGTATTTTTTGTTCGAGACACTTTCCTACATATTTTGTTTGTTCTAGTTGTGCTGGAAAGTGTACTAAGGTCTGTTCATGTATTCGGTTTTGCCATTGAAAAAGATGGCCGAGAAAATTTGCTCATGTGGCCTAGAAATTCGACTTTTCAAACATGAAAACTGAAAAAAAGGTCAAAAGAGAAAACGTTTGGAATTTTTTGAAACGGTGAAAAATGAGTGTTAATAATGTTGCTTGTTAAAATCAAAAGTGTTCAAAAAAAGGAGTTTGGTAAACTCCGCCCATTTTTGAGATGAAAAAATATCTCTATTACCGATGATTTCCACAAAATTCAATGATTATTATCAAAAACTGGTATAAAAGAGAAAAAGGGCGGAGTCCAATTAGGCCACGCCCCTTTCATAATTTTTCTCATAAAAATCTGTATTCAAATATAACAATTTGATTTCAAAAAAAGAATTTGATAATTATTTTTTGAAACAGATAAAAAACATTTTTTCAAAAAAATTGAAACCGAGTTCTAGAAAATGGGCGGAGCCTGCTTAAACCACGCCCATTATTCTGTTGTGTTCATTAAACCACATCCATCAGTAAGACTGTACTAATGATTTTGAATATTTTTCGAAAATTTTAGGCCCCACCCCTTTTTCAAAGAATTGTTTCATGTTTATCTAATCGTATCGAAAAAATTGTTGTAAACAATACAATTAAGAACGTTAAATTTGATATACATTTTTGGAAACAGCGAAAAAAAATTTTTCAGAAAAAAAAGTTGATTCTAGAACCTTCTCTACTCCAGAAGACGTCACACACACACACACACACACACATCGTTACCATATTCTGAAGTACCCCACCAGAAATTCTGAAGCACTTTTTTTGAGTTTTTCGTGTTGAGTTCCTTTCCCTAAAATGTTAATCCTCCCTTCCTACCCTTCCCTGAGTAAAAAAAGTGGAGGAGGAGGAATTTTTGGACTCAAAAAAGGAAATTTTTGAGGCGAAAGGGGAAAGGGAGCACTTGATGAATTGAAACAGCTTTGAAAATTCCAATTTTTGAAAAAAAAAGTGAAAAAATGGGATTAGGGAGAATGGAGATTGGTGATAAATTGGTGGGATGAGAGTTATTTATGTGAGGGCTTGGAATTGGAGACCAAAAAACTGAAAGTTACTTTTTTAGGGGGTTTATAGGGGGAAAACTTACCAAAAAACTGGTTTTCAGGTCGGTTTTTCGAGTTTCTGACTGTTTTTCCATGGTTTTTACCTCAAAAACCTCATTTTTTGAGTTTTTTTAATACCAAAAATTGTCTAAAACGACTGGAAACAAGTTTTAACCAGTCCAACTCGTCTCTGCAGCCTAACAGAACGGAATTTGTTGAAAAAATGAATTTCTCGCAGAAAAATGTCTCAAATCGCCCGAAAAAGTACGATAAAATTGCCAAAAATCAGGAAAATGTTTCAAAATCAACGAAAAAGTATGACAATTCGCAATTATAACACTCAAATCCCCATGAAGTCGAAAATTCAACTGCTGGCCGAACTTTTCGTTTTTGTGTTTCTAGGCCACGACAGATTTTTCCAAAAAAAAGTTTTTGTTACGATTTCAAAAAAATTCATATATAATTATCCAAACCCTAATATCTCAATAACCAAATACCTCCTGTTGGAAGGTCTGTGTCCGGTTGCCCGAAATACAAGGTTAGTGGACATCCGGACATCTATTAGCCGAGCAAATTCGTTACAACTGCGCCCCGCCGCAAACTAGAGAATGCAGACGCAGATTTTTTCTCGCGCCAACAATTATTTTCACAGTTTTTGACCTATTTTCACTATTTTTCGAAAGTTTTTTATGTAATTTGTTCTTAAAAACAGCGAAAATAGGTCAAAAATGGTAAAAATATTTGTTCGCGCGAGAAAAAATTCTGCGTCTCTCACCTATTCTTTCTCGTTTGCGGTGGGGCGCAGTTGTAAGAGGGGGTGGGCCGCTAATAGACAGACAGACAGACCGAAGATAATGCACAACAAACGAGTTTACAATAACCATAACATATTTAAATGGAATTTTTGAAACTGATAATTTTTTCTTCGGATTTTTTGAATTTTTTTCTAAAATGTTGGGCATCCGGACATCCAGACAGAGACAGATGAACAAATTTGAGATGCTCGGACCAAAAAAAGTAAGAAATCCGGACATCCGGACAGACAGACAGAGAAATGTCTCAAGAGTAATGAGTATTGATTGAAACAAACTTTGAATATCACCGCTTTTTAAATAAAAAATTTGAAACAGAATAATAAATTTTTTTCTGAACTTGGAAAGCGTTAAAGGATTAAAAATACTTGGTTTGTGGATATCCGGACTACTGGGCGCGCAAACAGACAGACAGAGCAGTACAAGATTACGAATAAGGTTGCAAATAGCATCAAATTTGTCATACAACTTACTTTATTTCAAAAAAATAGTGGAACAGTAGATTTTTGAGTTTTCAAAATTTTCGGATATCGAGACATCCGGAAAAACCTACAGGCAGATAGATAGGCTCAAATTTGGCAAAATGTTGAAAATATACTAAAAAAGATTTACAAGAGAGTCAAGATGATGATTATAGAATGTAACTAAGTGGACATCCGGACATCTAGACAGACAGACAGACAGATATGATGATATCGACTATCGAACGAGTTCACAACAACCCTAACAGTTTTAAATGGAATTTTTGAAACTGGCAATTTTTTTTCCAAAACTTTGGATATTACCACTAATACCATTCAAAACAACTTTTTGTTAAATTGTTAGTTTTGAAACGGGATTTTTTTTCTCAAAATGTTTGGTGAACTTTTTTTTTGATTTTTGAAAGTTCATATCTCAAAAGTGGGAGGAGCTTTTAAATAGTTGTTAACTACAAAAATGATCCTTGTAACGTTTCGCTTATAACTATTTTATTTTTAAAGATATAAACCTTTCAAAATTAAAAAAACCATAACAATTTTGAGAAAAAAGAACAAATCCTGTTTCAAAACTAACAATTTGAAACATTCAGTAATAAATTGAATACTTGTATGTGTCTGTCTATCTGTCTATGTGTTTGTCCGGTAGTTTTAGAAAAAAATTCAAAAAAAAATCCGGTTTCAAAAATTCACTTTAAAAATGTTATGGTCGTGTAAACTCGCTTCGTAATCATCACTATAGGATGATTTATATGGTTTTTTTGAAACCCTAGCGTTTATTTAATAAAAGTTTTATCAGGTTGTTATACTTATGTACATTTTTGAAACAGGAGAAGTATGTCGTTTTGTTTGTCAGAGAACTTTCGATTACTTATTTTTTAAAAAGTATTGATTTTTATTACAAACTGCATAATTTTGGACTTTTCAAGTACAAAAAAGCTCACAAAATTTTATAGCAAAACCGAAAAGGAACTGATTAATTTTATAGAAATTGAACGATTATTTCAAACTTTCTTAAAACAGAAAAACATTTTACACATTTTACTAGTTTACCACTTTTTTCTAGTTCCGCCCTTTTTTTGAGATATGACAGTTTGAAGTTGATCAGAGACGCAGAAAAGCTAGAGAGTCTCGTTGTCTGCGTATCTCCTCAACTTCAAACCGTCATATCACGCGATTGGGCGGAGCTAGCAAAAAGTCGTCAACTACAAAAATTATAAGCTTAAAATTCTGCACATTTTTGTAGTTTACCACTTTTTTCTAGCTCCGCCCCTTTTTGAGATATAACGGTTTGAAAAGATTCTAGAACAGATAATCTCAATTTTCGGTGGTTTTTAGTGGTTTTTGAAGCTATTTTTCCTCTATAAATAGGTATGACTAATTGTTCATCTCATTTTGACCCCTATTTTACTTTTTTTCAATAGAAAATAAAAAGGAACAGATAGGTAACAATTCTATTCCAACCAAAAACCACACCAAACTATTTACCCATCTATGACTAATAAAACAGGGGGGGGGAGGGACCACCACCACACATTGGAAATGGACAACACAATGGATTCATGTAAAAAGAGGAGTAATGGACGAGAGAGAGGGGGAGAGTCTGCAGACAGAAAAAGGATTTTTGGCTAGAAATTCTGGAAAATCTTTAAAAAAACTGGGTTGAAAGGGTTCTGTGACATATGCAAAAAAAAAGTGAAGCTGAAAAATTACTTGACAGAAAATTCATTTTTGAAACAGTTTTTTTTTGAAGTTCCGCCCTATTCGTATTAGCACGACCCGCTTCTTACAACCGCGCTCTACCAAAACTGAAGAAAATAGAGTGCGAAATTGAGAGACGCAGAGAAAAAGAGACAAGGGGATTTCGGTGGAGCGCAGTTGTAAGAACTGTGTCAAGCTTATATACAAAAATAAATAGAAAACGGGTTTACAAAAAATAGTAATAGCAGAACCAGTGATGTTGAAATCATTAATTTACAGAATATTTGTTTTTGAAACAGGTTTTATTTTTGTTTTTTAAGTTTTAGATTTTTAGGAGCGCCATTGAGCCACGGTTTTTAAAATGGCGGAAGACGATTTTGGCATTTTTTGTTGTAGAAAACCCCCAAAAATGGTTAAATGTGTGTTAAATTAGAGAGAAGGTTTCTGGAAAATCTAGAGAAATCGGGTTGTAAGGTTTCTCAGACATACAAAAAAAAATTGAAAACGGGTTGAAAAATAATTTGCAGCAAACAAATGATCCAGTGATGCTGAAATCATTACTTTACAGAATATTTATTTTTGAAACAGTCATTTTTTAAGTTCTACCCAATACATACTAGCACGACCCGCTTTTACAACCGCGCTCTACCGAAACCTAAGAAAATAGTGTGCGAATGTGAGAGACTCAGAGTAAAAGAGGCAAGGGTTTTTCGGTGGAGCGCAGTTGTAAGAACTGTGTCGAGCTTATATACAAAAATAAATAGAAAACGGGTTTACAAAAAATAGTAATAGCAGAACCAGTGATGTTGAAATCATTAATTTACAGAATATTTGTTTTTGAAACAGGTTTTATTTTTGTTTTTTAAGTTTTAGATTTTTAGGAGCGCCATTGAGCCACGGTTTTTAAAATGGCGGAAGACGATTTTGGCATTTTTTGTTGTAGAAAACCCCAAAAATGGTTAAATGTGTGTTAAATTAGAGAGAAGGTTTCTGGAAAATCTAGAGAAATCGGGTTGTAAGGTTTCTCAGACATACAAAAAAAAATTGAAAACGGGTTGAAAAATAATTTGCAGCAAACAAATGATCCAGTGATGCTGAAATCATTACTTTACAGAATATTTATTTTTGAAACAGTCATTTTTTAAGTTCTACCCAATACATACTAGCACGACCCGCTTTTTACAACCGCGCTCTACCGAAACCTAAGAAAATAGTGTGCGAATGTGAGAGACTCAGAGTAAAAGAGGCAAGGGTTTTTCGGTGGAGCGCAGTTGTAAGAACTGTGTCGAGCTTATATACAAAAATAAATAGAAAACGGGTTTACAAAAAATAGTAATAGCAGAACCAGTGATGTTGAAATCATTAATTTACAGAATATTTGTTTTTGAAACAGGTTTTATTTTTGTTTTTTAAGTTTTAGATTTTTAGGAGCGCCATTGAGCCACGGTTTTTAAAATGGCGGAAGACGATTTTGGCATTTTTTGTTGTAGAAAACCCCAAAAATGGTTAAATGTGTGTTAAATTAGAGAGAAGGTTTCTGGAAAATCTAGAGAAATCGGGTTGTAAGGTTTCTCAGACATACAAAAAAAAATTGAAAACGGGTTGAAAAATAATTTGCAGCAAACAAATGATCCAGTGATGCTGAAATCATTACTTTACAGAATATTTATTTTTGAAACAGTCATTTTTTAAGTTCTACCCAATACATACTAGCACGACCCGCTTTTTACAACCGCGCTCTACCGAAACCTAAGAAAATAGTGTGCGAATGTGAGAGACTCAGAGTAAAAGAGGCAAGGGTTTTTCGGTGGAGCGCAGTTGTAAGAACTGTGTCGAGCTTATATACAAAAATAAATAGAAAACGGGTTGAAATATCATCATAGCTGAACCAGTGATGCTGGAAACATTACTTTACAGAATATTTATTTTTGAAACAGTTATTTTATTTTTTTAAATTCTAGATTTTCAGCAGCGCCATTGAGCGGACCACGGTTTTTGAAATGGTGAAGAGAATGATTTTGGCAAAATTTTGTTGTAAAAAGACCTAAAAAACTGGTTAAAATTCGTTTTTATGGTAAAAACTGATAGCTTTGCTGCAAAAAACTGCGAAAAACATCAGTAAATTCGAATATGCTGTAGAATTGCTAGTTTGACGGCTCATAACTCGGTCTACGTGAACATTTCGCTGATTTTTCTTGCAGTTTTGGAATCAGCAGGGTGGAAAGTACCAGGGGTCCAATTTTTAGAAAAAGTTCAACTCGCCTCGTCATGAACTTCCCTTGTAAAATGATAGAAGGCGAAATTCCGCTCAACACTAACGCTACAGTAACCCAGCCATTGTAGAATTCAAGGGATTCGTTTCTGAAAATTTTTGATAAAGCTCATTGTCCAAACATAAACTATTCCCAAATTTGAGAAATCTGGAAACTTTGAAACAGTGATTCTTTTTCACATGAACCATTTTTTGAGCACATGCGTTGCAGTGTTTGCAAATAAAATTGAATCTCAGGTTTTTAAAAATAAGCATCGATGGGTAAAGGAAACGGTGAATGTGGATATTTTTTTCAGGAGCAAAAACTATTGAAACAACTTTTGAAGTAAAAATACCTTTAAAAAATATTCAGCATGAAGAATAAATGTGATCAACACCTTTCAGTATTCAGCAATATTTTGAAAGTTTTGAAACAGGAAATGATCAATGGTTCTCTGAATAGTAAAGTTTCCTCCATACCCTCTGGAGTTCCACAAGGTACTGTAGCCGGCCCTCTCCTCTTTCTTGTCTTTATTAACGATCTCCTGCTTTCTCTTCCTTCCAGCATACACTTTGCCGCTTTTGCGGATGATATCAAGCTCTATTCTCACGACCCTATTCTTTTGCAAACTGGTATCGATATTGTATCCAAATGGGCCTCTGCTAACGCTCTCCCTCTTGCTCACACGAAAACTACTCTTCTACGGCTCGGTTCCAAAAACCCGGGTCATCTTTATAACATTGACTCCATCCCCATTACTGAATCTTCAGTAGTACGGGATTTAGGATTGTTAACCGATTCACACTTGAAATTTGATAGCCATATCGCCAAAACTTCTTCATTAGCTATCCTACGCTGCAGCCAACTACTCAAGTCATTCCGATCTCGTTCCCTTCCTCTCTACAAGCACCTATTCAACACCTATGTTCTTCCAGTTCTCGAATATTGCTCTTCTGTTTACTCTCCGTCTCCCTCTAGCATCCTCTCCCATAAACTTGAAAAACCTCTTCGATTGTTTACCAGAAAGGTTCTTCAAAGGTGTAACATACACTATACCTCCTATCTAAATCGTCTCGAGATTCTTGACTTATACTCCCTCCGTCACCGTCGCCTTAAATCACAATTAATTCTACTTTATAAAATCATTTGCGGCGCTACTTTTTCCCTGAAATCCAGGCATATGTCAGACTGTCCAACTCTAACAGACGCCCCATGACTCTCATTTGCACTAGGCCTCAAGTTAATGACTTTTTCTCTTCCACAATCCCTATCTGGAATTCCATCACATCTAATTGCCCCGAATTTCTTGCACCCGGTAAATTCATCTCCCTCCTTGAACAATCCATTAACCGGTTATAATTATGAGCTTTCTTACCCCCATGTGTTATATCGCCCCCTCCCACTCGCCCCATTCTATCTTAACTGTCAGTCTTATTTGGTTTTTAATTTATCTACCCTCAACCCTACCTTGCCATTATGATCCTCTTTTTTTATACATTGTTCCCCCACCCCTACCCGGTCTTTCGCCTCGTGAGGGGCTTGATCAGGTCTCAAGTGTTAACTATTGATTTTTTTCCTTCGTGTCAATAAATTTAAATTTAAATTTAAATGATAAAAAAGTTATCAGATGCAAAAAAGCTCAGATGTAAGGTCCGAAACAATCAGATTCGAATTTTTCCGAATTGAATGAGTCGCGTTGCGTGCGCGTCGCGGTTTTATTGAAAGATACGATAAATTCACATATTTTCAGCGTATGCCTCCCACTGCTGTCGAAAAGTACTGTTTCAAAAGTTTCTGAAATTGAAAACTAGGTAGATACTCATAATAGGTAATCGAATCTCGCATCCAAGTTGTTTTCATGAGATTTGAAAACTATTTTGTTTTAAACATACCCAATACAATTTTTTTTATGATAGAGAAGACATGTTATGTATGTTAAAGCAAAATAACAAAACCTCTTGGTTAATACTGTTCTTAAACTTTTCAAAAGCGTTTTGGAAAATTTTGAAACAGCGATTTCAAAGAATTTTCTACTTTTTCAAATCACGGAAATGTACTAATGTAGTATTTTAGTTGATATATCATAAGTAAATTAATTAAATTATCCTTTTGTAGATGAACGGTCTCATAAAACTGATAATATTCGGTAGTAATCCACACAGTAATGATACAATAGACTTCAGTTCGGAAATGGATGAACTAATCGATAAAAATTGTTTGAAAAGTCTAGAAAATTCACTTTTGAAACAGAACATTTTATGCGCTCATATGTACTAAATTTAATTTTCTCACAATTAAATATTTTGTAAAATGTTTGAAATAAGCTCTAGCTGTACGATACAATAGTTAATGAACAGATTCAAAACGGGTTTTTGGGTAATTTTGAAACAAAAATAGTTACTGTTTCAAAATTATTTTAATTCAAATCTTGAAAAAAGCGAAAATATTCATTCTACCATAATCTGTTCAAAATTGTTCAGAACCACCAGTTCCATTTCTTGATAACTCAATGAATATGTCATGTTGACTACAGTAAAACTACAGTAATCAATGATGAACATATTTTGAAGGTCTGAATTTCAATGAGTGCCAATACGATTAAATTCCCTAGTTCAATTACCATTACTAATTCATTTAAAATTTAACTAAGAGCTTGGGAAACAGTGAAAATTATGAGCAAAGTTTTGAGCTCTGAACTTTATTAACTTTAGATTAATTTCGTTATTAAGTCTGTCTCAGATGTTACAATGACTGTATCCCTCTGTGTAATCTGTTAGCTGAACATTCTCATCCAAAATGACATTTTAATAAAAATATAATGAATAACCAACAGCCACAGCAATCACTTTCATATTTGGTATTATTTGAAAAGCTATTGAAACAGTGAACAGTTATAAAACATTTGTTTTTTATAATTCACTGTTTCTAAATTTTTCAAAAATTCTGTTCAAAAAATTAAATCAGGAGGCGGAAAGCTGCAATATGTTCAAAGTACTTCTAACTACTTCAAAGAAGGCATAATAAATCTTGAAACGGAGAAAAATAAGTACATAAAAATTAAAAATACCACTGTTTCAAAATTTCGATTTCCGGTTACTCAGTTTGCGTACAGTAATGCAATGTGTGTGTGATTAAAAGCGAAAAGTCATCTAAATATGTAATCTTATAAATATGTAAGTTGCGTACGCGTCGCGGTTTTATTGAAATATATTTTGTGTTTCAAAAGTTTCTGAATCTGAAAACTAGGTAGACACTCATAATAAGTAATCGGATCTCGCATCCAATTTGTTTTCATGGGTTTCTGAAAATGATCTTGTTTTTGAAATATCCGGCGGGAGCCTATTATAAGTTGTTCAATTCTGTGAATTTTGAAACCAACATTTTCCTATTCATCACTTCACAACTTGTTACAACGACAACACAGTAACTGCTTAGAATCAAATGCTAGTGCAGGAATCACGATTTATTTGGAAAAATTCACTGTTTCAAAATTTTCAAAAACGGAGTTTTGGAAATGGTTGAATCGTTTTAATACTTGGATAATTAAAAACAATATTGAACAACTGTAGCCTTTTTGACAAAAGATGACTGGGTTACTGTAGTTTTACAATAATACATTTCAATTCATGGCTGAAATCCTAAAAATTTAAACCAAAAAAATTGCATTTTTTCACAGAAAATAATAAGTTTGTTCTGTAACAAGATTCCATATATAATAAAATCATTGTTTTCCATACATGTCAACGGGCCGGCTCGTAACTCGCGTCAAAATGAATATTATGAGCTGAAAAATATACCAAAATGTAGATCTCGGCAAGTTCTATGTCCAGGACCTACTACGGGCCGGATGGATATTCGTTAATGTGCCGCGGGCCGGGAAAAAGTGCCAAAAAATGCCAAAATGGCCAAAAAAGCCATTCTAGCCCGGCCCGCGGCACATTAACGAATAGCCATCCGTCCCGTAGTAGGTCACGTACATAGAACTCGCCGAGATCTACATTTTGGTATATTTTTCAGCTCATAATGTTGCGTTTAAAGCGAGTTACGCCCCGGCCCGTGTCGGCCCGTTTCGGCCCGGTTTGCAAGTATGGTGAATATTTTCAAAAAAAAAATAATAATTCACTGTTTCTAAATTATTCAAAATTCAGTTACAATTCTGATAGGCATTCTGATTAGCATCCCTAATTTTTTAAAACTAAATTAAAATCAAACCAGAATGTAAAGTACTTCTAACCAGACTTGTCAAAAATCGGGCCGGCCCGCCGGGCCAAGTCGGCCCGGCCCGGCCCGTGACAAGTCTGCTTCTAAAAAAGCAATTAAATCAAAAATTCATTTTAACGACTATAGGATAAAATGTTTCCAAAAAACTCAAATTGTTTCCAGCTTCAAAATAAAACTGAAAGTATTGTGGCTTTTTACAAATGATATGTGATTGATACGTTTCATATGTTCTGGATAACTCTAGTAAAATTGCTACTCTACAGTTACCACGACTGATTTAGTACTGTAGGCTAGTTATATTAGTTTGCCTACAGTAATTTACAAAAGTCTTACTGTAGCTACAGAATTCCGAACAGCTTTTGCTTTTCACTGAAAGATAAACGTCAAAAGGAATTGAAAGCAAATTTGAATTTCTCTTCTCTGTTATAATACATTTTAAAACAGAAATTTTTTTGTAAATCTCTGTTTCAAATCTTTAATTCTTGGTTGCTCGGTTTGCGTACAGTAATGCTAACTAGGGACCTAGACAAGTCTTCCGAAATCTCCTTGAAAATGTCTCTTTTTCTTTGAGTCTCTCAATTTCACACACTATTTTCTTAGGTTCCTGTAGAGCGCGGTTGTAAGAAGCGTGTCGTGCTAATAAATAATGCGACTAACTAAAAATCTCATATCTAAAATTCTGAGTTTAGAGGATTAGGACGGCACGTTTCTTACAACCGCGATCTACCGAAACCGAAGGAAATTGTGTGCGAAATTGAGAGACTCCGAGAAAAAGAGACATTTTATCAAACGCACTTCGGTAGAGCACAATTGTAAGAACTGTTCCGAATAATATTTTTTCCCTAAAAGTCTCTGTTTCAAAATGGTGAAAAATGAATTCAGCATTGATAAAACCATGTTTCATGACGATTGGCCGCAACACCACTTTTAATAAATATTATCTCATTCCTACAATATACTTCTAAAGATTCATCATTTCCCAAAAATAAATACATTTATCTATTATCTGATAAGTTTTGTAAAATATTTCTTGTTCCAACAAGATGGAAACTAAGTTGACAAATTATTTATACAATAATTTGATTTATAATAAGTATTTTATGTAAAATTTTCGCTGTTTCAACAATACTCGAAACTATTTAACCACAATATTTTTGCACTCCCAAAATTTCTACTGTTGGTAAGTTTCTATAGTGTTCTTTAAAAAACTGAGGCTACAGTAGTCTTCTAAGGATACGTGCAGTTACATATGGATACCATATCATTGGTACTTTACATTCAAATTCAATTTATTCGATTTCGATAACCAAAAATTACTGTTACAAGACAAAAATGAAAATAAGGACAGAGTGAAACTGTAGTTAGTTCAAGAAACTAGAACGGAATGCGGTTTTTGAAATGGCAAATGGCTAAATAAAATGTAAAGACGGTTTTCGCCTTATTTTGTTGTAAAAAACCCTAAAATGGTAAAATTTGTGTTAAATTCAGTTTTTGATAGCTTTGCTGCAAAAAACCTCAAAAACTAGTAAATTGGAACACATTTTTCAAGCTGATTCTGTAGTAAACTTACTATTTCAAAAAACTGGTTTGTTATGTGAGATTGAAGAAATTTACTACTATATGAGCTTTGGATTCAACCAGAATTGCAAAATTTTTAAAATCTACAGTAACCAGGGGTCACTATAGAGATGATCGCTAATGTCCTGATTTTCTGGCCTAACTCCCCGCATTTCGAGGTTCTAGGCCATATCAGTCACACGATTTGGTTCTGTTTATGCATGCAAATTAGTTAGTTAATTACCATAATTATATTAGTATAAAATCAGAAGACCGTCACATTGACACCAAACATGAAGTATCTTATTCTAATTTCTGTCATTTTCCTATCCGTTTCCTGTTGTTTGAAAACAAAGAACTCGGTGGTCTGCGAGTGTTCAGATATCCGAGATCTAATTATCCGACACGATAATCCAAGTATGTTTTTGAATCTACAATCAGCGAAAAGCTTATTTCAGATGCCTCCGATTTTATTTACTCGGAAGGCGCCGGATGTGAGAGGAATATTACTTGTGGTTATAATATAATCACTTATGCCAGAATGTGGTGGAATCAGACTGAAATTGTTAATGATGATAGACGACTTGACTGGCCGCCGTTGGGGGTAAGTTAACTATCGCTTCCGTTTGAAATATTATAGCTTTAACCATTTCAGCTCCTTTATTCAATAAAGGGTGCCGGCTCTGAAACAATAGGAAAACCTGTGAATATATTCTCATTTTTTGGAATTGTTTGTGAAGACGGTGAATGGTATGTTACAAAATATCCATTCGGCGTGACCTATAGGTCAAAAAACAATTTGCCACAGCGTGTTGGGGAAAATGGAGAAGTGGACGGTCTGAAGTCACTTATTTATGTTATTGCATGGTAAGACGTTTAAGTTAAAAAAAAATAATTATATTTATCAGCGAGCCACCGGCTGAATCTGCATAACCTATGTTACTTTCACTGCTAAAGAAGAAATATTTTCATAATTCTGGTGTTCAAATTGTGTTTGGAAGCTAACAAAAGTTCAGTTAAATCTAAAACTGTTTCAAAATAAAAATGAAGTACTGTGCCCTTTTTACAACTGATAGGAAAAATACAAAATTACTGTTTCAAGACAAAAATGAATATTAGGACATCGAAAAACTGTAGTAAGCGAATTATACTCCACGCGATTATCAGATTTAAATAATTTTTTTTATTTCTAACTATTTTTTGGCTTTTTAGGCAACGACTTGCTAAAAAGAATGATCTCCACTGTTTCAAAACAAATATATATATCTATATATATACAGGATTCTGTAATAAACTTTTTCAAAAAACTGATTAGTCAAAAAAATAAGGTTTTTTAGGTAACAGTTTTTTAAAAGATCTAACAATTTTTTTCCGTACATTACTACTTTAAAAATTTTCTGGTACACTACATAGTTACAGTAACGGCGGAAAAAGTAATAATTGCTTTTCCAAGTACATATTTTTTCTTTTTGAATCAATGTAACTGGACATTTTAAAAATTTACAGTTTCACAAGATTTTGTTGTATAAAGCATACTTGCAAACCGGGCCGGTCCGTAACTCGCTTCAAACTGAGTTTTGTGAGCTGAAAAATATACCAAAATGTAGATCTCGGCAAGTTCTATGTCCAGGACCTACTACGGGCCGGATGGCTATTCGTTAATGTGCCGCGGGCCGGGAAAAAGTGCCAAAAAATGCCAAAATGGCCAAAAAAGCCATTCTAGCCCGGCCCGCGGCACATTAACGAATAGCCATCCGTCCCGTAGTAGGTCACGTACATAGAACTCGCCGAGATCTACATTTTGATATATTTTTCAGCTCATAATGTTGAGTTTGAAGCGAGTTACGGGCCGGCCCGTGTCGGCCCGTTTCGGCCCGGTTTGCAAGTATGGAAAAAAGTTATTAGTGTTTAGTTGTCCGTAATTATTTGGTTCAAAACAGTTCTATTTGTATGATAGCTTACATCGAATTTCAAAAAAAGTGCCAAATTGAAAAAATTATGAAAATGTTTCCTAATGGATGTACCTAATGCATGTATTAAAAAGTGGCAATGAAGAATCGTCCCTGTCAATATTTTTCAGTATCACTTCACACTTTGATTTTATTCTTGAATCAGTAAAACAAAATTCAGTTATTGCAGTTGCTGACTCGTTTTGCATTAGAACATTTCAGTTGACCTTTTTTTGCAGCAATTTGTAGTCAAAAAGTTACTGTTTCAAGTTTCATCAAAAAGTTATTAATTTTCTAATTCTCTCAGTATCACAATTAAAGTTCGTTTTACAGGTTCAGAGAGAATTCACAGTAAGTATTAGTGGGAAAATCAAAAAAAGGTCGCATGCAAAGCGATAAAAAGGGCGAATTGAGTTGCTCTTCGCTCAAGAATTTTGATGAATAGAAAATTATCAAGATTTAAAGTAAAGTATGTATATCATTGAGTTGCTCTGTTACAGTGAACAGTCATCAGGAAATTTTGAAACAGCAAAAAAAACGGTTTGAAATAATAGTTTTTGAGACTTTTAGAACATTCGGACTCCACATGAATTTACTGTTCCCAATTTTCTACGAAAAGACATATATTTTGTGCTTATTGCTGTCAATATACAAACGAATCAAAACGTTGAAACTTTTAAAAATGTCAAGATCTAAAATTGTTCCTGCTTCAATATCTAAATATCTTTAATTCAAAAAAATTTCACTATTCTTAGCAAATTTTTCAAAAACGTTTAGTTTTTACTAGCTTTGCACAGTTCTTTCAACTGCGCTCCACCGATATCCCCTGTCTCTTTTTCTCTGCGTCTCTCAATGTTGCACACAATTTTCTAGGGTTTCGGTGGAGCGCGGGTGTAAAAAGCGTGTTGATAGACTATCTCAAGCAGGAATTCCACTGGATTGGAAATGATTTTCAAAAACATTTACTGTTTCAGATTTATTTGTAAAAATATTCAACTTTTTTTTAAATACAGATTGTGGATAACACAATAATTGAAAACCTAAAACATCGATTATTGTTGAAATGAAAAATGTTTGCTGTTTCAAATTAAACAGATTAATTTTAATATAGAGTTGATTCCTCAATTCACAAAACGCAATCAATTTGCTCTATTCTAAAAAAAGATGATTTTTTGGGCATTATGAATTTTATAAGCTCTTCTGAATTCTGCTCCGATAAGAGACAGTTATTTTATATTTGCCTCTTTTTGTGGATATCGTTCATAATTTTCCCTGTTTCAGAACAGTATCTTTCTGAAATTTTAAAAACCTTCCTTTAATCATGTCGTTTTCAACGTTGCATCTAAAACCTAAAACCTAAAAATTATGTACCTAAGCATCTGGACATGCTGAAACACAGATAACACCGATAAACTGACATGAACGCTTTGAAACAAAAAAGTTAAATTTTTCTCTATGTTGAAATATATCTATTGAGTTACTAGTTGCTTCTAATTCTTATTTGTTGTTCAAAAAATATTTGATGCATAGAAAATTAATTTGCAATATAATTCAAGCGATGTCTTGTTTTTCACACCATTTTCCAAATTGGAAAGAAAATTAGAGAGTAGTAAGTGGAAGACGTAGGAGCCGTTTGAATGTTAGCAACAAAAAGAAAAATTGTCGAATTGAGTTTGTAAAATTAGAGTTGTAAATGCTCTGAAAACAGAAATTATATCAACAAGTCGATGGAAAGTTTCATGGGGAACATACTAAAGTGAACTGACTAGGGAAAGCCTCCAGGTGACCGTGGAGTTTTGGAACGTGGTATATATCATTGGAAAGCTGAAAAAAGGCTGATTCCAAATGTGTATTCAGTTTTTGCCCTCTACGCCTGGTATTTGAGAAAAACGAGGTCAAAGTTTGGAAAAATGACTAAATCTTGCAAAAAATTCCAAACCTATTTTGTGTTAGAAAGGCAATAATTCACTATTTTTCCGAACTTTGACCTTGTTTTTTTGAATACCAGGCCTCGAGGGCAAAAACTGAATATATGTTTGGAATCAGCGTTTTCTCAGCTTTCTAGTGATATAGGTCACGTACTATAACTCCACGGTCACTCGGAGGCCTTCCCTAGTTAGTTAGACACGCTTAACAAAAATTCCCTGCATCAAAATTTCTAAATTAATTCAGCTTAACACCAACAAAATGTTAATGTGATCTTCTTTCTTCTAGAATACATGAAAAATTTGAGATTACTGTACGAAAACTTTAGGTGATTTTGAAAGACATAACGTGATTGAATTACACTGTTTTGAAAAAGTTGACTGGAATTTTTGAAACAGGAAAATTTTTTTTTTGAAACAAAAAAGCTAACTACTATTTCAAGAATAGTACAATAATTTTATAATCAGGATTCCATCTAGTGAGAATGTCTTTAAAGTATTTTATTATCTGATTTTTATCATCAATTCTGTTCATGGGTTTTTAAAAATTTTACCGTGTGTTAGCTTTACAGTATTTTAACAATTTTATCGTCGGTTTGACTATATGCGGATTATTCGATAATTGTTGATTTATAATTGTCACTGAAATTAAGAAAATTATGAAACAGAACAATTTATTTTTATTGCAACAAAAAGTGAATTACTGTTTCAAGAATATCACAATAAGCTCATAATCAGAATCCCATCTAGTGCTATGTATCTCTCGGTTCCTGTATCATATGATCGGAATTATGAAAGCTACAGTAATCCTACAGTCATAGAATTAAAGGCTAATGAGAGGGAAGGTGTTATACTACTTCTTTATTGGAAAACTTGAAACAGGGAACGTTCAAAATTTGAAAATATATTATTTCAGTGTGTAAGACTGGTAGGATCTCAATTTTAATTTTAAAAAAAGTACTGTTTCAGCCAGAAAATGAAATATTGGTCAGAAGAAAATAGTTGTTTCTAATAACGTTTGTTTAACAATTTTCAGTTTATCTTTTTGAAAATTAAGAATTCAATAAAAAAGAATGAACAGTAATTAAAACAAAATTTTTCAATAATGCAAAAGATTGAAGCAGTGAATAATATTACCAGTTTTCCGTAATAACAATGAGAAAATGTTTCAAAAAATATATAAAATTGAATTAGATAAAATGTGGCATCCATTCAGTTTCAATTATGATAAAGCTCTAAAAAAAGGATACTTATTATACTATAACATATCCCCCGATATCGTAACAAAAATTCTCTGTTTCAAAATCTTAGAAAATTATTTCAGTGTAACATTCACAAAATGTTGGTTGGGAGTTTTTCGCAACTGATTTTCAGATAACTACAAGGGAATTTTCAGATTTTTTCCGTGTTTCTACGTCGGTTAGTCACGTTCTTTGGCTTTCAGGATCTTTTCGGTTACTGTAGCTATTTCCAGTTTATATATATATAACACATATCATTACTAATAGACGCTATGTCATTAAATTACACTGTTTTTTAAAACTTAGCTGGAACTTTTGAAACAGGAAAATTATGTATTTGACAAAAAGTGACACACTGAAAATTAACTGTTTCAGAATAATTGTTTCATCAACATTGTGTAAAATTATTTGATTCATAAACCTGACTTACGGCTCCATTCTAGACTCGATACTGAGATTCAAATACTATAGAGAAGTAGTGATATCACTCCATTACTAGCCAAGATAGCTATTTTTTTGAAAAACCTGAAACAGGAAATTTTTAGAAGACTACAATGATGAACAGTACTGTTTCGAGCGAAACAAAAATTGACTTGAGACGTTAAGGTGTTAATGGGCTCGTGTCAAACTTAGAGTATGAGCAAATCGAGGTCTTTTGAATTATTTCAGAAAAAGAAAAATCGAATATTAATAAAACCTTTATCAAAATAATGCAACGAGGGCCGGACAGACGCAGGGTTTCTTTTTTTGTCAAATTTCTCTATTTTTCAATGATTTGCAATTGTAAAACTTATGATTTGACAAGTAAAAAAAAGTCTTTCATAAACACAAATTCTCTGTTTCAAAAACTTCCAAATTATTTCAGCCTGACATACACAAAATGTTAAAGTGGATTTTTTTGATCTGCTATCAATTTTTTGATTACTGTATAAAAACTTTGAGTGTTTTTGAAATACGCGATCCCATTAAATTCCACAGTTTTGAAAAGTTTCACTAGAATTTTTGAAACAGAAAGTTATGTATTAGACAAAAAGAGAAAAACTGAAAATTAACTGTTTCAAAATGTTTGTTTCATCCGAACTGTGTAAAATTACTTGATTCATACAGACGAATTATGGGAAAACTGATTCAAATACTTATCATGGTATGAGATATTAGAGAAGTGCGATCACTCCTTCCCTAGCCAAGACTGTTTTTTTTTGAAAAACCTGAAACAGGAAATTTTTTAGAAGACTACAAAAATGAACAGTGATGCTTCAACCAAAACAGAAATTGGCTTCAGACGTTAAGGTGTTAATGGGCTCGTGTCAAACTTAGAGTATGAGCAAATCGAGGTCTTTTGAAATATTTCAGAAAAAGGAAAAATCAATTTTTAATTGAAACATTATCGAAATAATGCAACGAGGGCCGGACAGACGCAGAGTTTCTTTTTTGTCAAATTTCTCTATTTTTCAATGATTTTCAATTGTTAGACTTATGATTTGACAAGTAAAAAAATCTTTCATAAACAAAAATTCTCTGTTTCAAAAACTTCCAAATTATTTCAGCTTAGCATCCACAAAACTGTTAATGTAAAGTTTTTCAGACTTCTTTGAAATATTTTGATTACTATAAAATTTTTTAGTGTTTTTAAAAGACGCAATGCCATTAAATTACACTGTTTTTAAAAATTTAACTAGAATTTTTGAAATAGTAAATTATTTTACAAAAAGTGACAAACTGAAAATTAACTGTTTCAGAATGTAAGTTTCATCAAAACTGTGTAAAAATACTTGATTCATATGTATTGAACATTAATAACTGCCAAAAACTGATTTAATTACAAAATTACGACACCACCCTACCGCAATCAAGAGAGAGAGAGAGTGGCGGTAAGAGACGCGGAGTATTTATCTCAATTTTTTCAATTTTTTCATGGTTTTCTATTTTCATTGAGAAATAATCATAGATTTCCACCAAGCTCTTCCAAATTGTGGTAACTGTACGGCCAATGCCAAAAAATAGAAAAAATTAGTAAACTTACTTTAGTTAAAGTGATAGCCGACCCGATATTTTTAAAAAACACTCTGCGTATCTAGCCGACCGACACTCTCTCGTTGGCGATGGAGCGCAATTGTGAGAGAGGGGTGGACTGACGATAAACCTTAATGAACTTCTTTAAATACGGAGGTAGGTTTTAGAAATTTTTGAAACAGAAAATTTTCAGAAGTCTATTACAACCACCCAGGTAGAAGGAGTACTGTAGCATTTCCAAATACCATTTTTGAATGCACTATTATTTCAGTTTTATTGAATTGATACACAGCAAATAATCTTAATTTTTTTCTTTCTGTTTCACCAAAATCTGAAACAAAATCTCAATTACAATTGGATTAGTCGTAAACGCGTTCAAATACTAGCTTTTTATAATTATTTTAGGAATTATTCAGAATTCGATGATATATCAAAAATCAAAAAGGAGTCGAGGGAAATATTAGCACGATTCGCTTTTTACAACCGCGCTCCACCGGAAACAAAGAAAATTTGGTGCACAAATGAGAGACTCAGAGAAAAAGAGACATTTCTCAAGGGGATTTCAGTGGAGCGCAGTTATAACAACTGTGCCAAGCTAATATATTCAGTTAAAAGGCAACGGAAGGATCGGACTCTTTAAAAACCGTCTAATGATGACCTCTCTTCAATGATACAATTGAGAAACATTTAATACTTTTAATTTTTCATGTTTTGTACCAAAAAATTGCTGTTTCAAAAAGTTATAAATTTATTTAATTATTTGATTTTTTATTGCCAATGCTGAGGAAGAACATTTTAACAATCTTTCTGATTTCAACGAGAAAGGAATATTGTAATTTATAGTTATCACTGAAGTTAAGAAAACAATGAAACAGTGTGGAAATTATTTTCTGAACCAAAAAATAATTACTGTTTTAAAAACATCACAACAATTTCATAATCAGAATTCAAACTAGTGCGATATAGCTAGGTGTTCCTTTATCTATAAAATCATACAGCATTTCTACAGTAACCGACAGTAACACTATTGCTCTTTGCGAGTCATAAAAACTACAGTAACCCTAGAGTCTTAGAAGTGAAAGTGAATAAATTGCTAAACGAATAAATAAAACGATTAGGAGCATTTTTACACTCCTTTCTTCATTGGAAAACTTGAAACAGGAAAAATGTTAAAGTGGAAAATACATTATTTCAGTGTGTAACACTGGTCGGTTCTCAATTTATTTACAAAACGCTACTGTTTGAGCCAAAAAAAATGAATATCGGTCATTTGTTGATTTTTAATTTTTTTTTTCATTTAAACTACAATACTCCAGTCGAATTGATGTTCATACTGGTTTTAAAACAGAGTATTCATTTCCAAAAATTTCTGTTTCAATGTTTGTAAAAATCAAATAATATTTGTGTTTGTGACTGGATATTTGCAGTCCGCTCCGCTTCACACAAACCGCTTAATTTTTGTCATTTTTAATTTTTGTCGTAGGTATTAACTCGGCACATTTCTTATATCTGCGCTCTACCAATATTTCCTTGAAAAATGTCTCTTTTTCTCTGACTCTCTCAATTTCGCACACAATTTTCTCCGGTTTCGATAGAGCGCGGTTGTAAGAAGCGTGTCGTGATATAACTACTATTATCGGAACAAATAGATTTCAAACAGTGAAAAATATCTTACTGTTTCAAAAATTTAAATTAAACAGTCCAGAGCAATCAGTGCCAGTTAGCTAAAAATGTTTTTTCAAACATACAGGGGATTTCGATAAAATAAGTATTTTGTTTGACATTCTATTTTTTTGCGGTCATAAAAATGATAGTTTGATTTTTTTTCTGTTTCAAAAGTCTTTATGCTGAATTCTTACTGAATATGATTAATAATAATGTAGCCAATCAAGGAATCGTATTGTCGAAATAATAAAGTTCCGACATTTTTTACCGACGCGTGTTTGCGGACTCAGTGCTAATTTCAATAATTTTGCACTAAGTCCGCAAACACGCGTCGGTAAAAAATGTCGGAACTTTATTATTTCGATAATATGTCATGATGAAAAAAAAACAAAAATATCGCTAGTTTTAACTGAATATTGACGTTTCAAAATATTGTGAAAATTTCAAACTTTTAGGAGAAAAAGATTATAAAACATACTGTACTCTATAAACTTGGCATTGCTTTTGTCAGATTCGCTGTTTCAAGATGGTTTTCTAAATTTGAAATTACAGTAAGGCTACATTAAGACGGTAACTTTTCTTATTGAATGACGGAAGAATAACAAAAAAACTCATTGTTTTCTTTCTGTTCAATAATGTTTATGTTTAAATTGTGTTTTTAATGTAATTAATGTAATTAATTTGTAATGTAATGTAATTGTAATGTAATTAATATAATGTAATGTAATTAATGTAATTAAAATTACATAAAACTTGAAGCGGAAAACTGATATTTAAAAATGACTTAAATTCTTGAGGCAAATTATCATTTTAATATTTAATTTTGTCTGTGAGGTTATGTATATACACCGACAATTATAAATAGAAATTGTTTGACAACTTTCGAACGATTTTGAAACAGCAATGAGGTGTTTAAAATCCGAAGCAATCAAACAATAACCTTTTAAAGTATTCTGGATACCGTGTTACAATAACTAGACAGCGGTAGTTTTGATTCAATAATAATTCATTTTTCCATTTTATATAGAAAACCTACTGTTTCAAAATGTTCTCTTCATAATTATAGCTTTTTTGATAGTTAGTCATATAATTTCCGTAAAAGAATTGAAAGTGAGCCAAGAGAGCAGGACATTAATAACAATCAGCAAAAATTAAACTGTTTCAAAGGTTTTTTCGAAATATTTTCAACAACAGTTAAGTCTCATTAAATGCCTAATTTGTGTATTTTTAAAACTGCTGACCACGGAAAAGTAACCTTAGACTCGTAAATTGACACTAAAATTACTTAAGATACAATCATCAATTCAAGATTATAGTGAAAAAATGCAAAAACATTTTCTGAAAATATTGAAACAGTATTCTTACAAGTTTTTCGTTTATGAAATTACGGTTTCATTAAATTCGTTAAAGAAATCAACTTATCTTTTTTTTGATAAATCATCCATGGAACAGTCATTCACTAACAAAATAGAATTTAGATATGTGGACACACAGACGGACATTCATCGTGTTTTGAACCTAACGGATAGTGTGATAAGACAATTAGGGCTAATTAGGGATAGCTCACTAATTAGTATAGAATCAACCTAAGTACTAAACTTTTTTCGAAACATTACTTGTTTTATAACCTTTTAAAAAAATGTAACTGTTTCTTTAATTTCTGAAAACCGTACAATTATGTTTCTGTTTAAATTATGTTTAGTTACATAACAACTTGAAACGGAATACTGATTTTTTTAATGTTCCAATTTTTCAAGGCTCATTATCATTCTAATATTTAAATTTTTCTGTGACGTTATGTGTGTACGTGTGAGTATCCGAAGGAGAGTATATACATCGACAATTATTAATAGATATTTTTTTGACAACTTTCGAACGGTTTTGAAACAGCAATGAGGTGTTCAAATTTTGAAGCACACAAAACAACTTTTTTAAGTGTTTCGGATAAAGTACTATTATAACTGGTAGTTTTGATTTGAAAATAATCATTTTTCCATTATATATTGAAAATGTACTGTTTCAAAATGTTCTTTTCAAAATTATAGCTTTTTTGATAGTTAGTCAAATAATTTCCGTAAAAGAATTGAAAGCGAGCCTAGAGAGCACTAGAGTGTCGAATCGCGAGACGATTCCAGCTGATTCCAGCATATTCTCGCAATCGTCTCGTTTCGTTTCGTCTCGTTTTGTCCAGCATAAAGTTCAGCATTTTCTCGTTCAGCATAGTTCAGTTACAGCATATTCCAGCACGTTTTAATTATTTTTCATTTCAGCATAATTTCTTGCTGAACATTGCGAGAATCTCGCGAGACGGACGTGTTTTCATTTCCTGTGAGAAAAATAGAAAAATATATTCAAAATTATTATCTCAGTGACCTTTCATTGTGAATCAAGCACATTCTTTCCTCATTTTGAATTTTTTCACAGGTCATCATGGTTCTAACAATATTGATTTTCAAAATTTTAAAAATTCATTTTGTAAAAATCTGTATGAAACATTGGATAAAAACGTCAAAATTATATTTATTCGTGAGGATGAAGGGTCATTTTTGTCTCGCGAGATTCTCGCAATGTTCAGCAAGAAATTATGCGGGAATGAGAAATAAATTAAACGTGCTGGAATATGCTGTAACTGAACTATGCTGAACTGAACTTTTGCTGAACTATGCTGAACGAGAATATGCTGAACTTTATGCTGGACAAAACGAGACAAAACGAGACGAGAATATGCTGGATTCAGCTGGAATTCTCGCAAAGTGCTGTAACTGATTCTCGCGAGACGACACTCTAGAGAGCACGGAATTTATCACAATCAGCAAAAATTGTACTGTTTCAAAGTTTTTCAAAATATTTGAACAGTTTAGACTTATTCAATGCCTAATTTGTGCATTTTTAAAACTGCTGACCACGGACAGTAACCTAAGACTCGTAAATCGACACAAAAATTACTTGAGATACAATAAGCAATTCAGGATTATAGTGAAAAAATGCAAAAACTTTTTCTGGAAATATTGAAACAGTATTCTCACAAATTTTTCGTTTTTAAAATTACCGTTCCATCAGTTTTGTTAAAAAACTCAACTTATCTTTTTTTTGATAAATCTGTCAATTCACTTCCACAGTAACAAAATAAAGTTTAGATATGTGAACACACGGACATTCATCGTGTTTTGAACCTAACGGATGGTGTGATAAGACAATTAGGGCTAATTAGGGAATACCTCACTAATTAGTCTAGAATCAACCGAAATACAAAAATTATTTTTAGAAAACACAAATTTTTTATAACATATTTGAAAATGTTCCTGTTTCTCTTATTTCTGAAAACCGAACAATTTTTTGCGTTGTTTTGTTGGGAATGTCATTCTTTCACTTGTTGCCCCTCATCTCTCACTTTCACACACCCTTCGAATGGTCTCGTGAGGGACTCATTCTCAGCCTCTCGCCCCATTTACTGATAATTTTCAATAAGAATAAATACAATACAATGGTTGTCTAATCCATAGTAAGTGCGTGATATTGTGAATGAATATGAATTCCATTGTACTCTACAGTAACCATAGTCATGATTTCTACAAATTTTGCATAAATGTACTGTTTCAATACATTTTATGAAGAGCCTAATTGTTTTGGTCTGATAATAATGGATTCACACTTCGATTTCAGCAAGATATTCAAGGGTTTCTGATGTATTCGGACCTAAAAACGTCAAAACTGAAAAAGCATTTTTGTAAAAGGTACAGACGTTAAAAATGGGCGGAGCTTCATAGTGTTTATGAAAGATTTCTCTGTTTCAATTTTTTTGAAATACCCTTGAATTGTATGGAAAAACAGTTTTATGATTTTCCGGAAGTTTTTTAACGAAAAAAAAAATTCAGCTGTTTTTCCCTACATTAGCAAAAATCTTAATTAGTTTTTTAGCTCAAGAGCGAAAGTTTGGAAATTTTCATTAAAATTGGAGTAAATACAAGTTTCAGGCATTTTCTTCCGATAAATTACTTGAGTATCTCTATTCTTATAATATGAAACAATTCTGGAACCGCATTTTTTTCATCGCTTGACTGAAATTCTAAGAAAAAAACGTCCTGTTTCAGAAAGACATGTTGAATAGGAGAAATCGCAGATGTATTGATAAGATTGTCGCATCATTATCTTTTTTGAACAGAAATTACTGAAATAGCAGTATTTTTCACATATTTATTAACAAGGGAAGTACATGACGGACCGAGTTGAACTTTTTCTATAAATTTGACCATAGATACTTTCGACCCTGCTGATTCCAAATCTGCATTAAAATCTGCTAAATCACGTGAACCGAGTTATGACTCGTCAAACTTTTCAATTTGTTCACGTTCTTAACCTTTTCACGTTTTCATCGACACTTGTACTGTAGAAGCGCAAGTTTGACGGGTCATAACTCAGTTCACGCGAGCATTTAGCAGATTTTTATTGCAGATTTGGAATCAGCAGGGTTGAAAGTACCTGGTGTCCAATTTTTAGAAAAAGTTCAACTCACCTCGTCATGAACTTCCCTTGTAAGTGCAACAAGATTTTGTTTCAAAATATTTTCAAAGGTCTTACCGATTTTTTTCGCCAATGATGAGGTTATCCGACATATAATTAGGAATTCAATTTTTCTGTACAAGGAAAGCTCGCCCCGCCTTAAATTAAAGACTGAAAAATCAAAAATGTTCACTGTTTCGAAAAAATACTATTGGAAAAAAGGAATTTTGATTTTCAATACACGGAGACAATTTTGGTTATCATAATAAAAAAATATCTGCTTAACTAATATCTGAATGTTTCCCGTTTTAAAACTGATACAACTCACTTTTTCCTATTGTAAGCGACAGATGTTACTGTAAGATTACATTTCAAATTCGACAGTATTTCACATATTACAGTGTTGCTACAGTAATCTTCTAACTGGTTTTTTTTACATTATTGACAATAGTCGAACATTAAGTTGACAACTATTTTGACAAACTTTGAAACAGGAAATCTTATTAAAAACATGGAAAAAAACTAGTTCCGTTTCGAAAACTTGAAAATCATGTCAAAAATAACTTATCACTGCAAAAGTTAGAAAAATCTGTTAAATATAGTGTTGAAACCGTAAAAAATGAGTTATTGTCGGATGGACTACTGTAAGATTCTGTTTCACAAATTAGAAAAAATAGAAACTAATCGAAATTGTTGTTCAGTATTCTTAAAAAGGTAGTAGATAACAAAAATCTAATTCAAGAATGGTTTGAAAAGCTATTCGAATTTTGAGAAAATATTATTAAACATTTTAAATCTTTTATATAATTCAAATTAGTGTGTTCAAAACTGAAGAGCGAAGTGTAAAGATTTTTTTTCTGTTTCAGAAACATAATTCAAATTTTCAGAAAAATATTCAACTTAATGACTTGTTTAAAAACAACCATTCTCATATATAAAACAAATGTGGGCGCTGTTTGTGTCTGTTTTCAGGAAGACCGTGAAACTTTTGAGAAGTTGAAAGAAAAACCAAGTGTCCAATCAAAAAAATCGACACATTACAAACATTTGCAATATTTTTGAAACAGATATTTTTTTTCTCAATACTGAAAAATCAAATCCTACCGTTTCAAAAATTCTTTAAATACAACTCGTGTTTCACTTCATACAATGCAATGTTGTTGAAATCAATAATTTAGATTACAGTATTTCACCTACAGTACTTACAGTCATTGGTTAATCAGTCATAAATCTCTGAGAAACAATTTGATAATTATGGAGGTAGAATTGAGCCAAAAAGTTATAAAATTTGTTCATACAATAGATAAATAGCATTTCCAACTGTGCTCTACCGAAATTCTCTTGAAAAAGTCTTTTACCCAATTTTTTAAATTTTGGCAAATAATAATAACCGTTCTAAGTAAAGATCAATCGACTTAACAGTTAAAATTGTTTTTGATAGTTTTGAAACAGTGAAAAGTTGAAACAAAATAGTTCTAATACCCACTAATCGACGAAAATCATTTTGTTTCTTTTTTACTATTACAGATTTTGAAATACTTGAGGCAATCTTAACAAATAGTATTGAGACGTGCCAATTTACATCAACGACAAACATTATCTTTTGGATATTTTAGTGGGGACCTCGAACTGGGAGTAGAATTTAAAAAACTGTAAAATCCAGATCCTAACAATAGAAAAATGACTTTAAATGTTTTTATTTGGTACGGATTATCTACACGCATCTTACAACAACGCTCTAAAGAAACCAAAGAAAATTGTGTGCGAAATTGAGAGATTCAGAGATAAAGAGACATTTTTCAAGAGGGTTTTGGTTGAGACATGTCGTGCTAATAGTATTACAGAACTTTTCGAAACTAGCTCTCTGATACCGTGTCGGATTTCCAGTTAAGTTTTACAAAAATTACTGTTTCGTTAATTTTCAAAAGCTTTTACTCCAATATGCAATTTTGCTAGCTCTCTCGATATCGTGATATTGAAATCATTTCTACAACTTTTAGTTTCATTTCTCAGATAACGTACCTGATTTTGATTTTCAGTTCCACAGAAGTTTACTGTTTCTCATTTCCTTCTAAAACCCTCAGAAATATTTTATGAAAGTAATATACCTATGTTCGTCCATAGTATCTAATTTAGAATATGAGAGTAACAGAACGAGGAGAACACTACCAACTTTACTCACGTAAATGGCCAAAGCCATATTGCTCTTGAAGTTAGACTTCTTCAGAGGTGCCGTAGTTGGCGGGACCGGAGCTAGAAGACTTCAATCGGATACAAAAAACTGTAGAATAATGAGCCAAAAAATCAAAATGTTTTTTAAAAATGTTTAAAAACACGAATCATTCAGTATTACAGAACTTTTAAAAGCACGTCTGAGACTGTATCTTGTCTTCAGTTCTACAAAAATTACTGTTTTGTAAATTTTCAAAAGCTTTTACTCCAATATGCAATTTTGTTGGTACGTTTTTATCCGAACTTCTCCGAAAACCAAAAAACGCTCTTTTCAAACAATATTACAACTTTTAATCCCAGTTCTCTAATCATGTATCTGATTTTGATTTTCAGTACTACAGAAGTTTACTGTTTCTCATTTCCTTCTAAAATCCTCAGAAATATTTTATGAAAGTGATATACCTTTCATCCATAGTGTCAAATAATCAGAGTATGAGAGTAACTCACGTGATTGACCAAAAATCTGTTGCACTTGGTTTGGCTTTTCCGGGCGTACTGTAGGTGGTGGTCATCGGAGTTAGAAGACTTCATCCGTCGGCACTATTTGTAGGAATCCGTCAAGTCATCGAAAAACACGGTTGAACGGCACAGACTACAACTTCTGAAAAATTTCCTCCTTTTATCCACAAGAATGTAGGGTAGATCTTTATCGAAAGGTCAGGAGGACACGTTCAAAATGATAGTATTGGTTTAAACTTGGTTGGTCACTGGTCACGTTTCACGCAGTTGTTATAATTCTTTTTTTTTTCATGTTTCTTGGTTTGAGGAAATGTGTGAGTCTGGCAATGGACCAGGCTTGATAATCAAGGTCGTGAAGAAATGTTCTGTTTTAAATCCCACTTTTTTTTGTAAATTGGAAACTACTCTGTAATGTTCTAGGACTGCTAACTCATTTGATGCAAGGTAATGATACTCACTACGTTGTTAAAATGAAAAATTATACTGTTTCATGATTTCAACTATTGCAATTTGATGAGGTTCAGTGGTGATGAGGTATTGAATAGTTGTAGTAAAAGCATAGTGCAGTCGGAGTTATAAAAAAATGTCTCAGTTTCAAAACTTTTTCATAAAAGATTGGAGTTTACGTATTTCGGTAATTGATTTATGTGAATTACTGGAACACAGGGTTTTCATAGTAGCTTAACGGTTGCAGTTGCCATCAATTGTTTTTTGAATGAATTGGAATTAATACTTGCAACCGGGCCGAGTCCGGGCCGTGGGCGGGTTTTAGAATAACTCGCTTCAAAATGAAAATTAGAAGTCGATCAACCTGTCGAATTGTAGATCTCGGTGAGCTCTACTCAATGCTATTTTCATTTTCACTGTGTGCTTAGTGAGAGCCGCAGTACAATTCATTTAGTGCCCGGGTCGTGATTCAAGACCCGGCTGTTCACGGCCCGGCCACTAAATGGATTGTACTGCGGCCTTCACTAAACTCACAGTGAAGATGGAAATAGATTTAAGTAGAGCTCACCGAGATCTACAATTTGACAGGTTAATCGACTCATAGTTTTTATTTTGAAACAAGTTATTCTAAAAACCCGCCCACAACCCGGACTCCGCTCGGTATGATAATTCCAATGAATTAGAATAAGAAAAATTCAGAACATTTACGTCTTCGTCTGGCCTAACAAAATGCGTTATCTTTCTGCAACCGCATACCTACTTATTTATCATAATAACTCCAAATAATATTCCTTCTGTTTCAAAAATTTCCAAATCGCAGTTTCAGTCATTGATATGTAGTAGATGGGATACATATTAACCGCGTACAGTTCTAACAACTACATCGAATTGCCGTTCTCAATTTTGCAGAAAGATTTTTGTAGTTTCGGCAGAGCGCGGTTGTAAGACGTGTGTCGTGATAATAGACTGAAGAATTGTTTAGTTTTTTTTTTGTAAGCTGGCAACTATTCTTTAATGTCTGAATTACTTGGGCTTGCTAACTTATTTGATGTAAGGTAATAACCACTGCTCTGCTAACCACCAATAGCGTATGGAAGAGCTAAAGTAAAAGAATATTGAAGCCAAAATGATAAAAAATTGTTCCAGTTTCAAAGTTTCTTGGTAAAAATGTATGTTCGTGTGTTTCAGTTATTGAAGTACTAGTGCTAGAGCGCCATCCGAAAAAGTTCTTTATTTCTTGTTCTGCAGAAAACAGGCACTTTGACATTAAAATAAGGTTACAGTAAAGAAGAAGAAATCAATTTCAAAGATGTGATATTCACAACAATATTTTTTGAAACAGTTCTGTTTAGAGCGATTTTATTGTTATTTCAAGAGAGTTCGAATTAAGTTGCAGTAATTGTATTTCCAGGATATAAATATATCTATTGTTAACAGTGAGTCGGTTGGGAAAGAACGAACGGAAATATGCAACGAACCAAAAAAGTAAACACGGGTACTAGCTTTAGTGTATTTTGAAACAGAACATTTTCAGGCTCAAGAAACATCATTGAGCCCAGATAGACAGAGAAGAAAAACGAATCAGTAAATTTCAGTTTTATTGGAAAATGTGAAGAGCATTTTCTATAATAATTTTGAATGAAATATCACTACCTTTTAAGATTGAAAAAAATTCTGTTTCTGAATAAAAATGTGAGGGTTATTGGTGTTTGTTATTTGATAACAATGCTATTCAACATCATTTTTGCTTCACTTTTTTGAAAACGTGAATTCGGTGAGAAACTGTGAACTCTAATGACCCAAAAGCAACAATACCGTAATTCTAATTTGAATGGTTAACTGAGAACAAGAGTTAACGAAAAATGTTTTCTATAATTTTTGAAACGGAGAAAAAAGTAATTATCTTTCAAAATGAAGATATTCCAACGGTAGCCAGAAGTCAAAAGATAATTTCTAAGTTTTTTTTCAAACTGAGAGACTTTGGAGCTCATCAAAAAGATTTGACTTCAAAAGTAAATAATTTGGAACAGCGTATAATATTTTCCAGTTATAGAAATTAGTTACAGTTTCAAACGTTGTTAATTTAAAAAAAAAAGTTTCCGCTTTTTGGAAACTTTTTTTAACCTGCGTATTATATTGAAAGCTAGTTTTTTTGTTGTAAGAACTCGTGATATTAAAAAGAATAGTGGAATCAAAAAACATGAACAATTGTGGAATTGTAATACGAAAATGCATTTACAATTAGCACTGAATCTTTAAAATCATAATTAAAATGTTTTTGAAACAGTATTTCTTTTAAAAAAACAGAGAGTTATCTTTCAAACTTTTAGGAAAATTTCCAAGTAGCAAGTGAAAAACAATTGTTGTTCTGTAGTCGGAAAATATTCAATTACAGTATTCCAGTACCAGAGGTCCTTTTAGGACTACTATTGGTTCCCGAGCACTTGCCCGGGGGTGTTAAATGTGCATGGAATTTGTTCGGATTGGTCTCGTAGTTTAAAGCATGAAAAACCATAGCGAAAAATCATAAAATCCTAGTAAAATACGTTTTTCATCCATTTAACCAACCCGAAGTAATTCCAACAATAAAATATCGTCATAGATCAACGTAGAATCGTATGTTTTATCTAGCTGACTGGATTTGGAGCTCATCAGAAAGTTTCAGCTTTAGTAGGGAACAATTTGAAACATAAAGTTCAATCATTCAATGCGCTCATTCGAATTCTATGTCAGAAAGTTTTGTTTTAATCTAAAAAAGTTACTGTTCCTAAACTTCCAAATATAAAAAACGAGTTTACTCACTGTGTTTTGTTTTGGTGTAGGTGTTTCAAAAAATTCAAAATTTCAAAAGAATTTCAATTCTTCATCCCGGTCCACCCAGTGATGCTACAATGAAAACTGTAAAAATAGCTACAGTACACCTATAAGATAAAAATCGTGACATACATGTCAACGGACACAACGTTTGGATAACTTTTTATAAATAATTATTAAAACAGAAAATTCTCAGTAGTCACGATAAAATTATAACACTGTTTCACACTTTTTATGTATTTTACTGGCAAACAGTAGTCAGTATAATGGGAATGCATTCGTTCATTTTTATTACGAAAAACTTTGAAATAGTGATTGATAAAGGAATACAAGACACGGAAAAAATCACGAAGCACCTAGACAGATGGATATAAATATTCAAATATGTCTTTGAAACAGTATATTTTGTTATTTAGGACAAGCTTTCTTGTTTTAAAATACTGCTATTAGTGAAAATGACAACTAGTGAAATCTGTTACCAAAAAAATGATGGAAACTGTAGGCTAGCAGACATCCGGACTGATAGATCATTCACAGATGCTTCTGAGATTTCTTACCAATACTAATATTAACATTCTACTTCGTCACGTCAATGATACTTACTAACTTTTAGCATTTAGAGTCATCAATCTCCAAATTTTGAAACAGTATTTTTTAAATTTAGAAAAATTGAAAAATGTACTGTTTCAAAATTTGTGGAAGACATTTTCAAATAATATTATTAACATTGAGTGGTAGGAATATGATAGTCAATAAAAAATATTGCTCACAAATGGGAATCGTATTTGAAAATAATTTCACTAAATTTGAGTTCTGATTACAAGGCGTAAATATGAAAATGCGACTACTCTGCCAGATTCAAAAAAATTGTGAAAAGAGTAACATCGTTCTTCGAAAACACTATGTAACTTATGAACAAAATATTATTTCAAGGTTCACAGCTAATCTATATCTGGAATAGTTAAAGTTCTGAGGTCAACTTATTCCTTGAAACATAAACGATAATATAAGACATCTAAAGACAGTACAGGATATAATAGAGTGCATCGATTAGTTTCTAACTTCCAATAATTTTAATGATCATTTTTGGAAACAGTAATAATAAATTTTCACATAATTTTTTGATAAATTGTTTTGGTAGTTTCAGAAAACAATATGACTTACCGTATTTCTGCTATTATTGATATAACCCCCGCTTAGCAGTTGTTTGTTTCTTGCTTTTGGATTGATCTAACTGCAAAATAATAAAATGAATTGTGAAAAACTTAAGATATTAAAAAGACTTGTGGAAAGAAAAAAAATTGAAAAATTGGTGGACTTTTAAAAAATATTATGATACCCGACTCTTTAGAACCATAATTGAAATAATATTGAAACGGGAATTTTCAACAAACAAAAAAATATTACTGTTTCGATAGAGATTTGTTTTAGAAAGACTGATGTTTTTACAATAAGCTCGATAATAATGGAAGAGAACCGGAAAAATTCTTTTAGGTTTCAGTGAAGCGCGTTTACCACAAATCTGGGGGACTTTGAAGTTCATCAAAAAGTTTCTGCTTCAAAAGTGAACAATTTGAAACAGCGTATAATTACTTTCCATTGACACAAATTAGTTGCTGTTTCAAACATTTTTGTTGAGAATTAAGTTTAAAATTACAAATACTGATAGCCCATCTAAAAGTATAGAACAATGTTTCCGGAAAACACCCGCAGCTCGACATAAGCATCCAACCAATATTCCACCATGGTGTTAATTTTCCTAATTTCCCAATCCAACCAATAGTTTGTGAAACCCAATAATTTTAATGCTCATTTTTGGAAACAGTAATAATTAAATTTCATATTATTTTTAACACTTACAGTATTTCTGCCGATATTGATGTTTTTCGTTTGTGTGCCCCATTCTTCTGGTTTGATCTTCCTGCAAAATAATAATGAAAAAATTGTGTAATGAAAAAAAATTGGTGGAAAGGGAAGGAAAGAAAAATCGCTGTGTTTTCAACTGCTCGGCAGAAACCCGCATCAGGCGCGCAGCAATCCAGCAGCAGGCAAGCGTAGAGTGCGTGCCTGATGCGGTGGTGTTGCGGTACTGTAGCGTACGTGTTGCGGAAAGGTCACTGTTGTGCTGCTCTGGCGCTGCTAAAATTAGGCCGCTGCCGCTTTTGCTATATTTTATTGAAACGAAAACAGTGTATTGTTAAATTAAATTCATTTACAAACCTTAAATACAACTACATATATATAAATCTGAACATAGTACAATTCACGAAAATGTATAAATATGTGAAAAAACAGTACAATTTATGAATAATTTTTCAATGATGTTGCGTTCAGCTTTCTTTGAAATCCTCGTCGTTTCCTACGGTACAAATTTCTGAAAAAAAGACGTAAGACTTGTTTAGAGAATTGAGAAAATCTCACCTTTTCATTTTTCCTGAAATCCTATTATGCTCGACTGGCGGTGATGTTGTCTTTTTTGTAGTTGAGGGCTGAAATATGATTTTTTGTTTCTTAGACACACGTATTGTTCTTCCAATAAACGGGTAAAATTATTTTCATAAAATAAATCCGGAGAAAACATTGGTATGAAAAACAGGAAAATAGGAGAAAAGTGAATAAAAACATAAGTTTACGGAACTGAAAAAAATGGAGCGTACTTGCTGAATGTTGCCTAGGTGCTGCTGAAGAGCAGCGGATCTGCTGCTGCAGTGTTGCGGATATGCTGCCGCATCCTAGTTGCGGCACACGTGCTGCCGACGCGTTTCAGAAAACGAAAAGCGTGTGAGTGATGCGTTCCTGATGCTGCAGTGCTGCGCGCCTGATGCTCAACGTGTAAATGTTGCGTGCCTGATGCGGGTTTCTGCCGAGTGTGTTTACAATAGACACTAAATCTTTGAAAGCATAATTAAAATAATTTTGAAACGGGTATCTTCAACAAACAAGAAAAAATATTACTGTTTAAATAGAGATTTGTTTTACAAAAGCTGATGTTTCTACAATAAATTCGAGATTATTAGAAGAGGACCGGAAAAATCTTTTAGATTTCAGTGAAGCGCGTTCATCACAAATCAAATATAGTATAAAGGAATGGAGAATAGATGAGGAGCATATAAACTTTGTGAATTTTGTTTAAAATGGATTTTGAAACGGCGAAATTTTTTATTTGCTAACCATGATATCTTCAAAAAATAATTTGTCTGTTTCAAAAAAATTCAAAATCGCAGTTTTAGTCTTTTATAAGTACTAACAAAGACGTTATGTTAACTTATAATAGATCAGTTTATTTTTCCCTCATTGTCCTACTGTAGTCTTACTGTAGGACCTTATTGGAAGTTTAGAGTTGTAAATGAATTATTATGAGATAATTGCTTTTGAAATGTTTAGTTTTTTTGTTCATATGGAATTGAAACAGTTAAAAAGTATATTGTGACTACGGCTCTACAGTAACCGAGTAAATAAATGAACTACTGTTTCAAAAATTTCTGAAATTCCAGTAACTTTTCCAATCGGGAATGCTAGATCATATGCATAATTCTCAGACAGACAACAAAAAAAGTATACCAATTTTGCATATTTGGACGGAATATCACAACACACTATCCAATATTCCGACATCCGGATAAACAGAACACATCAGGCCACACAGTAGTACATATTCAAAATACGAACATTTTCAAAGCAAAACGTGTTCTTTCAGATTTTTGATGATCCACAAAAAATTGAAGGAAATGGGTAAAAATTACTGTTTCAATTAAAAAAAATAAAGATTTGAAGGTTTTTGGCTACGATGAAGATTTTGCTTGAACTAATCGTTTTTTTTCTGTTTCAAGATTTTGACACATGTTTTTGGCATTGTGATTTTGAAGATAAATCATGCATTGGGGGAAAAAAGTTCAAAAAAGAGAAGTGATAGTTCACCAGCAGATGCCTAGAAAAAGTGATTTGAATTAAAATGTTCTGTTTCAACAACTACCAAAATTGTGAGATTTTGCAAGGTCCTGAAATTTCAAGTCGTAAAGTCTAATTTTTAATGTATGACTAGTTTTTTATTGAATTCAGAAGTATAGTAATTCTTTTCCAAACTTCGAACCGGGCCAAGTCTGTTTTTTGCAAGTCTACTGTTTCAAAAATGTTATTTAAATTTCAGTTTTTTTAGTCATCCCAATTCTGGTTCAGTGTTGAGAAAAAATAATGATAAAGTCTGATTGGTGCCAATTTAAAAACTTCTACAAAAATTAGTTTTCTGGTGCGTTTTTTATGCGTAACCAAAGAAAAAATTCGGCTGAACATGCTAACTGTTAAACTATTGAACTCAGGTACAACTTGAAACAGTAAGTTTAGAATGTTAAGATAATTTAATTTAAAATTCCTATGAAAAGTTGGAATTCTCGGTTAAAAATATTTAAAGTGGATATAAAAGAATGGTTTCCAAAACTGATCAACTTACCTAATGTTTCTTAAAAATGTTTGGTTTTTGCTGAAACAGCGAAATTTTTCAAATTGCAGGAATTTTGGAACCGTGTCAGTATGAAGCAATTATCCTACAACAAATGGAATATAGAATGTTTCAATTTTGAAAAAAATAGTAAATGCTGATGTTTATGACAACAAAAATTAGTTTAAAAAAAGCTATGCAAAAATTGGTTGCACACTAGCCAGCCTATTAGTGGAATATAGTTTCAAAAAAATGAAGAAATTGGTTGAAACAGCGAAAAGTATAACTTTTCAAAAAAGAATTTCGGATAAACCAGCTAAAGCTCCAGCACGACTTTTATTGTTCGGTTGTTAGCAGTAAAATCGGAAACAGTAGTCTGACAAGGGAAGTACACGACGAACCGAGTTGAACTTTTTTTATAAATTTGACCATAGATACTTTCGACCCTGCTGATTCCAAATCTGCAATAAAAATCTGCTAAATGCTCACGTAAACCAAGTTATGACCCGTCAAACTTTTCAATTTGTTCACTTGTACTGTAGAAGCGTAAGTTTGACGGGTCATAACTTGGTTTACGTGAGCATTTAGCAGATTTTTATTGCAGATTTGAAATCAGCAGGGTCGAAAGTATCTATGGTCAAATTTATAGAAAAAGCTCAACTCGGTCCGTCGTGTACGTCCCTTGTTAGGTGGATTATCCTGAATTCCGTGGAATATTCGAAATATTTAACAATTGAATTTAAAAATAACTTGAAACAGTTAGTTTAGAATTTCACTAATTCAGAGGGATGTTAAAGATTTGTATAGAAAATATTTTTCAGTTCCATCGATTTGATTGAGACGTTTCAAAACCAGATCATTTTATTTGAAAGTGAATTTGTTTTTAGAAGCAATTTCAAAACCAGCACGCACCGAAGATGAGAATCGAGAACAAACTATTGACAATTTTTGAAACAGTAAGCTTATTTAGTAACTGTCCTACATACCAATCTATAATGATAGGATGTCTAATGTGTAAACAAACAAACGGATTAGAGATGAAAATCACTAAGTTTTTTTAAAATTTTTTTTGAAACAGTAAAATTTCCTAGACATTTTCGAAGTTTCCATTTTAGCATAAGAAAATGTGACTGCACATGTAAAAGAACATCTTGAAACAGTAAAATCGAGCAGTTGTTCGCTTTCTTGTCAATTAGAAATTTGAAGAATCAAACTGGGGACGGTTTAACAGATCGAATACATGAATTTGGAGTAGAGATACGTTTGAAATGGGAAACATTTTTTGAATACTATAATTTGATTAGAAAATTGAATAGACAGTTTAAAATTCTGATTGAAATTGGAACTCACGGTTTAAATTTTTTAAATTAGTTATTAACTTCCCTAGTGTTTCTTAAAAATGATATATTTTACCTGAAACAGTGAAAATATTTTTCTGTTTTAGCAAACTTTGGAGCAATGTCAGTATGAAGCAATTATCCTACAACAAATGGAATATAGAATGTTTTAATGTCTAAAAAAAATAGTAAATTCTAAAAATAGCTATGCAAAAATTGGTTGCGCACTAGCCAGTGGAATATAGTTTCAAAAAAATGAAGAAATTGGTTGAAACAGCGAAAAGTATAACTTTTCAAAAAAATAATTTCGAATAAACCAGTTAAAGCTTCAGTACATCTTTTATTGTTTGGATGTGATCATTAAATTCTGAAACAGTAGTCTTACAAGGGAAGTTCTTGAGGAGAGGAACTGAACTTTTTCTGAAAATTGGACCCCTGGTACTTTCGACCCTTCCGATTCTACAGCACAAGTGTCGATGAAAACGTGAAAAGCTTAACCACATAAACAAATTGAAAAGTTTGACGGGTCATAACTCGGTGCACGTGAGCATTTCGCTGATTTCTCTTGCATTTTTGGAAACAGCAGGGTCAAAAGTACCAGGGGTCCAATTTTTAGAAAAAGTTCAACTCGCCTCGTCATGATCTTCCCTTGTTAAACATGTCTGATAGAAATAGTGGTTCCATCAAATCCAAAAATTAAACTGAACTATTTAGAATGTTTTGAAACAGTCTAAAAAAGTTAAGAAAAAATGTTTCGAGTCTTAATGACCAGCAGATCCTTAATAGCAGAGCTAATATCATTTCACGTTTCACAATAAGTATTTGTCATTTGACAAAGCAACGAGTAGTGGAAAATTAGGAAAAAGTTTTCAAATTTTTATGAAACAGTGGTAAAAATGCTTATCCGACTGGACTCTCATATGTCTGTCTGTCTGTGTTTCCGGAATCCGGATGTCCAATTCTCCTCGAAAATCTTGCACTCTTATACACAGGGTGCTTAAAACCACTGAAATTATATTTTTGCTTGCATAATTGGACTACACAGTCTAATGGAAATACCAAATTTGCTTCGTTTATTAAAAAAATTGAAACAGTAAAGATTTCGAAATTGTTGAAAACCTAAAAGTGATGGTATTAAAATCATGTAAGCTAAATTGTTACTTCGGTCGATTACTGTTCCAATTTTCACTGTGACCTGAAGCATTTTTTTGGAAACAGTGAACATTTTGAAAATCGACATGAACATATTACGGCTAGAAAGTGTGAAAACGATGTGCAGGTACCAAAAACTGTTATTGTTTCGAGATTTTCAGAAACAGTACGAATCAGTGATACTGAGATGTTTCATCCGTGGTAATCGTGACCAAATGCATTACTATAGTAACATTGTAAGAGTTATTAACACGACACGCGTCTAACAACCACGCTCTAAAGAAACCGAAGGAAATAGTGTGCGAAATTGAGAGACTCAGAGAAAAAGAGACATGTTGAGAGAACTGTAACAAGATAATGTTGTCCTGATACCCGGAATTTATAATTCTCCAATAAACAAAAAACTCCTGATGGCCTAGAATAACAATTTTACAAAAACTAGTCCATTTTTTGAAAAATATCAGAAAAGTAATTTTCTCAAATTGAAGGCAAAGAGGACGCATCAAATACTAAAAACCCGAGAAAGTCTTCGAAATCATTTGAAACGTAAAAAAGCTTTGAAGTACAGTTTGCCGAAATTCAAAGTAGTTGATAATCAAAATTCAAAAAATTTGAAATTTTTATGAAACAGTAACGAAAAATCTTTCAGACACAGTTACAGTTCCGATATACTTTTGCTAGATGTCTCTCTGTCTGTCTGTCTGTCTGTCTGTATGTCCGGATGCCTAACAAGAAAAGCTCGAATTCCAAAAAAAAAACGTTAACGTCTTCTGGAAGACGACGTCTCCAATTTTTTTTTGTTTTTCTCCAGAAGACATGTCAACTGACTTGACGAATTGAATGAGTGGAACGGCAAGAATATTTATGTGTGTATGGAAAACGGGAACACGAAGACAAAGAAAACTTCAAAATGGAGATTCCGACTAGAAATATGTATTTTGAGAGCAAAAATTGGGTGGTATGTGTGTCCGTGGAAATCCGGACACACAGACAAACTGACGGATGGAAATATGTCTGTCTGGATGTCTGTAGGTCCAGATGTCCGGAATCCGGATGTCAAAGTATCAAAAACTTGCTCAGATAATTAACTGTTTCAGAAAAATGTCATTTCTTGAAATTATCCTTATGAACTTGATGAGTTTGACAATAAAGCACGATTTTCTACTAAAAATAGACTTTCAGACACACAGACAGACGTGTTAACTGAACAATGTTACATTTTTAATTCCATATTATTGAAGATATAACATTTTATGTTACATTTCCGAAAAAAAATCTGTTTCTAGTGAAAATCAAAACTAGAAGCATTTTCCAAAAATTTTATTCATGGTACGTTTTTATGGACATCTAGACCTTCGGACACACACAGGTACCGACTTATTTTGGTTGCGAGGTACATACATACTTCCAATGTTTTCTAATTCAAAAATTTAGTGGAGATTTGATAGTTTTTGGTCATGTTGCTATAACAATAATTGAATATTTTCCGGATATTTGACAACATCGTATTCAACTATTTCTGTTACCTTATATTTTATATAAACTGCAACTGAATTTGTGAAGATTTACCACAGCATTTGTAGACTTACGAAGTCTTAAACCTTTTCACACAAGCTTGTGTAGGTTTACGGCAATCTGTGTAGATTTACGAAAGTTTTTTTTGAAAAATGAAATTTTCAGACTAATCATGAGTTAATAAAAAGTAAATGAGTGTACGTCTGTGTTAAAAACCAGTAGTGTGATACTCATTTTTCTTGAATTCTTAAGACAATTACTGTTCTTCTTTTGCGAGTACTGAACATAAAACTATTGAGAGAAAATAATTGTTTGAAACTTAACATTCTTTATAAAAAAGTTATCTGAGTTTTCACTGTTTCCAAAAACGTTAGTTTCTGATATTAGTATTAGTTTTAATGCGGCTTTACCCAGAAAAACCATTCGGAGCAAATTAAGACGCACTATCTGAGTCGATCGAGCATCGATCAACTGACCATGTTCACACGAAAAAAGTCGACCATCTCCGATTTGTCATTCCTTTTGATCAAAAATAGTATGAAGTGTTCTCAGCAAATTGGGGTACTTTTTGGCCGGATCCGTCACCTGGGTACCTAGAAAAATCAAAAAATCGATATTTTTCGAAAATTTTTCCTGAAGTAATTAGGAATGAAATCTCAACGGGAAATTGTTGTAGACACTATTTTAAGGATTTTTTGTGTTCTGAAGAAAATTCCAGCTCAACACCTTCATTGTGAAAATTTTCAAAATTTATGAAATTTTCGGGTTTTTTTCAAGAAATTGTTTTTATCTCAGCAGTGACCCGAGAAGACGAGCTTTTTTATTTAAAATTCGAAATCCACATGAAATTTGGTATCGGAAACATGTTGTCCCTACTCGTAACTCCAGGACCCAAGAACGCTTTTTTGGGGAAGTATGAGAAAAACAGAGATTTCAATTTTCGAGACCTTCCGGTAAATCATTTTTTATGTTTCAAAATTATGGTTTTTAAGTTTTTGTTTCAATCACGTTATTTTCTTGCAGTCCCGACAAGATTTTCGATCAAACCGCAAAAAAATTTCCGAAAAAATTGAATTTTTTGATTTTTGAAAATTTTCTACCGAATTGAATCATTCGGACTGAAATGTTAAGGATAGCATTATAAAATCAGGAGAATATAACTGGAACATTCTTAAAGTTAATACAAAACTTGATTCCGACTGTCGGGTCACCTGCTACTTACGCGTTCATGGTGAAATTAAGCGAAATTTTCAACTTGGGAAGTTGGTGCATCGGTGCTTCATACTTGCAACGTTATTTGACAGAGAATTGCAATGAATATGACAGGAATAGTGAGAAAACTGCAAAAATTGATAGATTCAGCAAGATTTACGAAAAAAAACTTTAAAAAATTAGGACTCATAAATGTTTAATGGTCTGACCTTTTTATGGATATCAGGAAAAAACGTTTCAAGTTTTTTTTCGTAAATCTTGCTGAATCTATCAATTTTTGCAGTTTTCTCACTATTCCTGTCATATTCATTGCAATTCTCTGTCAAATAACGTTGCAAGTATGAAGCACCGATGCACCAACTTCCCAAGTTGAAAATTTCGCTTAATTTCACCATGAACGCGTAAGTAGCAGGTGACCCGACAGTCGGAATCAAGTTTTGTATTAACTTTAAGAATGTTCCAGTTATATTCTCCTGATTTTATAATGCTATCCTTAACATTTCAGTCCGAATGATTCAATTCGGTAGAAAATTTTCAAAAATCAAAAAATTCAATTTTTTCGGAAATTTTTTTGCGGTTTGATCGAAAATCTTGTCGGGACTGCAAGAAAATAACGTGATTGAAACAAAAACTTCAAAAAACCATAATTTTGAAACATAAAAAATGATTTACCGGAAGGTCTCGAAAATTGAAATCTCTGTTTTTCTCATACTTCCCCAAAAAAGCGTTCTTGGGTCCTGGAGTTACGAGTAGGGACAACATGTTTCCGATACCAAATTTCATGTGGATTTCGAATTTTAAATAAAAAAGCTCGTCTTCTCGGGTCACTGCTGAGATAAAAACAATTTCTTGAAAAAACCCGAAAATTTCATAAATTTTGAAAATTTTCACAATGAAGGTGTTGAGCTGGAATTTTCTTCAGAACACAAAAAATCCTTAAAATAGTGTCTACAACAATTTCCCGTTGAGATTTCATTCCTAATTACTTCAGGAAAAATTTTCGAAAAATATCGATTTTTTGATTTTTCTAGGTACCCAGGTGACGGATCCGGCCAAAAAGTACCCCAATTTGCTGAGAACACTTCATACTATTTTTGATCAAAAGGAATGACAAATCGGAGATGGTCGACTTTTTTCGTGTGAACATGGGTGATCGAACGAGTCAGAGAGTGCGTCTTAAATAATATCTGAACATCCGACAGAAGGCCACAAATTAGAGCCGTATTAGTGAAGAAGTAATTTGTTTGTTTTTCAACTAAAAATCAAACTTATTGAAAGAATGCAATAGGCAATACTTGGTTATTACTAAAGATTAAAGCTTTTCAAAAAATTTCATTCATGGTACATTTCAGGGACATCTAGACTTCCGGACACACACAGGCCAATTTATTTTGGTTGGGAAGAACATACATCCAATGTTTTCTAACATTAAAAAATTTACCGTTTCGGTGGAAATTTAATTGTTTTTGGTCATGTTGCTATAACAATATGTTACTATTTTCAAAATACTGGCAACGTCGTATTCAACCATTTTTGTTCCTGTTTGTTTCATGCATTTACAAACTTTTGTGTAGGTTTACAAGACATTGGGCAGGTTTACAAGAATCCAGTGCTCAGAAATATGGAAGAAAGATTTTCAAAACGTTACTCATGTCGGTTTAAGGTTTAATTATGGAATTCACTGTTTGAAATGTTTTATTTATGTTTATATTCATCTACCAAGGACACTAGGTTCGACAACTATATATCCATTTCCTTATCTGTTTCTAGACAGAAAACTAAAAAATTGTTTCACACGGGAGTCTTACTTATATTTTAAAATTGAATAATATTCACATGTTCGCTGTAATAAGGCTCTCTGTAAATGTTATTGTTCAAAAAATTCAAATCTTATGGTTGAATTGGTAATAGCGATGAGATCCAGTAGATTAAATTACGAGTTTGCCCTTGTATGGTATACTAGCTCGGCACAATTCTTACATCTGCGCTCCACCGAAGTCCCCTTGTCTCTTTTTCTCTGAGTCTCTCAATTTCTCACACTATTTCTTTGGTTTCGCTAGAGCGCGGTTGTAAGAAGTGTGTCGTGATAATAATGGAATAGTTTCCAAAAAAGTTTGACTGTTTCATTAATTTTTCTAGTATTGTTTAAAACTTTTTGCTAATAATCGAGGAAAGGAAATTATTTCCTAGGAAATTTAATCGAACACGGTAAAAAAAGATATGAAATTGAAAATACCAAGCGCTAACGATATATTAAATTTTACTATTTCTCATAATTTCTTTAACACTCAATAAAGTTTTCACGATAATTAAATTGTCTTGTCACTGTACTAATCACTGCTCCGAAACTATCAAATAGCTAAAAATGTTTGTAGGTATCACAAATCAATTATAGGAGACAAATGAAATTTTCGGTTTCAAAAAACGTTTAATTATTTAATAGACAATTAGACAGCATATTTTGTGAAAAATTCCTGATTCATAGCTTATTCAAATGTTCGAGAGTGAAACTCATAGTCATTTATCAGACTGCTGATAGAGGAAACACTAATACTGACAAAAAAAATGATCTGAAAGGTTAATAATCTTTACTAAAAAGCAACGTACATCGATTATTGTGTTGATGGTTCCTTTGTTTTTTCTAGTATTATTAAATTCCAAAAAAATACTGTTTCAGATCTCAGGCTTAAAAAATAGCTGTTACATACTTTTGTTACGAGGTGTGGAGTATAAAAATGAAATTAATTTTATAATCGTTAGGACTGCTAATTGGGAAAACACTAACAGTAAGAAAAAATGAGCTTGAAGTTTGATAATCTCTACTAAAAAGTTACGTACATCGATTTCTGTGTTGATGGTTTCATCGTTTATCTAGTATTAATAAATTTTTAAAAATACTGTTTAGAAATCAGGCCTAAGAAAATAGCTGTTACGTACTTTTATTTCCTCGCACATTTGTATTTTGTAAAAACTGTTTCAGAATTTATTGTTTAGTCGAAAAAAGGTACAGTACTCTTAGTGTGGAGTAGGTGACTATCATTTAAAAATAAAAATAGCTGTTTCAGAATACTCTGTAAAGTTATAAAATATCAATTTTCAAAAGTGGTCAAGAGACATATCCTCGAAGTGCTCACTGTTTTGTAATTCTTGATTCTCACTATTAGAGACAAACATGTTGGTAGTACTGTATGATTTTGCCTAACAAGGTAAGTTCATGACGAGGCGAGTTGAACTTTTTCTAAAAATTGGACCCCTGGTACTTTCGACCCTGCTGATTCCAAAACTGCAAGAAAAATCAGTCAAAATGCTCACGAGAACCGAGTTATGAGCCGTCAAACTTGCAATTCTACAGCACAAGTGTCGATAGACTATTCAGACGACTGTTCACGTAAAAAGCTTAATTACATGAACAAATTGAAACGTTTGACTGGTCATAACTCGGTCCATATGAGCATTTCCCTGATTTTTCTTGCATTTTTGGAAACAGCAGGGTCGAAAGTACCTGGGGTCCAATTTTCAAAAAAAGTTCAACTCGCCTCGTCATGAACTTCTCTTGTAAGATGATATTCTTAGAAAACTAAATTTAATGCTTCAAAACTTCTTGGAAACTGTAGAAACCAAACGACTATAGTTAACAGTTTGTTGCCTTTTTAAGATTCCTATCATTTAGTATAACAGGTGCCTATTTATAGTTGTGACCCAAAATTACAGTTTCGAGAAAATCATGAAATTTGATAATTGATTTATTTTTAATTGCAAAACATTGCGGGAAAGAAATAAACAAAGCAGGGGAAAAGTCGAAACTTTCCATATAATTTTGAAACAGTATTTTTTTTTGATTTTTTTTTCAAAAATAACAAAAAGACAAGAAATTGACTCTAAGCACTAACCAACTTTCTGAGATTTTTATAGTTATTATAATTGAATTTTGATGAAACTGTTTTTATATTATAGATGAGGAATCACCACTGGTATTGGTGAAGTACGAACCGTGGATTTTGATTTAAAAAAATGATTTCATTTTTAAACGGTATATGTATCATTGCTAATCCGTTTCAAATTAGTTGCAAGGATATCCTTATGGATTCAATTTTTTTTTGAAATAAGGAAAAGTTGAAAAAAAATGTGCTATGATTATTGAAAATGTCAGTGATTTCGAAAGTTTCAGAAACATATCTGGAACAGTAAAATTTTTGAAAAAAAATGAGGATAATAGACAAGGAACAACGCTATCAGATATTGATGTAACATATTCTGATAATTTATGAATCAGTAATATCCTCAATGAATTAAAGGAAAAGGAATACTTACTGGTATTTGTTTTCTAAAATGTTACTGTTTCAAGAACTTTTTTGATAGGTTTTTTTAAGTTCAATAATTAATGCTAATGGTGTCGTTTGTGAGTCTGTAGGTGTGTCTTGATGTCTAGATGTCCGATATTCTCACACAAACATTCTGGAAGGATATCACAATGCTATTAAGTCGTCTTTTAATTTTGTCTGTCCAGATGTGACCAAAAATTCAAAATTCGAAACTATTTTCCACTTTTATTCAAGAAATTTTCGAATCACTGATTAGACTTATCTAATTATTTCTTGGATCAGTCATTTTGTGGAAATAGAACAAGTAATCGTATCAAAAATTATAAAAATTCGATTAATTTCAGTTTTTCTTGAAACAGAACCTACTTTTTTTTCAAAAAAAATAAAGAACTTACTGTTTCACCGAAAACCAAAATTTTTGAATGATCAGTTCAATATCGATTCTAGGTAAATAATTTCTACAAACAATATTTCTCTGTGTCATAGTTGTACGGAATGCCATTTTCCGAAAAACCGGAATCCGGAATCCGGAACCGGAATCCAATTTTTAATTTTCCGGAATCCGGAATCCGGAATCGGAATGAGAGTTTAGATTTTCCGGAATCCGGAATCCGGAATCCGGAATGATTCGATAAATTTGCAAGGCCAAGTCATTTTTTCGAGTGTTTTAATGATATATAAAGTTTTAAATTACTTTTGAGGTTCAAAACCGAAAAAAGTAATTCAGTTGTCTTTAAAACTCAAAAAAATTTTTAAAATTTCAACTTCAGAATTCCGGAAAAAAAATTCAAAAACCGGAACCCGGAACCGGAATGTCAAAAAACCCGATTATCTTATCACTGTCTGTCTGTGTGTTTGGATGTCCAGATGTCGTAAAATTTCAGAAAAAAATGTTGTTACGAGACAACTAATTAAAAGTAGAAACAATTCAACTACTTAAAATATTTTTTGAAACAGTTAAATTTTCCCAAAAACTTACAAGTGTTTCACAGGAAAATCTAGTTTAAAAAAAAAATTTAATACCATTGTAGCGTACAATAGTATAGGTGTATGTCTGTCTGTGTGTCTGTCTGCCCAGATGTCTCAAAAATTTGAAAACAAAAAATTTACTGTTTCAAGGGAATTTCGATTTCTCAGAATTTGTTTCAAAATCATTAAGTGATTTTCTACCCCAAATTCAGTTTTGGAGACATAAAATCTCTAAAAAGTTGGTTTTTTCGGTGAAAACATGCATTTTTTCATCAGGTTATGCGCACTGCAGGCGTCGCTCTGACGCATTAAAAGTAGATTTTAGCCGGAAAAAATTTGAAAAATTTGAAAAAAAAATAAAAAATGGAGAGGTCGTAGATAGTCTTGCTTTAGGATGCATTGCAAAGAGAAAATATATTGCGGACATCCGGACAACCGGACACACATACAAACAGATGAGATATTGGAGGCACAAAATCGCTTTGAAATTAAAGAAAAAAATTGCGGTTTCAAAATTTTCAAAAATTGTTTCGAATTTCTGAAAAATTGATCAGTATCGGAATCGATTATTGACTTGTTGTTTGAAAACAGGGAATTCCGATAACATCTGCATCTCCTGGTTTTTTTGAAATTCAATTTCAAAATTTTCGAATTTTTCTTGGCTCCGCGACATTTCCCAACCGCGACATTCCGCAACTGCGACTTTTCGCAACTCACGTAGGTTTCGCAACTCCGACACTTCGCAACCGCGACATTTCGCAACGACGACGTTTCGCAACAACACCGCATTTGCATATTTAGCTCAGTTGGAAATGTTGCGTGTACCAAATGGTCTAGGAACACATTTGAAAACAATTAAATAGAAGAAAAAGTTGTCTGACCCGTTTTCTGACAAAACTAGGTTAAACTATTGTTAGTTCTATGGTTGCGGAACGTCGCGGTTGCGAAATGTCGTAGTTGCAAAACGTCACAGTTGCGAATTGTCGCGGAGCCATTTTCTTTCAGATACTGATTTTAAGCAATACTGATTTTAAGAGACAATCTCTGACTGGATCGAGCATATGCCTACAGGCCATGTTACACATGCACCAAGTTGATCCCTTTTGGCTGATTTTTTAATATGTTACTACCCTTGGAATTCTAAGAATTTTATACCATGCCAGATTAGGCTCCGCCCCCTTTGACCTACCGAAACGATCGATTGAAGTTGAAAAATGAAAATGTTTCTTTCGAAAGATAGGATCAAAATCTCTTCAGAAATGGATTGCCAGCCTTATTTTGTGCATTTTATAAGATAAACACTTTTTTCTAGCTCCCCTGCATCATATAGAAAAAATCACTTTTTTGAAAAATTTGTCAATTTTTTCATGTTTTTTGGATTTTTCGGTTGGTCGAAGTACTGCGGTCCGAAGTAAATTTATGATGATTAGATACATATTTGTGTGGGCTATCTGGAAATATAAAGACTTACCCCAGATTTGGGTGTCTAGCCGAGTTATGACCCAAAAAGTGGCACAATTTGATGTATTTCAACGTACCCCCCTCCATGGTAAAAAATGGCTGGGTGACGAAAATCAAAAATATTTCTGATTTGAGTTATTCAGAGCTAGAGTAGTACTCACACAACTTTTTATGCAATTCTGGCCATGTTCCAGTGAGTTACAGACACCTCCTCCATTTTTTCGATCCAAAAAGTTTGAGCTCTTTTAACTTTCCAGATTATAACTCAAAATTGTAGAAACTTTCAGAAAATGATGGAATATACTTTAAAAACACAAATAACTAACTGAAAGTCATTTTCTGCCATTTTGTTACACTTTCGTTTCATTTCATTGCTGACAGCTTCATGGGTCTACGAAAGTGAGATATTCTGGCGCATGGAATACTAGTACTCTTTTTTAAAATTTACTTACAGCTAATTATTTGTGTTTTTGTAGTATATTCCATCATTTTCTCAAAGTTTCTAAGGTTTTGAGTCATAATCTGGATAGTTACAAGAGCTCAAACTTTTCGGCTCGAAAAATTTGAACAAGTGTCTGTATCTCACTGAAGCATTACCAGAATTGTCTGAAAAGCTGTGTGAATACTACTTTAGCTCTAGAAAACTAAAATCAGAAATATTTTTGATTTTTGTCACCCAGCCATTTTTTACCATGGAGGGGGGTACGTTGAAATACATCAAATTGTGCCACTTTTTGGGTCATAACTCGGCTAGACAGTGGAATCTGGGGTAAGTCTTTATATTTCCAGATAGCCCACACAAATATGTATCTAATCATCATATATTTACTTCGGACCGCAGTACTTCGACCAACCGAAAAATCCAAAAAACATGAAAAAATGGACAAATTTTTCAAAAAAGTGATTTTTTCTATATGATGCAGGGGAGCTAGAAAAAAGTGTTTATCTTATAAAATGCACAAAATAAGGCTGGCAATCCATTTCTGAAGAGATTTTGATCCTATCTTTCGAAAGAAAAATTTTCATTTTTCAAATTCAATCTTTCGTTTCGGTAGGTCAAAAGGGGCGGAGCCTAATCTGGTATGGTATAAAATTCTTAGAATTCCGAGGGTACTAACATATTGAAAAATCATACGAAACGGATCAACTTGGTGCATGTGTAACATGGCCTGGTGGCTTGAGCGAGACATTGTCTCTTAAGCACTTTTTCTGAATTCGGTACCATTGCAGCAAAGTTTATTTAAGCCCCGCCCATTATTCGGTAGTATGGGAGGAGCTCAAAAGAACTGTATCTCATAATAGGTTTTACAGAAAAATCCAAAAATTTAACCTTTTTTTTGAAACAGTAAACTTTGGCTACAGTAATCTTCAGTTTCATTAGTTCCCAATTAATGATATCTGTCTGTGTGTCCGGATGTCCGACAATCCTCAAAACCAAATCAAAAATATAGATACATGCAAAAATATCAAGAAAGACAATATTTTTTTCAAAAAATCCAAAAATTAAATTTTCTTTTGAAACAGTAATAATTTTTTCGACTGTTTCAAATTTTTCTTAAAGTTAAACGATTTTTTGGAAATGTGTTCGTACTTTGAAAAAAAACCTCATATGCTCTCCATTTTTTCTATATTTTGGTCGTTTTCCACAAAAAAATTCCAAAATTTTGCAAAATTTTGAAAACCTGGCACAGTGCCAAGTACCATATAGGTATGTACCTCGAAATTTCAGAAATAGCTGAAAAATAACCAAATGCGTAGCAAAACTTTATAGACTAAAACACACTCATTTTCCCGATAAAACAGGTAAAATTTTCTGGAATTTTACGAATTTCCATGCTCAAACCGGCCTAAAATTGATTGAAACCATAGAAAAAATACAGTTTTAGAACTTGAAACCCCGAGAATTGGACAATAAGCTCTTGAAGTGAAAAATGCAGAAATAGTATCAAAATCTGCGTTCGAACTCAAAAATTGGCTGAAACAGCAACATTTTCAACACAAATTTTGTCAAAGGGCCGAAGAAACGATTCCTAACTTCAAAAATGCTCAAAATTATATAAAAATTGGTCTAAAATGCCAAAAAACGAGTCCAAACCGCTCTCAATCGATCGAAAATCAAGAAAAAAACCTATTCCTACCATTAAAAAATGCTCAAAATCTCAAAAATAGCTGAAAAATAAGCTAAAATTTGAAAAACTCACTAATAGTAAGATCTTTATAAACTAAAAAAATTGATTGAAACCGTAGAAAATCCCTGTTTCAAAGCTTTTTTTAAAGCTAAAACAGTGAAAATTATACAAAATTTCCAGAAAAAACTCAATATCAATCTCAAAAATCAAAAACTTTAAAGAATCATTATGAAACAGTGAAAAAGTATTTTTTGCTCATGAAAAAATGCTCAAATTCCCGAAAAATCGTTCTAAAATCCCAAAATTTTGCTCAAAAAGCAGAGAAATCCCAAAAAATTGGCTCACTGTCTCTGAAAATGGAATTCTGACACTAGAAAACCTCAAAATCATATAAAAATTGCTCAAAATGTCAAAAATTTGACTTTAAATGCTTAAAAAATTGAAAAAAATGCTCAAAACTGCAAAAAACCAGATCCAGGGCTGAAAAATGGCTCAAAACTCTAAAAAATAAGTCCAAACCGCTCAAAATTGGGCAAAAAACCTGAAAAAACCGATTCCTAGCACAAAAAAAATGCTCAAAAATCCCAAAATTTGGCTCGAAAACCAAAAAATAGTGGAGAAAATACGAAAAAAATGCTCAAACAACGGAAAAATACGTCAAATTTGCATGAAAAATGACTCGTTGGTGCTCTCCAAAAAGAGCACCAAAAAGAGCACCGCGTTCCACGCAGAGCAATAAAAATCTCTCTTCTTCGGGGCTCTTTTTATTACTCGTTCTGCCACACTAAAACTCAAAAAAACGGGATAAATGGGGAAAACCGCGCCTAAAAATGAACAATCTAAGCTCTAAAAATGGGGAAAAAATCAATAAAATTACTCTAAAATTGGGAGAAAAAAGGCATCGGGTCATGAGAAAATTGGGAGGGGTAATTAAGAGACAATTATGATCAACTTGAGAATGAAAAACGAGAGAAAATTATTGAATATTCAAACTCTTCTTGACGGCTTTCACCACGTGCTCAGTGGTTGGAAGAGCTGCTTGCTCCAATGTGTGTGCGTATGGCATTGGAACATCGACACCGGTCACTCTGGAATTTAAAAAACTTAGCTGAATTTGGCTGAAATCGCGAATTTTTCAGTTTTTTGAAAAAAAAACTCGTGAAAATGGCAATTTTTGGCTGAAAATGACCATTTCCACCCAAAAATTCGAAAATTTTTAGTTTTTTTCAGACAAAATCTCGTGAATAATGGTAAATTTTGGCTGAAAATGGATATTTTCTACTATAAAACAGTATTTTCAAGGGAAAAACCGAATTTTTCAACGTTAAACAGTCGAAAAAAGACAAAAACCATCGTGGCCTAACTTTTCACTTGGTGGCCTAGAAATTCAAAACTAGTCCCCGTCTCAAAAATGCTCAAAATCGACGATATTTGGCTCAAATAGGTGTAAAAATCCATTTTTCATGCTGAAAACCTCATTTTTAACGTCAAAAACTTCAATTTCTCAGAATTTTCACAGAGAATAGATAGAAATCTGTTTGTCTGTTTGTGTGTTTGTCCGGATGTCTTCCAATTCGATTTTTAGTGGATTTTCAGCTTAAAAATGCTGGAAATTCGTCTGTCTTTCTGTCTGTATGTCCGATGACCTTTAACCCCAAAATCTGAGAGTTTCAGCCATTTTTAGACTGAAAATCATGATTTTTCAGCGATTTTCAGTCATTTCATATGTCTATCTGTCTGTCTGAAAGTCCAGGTGTCTCTGTGGATATTTTTGGCCATTTTTTGATTGAAACTTGTTAAATTTCCAAAAAATATGAGACGTTTCAGATGAAAATGATAGAAAAGTACCATTTCCAGCCGGAAATTCAAAAAATTTTCAGTTTTTTCAGCCAAAAGTTCGAAATTTCCCGTTTTTTCAGACCAAATCTGATGAAATATGACAATTTTCACCAATTTCAGCCATTTTTTGACTGAATACCTGAATTTTCAGTCATTTTCAGTCATTCAATATATCTGTCTGTCTGTCTGTCTGCAAGTCCAGATGTCTCAATGGCTAGAAATTGAGATTTTCAGCAGTATTCAGCCATTTTCAGACTAAAATTATGATTTTTGGCTATTTTTGAACTGACAACAATGATTTTTGCCCATTTTCGACCAAAAATCATGTTTTCCTGGTCATTTTTCGACTGAAAATCCCGATTTTCCAGCAGTTTTCGACTTCAGCACCTCAAAAGTGGCGAATCAAGTTGATCGAACACATCGCTCTCCATAACTTGAGCCGCAATTTCAGCTCCAATTCCAGCGAATGGCCATCCAGTTTCAACAGAGACCAAATGATGCGTCTTATGGACCGATTGGCGGATCGACTCGAAATCGAATGGGCGGAGCGAACGGAGATTGATGACTTCTGCGGAGACGCCGATCGATTCGAGTTGTTTCGCGGCTTCCAGTGAAAATTCGACTCCACGGGAATACGAGACAATCGTCACGTGGTCTCCAGCTCGTTCGATCTTCGCTTTTCCGATTGGAACCACGAAATCGTCGGAGAGAACTTCGTCACTGACTGGGAACGATTGACCGTAGAGGATCTCGTTCTCGAGGAATACAACTGAAAAATGATGCATTTTGGGGTGGAAAATGTGGAAAAGAGGCTGAAAATGTCGATTTTCGGCAAATTTTTGGGGATTTTTTAACAGGAAATCGATGAAATTTCATGAATTTTGAGCTCAAAACCACTGAAAACTAGTCAAAATCGTGACTTTTCCAGATCTTCAGCTAAAAAAGTCGATTTTTGACTAGAAATCGACTGGATTGTTGAACAGTTTGGGGTGGAAAATGTGGAAAAGAGGCTGAAAATGTCGATTTTCGGCAAATTTTTGGGGATTTTTTGACTGTAAACGGTCAAAATCTGACTCAGAAGCGTCTAGAAGCGCTAACTGAGATTCCGATTGTCGAAATGAATGAAAATGGCCCAAAAACTCAGCAAAGAAGAAATTTCCAAGGAATCCTCCAGATTCTGGGCTAAATTGAATGAATTTTGTGCTCAAAACAACTGGAAAATCGTAATTTTTCAAGATTTTCAGTTTAAAATTTAGTGAGTTTTCTAATTGAAAATCGACTGGAAAATGGTTGAAAATCATTAAAAAACGTGTAATAAGCTCTCCAGATGGTGAAAAGGAGGATTCCGTGAAATCTGACGAATTCTGAGTCAAATTTGATGAATTTTGTGCTCACAACGTTAATTTTCAGCAAATTTTTCGGAGTTTCCGACTGAAAATCGGCTAAATCTGACTCAGAAGCGTGCAGAAGCGCCTAATGAAATTCTGATGGTCAAAATTAGACGAAAAGGAGATTTCTATGGAATCTGAATGATTTTGAGCCAATTTTCGAGATTTTTGGCAGAAACGTTGATTTTCAGCTGAATTGATTGAAAATAAGTCAAAAAATGTAATTTTGGTGCTCAAAACCACTGAAAACCAGTCGAAATCATCCCAGATCGGTTTTGAGCAAATCTAGTCGAATGGAAGCCAAATTCTACAGATTTCAGACTCAAAATGACTGGAAGTGGCTCCCTGATAGAAAATTGGGCTCGACGGAGCCAAAAAATCGATTTCCAGTCAAAATCCACCTGAAAACTCCTAAAAATTTCTAAAAATTTCAATTCCCTACCCGGATTATCATCACGAATCGACGCCTTCAACAATCCCTTCGCATCTTCAGCACTGTACGGTGTGACGACCTTCAGTCCGGGACAGTGAGCATACCAGGCCGAGTAGTCTTGAGAATGTTGGGCGGCGACTCCGGCCGCGGCTCCGTTTGGTCCACGGAACACGATTGGCACGGGGACCTGGAGGAAAAGCGGTTTTAGGGCCCAACAATTACTGCGAATTCAATCTATTTCTGTCTGTCTGTGTGTCTGCGCCATCCGAATGTCCAAAATCAATTTATTATCTCAAAAAATCTCAAAATTCAGCCTGTGTTCAGGCAGTTTTCCCGTTTTTTTCTAAAACAGAAATGATTCTATTTGATCCCTAATTCTTCCCACAAGTCCAAAATAATATTTTCTTCCAAAAAATCAAATGAATCAACAGATAAGAATCACTGATCACATAGTGTTCCGAGAAGTGTCTTATCAATTCAAATGGCGTGAGACACCGTGAAAAACACGTGAAAAAATTGGCTTTTGGAACAAAAAATAAGAAAAAATAAAGGATTATAGGCTTAAAATAGTCACAAATCCGTTTTTCACATAAAATCTTAGTTTTCATCTGAAAAATGACATAAAATCTCCAATTTTTCCAAAATTTCCTAAACTTACTCTTCCGGCAGACATATAGTATGTCTTGGCGGCTGAATTGATGATTTGATCGATAGCTTGCATTGAGAAGTTGAACGTCATGAACTCGCAGATCGGACGGAGACCGGCGAACGCCGCGCCGACGGCGATTCCTGGAAAAAACAGGATGAAAGTGAGAAAAGGCAAAAAAATGAAGAAAAACTTATTAAAAATCGGTAAAACACGGGGTAAACCGGTTGAACTTGTGAAAATTCCTAAAATATCCCGAAAAATTGACTAAAATTGGGGGCTTCAAATGAATCTGTCCGATTCTAAGCCAAATTTCATGAATTTCGGCTGAAAATATCGATTTTCAGCTAATTTTATCGGGTTTTCTGAAATTTAAACAGACTCAAATACAATTCAGAAACCTCCAGAAGGTTCAATGAGATTCAGATGATCAAAATGAATGAAAATAAGTCAACAGGGTGAATTTCGTGCTCAAAAACACTAAAAACGGGTCGAAAGCAGCTCAAAAACGAATAATTTTTGGCTTGAAATAACTATTTTCAGCAAAAATCCGGAATTTCAGGCCATAAATTTCGGATATCTCTGAAATATGTCACTTTAGCAATCTAATACCGAATTTTCGGCACTTTTCGACTAAAAATGGCTGGAAACACTAAAAATTCAGCTATTTTTATTGATTTTCGCGATTTCTTCACTAAAAATCACTTCATAACAGTACTTTCTAACTATTAATCACAATTTCGCAACTTTACTGCTTAAAATCGCTCAAAACTGGCGTTTCCATCGGATTTTCGCTATTTTTCCAACAAAAATGTTGGGAAATCTCAATTTTTCAGTCAAAAATGCTCCATTTGCTCCATTTTCTCCTGAAACATGCTCTACATCTCGAAATTTCACTGAAATATGCTACTAGAACCGATTTCTCGTCACTTTTTCACAAAAAATGGCTGAAAACACTGAAAAAGCAGCTATTTTTACAGATTTTTCGCGATTTTTTCACTGAAAATAATGAAAAATCTGAAATTTTCTGTCAAAAATGCTCCATTTGCTCCATTCCGTACCAGCGAATCCCATCTCAGTGATGGGAGTGTCAATGATTCGTTTATCTCCGTGTTTCTTCCATAATCCCTTCGAAATCTTGTACGCTCCGTCGTATTGAGCGACTTCTTCTCCCAGAAGGAAAACTCGATCGTCCCGTTTGATTTCCTCGTCCATCGCCTGATTCAATGCGTCACGCACTGTCATTGCTGCAAAAAATGGAGAAATATTGGGGTTTTTGGACTTAAAATGGCTAATTCTATGGTTTTGGTGGAAAATTCGATAATTTTGATGGAAAATCAATAACCTTGGTGGAAAAAATAGAGTTTTTGGCTTAAAAATGCGATTTTTGAGTTGAAAATAAAGGGTTTGACTTGAAAATGGGGTTTTCAGACGTTTTTTACTCTGAAAAGCCTTTTTTCATGCCAAAATTGAAATTTATAAGATCAAGTACGACAAAATCGGTGTTTTGAGGGAAATTTTGAGAAATTTGAGTGATTTTCACGTTTTTTGAGGTCTGAAACAGCCAAAAACCAACTAAAAATTGTCAAAAATGACTTGTCGCTGCAATTTTTCAGAAATTCCTGGAAAAACTCGATTTTTTGTGGTTTTTTGAGGTTTTTCCATTCAAAAATGCTGATTTTTTCGATTTTTGAGGTCTGAAACAGCTAAAAACCACCAAAACTTGACAAAAATGACCGAAAATCGGGTTTATGTGCAATTTTTGGAAAATCGTGAAAAAAATCGAGAAAATCTCGATTTTCCCCCATTTTCAGCTATTTTTCGCTGATTTTCCCGTTTTTCATCGTCTGAACCCACTCAAAACAATCCAAAACACCTGAAATTTAGCGAAATTATTTTTTTTTCGGGCAAAAATGATTTTTTCTGGGTTTTCGGCAATTTTTAGGAAATTTTTCGCCGAAAACTTCGATATTCCACTCATTTTCCACACATTTTGAGTCGATTCACTCACTGGAAGCCGCTCTGGAGGAATTTCCCGCCAAACGGGCGACAAACAGGTTTCCGCACTTTCTCAGAGCCATTTCGACCGGGGATTATCTGAAAAGGGGGTTTTTAGCATGAAAAATTGGGTTTTTAAGGTTTAAAATTTCGATTTTCGTAATTTTTAGGCCGGAATTAGTCTTTTTTCGACGAAAAATCAATGAAAAACCGCCAAAAACAAATAAAAAAAGTCGCGGGCGCTGCGAAAATTCGCACTCGAAAAACGGTGCATTCTGACGTGACGGTGTTTGCGGCCAATGCGTCATTCGGAAAAGGGGCGGGGCTTGTCGATCGTAGTGCGCGGAGCACAAACACGCGGTGTTGAGCCGGCGTTTCTATGGCAACGGGGACGGGGAAATAAGCAGGAAAATAGGGAAACGGGCAGAATATTACGTTTTGCGACGGAAACGTGAGAAAAAATGTCGTTTCGCGAGCTGAGAAGTGAGTTTTTTGCCAAAAAAAGAGAAAATTGTCGAAAGTATTGGTTTTGAGCACATTTTTCTCAGTTTTGAAGAGTTTTTACTATAAAAATGTAGATTTTTCGCTATTTTCACCTTAGTAATGTAAAAATCGATTTTTCTCGAAAAAGCGCGAAAATTTGAGTGGTGGTCGAAGTTTCTGATTTTGGTGGCCTAGAAAACCAAAATATACAAATTTTTGGTTATTTTCACAATAAATATAAGGTAAAGCTCTAAAAAAATTACCAAAATATACTAAAACTAGCCAAAAAATCGAAATTAAATACGAAAAATTCCAAATTTTCGCATTTTTTTTCGCTTTTCAGAGCTAAAAACCGAAATTTTTGCAAAATTTTAAGAAAAAACGTTCAAAAAATCATCAAAAACCACGAAAAACCGGAAAAAATGACGGGAAACCCACAAAAACCCACCATGGCCTAACTTTTCCCTTGGTGGCCTAGAAATCCAAAACTAGTCCCCCATGCTCAAAACCAATGATTCTGGACCTAAAAACTACTAAAACCATCAGAAACCTACCAAAAACTGTCATGACCTAAGTTTTCAGTTGGTGGCCTAGAAACCCAAATTTGCAAAAACTAGTCCCCGCCTTCAAAAATACTCAAAATTAACAAATTTTGACTTAAAAACACCTGAAACCCATCAAAAACACTCGTGGCCTAACTTTCCACCCCATGGCCGTGAAACCCAAATTCGCAAAAACTAGTCCCCGCATTCAAAAAACTCTTCCAGATTTCTGCGAAATGACTCGAACCCTCCGCTACCCGCGCCTAATGTCAATCGAAAATTTTCGAAATCCGAATTTCCAACTGGTGGCCGAACTTTTGGAGTGGATCGTCAAGAAGTGAGTACTGTAGGATTACTGTAGGGTTACTGTAGATTTTTTTTCAGATTCGAGCCCGACGCGAGTCTCGACGCTCAGATGATTCAAACCGAGGCGGATCGTGTCGCTTTTATCAAAAACGCCGTGCTTTTGATGCTTCAGAATTCGAGAATCAAGATGAATCCCAAAAAATTGTATCAGGTAAGAGGGACTAGGTTTTCTGGCGGTGTGGCCTAGGAACCCAAAAAACCAAAAAAAGCAAAAAAATCTTCGAAAAACCACTTTATAGACGCTAAAAATGTTGAAAAACTCGAAAAAACCATCGTGGCCTAACTTTTCACCTGGTGGCCTAGAAACCCAAAACTAGTCCCCCGACATTAAAATGCTCAAAAACGGCGATTTTTGACCCAAAACGTCTGAAACTGTCTGTAAGAGTGATGGCCTAGCTTTTTCACTTGGTGGCCTAGAAATCCAAAACTAGTCCCCCGACCTCAAAATGCTCGAAATTAACAATTTTTGGATTAAAAACTACGGAAAACATCAAGAAAACCGAAAAAACCATCGTGGCCTAACTTTTTCACTAGGTGGCCTAGAATTCCAAAACTAGTCCTACGACCTTAAAATGCTCAAAAACGGCGATTTTTGACCCGAAAAACGTCTGAAACTGTCTGTAAGAGTGATGGCCTAACTTTTTCACCTGGTGGCCTAGAAACCCAACTTTGCAAAAACTAGTCCCCCGACACAAAAACGACGAAAAGCAACTTTTTGAAGGTTAAAAACTATAAAAAACGTTGGAAAACCACAAAAAAACCATCGTGGCCTAACTTTTCACTTGGTGGCCTAGAAACCAAAAACTAGTCCCCCGACATTAAAATGCTCAAAAACGGCGATTTTTGACCCGAAAAACGTCTGAAACTGTCTATAAGAGTGATGGCCTAACATTTTCACTCGGTGGCCTAGGAATCCAAAAAAAATGATTGCAGGCCGACGGTCACGCTGTCCAAGAGCTCCTTCCAGCACTGAAGATACTGTACACCGCGAAATCGGAGGACCCAAATATGGAGAGTGGTCCGAAATGGACACAAGTCAAGCAGAAATTGTCGGCCAAGGTAAAAAAAATTTCAAAAAAAAAAATTTCAAAAAAAAATTCAAAAAAAAAATTTCAAAAAAAAATTTCAAAAAAAAAATTTCAAAAAAAAAATTTTTTTTGGAATTTTTTTTCAATTTTTTTTTTCAATTTTTCTGAAATTTCCAGATGCAAGAAGTACGCATAACCCGTCAACTCTCGTCCCAACTACCTGAAACCGGGGCGTTGCTCAGTGAGCTCATTTCGAAACCCGAGTTTATTTCGAATCAACACGAGAGGGCCGCGTCGAGGGCGATTCCTCTTGGAGACGCAGAGAGGACACTACAAACTACAGTTCAAGGAATTGGAGCCGAGGCCGAGCAGTTGGCGGTGAGGGGGGTTTCTAGGCCACCAAAACACTTTTTAAGGTCGAGGGACTAGTTTTGGGTTTCTAGGTCACCAGGTGGAAAATTAGGCCACGATGGTTTTTTTGCGGTTTTTTGTGGTTTTTGTGGTTTTTCATAGTTTTTAACCTCAAAAAAGTAGTTTTTCACCGTTTTTTGGTCGGGGGACTAGTTTTGGGTTTCTAGGCCATCAGGTGAAAAAGTTAGGCCACGATGGTTTTTTGGGGTTTTTACTGGTTTAGGATGGATTTTTTGTCATTTTTAGCTATTTTAATAGCAAAAATCGCGTTTTTTGAGTCGGGGACTAGTTTTTGCAAAATTTGAATTTCTAGGCCACCAAGTGAAAAAGTTAGGCCACCACTCATAAATGTATTTTTGACAGTTTCAGACGTTTTTCGGATCAAAAATCGTTGTTTTTGAGCATTTTAAAGTTGGGGGACTAGTTTTGGGTTTCTAGACCACCAGTTGAAAAATTAGGCCACGGTGGTTTTTTGTGGCTTTTAACGTTTTTTATTGGTTTTAATCTCGAAAAAGTTGTTTTTCGCGGTTTTTTGGCGCCGCCTACTCTTACTCTGTCATCTACACACCTCGAACATCACAAATCTCTTATTGACCAGTGATCCTGGATCACACACCTACAGTACTCCCTCTACAGTAACCCGTTTTCTATTCCAGAACAAGCTAAACAACGTGGCAAGTGACGAGGCGGAGCTCGACGAAAAAATCGATCGGAAAAAGAGGGAATACGAGCAATTGCAGAAGAGATTCGCCAAGTTGCAGGTGGGACACGCGACGCGCGACCGCGACGCACTGCTCAAAAATTGATTTTGACCGGAAATTGAGACTCCTGAGGTCAAAAGCTTCAAAATGAGCCCCATATTGCCTAGATTTGGTTGAATTTGGAAAATGGGCTACGCACGACCGCGACGCGTGCGCCGACATTGGTGAAAAACTAAATTCCACCAAAACTAGTTGATATGGGGCTCATTTTGAAGCTCTCAGCGTCCTAAATTCAAATTTTTGACTTAAATATCATTTCCCGCCGTCCTCAAGGAGTACGGTAGCATAATGGGCGGTGTAGATCAAATTTTTTTAAAATTTTCAAAATTTTTCAGTCCTTCCGTCCTCAATACATGGATGAATACGAGAGATATGAGGAACGACTCCAGAAACTTTATGAGGTGTGTCTGTGTGTCCGGATGTCCCAAAAAAAAAAAAAAATTTGAAAATTTTTGAAAATTTTTTTTAGGTCTACGTCCTCAACTTCCGCAACCTGTCATATCTCCGAAAAGTTCATGACGACTTGGCAAAATCCGAGCGTCAGCGCCAAGAAGAACTTGAGAAGGCGATGAGATTGGCGGTGGAGAAGATGCGGTTGGAGCAGGAGAAGAAGGATGCGATTGGGCTCACCGAGGACGATACGGATGCGCCGCTAGTAGATAGGCGACAGTGTAAGACGAGTTGAAACTAAAAATTTTGAATTCAGCACGTTGAGAGCTTCAAAATGAGCCCCATATCGACTAGTTTTGGTTGAATTTGATTTTTCACGAATGTCGGCGCACGCGTCGCGGTCGCGCGTAGCCCATTTTCCAAATTCAACCAAATCTAGTCGATATGGGGCTCATTTTGAAGCTTTTGACCTCAGAAACGTCAATTTGAGCTCCATATTGCCTCAATGTTGAATTTTGACCTGGACACGCGACGCATGACCGCGACGCGCGCGCCGACATTGGTGAAAAACCAAATTCAACCAAAACTAGTCGATATGGGGCTCATTTTGAAGCTCTCAACGTTCTAAATCCAAATTTTTGACTCATTTCTCAATTCCAGCCGTCCGCAAGGTGTACGGTAACATGATGGGCGGGGCAGACTCATCGGAGTCCGAGGACGACGGTGACGACGATATAATCCGAATGGAAGAAGTGAATAATATCAAAAAAGAAATGGAAGATGACGATGAGGGTGTGGATAACGACTATATGGTTGGCGTGAGTGCATACAGTAACCCGATCGGGGTACTGTAGATCAAAATTTTATTTTTTTATTTTTTGTAGATTACTGTAACACACGCCGACGATACGAAGGACGATTTGAGCAGTGGAGATGACTTTTGATGGATTTTTTTTGAAATCATTGAATGAATATTTGTGGCTACAGTAGTCTCTGGACATCCGGACACACAGACAGATAAATTTTAGAGTGATTTTCGATGAGAAAAAGCGGTTTTCAGACGATTTTCCAGCTTTTTGGCCAATTTTAGGCTAAAAAATTCATTTTCTGAATGATTTTTGAAGAGAAAATGCAATTTTCTAACTGGTTTTTGACTGAAAATTATGATTTTTGAGTCATTTTTCGCGAATTTTGTCACTTTTTGACTAAATTTGAACCGAAATCTGTCATTTTTAAAGTTATTTTTCAGTTTTCTAACTGGTTTTCAACTGAAATTCATGATTTCTGAAAGATTTTTGGCTGAAAATTCCATTTTTTGGGAAGATTTTTGTGATTTTCACACAATTTTTCAGCTTTTTGACTATTTTTTAATCTGAAAATTTCAATTTTTGAGTAATTTTAGGCTGAAATTCATAATTTTTGAGCGATTTTGAAATAAAAACCGTGATTTTCACGGCGGTTTTCCTACTTTTCTGACAAATCCAGATGTCCCAAACCACTTCTAGATGGAAAATCACTTTATTAAACTCAATTTTTTTGTAAAAAATCGGAGAAAAAGTCCCAAAATAATAAAATAAATAAATAAAAACCATCAATTACTGCTCCCACCACGCAAGCTTCTCCGTCAACTCCACATTCTCCAAAACCAATTTTTTCACAAATTCCAAATTCGTCTCCTCCTCAACATCACAGTCATAGTACGTCATTTTCAGTCGGGTGATCTCTGGCTCCTTTTGTTTCTGGAGCTCCACTTTTTGTCGAAAAATCGTGTTTTGCATTCCCTTATTCTGAATCTTCATCAAATCCGCCTCTTGTCTCTCCTCAAATCTTATCGAATTCACTTTCTTCAGCGTCTTGTTATACTCCTTAAGCTCCGCCTCCAAAAAATGAATGCGCGGGATTAATGTCAAGTCGATATACTGTTGCTGGGAGATCAGTTTCTCATGGAGATTTTTGTCCGAGCCAATTTTCAAGGCCTCCACCTTCCCCTCCTCGATTTTCAGATTGTATTCCAACTTTTTAATTTCATATTTCGCACCGCTCAATGCCATTCGGAGCCCCTCAAGCTCCGCCTTCTCTGGCTCCATTTTTTCAACTTCTAGTTCTCCTTGAAGCCGCGAAATCTCCCCTTCCAACCGGATCCTCTGCCCTTCCAACATCTGCTTGTGCTCCGTGAGCTCCTTCTGAAGCCGTGTCAACTGATGATTCTTGACACGTCGCTTCTCCCGAAGCACCTCAATCTCCGCCTCCAGTCGTCTCACTTTTTTCGACTCCTCGTGCTCCTTCGGTCCCTCCAGACACCTCCTGAGCTGTTCGTTCTCATAAGTGAGGTCTTCAATCAACTCCTGCATATTCTTGAACTTGCTCCGGAGCTCTTTGATTTTCAGCGTCTGCTCCTCGAGCTCCGCCTCCTTGCAATCGGAAATCTGACGGTGGCATTTGAGCTCTCGGCGGGCTTCGCGAAGCTCTCGACGGGCGTCACGGAGCTCACGAGCGGTGTCTTGGTCCAGATCCGTTGGAAGATCATTGCCGTTGGCGTCGGCCCTTAGGGCTCTGAAATTTTTTTTTGTGAAAATTTTTTTTTTCAAATTTTTCAAATTTCCAGATTCAAACTCACTTCTTCTGCAACTCCTCTTTCAGCGACTCCTGTCCGGCGGCCTCTCGTTGCACACCTTCTTCATATCGACGTCCTTTGAACCATCTCGTCGTCTGGAATAATGGAAAAACTCATTTTTGTGGAAATTTTTGAAAAAATCGCCCCAAAATCCGTTTTAGAGCCCAAAAGTGACTTTAGGATGCAAAAAACACGATTTAAGGTCTGGGGACTAGTTTTGGGATTCTAGGCCACCAAGTGGGAAAGTTAGGCCACGGCGGTTTTTGCGATTTTTTACTGTTTCAGAGTCGATTTTTCTCAAAAACTGTCAATTTTGAGGTTGATTCTTGTAGTTTTCACTAATCCAGAAACTCGATTAATTCCAAAAATCTGAGTGGGGGACTAGTTTTTGCAAAAATTGGGTTTCTAGGCCACCAGGTGAAAAAGTTAGGCCACGATGGTTTTTTCAGTGTTTCAGCATTTTCTTACTGTAGGAATGTTGCCAGAAACAAGTTTTTTCGCATTTGAACGTCGGGGACTAGTTTTGGTATTCTAGGCCACCAAGTGAAAAGCCTAGGCCACGATAGCTTTCAGACTCAAAAATCTGGTTTTTAGTGTTGGGGGACTAGTTTCGGCTCAAAATTCGTCCGGAAAAGCTGAAAAATCGTGAAAAACTCGCAGTTTCTCTCCAAAAATCATTCGAAAAGTGAATTTTTGGATCAAAAAAGACAATTTTCAGCTCAAAACCAGGCAAAAATCATGAAAATCGATTAAAAATTCATCAAAAAAGCTGAAAATTGTGTAAAAATTGGAGTTTCCCTTCAAAAATCTTTCGAAAAATGCACTCCGAAAAACCCAATTTTTTGTTTGAAAACCAATCAAAAATGATAGTTAGCAACTGAAAATGACTCAAAAATCATAAATTTTGGTTGAAAATCATAAAGAGAGACGCAGACATGGAGACACTCTCGCTTCTCTTCGTTTCTCAGCAAAGAACGCACTGTATCTCGAAAATGGGCGGAGCTAGAAAAAAATTGTCAACTACAAAAATGTGCAAAATTTTAAGAGGATCATTTTGTTAGTTGACCACTTTTTGATAGCTATGCCCCTTTTTTAGATACAGGCGCTTAAAGTTAAATGAGACAGAGACAACGAGACGCTTCTCTGCGTCTCTCCACATCTTCAAAGCGTTATATCTCAAAAAGGGGCGGAGCTATCAAAAAGGTGTCAACTACAAAAATGTGCAGAATTTTACGTAGAATATTTTTGTAATTGACAATTTTTTGATGGCTCCGCCCCTTTTTGAGATATGAGCCCCGTACCAACCTGCTCTAGACTCATGCCAACCATCTGCGCAATCTCCTTGCGTTCCTCTCTCGTCGGATACGGTTCCTTCAGGAACCTCTTCTCCAATTGCTCAAATTGCTCGACAGACATCTGACTGAACTCCATCGTCTCCATTCGGACGTCTTCATCATCCTCTTCTTGAGACTCCGCCTTCTCTCGCTTCACTAGATTCTTGAGTACTTTCATCTGACTCTCTGCCATCCTTTCCCACATGAATTCGACTATCGGATAGTCTGAATTCTCGCCTCCTTTATCGATTGACTCCTTCAGAAGTGAGATCAATTCGAGATCTTGTGTCGGGTGTCGTTCGATGCCTGGATTCTCTTTAAACCAGTAGTCGACCACACTTTGAAGATTTTCGTAGAGCACTTCGGAGACTGACTTGTCCAGAGTGTCCATTGTGGTGGGCGCTGAAAATCTATAAGAAAAGTTCAAAAATCGCATAAAAATCGCATTTTTTAGCTATAAAACCAGCAAAAAATCATGAATTTCGGTTGAAAATCAGTCAGAAAAGTGAGAAAAAAAAAACTCACATTTTTCAGCTAAAAATGACTCAAAAATTATGAATTTTAGCCAAAAAGTAGTCAAAAATGCCAAAAAATCATTAAAAAGTTAAAAATTTAATCTGAAAATAACTCAAAATCTCTATTTTCTACTCTAGAATCACTCAAAATCTCAATTTTCTACCTTTGAATCACTCAAAAATCATGAATTTAAGCCTAAAATTAGTCGGGAAACCAGAAAAATTGACTAAAAATGCATTTTTTCGACCAAAAACCTAAAATTTTGGCTCTGAAAACATGAAAAATCAGTCAGAAATCATAAATTTAGCCGAAAAAATGAACAAAAACAAGAAAAATGGAGAGAAATGAAAAAATCTTCTAGAAGGATTGGTAGATCAACATTTTCAACAAAAAAAGTGTAGATCAAAATTTTTGAAATTTTTTCCAGCAGGTCTAAAAAATTTTTTGCTTGTTTGTCTGTGTGTCCGGACGTCCGGCAAGGGAGTACTGTAGGAAAAAAAAGCTGGAAATCGTTTAGAAGAGAGAATCAAAATCCTACTAATCAGTTTCCTTTTTTAAATTTAAATTTTTAGATTTCGAAACAGTGAAATATAGGAAGAGAGGAGATTATGCATGCGCTGCACTATTGAAAAATGTAATCAATTAAGAATAATTTTTGAATTTTCACAATTTTCATTTCTCAAAGAACCCGAATCAATTTAAATGAACAATGAAGGAATCAATTTTATACTTTTCAAAAAACAAGATTTCTTGTTTTTTTTCACTGAATTGTAGCAATAAAACCGGAATCTTGACGTCTTGGTAAAAAGTTGTTTAGTTTTCTGCCAAATTCGTTAAAATCTAAAGTTCGAGTTAAATTATGCGATTTAGTCCACATGAATTTTTGGAAATATAAAAATCATGACTTGAAACAGAAACATTTTAGGTTTTTTAATAGTAAAATTTGAGTTACCGTTTTCTTAGACCTGTAATACAGGAAAATTGTGAAAAGGTCAAAACCTGTTGTGAAAATATACTGAACATTTTCCAAAGCAATACTTTTTGGAAGCATAAAGAGTTCCTCAATTGTCGCAACCTTCCGAGAGGGAATAGATTTTGAACTGAAATTACTCTCAATGCGTATTGCCCTACAGATAATCAAATCGGTAAAAATCATAAACTTGAATACAACCATAACTACTTGAAACAGTTTAATTTTTTTCAGGATTTCAAACTGCAACTGTTTCTAAACTCAAAGTATTATTGCATTTGACAATGCTAACAAATTGAAAATTGCCTGAAACAGTGAAGCTTAGCAAAAACCGGTCGGGATGAACCTGAAATTCAAAAAAAAAAAAGGCATAAGTCTGTTAGACAAAACACCTAGTAGTTAGTTTTCTACCTTTTCTTACTTTCATACCACAACGGTGGGTGAGGGAGACTGCGGAGAAGACATACTGTGAGTAGATGTGTACGCTCACACTAGACTTCTCCCGCGTCTGAACGGGGCGCGCTTGCATTTTTGCACTGTCTACTGTACAAAATGCTTCTTACCAATGTGTATTGAGCAATGCAAAGTTTTTGGCTCCATTCTTGCCTCATCTGTACTATTTGTTTTGAAGCCGTAATAGATTTTCCAGACCAAAATCGTAGTTTTTCACTTCAGATTTACCAAAATAAGTTTTTGAAACGGTAGAAATTAGATACGGCGGTACTTATTGTTGGAACAGTAAAGAGAAACGCTAGTTGTCAATATTATTTACCGACTTCAGATAGGTATTAATGAATATTGAAACAGTAACAAATTTTTAATTTCAGATGGAAAGGATAAAGTCATTGTGCACAGTCAATAGGAACAGTTGAACACAGATATCTACTATGAAATGATTGTTTATAACAAGAAATAAATATTTTTCTTTAATTTTGAAACAGTGATTTATAGATTTCCTGTATTGAAATAAGAATGTTATAGTGAGTTTAACTATATGAAGATACTTATTATAGATTTCTGAAACAGGAAGAAATAAGAGAAAATTCAATTTCCTAGGTTGATTAATAATCAATTAATTATAGAATTGGGATAAAATTTATTCGATTTGTTATTGAAACAGAGAAACATTCTTTGTTTCAGTTAAAAATGAAAAGAGAATACAGTGTTTTACTTTTTCATTGGGAAAAAAATCTCAGCGTTTGCTGGAAGTGAGAACCCTACTACACGTTTTCAATTCTTAAAAACTGTGAACAATTCTAATGGAAACTTTTTTGAAACTGTTTCAAAATTGTGGAGTAAAGCAACAAATAACACACAAAGAACTAGAAATTTCAGATTTGAGTCATTAGAAATGTTAAAGTTTTTCATGCGACTAACAATATTTATCTTTTTTTAAATCAGAAAATGACATTTTGAAACAGAAAAAAAAGAAGTAATCTTTCAACAGACAGAAGTTGATTTTTGATTCAAATCTATTAAAATTTTTTCGTGAACAAAAATATCAACACCTAGGCTGTTTTTTCTATTCAACACTGGATTAACACCTGGATTGACAATAATAATTCTTGAATATCTTTTTTATTTTATTACCAGTTTATGAAACAGAGTTGTTTTTTTCCGAATATATGGCTAATAAATTTGTTTGACATTTTTGGCAATGTGACAATGTGATAATGAAAAAAAACTAAGCTTCACAACCAAATTTTGCAAAAATACTTGAAATACTATAATTTCCTGCCGTCTCACCGACACTATGATTAGGAATAGATTTACTGAAATAAAATAATTTTTCGATGTGATCTTTCCTCAAAAATTCATAATGACAACAAAATTTTGGCATTCTTATTGTTTTGTTCACACTTTTCAATGTAACATTATTTATTCGAAACCGTAACTAATTTTTTTTATAATAGTCGATCTATTGAACGGATAATTAGAGGTAGTAGCAAAAATAATATTTTATTGAGCATTAAAACAGTAAATGTTTTTGATAATATTAAAAAAAAATCAGAAAAATAATAAAAATTGTAGAAAAAACCAATTTAATGTGTAGTGTCCTTCAATTTTTAAAAGTCTCCTTATGATTAAAAACGGAACCAGCAGAACTGGTACGCAAAAAATACCCGAAAAGTTAAACATACTAAATAGAATATCTCATTGCTTTGAAAAATTTCAATTGCAAATATTCAGTGTTCACGATTTACAAATATTTGCTAAAATCTGAAAAAAATAATTTAAGGGTACCTTGTATAGAGTTGTCATCACTATGGCTTCAAAGATGGTTTTGAAAGATTATATCTGTGAAACAGTAGAAAATTAAAACCTTAAAACGTTTTGAGAAAGGTTTTCAGCCCGACACGTTTCCTACAACCGCGCTCTACCGAAACCGAAGAAAATTGTATGCGAAATTGAGAGACTCAGAGAAAAATAGATATATTTGAAAGGTATTTCGGTGGAGCGCAGTTGTAACAACTGTGCAGAGCTAATATAAGAAAAACTTTTTTTGAATAAGAATATGAACTGCAATGTCAATTTTTGGAAACCTTATTATTGGAAGTTGAAACTGATTTTTTTTCCAAAAGTTCGATTAATAGATTTTTACCTTTTTTCATCAGTTTGGTAATTTTCCAAATCAACTTCTCCAATATCCATATTGATTTTTAATTAAGACTAGTCGATTTTTTATTATTTTTATCTGAAGTTCACTCCTTAATCAAATTGTATTAAAGTGCAAAACTTTACTCGATACAAAGCTGTGAAACAGTAAAAAATGTTGAACTTATAGTTTCCTGCTTGCGTTTCAATTATTCGACTATTGATCTACATGGACATATGGTGCTCGAGTCTAACAGAAATCATGTTATTTATTCAATATCCTTTTCTCACAACTGGTAGAACCAATGACAGGGAGGGGAATACGAAAACTTTTCCCAGTACCTACTTATTTTTAAAATTATATTATTACCAGCCTATCTGCCCCGCCTTCGGCGGTTCAGTCGGCCAAAACCGAAAATCCAAAACCGTTGCGGACAGTGCAAAAAAAAAAAAAAAAAAAAATCCAAAACCGTTGCGGACAGTGCCTCAGACAGGCATAGCAGGTATTTCAAAGTTTCAAAGCAGATTTGAATTAAAAAAAATTCAAATTTTGAAACAGAATTTTATTGTAGATAGTAATTGCTATATATTACAGACTCTAGTATTGCTAATTGAGATTTAATATACGGGTAAAAAACTTTTGGAACAGTCAAATATTCAATGAAGTGCTTCACATTAGAAAGATCGTTGATTGAAAATTTTTTCTGTAATCAAGATTATCCTATTTTGAAATACTGCTCTCGAGGACCAATGAATGGAGGAGTGATCAAATTTCCAATTAATTCTACTATTGATATATTTTGAAACAGGAAACTTTTATTGGTTATTTGAAATTATTTTCAAGGTGCAATAGGCATACCGTTGTCTATAGAACTGTACTAAAAATGCATAAATTTTGAAACAGTGAAGTTATTGGGGGAACTTCGGTAAATTCAATTAAAGTGATTCCGATTCCAATATGAGCACAACCGCGCTCTACCGTAACTATAGAAAATAGTGTCCGAAATTGAGAGACGCAGAGAAAAAGAGACATTTTTCAAAGGAATTTCGGTAGAGCGCAGTTCTGCAGAGCTAATCAAATTGTCCGGTTTCCACCGGTTTTTATCTCTAAAAAGTCTTAAAAGTCATCTCAAGTTTTAGACTTGCCTTCGTAACTCGCGGTCTCGAGGCAGATGCGCTCTAGCGCACTGTTTCAATTTCCCGGCGCGAACACGCTAAAGTGAAGGAAAAAGAGAGATTTTCTTCATTCTTGAGCTTGGGGCGACCTAGGGTTTGGTCGTTGTCAACCTTGTCATCAAGTTTCACCCGCTTTATCTTTCTGGGTGTTTTTTGTCACCTTTTTTATCTATTTTATTGTCTTTTTCCTGTCTTTAAGCGTAGGGAGGCTTCTAGACTTATATTCGTGATTTCTTGTTCTTTTTGCATCAATTATCGTTGAGATAATTGATAGATTCTTGCTAATAAATTAGTAATTATCTAGAAAACTTTGTTTTTATTGATTTTCCGTCTTAATTCTCGTTATTGTTTTACCGGAAAGCTAGCGTGTCACCGTTGTCACGTCTAACTTTTCGACTAAATGTATTGTTATCAATTCTCACAACGTACATTTTCTAAATAATTTCTGGTAATTCAGATTTTAAAACATCAACTATTTTTTGTGTTTTTCATCAACAATACAATATCAGCTGTGTCAGTGAACTGATTCTAAACAGATTTTATGTTTTGTAAAGGGTTACTGTAGTTCTCACAGGGAGCGTGCCCAAAAAGCCATTTTCAGATGTTGGATAGTAATAAGAAGATTAGCGTATTACTCAGAACAAACCAATTATATTCAAAATTGCGTTCTGAAACAGTACATTTTTTGGAAAATTTCAAATTTTCAGACATAAGATTCTGATCATGCTGGAAAGTTTAAACGAGACAATAAGCAACTGGACAATAGTAAAAGTTTGAATTCATATCTGGTCATAAATTTTTAAAACACAGATCTCGATTACTGGCTAAAACTAGAAAACAAAGTGTTTCATTGATTTGTACAAATACTAGGCAAGCACTAGTTCATCAACAAATCAAAAAATAAATACAGAGAATTTGAAACAGAAAATGTTGTGAAATATATATTTTTAATTCCACTATTTTAGCACGGCATGCTTCTTTCAACCGCGCTCTACCGAAAGCGAAGAAAATTGTTGAGAGATTCAAAGAAAATTTCGGTGGAGCGCAGTTGTAAAAACTGTGACGTGCTTATAATTATTTTTGAATATAAACTTGCAAATTACAGAAAAATTATTTGAGAACGATTTTTGTACAATTTTGAACGTTTTTTCGAACAGAAGCAGTTTTATAAATGAGAAAAAGTTTTCGAAATACTCTAGGATTTTACTTATTACCGAATTCACATGCGATTCCAAGTTTACGCATTTTGAAACCGCATTTTTGAATATATTTAAAATTAGCTAGAAGCAACAATTTTGACAATAAAATTTGTACTGTTTCAAATAATATAAATGTAGATTTAGTCGAAACAAAATTTTATTAAATGCCTTTCAAACAATTTCGGCTCAATAGGCAAAGAATGGTCACAAAAATTTTGGCTACTTTTTACTCATTTACTACTTTATAGCAATACTCACTTTTCACCATTCTCTTAGGCTTAGGTTTCTTAGAAGATCGGAAAACAGTTGACAAATACGATTAATTACCGGTTTTGACAATTTTTTCCCAATTTCTAAGAAACCTAAGCCTAAGAGAATGGTGAAAAGTTTTTCGTATCAATTTTGAGGGACCATTCTTTGCGGTTGGGACCATTCAATTCTCAAAACTGTGTACCCAAAAATTTTGGGACCATTCTTTGCGGATGGGACCATTCTTTCCGGTTGGGACCATTCTTTGCCTATTGAGGCACAATTTCAAATAGAAACGGGAAACAATTTCCAAACGAACCTTATAACTGAATTAATATAACCGTAATTTCAAACTTATTTACCTAGAAACAGTGAATTCTATAATAAAATCAGGAATAAGAAAACTGATTTCACGTCGGGTCTCTGAAATAGAAATTGTTTGGAATATACTATATTTTAGCATACATAAACTTTCGAAGCTATAATTTAGGGCTTCTAATTAAAAAAAAAACTACAAAAACAATTGCAGTGTTGCAGTGCTGCAGTGTGTTGTTATCAATTCTCACAACATAAATTTTCTAATTATTTTCTGGTAATTTAGTTTTTGGAACAACATTTATTTTTGTGTTTTTCATAAACAATATAATTTAAAGTGTATCAGTAATTTGATTCTAAACAGATTTGTATGTTTCCTGTCGTTCTCAAACGGGGCGTGGCCAAAAAGTCATTTTCATAAGTTGGGTTATTAGGATCATCGTAATACTCTTAACAAACCAATTATTTTCAAAATTGGGTTCTGAAACAGTAAATTTTTTGGAAAATTTGAATTTTTCAGCAAAAAGACATTTCGATGCTGGAACACTCGGTAATCGTATAAGTTAGAAGTCATAACTGCTCATAAATTTTTGAAACAGAGATCTCGATTATTGGAAAGTTGAAAAAAAAAGTTTCATTGATTTGTACAAGTATTTTTTATGAGACTACTAATAATTTAAAAAAAAAAATAAATACTGAGAATCTGAAACAGAAAATGTTGTTAGAATTTATATTTCGAATGCCACTAATGCATTAACTTGGGAAATGAAAGAAAAAGGATTTGGAAAGAATTTGCAAACTTCAATAATATGATTCGAGAAAAAAATCTTGTCCGAGAGGACTACAGTAGCTCGGGAAAACTCGCTACTGAAGTATCGGAATCAGAAATAAAACAAAAATATGAAACTTCAGGACTTTCTCAAAGAATTTAACGATAATAGTTCGAAATATTAGATGGATGAAAACATTCTGGAAAAAAAACTATTGAATACAACCAATCTCAAGTCCTAAAAGCCAAAAATGTTCATATACAATTTTATAAGAAAAATTCAAAAAGGTTTTACTTATTACGGAATTCACACTTGATTCAATATTTGCAAACTTTGAAACAGCAGGACATTGACAGATTTGAAATTTGCAAGAAGCAAAAATTCTTGAAATAGAGTTTTGTGCTGTTTCGAGTAATATAAATGTAGAATGATTTGAAGCAAAATTTTATTGATTGCCTTTAAAAACATTTAAAAACAGAAACGAGACTAAACGCTGACTAAATTAATTCAACCGGAATTTCGAATATGTATAGCTAGAAACAGTGAATTCTCTATTAGAAAACTGATTTCACGTCGGGTCTCTGAAATAGAAATAGTTTGAAGTTTACTATATTTTGGCATAAAAATCTTTACAAACTATAATTTTGGGCTATGAAAAAACTACAAAAACGATTGCAGTGATTTCAGCATCCTAAGTTTTTGTAAAAAACTTTCGAATTTCTAGTTTGTAGTCACATTTCAAACATTTAGTTTAATGAAATCATGGCGAACGAAAAAAAGTTTTTGATGATTGATGAAATATGAGAAAAAAGACTGGACCAACTTATTTTTGCGTTTTATTATTTTATAGAAAGAATTTGAACTGCGATTGAGACAATGTCAAAATACTCCTCGTTGTGTTGAGTGATTTTTTTTATATGAATAAACTATAACAAGTGTCCCTAAAACTACAGAAAAATTGATTATCCAGTCAATGAATTGAAAAAAACAGAACTCATTGTTGTGATTTTTATTCGTTTAATTATATGAAAAATTTGAAGCAGAAATAATTCCCAATAGCTTTGCATTATTCACAAAACATTTTTTCACTGTTTCTAAAAATTTAGCTAATTGTAGTTAATATAACATCACCGATACATCACTAAATTGCGAATAACATCACTAAATTGCGAATTTCTGTAATTTTTACAAGGGAAGTCTTTGGAGACGCCACTTTCAAACGACCTATAAACTAGGTCATAGGTATTTTCGACCACGACGAGTCCATTACTGCAGTCAAAACCTGCGAAATGTCTCTGTGAGCTGAGTTATGAGCTCTCAAACTTTTCATGTGGATAAGCTTTTTCACGTGGAATTCCAAATCGGCAGTGTATACGCCACCGCACGGTTCCGTTTATGTTTCCCAGCGGTTAACCTGTGTTCGTACGATGCAAAAATGATAACATCTTGCGTATACTACTTGTCGATTTGGAATTCCACGTGAAAAAGCTTATCCACATGAAGAGTTTGAGAGCTCATAACTCAGCTCACAGAGATATTTAGCAGGTTCTGACTGCAGATATGGATTCCCCGTAGTCGAAAATACCTATGACCAAGTTTATAGATCGTTTGAAAGTGGCGTCTCCAAAGACTTCCCTTGTTAGCATTATTATTTAGAACAGAGAAAGCATAAGTGCGAGGAAATCGGACCATTATAAATAAATCTCGATGATATAAAAAAACGTGTTGTCCATAAAGGTTACGTTATAAATTATTAACAGACTTATCAACATTTAAAATAGTGAAATGCTAAATGCTTTAGATTCCTCATCAAAATAATCTCTACACAACGATAAAGTTTTGAAAACAAAATATTCAAAAGAGTAGAACATGTGCGACAGAGTTTCATATTTGAAATGAAGTACTTGTTGTCACATTGAAATAATTCAATTCAATAAAAGACAGAAAAGAACGACGACCTTCTTGAACAATTATTGTTCTTGCTTTTTTGAAACAGAGAGTGTTATGAGAGCTCATTGAACACCGTGCAACTTGAATTTATAAAAGTTTCGTTATACGGTATTAACTGACGTATGGGCATTCAAAATAATAAATGTTAGACTCTATGTCAAAAATGTTATCATTTTTTCATTCCGTACGTGTGTATCTTCCAAAAATCCAAACAACAAAAAGAAAAAGCTGGAGTCTGGTGGAGTCCAAATAGATCACATCAATCTATGAACAATAATCAAAATATGGAAATTAAACATCTGAAACAGTTAAAAATATGCGATTTTTTCCTATTCTTGGATTCTGATAATTTATTTTTGTTTGGTTAGAGTAGTACACTTTGAATAAAGTTAGGCACTATGTTGAATGCTTATATTCAACTTTTCGGTCCTGAAAATATCATCAACTCCTTTAAATATTAATAATTGACAATTTGAGAATGAAAAGTAGGAAAACCAAAGAAACACATGTTTTGGGGGATAGGACACCGAGTAAATAAGGTAAAATCAATAAGGGCTATTTGAACCCAATGACAGTCAACTGGACGTGTTATTGGGAGAAGGATGACATGAATGTGAGAGTGGGAAAATGCAGTTGGAAGAGACTATTAGCACGATGGACGTCTCGCAACCGCGCTCTACCGAAACCGAAATCATTTTTGTGAAATTGCTGTTTCAAAATTTATGTTTAACCTGTCAGTCAAATAATTTTTGTTCAAGAACGTTTGCAATGCCATAACTTTATTACACGCATCGTACAACCTCGCTCCATCGAAGAAAAAGTAAATTGTGTGCGAAATTGAGAGATTCAGAGTAAAAGAGACATGTTCCGAGAAAGCTGATACGCTCCAAGTCTTCTACCATGTCTGTCACTCATTTTTGAGCCTTAAATCGAATAATGCTACCTCCAATACTCCAAAATTTGTGTAAACAAATACTAGTTTGTTCTGAAACAGTGAAATTATGAAATTCCAAGAATAATCAATTCTTTGTTTTCTAGTTTGATTAAAATAAACTCTTAAAACAGAAAACAAAAACAATTACAATATTTTCTGAAACCTTGAAACAGAAATTTGTTTGGTTTGGTTTAAGGAAAACTTTTTGTGAAATTGAGAAATTTGCAGACAGATGACTATGACACGATGGAATCGATTAGCACAAACACCTAAATCTGCTTCAGTGAATAAACCAGAATTAGTGCTGAAAACAACAATTTTTAATATTTATATTTTTTTGAAACTGTAAAACGATATAAGCCGATTTCTATTAAGTTAAAGGCGGACTTTGAGGAATCCCTAAAAAAAACGGTAGTTTTTCTTGGAGGCAGGTTTAAAAATTACATTAAGGGAAGTTGCGAGCTTAAAGAGAATTTTTAAAAGTTGTTCTTTACTTTGTCTAACATTTCAACCTCCATCAAAAAAAATCTCTATTATTTCAACATCTGGTATTAAGTATAACATAATACATGTAATTTAACATCTCTAGCTATTGATTTGAGTTGAAACAGTAAATTACTATAATTAAGAAAATTATTATTAAATGTCAAAAAGTTAGCACAAAGTTCAAAAAAGATATGTTGAACCCGTAAATTCATTTTGAATTCATGGAACAAGATCGTCTCTGGAAGTCATATCAGAAACGATGATGCTATTTTAAATGTTTTTAAAGTTAGATGGTTTTTGAAAACTGAATAGGATTCTACTTATTACCGAATCAGAAAAACAATTTCTGTTAGTAGAATATTTGCTGTTTCAACTAATTTAATTGTAAAATGAGTTGAATTGACAGGGAATGTCTAAATCCATTGCTAATTTTACGTTTTTTTTTGTATATTGTATCAAGCCCGTTGTCTACTGCATCAATAATGCGTGGCTGATACTGATTTAAATTTTTACTGGAAACCGGAAATCCTGTTATGGCAAAGAAGAAACAAAATCAAAAACCATACTTTTACTCGCTTCAAATGAAGATTTAAGAGGTGAAAAATATGCCAAAATGTAAATCTCGGCAAATTTCACGTGTCGGTTGGTCAATCGTTGTATAGGACAAGAAAAAGATCAAAACCATATTGTCATTCAGCCAGTAAGAAGTCACATCTGTAGATCTCGCCGAGATCTACATTTTGGTATATTTTTCAGCTCACAATATTGAGTGTGAACCGAGTTACTTTATCCTGTAATCAGATTTCCGTAAATCCACATCTTCTCCCCGTAGATCTACACTTCATCTACAGTAATCTTAAACCAACGCCTTGTAAAACGACACTTCCGTAGGTCGACATAGACTGAAGCGGTCCCAAGTTCTTTGTCTGATATCAACTCTTTCCGATTTGTAAATATTCAAAAACTATAATAAATCCAATAAAAAAACTATATTCGTTTGGCACATGTTTTAAGGGTAGAGCGCAGTTGTAAAAATAAAATGAAGAAAAATCATTTCGAATTCTGTTTCTCTTCCAACATTTTCTTTATCTCCTCCAATGTTTTCCGCTTAGGCACCTCCTTCTTCTGCGCCACTTTCCGGGAGGTATCCTTCCTCTCCCTCATCTGACGCATCTGAATTTTCCTCCGGTGGAACTTCGCCCATACATCCTCCTGATCCTTTGGCTCTGGCTCCGGCTCCTCCACCTCAGGTTCTTCTTCTTCTTCGTCATCCTCCTCCTTCTCCTCAATCGATTCGCATTGCATCCGCAGGTCCTTGACCTCTTCCGTCAGGACATCCACAATTTCCAGTTTCTCCAATAGCGACGTCTCCAAGAAATCCATTACCTTATGTAGATCAAAAACCGTCGAGGGATTCTCCGCGATTTTCGCTTCCACCTTCTGAAAATTCCTATTCAGAATTTCAGCTTCTTCCCATGCCTTCTGCAACTCCTTCTTTTTTTCCTCATAATTTTTTTCCATTTCCTCTTTTTGTAGTCTTAATTCTTCTTGTCTCTTCTCTTCTTCGACTCGACGAGCGTCCTCCATCTCCTCCTTCTCTTTGTCGATTCTTAAATTCTCCATTATTTTGTGGAAATAATTCACGTGCTCTGTGAGGAGGTCCTTCTGGGGAGCCTGCTGAGCAGAGCCTTTGGTTTTCTTATGTGATTTCATATTTGTTCTGAAAATGTAGACAGTTTAGTTGAGAATGAGAATGGGATAATCGATGAAGACTAAAATTAGGGTGAAAATTATAATGTTTGACTTGTTTTTAAACTAAAAGCTGTGTTTTTCGGTCGAAAAATGCTCTTTTTGAAGGGTTTTTGGAGATGAACTGTAATTTGTACTCAAAATTTCAGCGTTTTCTGCGAGTTTTAAGCTAAGATTCATAACTTTTGACAGATTTTTGGGGAAAAAACAAGATTTTTAAGGGTTTTCATATTTTTCTGACTAGTTTCAAACCAAAATTTATGATTTTTTATTTTTTTTTTGAATTTTAGAAAAAATGGTATTCATGCAAAACTGCGTTTTTTAAAAAGCTTTTGGAAAGAAAATGCGATTTTTAGACAATTTTTTGTACTGTGTTATGAGATCGGGAGGTGGTTGGAAAGAGGAGACAATCAATATATAATGAATTAATGAGAAGACAGACTGGGAGACCAGGTCCGCAAGACGCAACAGTGTGTACATGACGGAGTGTACGCAGATTGCGCTTTGCGCGCGCCGAATCTTCCCGGAGCTACCCACTGTATAAGACAGATGGACGGCCGTGGAGACAGTCAATAATCCCATTCCTCCCCCCCACCAGCATAATTCCTACAGTGTTAATTGGTGATCGGAAATCTCGACATTTTGCGATCCCTTTTTTTTCGCTGAGAACATTACTAGTATCCGCTGTTTTTGAAAATTTGAGCATGGTAAACATTTCATTTGAATTCAATATCAAACAAATAATTAGACTACATGGATTGTTGCTATCCTACACTATTTTCTCTTATGAATTTGTTGAAACATTGAGTTTTTTGTCACTCATTTAATAATCTACCTCATTGAGTGCAAATTCAATACACAACCGATTAAACCTGATATTTGAAACAGTAAATTTGGAATAAAAATGAGAAAAAGAGATGGTCATGACAAGAAAACCAATCAATTCACTGAATAACCATGCGATCAATCGTAGAAACATTGCAATTCAATTCGACCATGTGACTAGTTACTTTTGAAACAGTGAATTTAGTATAAATTTACTGAAAATCATTAACATAGTTAAAAAGTTTAATATTATTTTTTTCTGTTTCAAAGAAATGTCACTATTGTTTTCAAAATAATATTTATATTAAAACAGACCATGTAAGTTCTTGTAACGGTAATCAGAATCGTCTCAGAATGAAAACAGAAGGAAATCAGAGTGGGATCAGAGTGGAATCAGAAGAATCAGAAACTGTTAGAATGAGAATCAGAATGTCACATCAGAAGATGTCAGAAAATTTAAAAAAAAAGTTATGTTTCAAACTTGACTCATAATACTTAATGTCTAGTCGAAACGGTTGTATTGGAAGCTATCGTATTTTAAAAAGGTTTTCTTCAAACAGCTTCAATAAGCTAATGGCAGTGAAGACAGTCATTCATCCTTTCTCATCCTCGTAGTCATCACAGCGGTTTTTGGTCTCTTTCCCTCTAGCCATTAAAGTCAAGGCTACCTGTCCTCCCTTTCATTGGTCCTCTTTCTCTAGAACCTTCTTAACTCGATTCTTACAACTGCGCTCCACCAAAATTCCCTTGAAAATGTTTCTTTCTCTCTGAGCCTCTCGATTTCGCACGCAATTTACTTCAGTTGCGCGGTAGTAAAAGCATGTCGTGCTAATATACAATCGGAAGCGATGAAGGGCTGTCTATGGGTGTCTGAGACCTGATTATCTAAGAGTATTCTCCAACCATCACTGATTTCTGGGTTGTCCTTAAATGAATGGTGCCTGGTGCTTTCTCTGTGCTAAGTGACTGAACTAGCCTGGTACAACTCTGTGAAATAAAATTATTGAAACAGTAGTTTTGGATGGTTTAAAAAGAATACTGTGATAAATTGAATTCACAATGAGCTATTACTACTAGTGTAACTAGTTTCCTAAATAACGAAATTTTGAAACAGTAAATGAAATCATCAAAAATGAACCACAGAGCCTGACATTTAAATTTACTTTTCCGTTGTAACCTTACTAAAACATTTTTTGAGAAATTAATATTTCCACTGTTTCAAAACCAACAGTTCAAAAGTGGAATATAGATAATACCAGTATTCTTCCAAAAAGGAGAGCTATAGTTTTGTTTATAAGACTTTTTGCTACAATAATAAGATTCAATATCAAGGAAATATTTAGGCAGTCCAGAGAATTATTTTCAGTTTTTTGAATTGAGGAAGTCGATGAGGAATTGTTCTTATTCTACACACTTTTGGAATATAAAATTGTTGAAACAGTAGTAATAAAGTTTATAAATTTTTTTCTTACGGTTACTTTTTGTTACGTATTATACGTTAACTGGAACGTTTTAATTACACCTTGAAAATCTAAGACCATTTCAACTAGACCAAAGCGGTTTCATTGAAAAAATACAAATTTTGAAACAGAGAATTAGGAAAAAAAGTGTGTAAAGTGGTTAACATGATTGAAAAAATCTATCACTTTCTTGAATAACTTTGAGATCTAAAATTATTGAAACAGTAAAAACATTCTATGTGGTTTCAGCAGTGCTTAGACCGAAAGACAAAGTTTATTGTAACAAAAATACTTAAAACCAGACTTGTCACGGGCCGGGCCGGGCCGGGCCAAAATCAGTAAAAATCTCGTCCCGGAAATTTGTTGAAAATTTTCGAAAAAAGTATAGTTTTCGAATAAAAATTCAAATATGAATAAAAATGTAAATGTGTACAATAATTTAAGCATTTTTACTCTATTTTTTCGAAAAATTTCAAAAAAAAATCGTTAAAAAATGGGTTCCCATTTTTGAATCCGGGCAGACGGGCCGGGCCTAGCCGAGCAAATTTCCAGCCCGGCCCGATTTTTGACAAGTCTGCTTAAAACAGGTGTCACTTTTGATATGGATTCATAATTTCTACATTCCACTTTTAAAATATTTGTTCTGAAACCGTAAAAATAACTTCATTTATAAAAAATAGTTTTAGTAAGGTTATATCGGTTAAATACCTTTCTTTGAAAACCATTGTATGTCTTGGATAAACATTGCACTTTAATTTGATCATTTGACTAATTACCTCTGAAACAGGGAATTTATTATAAACTTGCGAAAAACTGTAAATAGCAATGCACATAATATAATGCCATAATCAATGGTACAACTACAAGATTCATAATCAGTATCGATGATAAGAGTTGTAACATCAAACAATCAGAAATATTAGATTAAAAGGCTTGTGAAACAGCGAAATTAAGAGAGATTGGGGGTTTATCGTATTCTGGACAAGATCTATTTCTTAGAATTAGATTTAACGCTAATGCTTTATCGAGAATGTGGAAATAACTTAATTACCATAATAATAATAATAATAACTCAAAGTTTTAAAAAATGGAGCAGTAATTTCTTGAACCAAAATCAGATGAATATGTTCTGAAACGGTAATTTTCATAATATTATTAATGAGTGACTTTATTGTTCCTTCTACATTTACCTTTCGTTTTTGTATTTTTCTGAAACACTAATAATAGCTTCATTGGAAATTTTGAAAATTGTTTAAAAAAATTCACCGTTTCATCAAGCATAAATTATTTTTTTGAAAAAAAGGCAAAGTAATACTTTTGTTGATTGGCTGTCACTTATAACAATCAAAAAACATGAAAAAACTAGAACAGTAAATAGTGAAACTTTTATCGGTTAGGTATAAACGCTTATTACAACTGCGCTCTACCGAAAGTAAAGAAAACAGTGTGCAATATTGAGAGACACAGAGAAAATGAGACATATTTCAAGGGGAGCGCAGTTGTTAGAGCTGAGCTAATAGTAATAGTTCAGAAATCTGTATAAAAATTCGAAATATGATTTTCTTTTCTGTTTCAATGAAATTTTACCAGTTTTCACAATAAATCTATTCAATTGGTGGGTAAACACTATAACTTGGAATGATTTATTCGTAATGTTTCTCCTGAAGTTAAAATGTTAATCAGAAGAGATCATTAAAAAATCAGAATTGTGTCAGAAGCAAGCAGAAGAAGTCAGATTTGGATCAGAAGAATCAGAAACTGTTAGAATGTGAATGAGATCAGAATCAAAAGAAAAACAGAAGATAATCAGAAGAAATTTCAAAAAAAAAAATGCTGTTTCAAACTCGATTCGTTGTACAAGATGTCCAGTCAAAGCAATGTGTCGGGATGTTAAACTAGAACTGTGAATTTTGTAATTATCGAGCATCGGTTTCAGTTCTGGTCCGATATCATTATTTTCTGGAACAGTAATGCAGTCCTTGTCATGTTGGGTACTTCAATATTTTTTAAATAATTTTTAAAATCCTGACCCCCCGTCCATTCTCAATGTTAAATTCCAGAATAAACCAGTTGTTGATAATCATGTCATTATAAATCCCGTCTAATTATATCACTCCGAAAAATTAAATAGCAGGTACAATATTGTAACTTGAACATTAATATTTTCTGTCAAACAGTGATTTAATTATTATGGCGATCTGAAAAAAATCGTGTCCTAGGATCTGTCAACATTTTAAAATTTTTTCTATTTCACCGTACAAATGTAGATCAGAAGGCAAACTGAGAAACATTGATTTTATTGGGTGAATGAAAATAATCTAACAAAGGAACCTCAAGGGGTCACAAGTTTGGAATCATTCCAAATTGCTACCAGGCGTTAAGGACAGCTTGATTTGGCATATCCCAAATTTTTGTTTTGTGCTTGTCAGTACCCGCTGAGATAAACGGTCCCAAAGTGTCTGGTTTAGCACTGTAAAAGCCAAAGAATGACTTTCAAGTACAGGGGTGAAACATTGGGACCGTTTATCTCAGCGGCTAGTGACGAGCACAAAACAAAATTTTGGGATATGCCAAACCAAGCTGTCCTTAACACCTGGTAGCAATTTGGAACGATTCCAAACTTGTGACCTCTTGAGGTTCCCTCGTAAAACACATTGCCTATTTTAAATGAATTGTCACAGAATCCTTCAAGAAAGACAAAATTCTCTTCTGAACGTCTTTATTTTTTAATTACTGTTACAGCAATTATGTGTTAGAGTTTTGTTGCTTATTAACTCTACTACGTATAGTCCTTTCAGTTCCAATAAAAAATCTAAAATGTTTCACTGTTTGAAATAAATATGAATACCCATTAGCTAAGCACGAAATCATTTTTGAAATGATCGGAAAAATGTTAGAATCCTGTCAGAAACAAGCAGAAGAAATCAGAGTTGGATCAAAAGAATCAGCAACTGTTAGGATGAGAATCAGAACAGAATCAGAAAAAATCAGAAGATGTCAGAAGAATTTTCAAAAAAAAAGTTCTGCTTCAAACTTGATTCAAAATACTAAACGTCTATTCAAAGCAGTTGTATTGGAAACTATCCGATTTTAAAAAAGAAATGCATAAACTGCTCGAACTTTTGATAGAATTTAGTTATTGCTGGAAAAAAGTTAAATAAATACTGTGAATTTCTTAATTTCAGAACGACCATGCTTTTTGAACTCTGGTTCAACATTACTGTTGTCTGAAACAGTAATACAATCATTGTTATGTCAAGCAGGTTGAATATTTTAAAATAATTTTTAAAATCCTGACCCCCGTCTATTCTCAATATTAAATTCCAAAATGTGCGAGTCGTTGATAATCATGCCATTATAATTTTTTCTGAACCTTGGCTACTGAAACAATAAAGCCATTATTCCGCTCAAATTCAATTGTACCTTCGAAATTTTGTTTCAATATTATTATTTTCTGAAACAGTATTAATATAATTGTGACGGGTTCAGTATTTTCAGGTTTTCAGACGTCGCAATGAATGAAAAAATTCTATAAATCACAATTGTAGAAAATTGAATTCTCTATCCTATGTATGTGCAAAATATCGTGAATAATGGTGAGAAACTGACTTTTTTGATACAGAAAACAGAATTTTTGTCAGAAAAAGCTGTTGGACGAAAATTGCACAGGATATTTTTGAGGATGCTCTGAAACTATATTAGTTGAAATTCCTGAAAATCCCATATTTCTGAAAATAGGTTTCTCTGTATCAAAAATGTCATTTTCTGACCAAAATTTGCGTTTGCAGACTGATAAGATAGATCATTTTGTTTTCTAACGACTGAAACATTTTCCTGAAATAAACTTCTTGTTGATAATCCTGTATAAACTAATGATCATTCTCCGAATAACCCAAGAAGGTACTTAGCAGGTGAAACAGTAGAAAATATTTTTCAAACTAAAGATGAGTTAGAGCTGTGTCCTAGTCCAGAAATGTTAAAAACGTTTAAAAAAAAAGTTAAACGTCTTTTTAATCCTTTAAGACCTAGATTTAGCGGTTTTGATTGATATTAGCTATATTTCAAAAATTTTCTCTGTTTCAGCAGATAAATGTTGTTCATAAAAAACTTTTCAAAACAATTGATCATGAATCGACTTTGTATTCTTTAATAAGGAGTGTCGCGGAAGGAGAATGATCTACCTTCCCGACTGAGATATTCTTACTCACGCCACACTGGCGTTTACCAGATTCACTAATATCTGAGAAATAAACTCCCACTACAACATTCAACGTGACCCGTGAACTCCCGAACTATTTTGGACGTGCCAATGACCTTAACCTGGTGACCTGCCGATAACAATCTACCCTACATTTGTGTGCATATAAGGAAGGAAAACCGTCAGTCTACTCTCTCTTCTCTACGTCTACCGACTCTTCTCGAGTGCTCCCTCAACCGTTGGCTCCTGCTACTACCTCCCTGACATGCCGTCTACAATGAAGTCGTCCGTCGTCAAGTCCACTAAAGCCAAGAATCCTCATACTGGTCAGTTATTATTTCCGTTGAATAAATGTTGTTAAGCCTCTCCCTTATTGTTATTCTCGTACTAAACCTGACGCGGTTCCACCTTACCACTAGCGTCGGAACAAGGAGAAAATTATCTTTTGAGCGTGTTTATTACTGTTACACCAATAATGTTTCAGAGTTTTGTTGCGGGAAGATGGAAAGACAAGTTTCTAGTTATTTTGTTGTAAAGATCCCCCTTAAAAATGGTCAAATTTGTGTTACTTTTACTGTTTCAGCATTTCAAAATTATCAAAATCATTTTTTCACGTGATTAGGCTGCTGTTGAATGCGGAATTCTTAAAACATCCAGTGTTCATACTTTAAATTTGTTCAAAACATTAAATTCTGTTTTTTTTTTCTGAATTAGATAGTGACACGTCAATTGTAGGATATAAACGTTGAAATATACTGGAAAGACTAACCAAAAAGTAAAATCTTTAAAAAAGTATAAACTAAATTAGAATGAATGAAACAGTAAGAAATATTATGTAAGTCTTGTACAATTTTGCATTGGTAGTGGTTTACGGCAAGGTTTCAAGTCTTCACAAAAACTTCTACTACGGTACTTACAGGTAACACTCTTCAAAACGACGATCAAAACGCTGAAAGTTTCCAAATTAGAAAAAAAAATTGTTCAGTATTATTATTATAAATTCACGACACCACGCCGCATGGCTTTAAAGGCGCATCTATTTTGGTCAAAATGGTCTCGAAGCGAAAGGAATTTTTTATATTTATTTTTAGACCTGCAAATCTCGAAAATACGGTATTTGACGTTTTTCAACTACGAGGCCATTCCGCGAAATGTCAACTAAACTAGATGCGCCTTCAAAGCCATGCGGCGGGGTGTTGTGAATTTATAATAGTGAACAACTAGTACTTCTGCTAAACATTTGATTTTTATTGAAAATTCTTTGAAACAGTTTTATTATCAGAAATTAGTTACATTGGCCGAGCTGAGGAAAAACCCAATTTTTGATATAAGGAATAGTTGAAACAATAAAAATAATTTCATCAATTATTATAGCTCATCAAGTACTAATTAACATTCTAATAATTGGTAAGTTTTTGAAACAGGATATTTTTGGGGAAGTTTGATAAAAAACACTTATACTGTTTCAAATTAATTTGATCAAAAGTTGCGTTTCAACGCATTCAGTTCCATTGCAATATTCTCACAAAAAAACGGAAACCCCCTTGGTGAAAAGTCTGAAAATCAGCCAGAAACGTGTTAAAAAGTGTCTCGAATTTGTGAATTGAAATTAATGCATGTATTATCCTTTGCAATTCATGCCGATTATTCATAACTTTTGAAACAGTAATTTAACATGACTAATTATAGATTTTAAAAAATGCTTCCAGAACTTATGTGTTCGTCTTTAAATGAACGGCGATCGATTCAATAAATGTTTTTGAAAAATTAAAAATTTGCAACTTGATGAGCCAGAAATGTTTTACTTTTTTCGAGACCACTATTTCCTGCAAGTAATTATTTCGCTATGTTCAGTTCTTAATAAAACTATTATTTTAAAATCAGAAAACAACTATTTAGAAAATATTCGTTAAAAAATTGTCTATTATAGTCTCCAAATTTCAATTAACATCAAAGAATTTTTGAAACAGTGAAGAAGACAACATAAGGCGAAAGGAGGTTTTGACAAAGTTGGAATTTTCAAAAACAGCAATAGATTGTAACTATTAAAAAAAGTTAAACTTCAAAAAAAATACAAGAACTAGAAACAATAAGAAAATTTTTGTGTCATCAATAAAACAAGTAAAGCTGAAAATTCGGTAAAAAAAAGTTGCAGCCGGATGGAAAACCTAAAACACAATTTGTAATTTTTCAATCACTGTTTCAAGAATGTTACAATAAATATTGATGTTTGGCGAAGATCAATAAACACATAAGTTGCCAATTTAAAAATTTTTCTGTTTCAGTGATTATGTATATTTTGGAAGGATTGTTTTTTTAGGTTGCATTGTATCTTTCTAACAGTGTTCACTTTTTCCATTTTTCTTGTTATTTTTTTGTAAAAAAAAATTCGTTAATTGTTGAACTTCCCGCTTGGTTCTACCGGCCCTGTCTGTGTAATTTTTATTTCAAAAATAGTGTTTAGATTATACTGTTTCAAAATTTTCCGATTTAAAAAACTGAATTTCATAAAATTTAATGTAATCATTTGTTAATACATTATAAAAATCAAAGTTTCAAAAACCAATTAAACGAAGGAATGAGTTGTGGATCGTCTTCCGGAGCTTCGTTTTTTTCTGAAACAGTGAATTTGAGATTTCTATTTAGAAATTATAAAAATGAATAAAACTCACGATCTAGTTCTATCAAAATCCGTTTTCAAACAATACATATAAAAGGGGACCGTAGGAAATTGAAGGAGGTAGATGATATAGACAATTGCGTCGGCCTGAAACAAGTTTTTATGCTGAAAATAACTGAAATTCGAATTCCTTACCCTCACAAACTTCCGCCTAATCGATAAGTCATTGCTCTCCCGGAAATGATAAAATTCATCGATTAATTGAAGAGAATAGTTGGGGAGATTGAGTAACAAAGTTACAGTAGCCAGCAGGAGGCACCGACGGATCGCCTCGTTGCGGCGGCGCATGTCGAACTGGAAATTTGAGGATTTTAATTACGGAAAATCGGATTTCTGAGGTGAATGAGCTTCAAAATGAGCCCGATATTGCCATTTTCATATTTTCGACCATGCGTCGCGGTCGTGCGTCGCGTGTCGCGTGTGATAGCAATATGGAGCTCATTTCGAAGCTTTGAAATGAGCCCCATGTTTTGGATGAATTTAATTTTTGACCCAAAACACGCGACGCACGACCGCGACGCACGACCGCGACGCATGGTCGAAAAATTTAAAATGAGCAAACATGGGCAATATGGGGCTCATTTTGAAGGTCTGTGTCTAGAGAGTTCAAAGTTACAAAAACTAGTTTTCAAAAAAAAATCCGGTTTTGTAATTTTCGTAGCTCAAAATGAGATTCTCCACCAGTTTTTGCTATTTTTTGTCGAGAAAAACAAAAAAATCACAAAAAAACTATCGAAACCGGTCAATTTCTGCTCCTTTTTGAGATATATCCGTTCGAAGAGACGCAGACAACCAGACACTCTAGCTTGTCTGCGTCTCCCCTCATCTTCAAACCGATGTATCTCAAAAAGGGGAGGAGCTATCAAAAAGTTGTCAACTACAAAAATGTGTAGATTTTTATGCTGATCATTTTTGCAGTTAATAACTTTTTGCTAGCTCTACCCACTTTGAAGATATAATAATTTAAAACTCGAGAGATGCAGAGAAGTCTGTCTCTCTCTCTCTTGTAGTGATTTCAAAGCTTTTTATCTCAAAAATGGGAGGAGCTATAAGAAAAGTGTGAACTACAAAAATAATCTACATAAAATTTGCTACATTTTCCAGCAAAAATTTTCGAGATACTCACCATAATTTTTGACTTGTGCACAATTTTCAACGGGCTCTTCTCATCAGTAACGTCGTGATGCACAATCTCGTCCGCCGAAATCATAGTAAACGCGTTTTGTGTGTTACAACACGGATTTCTCATAAACAATACCGAGAAATCGGTGATTACTGTAAGTACGAACGGCAGGAAGAATGTCATAAAACACTCGAAAAATATCAAATATTTGAGTGTTGTCTCGCCGAAAATTCGCGGGTCTTCGGCACAATATGTGCCTGAGGACGCGTCGGCTCCCACGGATAGTTCAGTGATAAGAATTGGGGTCCATAACTGGGAAATGATGGAGAACGCGAATAATCTGCAAAAATTGGCTTAGAGACGCAGAGAAACGAGGGTGCCTAGCTGTCTGCATCTCTCTTAGCACTCTTTGGCTTTGAGCCTACGTAACTCAGGACTGGGCGGAGCTATCAAAAAATTGTTAATTACAAAAATGATCAGCATAATATTTGGCACATTTTGTTAGTTAAAAACTTTTTGCTAGCTCCGCCGCTTTTTGAGATACGAGCTTTTAAACTACCGATTACCCAAAAATTCGAAAATTGTGCTTATTGTCGTGGTGGGGAACATTCGAATTTTCGAAAAATGCAGATTTTTGCATCGCAACATTATAAAGCACTTAAATTTAGAAAAATAGCAAAAATTCGAATAATCGAATGTTCACCACCACGACAAAATGTACACTTTTCGAATTTTTAGTATTAGTTATTTTGACAACTGATATCTCAAAACTGGGCAAAGCTATCAAAAAATTATCAACTACAAAAATGATCTACATAAAATTTGGCACATTTTGTATATAAAAACTTTTTTTCTAGCTCCGCCCCTTTTTGAGATATATTCCTTCAAAGTTGGAGAGACCCAGAGAAGCATTACTCACACTCCAATAATCTCCTTGCTCTTATCTCCGGCTCGGTGAGCCCGTAGGGGGAAGAAGACGTGCAGGAATCTCTGAAATTTAAAAAGTACGCAAATTGTCGTAATGTTGTGTGCATTGACCGTAACCACCGTAACCCACTTACCTGAAGATACATAGCAACCCACGCCCAGTGCACAAAAAATGAGGAAGTGTTCACCAGAAATGCACTAAGCTTGCATACAACTACTCCGGGGAGGATTCCTAAAAAATTTGGTATAAGCGAAGTAGAGACGCAGAGAAACTAGAGTGTCTAGCTGCCTGCGTCTCCTTCCTCTCTTTTTAAACTTTGAAGACTCATATCTCAAAAATGGGTGGAGCTATCAAAAAGTTGTCAACTAAGAATACATAGAGAATTTCATGCTGGTCATTTTTGTAGTTAACAGTTTTTTGATAACTCCGCTCATTTTTGAGATATAACGCTTCAAAGTTTCTCTGCGTCTCTCTGCGTTTCTCACCTGCAAAAACCATTACATTCCTATCGGATATAACATTCGAAAAAATTGTAGCCAATAGAATAAAATTTCCAGCCATAATCGAACACAAAAAATGATAATAATTGGATTTTTTGTATTTCCGAAGCACAATGAACATGAAAATCAGGGCGGGCAGGGTGACGACCGACACACAGATTACGGTATAGTATAGTAGTTGGGAGGTGGCTGTCCAGTCTTTTATGAAGGCGTCACGCTCGGCTTCCAGGGGGTCCTCAGGTGTCATTTTTGGCTGGAAAAATGGAATTTTCATGTTGAAATTTGGATTCCTGAGCTAAAGAGCTTTGAAATGAACCATATTACATATATTTTCTAATTTCATAATTTCGACCCTGCGTCGCGGTCGTGCGTCGCGTGTGATAGCAATATGGGGCTCATTTTGAAGATCGTGAGCTCAGGAGCTTTGAAACGAGTACCATATCGACTAGTTTTGGTTGAATTTGAATTTTGAGCTAAGACACGCGACGCACGACCGCGACGCGTGGTCGAAAAACCAAAGTTGTCTGAATATAGGCATTATGGGGCTCATTTTGAAGGTCTTGGTTTGGAGAGTTTGAAAATTGGAGTTTCAAACAATTAAAAAGTTGAAAAAAAACGACGAAAAACTATTTCAGAACGAGAATTTTTTCAAAAATCACGAAAAGTATATTAATAAATTAAGATTTTTAACGCAATTTGATAATATAGACGTCACAAAAATATTTTCAGAAAAAACCCCTAATTCTATAGGTACATGTACTAACCCAGCTGAAAATAAGGAAAAATTGGTCAAAAGACATGCGAAAACAAAAAAAAAAACGAGTGAGGTAATCAAAATATAAGTTGGGCTAGTTATTCAGAAGAAAATTGGCTCCAAAACACAATTTTTTAGTCAGAAATGCCAAAAGTATCTTATTTGTAATTATAATTAGTAATTAATTACTCAAAGTTAAATTTTTTGGAAATAATCAAAATATTTCAAAAAATTCACCGTTTATAGCTATCCGTGTAAACGTGATGTTACACTTTTTAGGCTCCGCCCACTTTTGGACACCTTTGACATGATAAGGATTACCAAAAGGATCAGATCAGATGACTGAACAACTGGACTCTTCAACTTTTTCATTTTTATTATTATTCCAAACAAAAATGAATGACGAAAACGGCTAACAAGATTAAAATATGTGGAGTAGGGGGTGGATTCTATATTGAGATATTAATATATGTACGTGTGTGTGTGTATGCAGGGATTAGTATTCTTATAAGTTATTTTAGTTTTGGTTATGACAAAGACCAGGAGGAGCAAAGATGGAATGATTTTACCATAGAAAATTCCAGAATAAGACGCCAGGACGTTTCAAAACCGAGTCAATTTTTAATTTTGCTATTTTGGGGAATTTAAAAAACCGTAATTTTAGTGATTTTCTCATTATTTTTTGCACGACTGGTGTCCAAATATCTGGTTTCAAAACGTCTTGAATTCAGTCAATGACATTCTATTTGTTTTGGATTAATTCGATTTTGAAACAGTAAAAAAGATCATGGTCAGTTCAAAGTTATCTGACGTGACCTATATCATTAGAAAGCTGAAATCTTTCTGATTCCAATTATGTATTCAGTTTTTGCTCTCGAGGCCTGGTTCTTGAGAAAAATGGGGTCAAAGTTAGGCAAAAATCAAATTATTACAATTCAACATTCTTTGTTCTGATAGTGAGAGAGAGTCCCTAGAATTGTAATTGAAAAAACATAAAAAATATATTATGAATTTTTGGAACAGTGAATTTCTGATTTACGGAAAAATCCAGACTATTTTTCTTGCTTGTTCGCAGAGGCAGGCACTTATTCTAACGAGATTTTCTAAAAGTTCCGCGAATTATTCGTTAAATTTGTTTTTTTTTTCAAATTAATATTTTTTCCGTTTCAAGTTTTTTTGTAATTTTATAGTTGTGCAGTTATAAAGTATTGAGGCTGTTCTTAGGCATCAATAAATTAAGTTTTCCACAAAATTTGAAGTCAGAAACACGATGTTAAGAGACACTTTCTCTAGTGATCGACCTAAGGCCAACAGCCCATGGAACACATGGGCCAAACGCAATCAGCCCATTTGGTTTTTTGATATTATGGGTCCATGTGATGATGTTATGAAAAAACCGTACAGCTTTTTAGGCTCCGCCCCTTTTGACATATAGAAAAAAATCGTGGAAGTGAAAAAATGAATTTTTCCCTTCCACTTATATTTGAAAAAAGTTTAGAAATGAGTTTTAAGAGTATTTTTGAACATTTTTTGTGTTGACAACTTTTGAAAAATCTTTTGGCATCAATCAAAAAAATTGATTTTTTGAAGTTTTTTTAGTTTTTTGCTTACCCCAACAATTTTTCCACGGGATGTAAAAAGTTTTTAATGCAGTTTGATTGTCTTTGGACTGTCCAACTTTGTGCCAATTTTCATTTTGAAATTCGGGCACCTTTTTTCTATAAGCAAAAATGTGTGTTTTTTCACGAAATTTTCACGTACCCCCCTCCATGGTGAAAAAAGTGAAAGTCTCAAAATTTCAAGAAACTTTGTCTATGAGTTTATCTAACAGTAATTGAAATGTTCACAAAGTTTGAAAACCTGTAAAACATTTCCTCTGAAGTTGTGAGACCTCAAAAATCTATGTCGCGTTTTTCATATGCTCTCTGTGAAAAACAGTTTTTTACAAACTTTCATCAGTTTATTCTATTATTTTTTATTAAAAACGTTTTTAATTTTCAAGAACCTATTCTTTCCGTTTTTTCCTCTTCTCTAAACTCTTGTTTTTCCAAAAAAAATTGGTTTGACAAAATTTCTTTTTTCAATTTCATGGAAAATTCGACCAACTTTGAAACTTTGTCACGAGATTCCCTGTCATCCAATTGAAAAAAAATTTTGGTGGTCATGTAGAACAAACCTAGCTCTACATTGTTATAGTTGACTACTTTTTTATACGAACCCACCGTAGAGAGATATAACCATCCGAAGTAAGGTAGGTGTGCAGCCCGTTTATCTGAAGAAATGAAGGTATGCATACTCCGCCACATCATATCTCGCTAGGGACCGCCCGTACAAAAAAGTAGTCAACTATAACAATGTAGAGCTAGGTTTGTTCTACATGACCACCAAAATTTTTTTTCAATTGGATGACAGGGAATCTCGTGACAAAGTTTCAAAGTTGGTCGAATTTTCCATGAAATTGAAAAAAAGAAATTTTTGTCAAACCAATTTTTTTTTTGGAAAAACAAGAGTTTAGAGAAGAGGAAAAAAACGGAAAGAATAGGTTCTTGAAAATTAAAAACGTTTTTAATAAAAAATAATAGAATAAACTGATGAAAGTTTGTAAAAAAACTGTTTTTCACAGAGAGCATATGAAAAACGCGACATAGATTTTTGAGGTCTCACAACTTCAGAGGAAATGTTTTACAGGTTTTCAAACTTTGTGAACATTTCAATTACTGTTAGATAAACTCATAGACAAAGTTTCTTGAAATTTTGAGACTTTCACTTTTTTCACCATGGAGGGGGGTACGTGAAAATTTCGTGAAAAAACACACATTTTTGCTTATAGAAAAAAAGGTGCCCGAATTTCAAAATGAAAATTGGCACAAAGTTGGACAGTCCAAAGACAATCAAACTGCAATAAAAAACTTTTTACATCCCGTGGAAAAATTGTTGGGGTAAGCAAAAACTAAAAAAATTTCAAAAAATCAATTTTTTTGATTGATGCCAAAAGATTTTTCAAAAGTTGTCAACACAAAAAATGTTCAAAAATACTCTTAAAACTCATTTCTAAACTTTTTTTCAAATATAAGTGGAAGGGAAAAATTCATTTTTTCACTTCCACGATTTTTTTCTATATGTCAAAAGGGGCGGAGCCTAAAAGCTGTACGGTTTTTTCATAACATCATCACATGGACCCATAATATCAAAAAACCAAATGGGCTGATTGCGTTTGGCCGATGTGTTCCATGGGCTGTTCGAGAATTAGTGACATCGTCTCTTAAATTGGTTTGCAATTTTTTGCAATTTTTGCGTGTTAAAAAGGCAATATTTTGTCATTTTTCCAAACTTTGACCTCGTTTTTCTCAAATACCAGGTTTCGTAGGCAACAAATAAATATGTATTTGGAATCAGCGTTCTCTCAGTTTTCCAATGATATAGGCCACGTTCCATAACTCCACGGTCACCTGGAGGCCTTCCTCAGTCAGAGGCAGGCACTTATTCTAACATGATTTCCTAAAAATTCCAAAAATATTAGTTATACTTATTTGGATAAAATATACTTTTTCCGTTTCAAGATTTTTTGAGATTTTGCAGTTATGCAGTTATAAAACAGTTATAAAAGCTTATCTAGAGACTCATTAGAAAAACATTCCACTAATTTTTAAATCAGAAAAATAATTTTAAGCTTTGCATGATATTATATAAATATCATATTTGAACTAGCCATTAAGATAAAAAAGCGACGAAAAATATAATTTATTTTTAGAACAGTGAATTTCTGATTAACGGAATAAAACCCCAGACTATTATTCTGGTTTATTCTCAGAGCCAGGCAATCATTCTAACATAATTTTCTGAAAATTCGGAAAATTATATGATATTTTTGGTATTGTGTCAACCGAACTTTGCAAATATTATTTTTTCTGTTTCAAAATGTTCAGAATTTTATACATTTGCAGTTTAAAAGTAATAGAAGTGAACGCAATAAATGAAATTTTCCAGTAATTTAAAAGTGAAAAAAAGAATTTTAGACTTTTATCTCAAAAAACATCTCATTTTTGATTTAATTGAGTTTTGAAACTGTGATTTTTCATTTTATCACGCATGTTGAGCGTAAAAAATATACATTAAGATAAAAAAGCCACGAAAAATTTAATGTATTTTTGTAACAGTGAAATTTCTGATTTACGGAAAAAATCCAGACAATTATTCTTGTTTGTTCTCACTATCAGAGGCAGGCAATTATTCTAACATGATTTTTCTTATTTATGTGTCTACCGGTCTTTTCAAAACAACTTTTCTGCTTCATATTTTATCAAATTTTATAGTTATCTAGTTATAAAGTATTGACCTTTCTGAATGTTCTTTGAAGAGATTTTCCATTAGTCAAAACATCCCGATTTCGACTTTAATTCCGTTTTTTAGTGGTTTTCATTATTTCACAATTATTTTACGTCCCTTTTTTTAAGATCTTTAAATTTTTTTGAAACAGTGAAATTTAGAAAAACGGAAAAAAACGTAGACTATTATTTTTGCTTATTCTCACAAGGGAAGTACTCGAAGTGTCCTCTTTCAAACGACTCAAAAATTTGGCACCTGATACTTTCGAGTCTGTAGATTCCGAATCTGAAATAAAATTCTGCTAAATGTCTCTGTGAACCGAGTTATGAGCCGTCAAACTTTCCCTATGATTAAGCTATTTTTCCGTGACACGCGGTCTGCCGGAATGTCTACCGAAACATATCCCCCAATTTTTCAACCATCTGTTTCGCAGGGGTTGTGGGCGCGTCTAGTAGTCGAATGGCTGTGGGTTCGTTACCCTTACTACGTAAAATTTTTTTCAATTTTTGTTTCATTTTTTGTGGCTCCATATCTGGCTCCCAGATGGTTTTTCAGTAATTTTTTATGCACACGGTCAAGGTGTGATCAAAATGAAGCGATTTAGCAAATAAAAGAAACAACTTTTTCTTGATTCCCAACTCCACTTTTCTCCACCAAGTGACTGCGAAAAATTTTCGAAAAATTTTTTGAATTTTTTTCCATCAATTTTCTGTTGTAGTTTAATTGTTCTTCCTGTATACTAAACACATTTTCTCGGCTTTCTTCCCATTCAGTAGATAGAACCCACTGGCTTATGTACCATATTTTCCTGTTCTTGGCGTTATGGTACAAAACTTACAAAACACGAATACATAAGGAGTGTATTGAATGAAAAATCAACAAAAAATTGATGAAAAAAATTCAAAAAATTTTTCGAAAATTTTTCGCAGACACTTGGTGGAGAAAAGTGGAGTTGGGACTCAAGAAAAAGTTGTTTCTTTTATTTGCTAAATCGCTTCATTTTGATCACACCTTGGTAGACATTCCGGCAGACCGCGTGTCACGCAAAAATAGCTTAATCATAGGGAAAGTTTGACGGCTCATAACTCGGTTCACAGAGACATTTAGCAGAATTTTATTTCAGATTCGGAATCTACAGACTCGAAAGTATCAGGTGCCAAATTTTTGAGTCGTTTGAGAGAGGACACTTCGAGTACTTCCCTTGTCAGAGGCAGGCAATTATTCTAACAAGATTTTCTGGAAACATCTATTTTACATAAACCAAATTCTTATATTTGATTCCAATAAATATTTTTTTCCGTTTCAAGTTTTTTGTAATTTTATTGTTATGCAATTATTATGTATTAATTCTCTAATTTCAAAATCAGGAAATGTTTTCTTATGCACCAATATAGTTTCCAAATTTTCATGAATATTAAAACTTTTTAAAACGGTAAAGAAAACTACTTTGCAATAGATCGAAATGAGGTTTTAACTAAGGCGGGGTAGCGGAAAATGCTGAAACACTAAAAAATGGAACTAAATTACACAAAAAACTAGACATTGAGACAGTAAGAAAATTTGTTGTACGACTAATAAAATGAGAAAAATTAGATGAGTTAAGTAGCGGGATAGTAAATGGTAAAACTGCTTGGATTACTATTTCAACACTGTGAAACAGTAAAAATAATTTAAGTAATATCAAAATACACAAATACAAAAAGGAATGCGATGTCAAGGGATCACTAGTAGAAATATTTTTTGGGAGTTTCCAAAATATTATTAATACAAAAGTCACTAACTTTCTAAAAATAGACAGTTTTTGAAACAGTAAAGAGTAAAGAAAGTTGTTAATACTTCATTAACAGGAACATTTTCCATGTCCTACACAAAATATTTGAGGCAGTGAAAAATGTTTTTCTTAAAGATGAAATGATATAAAGTTACTAAAAAAGTCAGGGAGAGTATTTGACCAAGATAATGAATTATAAAGAGCGGACTCTTAAAACAATTTGACACAATGTCCTAGTTATGCGAAATAGAATTAAACAAATTAAAAAGGGGATATGATATCGGCAATGATAGCAATTTTAACTAACATTTCAGAAATTTGTAAAACTCTTGAAACAGAAAAGTAAAATAACGAATTCTAACTTATGGACCTATTCTGGGGTAGCAAAAAATAGTTTTTTGCTAATTTTTTGCTATTCAGAAAGTAGCAAAAAAAGCAAAAAATTGCTGGTTTTGAGGTATTTTTTGCTTGACCTTTTCTAGGCCAGCACGCGGATTTCTAGGCCATGTGTAGATTTACGGGGAGTATTTTTTTTGTGATTTTTTCAGCATCCATGTATTTTATCGCTTCTTTTGAATTAAATTCGTAATTTTATTGATTTATTCCATGCTTTCTAATTGTTTAGGGACATTTCTGTTTTGTTTTCACTCCATTTTCTGTGTCATCTCCTCCCCCACGCCTTATTGCTGGCTTTTGCATGTTATCCTTTGTATTGTTGATTTTATTAAAATTGTGTATATGTTGCTTTTGCAGTTTGTTTTATTAACAGTTTCAGAACAATAGTTTTTATAACAAATCAACGGTTGAGCAAGTAATTCATGAGTGCTTTTCGCTGTTGTTCCGGCGAAGAATATGGATCGGAAAGACCCGAATTATCATCATCATTACCAGCAGACAAATCAAGCGGCGGAAGAGACATATTGTGAATCACAGAACAAGCGATGATAAGCTTTCTAGAGTTTTTCGGGTCGAGTCTCAGATTTCTACCGAAAATTTGAAACTTAGAACACAAAATTCCGAATAAATTTTCAATTTTCACTTTGCTCGCCGAGATGACCTCATTGCAACGGATGTGATCGGATGAAGACATTTGGTTCGCACGGAAAGGAGTCATCACATGTTTCGACAGTGCGAATCCGTTGTCAGCCAAAATGAAGAACGGCATCACCGTTTTCAAGTCGTCAAGAATACGGAATCCACCAATGTCAGCGATCTCTTCGAGCAGTTGATTGAGTGGACCGCTGTTGAAGATTTGTGCGTCGGAATTCGTCCCCAACTTTGACATCTGGATGTACATAATCCGTGATTCCGAATCGGCAATGAAAAGCGAATTGAACGAAAAAAAGGCCTTGTAATTGTAATTAAGGGAACCAGTGTTAGGAGGATGATTGATACGCCAATGTTTCCCGTCGATCACTCCATAACACGGTACTCCACTAACTGTTCCAGAAGGGTTCCTTCTTTTCGTAAAACCAGCTTCCATAGCAGTGATCTCTCGTCTTGTCGTCGGCAGCTTAATGTAATCCATCGCTTTCTCAACAATATCTCGAATGCAAGAAATGATGATGCGCGACACTGAAGGCTGGCTCAATCCGACGTCTCTGGAAAGTGCTGTTTCTGACAACCCTTCTCTGCAGTATTTCAAAAACACTGCTACGCGGACAACGTTGGGGATTTTCGTGCTTCTAGGTTTGCAAATGTTCAACAATTTCAGAAACGTATCGGTTGGAACTCCGACTACATCCTGCAATTAAATTGAAAAAAATTCATATGGAATGCTATTATTTACTGAAATCTGTCCATTGCGCATGAGATAATCGATTTTCCCGCAGAAAAATCTGTATGTCGCGTTTCTCGTCATTTTTCTAGTCTCTCTTCTCAATTGTTCATCACCCACTATTTTGACAAGAGATTCTACGATTTCTTTTCGCTGTTGGAGCAGATTCGGCAGCTAAAAAAGATGTATGTGCATGATAATGTCTCTGATTGTCATGTTGTCTTACGATTTGTGAAGCTCTACTTGCTCTTCTGTCTCGACTCATCCCTGGTGCCATTGTTCTGAAAATTCTGTTGTGTTCCCTTTTCTAGAAAGTAACCGAAGTATGTTTCGCAAAAATCAGCAGCCGGAGTGTATATTTTTTTTCAATGAGATTGTATACGTTATGTTATTTATTCAAGGACAAGTAGCTGTAAACAATAAAATCAACTACAATCAGCAATCGAATAAGTTGTTATTATATCCATAGTATGTGAAGTCAGTGGAAAACGGCGATGGCGAATTTGGATCCATTCGTAGCATCATCGGAGGAATTTGAGAAGAACTGTTTGGAAAGACACGTTGTGATTGATGGTTTTGGTGGTGGTGGTAGTTGGAAGGAGGTTCAGATGGTTTCAGAGTCTTAATGAAACGTAAAACTTCAGCTTCCGCATTGAATCGATCGACTTCCTCCCAGTTTTCAACATGCTTTTGGAAGGTCTTACAAATCCTTTCCGTATTACACATATTTTCACTTTTTATATCGTTCACAGCGCTCATGATTGAACAGTTTGACTCGTCGAGTTGTCTCAACAATTCATCGACTTGGGTCTGGCGACGAGGTTTCTTCGGTGTAATCACGTCATTGTAAGACCGTTTCCTTTTTGGTGTTTCCAACGCCAACCCATCCATCGGATTCTTCTTCAAAAAATCATCTTCTTCTACTTCTTCGTTGTCATCTCCGAAATCATCATCACTTTCAGCTGTGTAATGGGATCCGGATCCGATGATGAAAGCGCTGGAAACATTCACAATGGAATTTTTTTCAAAAAGTAATACTCACTTTTTTACTTGTCGCTTTTCGACAGCAATATCTAAAAATGACATGTGAGAGGCAAATCGAAAACTTGGAAGCGCCGACACTCCCGATCCGCTGGCTGCTTTCTGATGCTTCTTCACATACATTTTGTAGTCGTTGCTCAATTCTTTCCATAATTTCATTGCACAACTTCCTGAAATACCAATTTTTAACAATCGCTCAATCCAAGTAGATGTACCGTGTGCATTTTTACCTCTCGGCATGAACCTAGAACAAGCCTTCTCAATTTCATCGAAAAGTTTCAGTCCAGTTTCAGTTCTATGATAAGCCTTCAATGACGCATCCCATAATACTTGCTTTTCTTCAACTTTTCGAATAAATGTGATGATGTCGGCTTCCTCGTACTAAGACGGCATAGTTTTATCTGAATACCTGAATTCCAATTTACCCACTTTTTCATATGAATCATTATTTTTCGCCTTTGGTTTTCTCCCTGGTTTCTTAACAACCCTTTCTTCACTTTTTTCTATCAATTCTTTTCCAGCAATCATTTCTATTCCACTTCCCATTTCGTAACCGTCGTCTTCAAACATCTCATCATACATCTTTTTGTTCTGTTTCGGCTTTCTCACTCCTTTCTTCCCCAACGTCCCATTATTCTTCCCAATCAGATTCTTCCCAATACTCTTCTCAGTTCCATATTCAAAATCGAATTTGTCGCCGTTTTCCCCTGTTTCATACGTATCATTGAACTTTCTCACATCATTTTTCCCAATCAGATCCTTCTCAGAATTCGTCCCAGTTCTAGCTTCCAAACCATAAAAGTCGTCGTTGACGTCGTTCTCGTCTATTTCATTCATTCCGCACAGAACTGGAATAAAAAGTTGCTGAAACAAAACAGAAATGTCCCTAAACGATTAGAAAGCATGGAATAAATCAATAAAATTACGAATTTAATTCAAAAGAAGCGATAAAATACATGGATGCTAAAAAAATCACAAAAAAAATACTCCCCGTAAATCTACACATGGCCTAGAAATCCGCGTGCTGGCCTAGAAAAGGTCAAGCAAAAAATACCTCAAAACCAGCAATTTTTTGCTTTTTTTGCTACTTTCTGAATAGCAAAAAATTAGCAAAAAACTATTTTTTGCTACCCCAGAATAGGTCCATTAGTCACGATATTATGAGATGAACCTATGCAAACGCACCCTATTGAGAAAAACCACATTAAAAAATATAGTTTGCTAAGAATATCAAGATAGTGCCAAATTGTAGTGTCAACAAAATGCGTCCACTTTGGAATATTGTGTTGATTCTTAGAGCCGAGACAAATTTTTTTGAATGAGTTGTGTGGAGAAAGCAACTAAGTAGCGGTCGGAGACTATTGCTAAATCCGTTATTATCACGCAAACCTAAGAGAATAATGACTAATTGTGTGAGATAAGCAATGCAACATAAAATAACAGTGCACAAGTATCAATGACCCTTTTATTACGCTCTTTATCTCGGAAATCTCCGGATAAAGCACCAAAAACAGGTAAAATAGGTAGAAAATGATAAAGGTGACGATACGACGAGCGGGTGTCGGCGAGTAGTGCGTGCGGGTGTTGTCATTGACGACGAAGGGTAAAAAGAGTGTCAATGCACCCAAAAACCTTCAAAAAAGATGGAAAAGTCCTCAAAAACACTCACAAAGCACACGCAGCACTCTCCCTGTCACCTCACTCGGATATACGAAACTATTCGTAATGAACAAACATTCCGGAACGTCCGGGATGCGAGAGATTGGAGAATTAGAGAGTGCAGGGGAGCGCGCTTGCGATATTTACTTTGCGAGGGGATTTAAAAATGTATTTATTGTTAGTTAACAATAATAATAATAAAATAAGCCTGATAACAGGAAATAAAGGAGAATTATAATAAAGTGAGTAGAAAAGAGAGTATACGAAGGTTCTGAAGGTCCTAGTTTTGAGGGCAAAACCTTAGGGGGCCTTCAGATGACCTTCAAGTTGTCAACTGAATACATTCTGTGGTAAAGTTGACAACAAGTTGGTAATAACCGACGAATCAGTGAAAAATATGAGAAGTACATATATAAAAAATTCCGAAACAGTAAAATTTTCCTTTTTATTAGCAAAAAATAAAAACCTGATTACGGTAAAAAATAAAGTTTAGTCTAGGATTTTCAGAAAACCATTCGCTGAAACTAAAAGAAAATCTAGACTGAACTTTTCATTTTTTCTTGACCGTAATCAGGCTTTATTTCTTTTTCCCTAATAAAAATGAAAATTTCACTGTTTCGTAATTTCTGTATATACTTATCATAGTTTTTCGCTGATTGATCGTTGGTTTTTTTTGGCAGTAGTTGATGTTCGGTTTTAATTGAAAACTATAAATTCGTGCTAGAAAAAATTTCAGTGTGTTAGCAGGCCATTGAATAAATAATCCCAGAGCACAAATTTCAGTCGGTCAGAATTTTCTTCACTTTTATGATCAGGAATCAGGAATTAGGAGTGATTGACAAAAACTAGAAAACATTATGACAACTTTGCGAAGCAGTAAAATTCAATTAGCTCAGCACAGTAATTACCACTTCACTCCACCGAAATCCCCATAAAATGTCTCTTTTTCTCGGAGTCTCTTGATTTCGCACACTATTTTCTTCGGTTTCGGTAGAGCGCGGTTGTAAGAAGAGTGCCATGATAATAGACATTGGAAAATAAAAGAGTTCAATCACATAGAATAATTACTAACATTTTAAAATCATAAATAAATATGAAAACTTTGAAACAGGAAAAGAAAAAAATTGACCTGACCTAAGATTATTCAATAATCTGACACCAGGAAAAAATGGGGAATGACTAATAAATCAAACTCGAAAAATTTGATTAAACTGGTGTCTGACCTCCTATTTCTTTATTTTTCCTTGTTTCCCATGTCTAAAATTTTCTATTAAAAGAAAAAGGTTCCATTAAGACCCCCCATTTCCTAATGAAATATGATATTCTTCCTCTTAAAAACAAAGTTTTCTCAAAAAAACATCTCGGTGACGCATAGCACAATGAAGCTTTGTTCCAGTCAGTCAACTGGAAGAAATACGGGAGAAAGGGAAAGTGAAAATAATAAAAAATGAGTCGAATAAAGGAAATGAGATTCACGATTTGAGGAATCTGGAGAAAATGAAAGAATTGGGAGACATCCGGACAAACAGACATCGGGATTTGAATTCTAGGAAAATTGGATATGAGAAAGTGGAACAACATTCCTAGTAAGTTTTTGAACATTTAGAATTTAAAAAATGAAGTTTTGAAACAGAAACTTTTTGAAAACTTTTTGAACGCCGTACATCCGGACATCTAGACATCTAGACAGATCAATTCTAAATTTAAAAAAAAACACAATCCCAGACATCCAGACACACAGATACACAGATAGTTTCATTTTATTTAAAAAACGTGTATCCGTTTCATAACTAAGTTTTTGTGTAAGTTTTAGAGATATTTTCAAAAATTTTGAAACGGAATTTTTAAATTAATTTTTGATAAATATTGGACATCTGGATTTCCAGATCTACATAAAGAAATCAAACATGGAATATGACTACTGCAAAAAATTAAGTTATTTACTTGAATTGGCTTAGAAACAGTGACATTTTTGGTGATATTTTAAAAGTTAATTACAAATATTCACAAAAGAAAACATACAACAACTAAAATTTACCAAAAAACAGAACAATTTAATGTCATTTCTGAAACGGAAGTTCACATACATTTTGAGTGGACATCCAGGCACACAGACATATCTCAGATTGGTTTCAACTCGTAAGACTTGTATTAGTGAAATATGCAATTTGATCCGGTATATGAAATTTTTTTGAAACAGTAAATTTTTGTAAATTTCATGTTTTGCACAGCTGGGCGAACTTGAAGACGGACGTAACTAGGATCAGTAACTGACGCCAATTAGACAAAGTTAATCAGTTAATTAGTGTCCATCGAACATAATAAATCTCATTGTATGGTAATAGCTAACCTACAAAAGCCACAACGCACTATAAAAGCAACAGAAGAGTCGGATTTTAATGCTTGAAGGATACTATTGTATTAGATTCATACTGATTAAGATGACTTCAGATCAGTTTTGAATACTTCCGTATCTACTTGCACACCATTACGAACTAAATCAATCATACTGATCGAAATTCAAAAAGATTTAGAAACAGTAACTTTTTTTTTGAAAATTCAAGGATTCAATGTGGTCTGTAGCATTCTGGAAATTAGGTATCTTACGAAATTCTGAGAAATTCACATTTATGTACATCAAGAAACTGAGAGATTTTGGGGTAGTAAGAGAAAGTAAATCTAAAAAGAATTCAGAGTTTTTTGAAACAATGTTTTTTTCCAGTATATGTTGGGACATAGAGACATACCAAAATTATTTTGTTTAACATAACTCGGTTAATTGCATTCTACAGTACACTAAATAAAATCATACACCTGTAACTTTATGAAGAAAATTGAAACAGTAACTTTTTAAATTTATGATACAAACAGAGACACAGAAAAATGTTGTATGTGTCAAAAATCAATTGAAATATCGGTTATTGTTCAAATAATTATCAAATTTGGTACGACTTGAGAATCGACTTCGACCGTTCAGATTTTTGTCGTTTTTTCTATGTTTTTTCTGGTGTTTTCCTATAAATGTTGATCATTTTCATCGAATTTATTATGAGAAAACTACAAAAATCATAGAAAATGCGGCCGAAGTCAAATTTCTAGGCCAGCGCGCAAGTTTTTTCGACTATCTCTGCAAGTTCTGGACCGATTTAAAAAATTCTCTCAACTTGGTTATGGCCGCATACATAATAATGGGAACATCAAAATATTTAAGACACAGCAGTCGAACATTGCACTACACCAGTTTTCGATTTCAGCTTAATTTATGATTAGAACATTTTGAAACAGCAAGTGTTTTTCTCTCACATACCTAGAACGTAAACAACTTGCAACATGAAAAAAACACAAGACTCATTATAAATTCTATAAGAAACCCAACCCATCCTTCGGAACATTTCCTCTCCTTTTTTTCTGTTTCTACAGAAAAAAGGGGGAAGTAGTCGTAGTCTAGTGTGAGAAAATGAGAGAGAGGAAGGGTATAAAGGTCATTAAAAATGAGTTCTCTATAGACTATAGACTATGGAGAAGGGGGGAATAAATATAGACAAAAAGGGGGGAAATTGTTGGTATTGTGGACTGAAATAAGTGGTGGGGTAGCTGGAAAAGAATGTGAAATGACGTTTGGAAAAAAGAAAAGTAATTAAGGAAGTTGGAGACATCTGGAGATTTGGAGAGACAGACGGACAGAGGTCAGGGACGGTTGTATAAAGTATTAAAAGGGAACAAGACAAGAAATATATTTGAAAAATTCGAAACAGGAATTATTTTTTGTTAGCCGTATAGAAAAGCAGGAACAGCGCCTAACACATTGAAAAAAGAAATGTCACAAAAAATTTGGAAAATTTTTGAAACTGAAATTTTTCGTTTTTTTTTGGAAATAGCACATATTACGGTCTTCCACGCCGCAAATAAGAATTAAAATTCAGTATTTTCAGGTTTTCAGATGTCTCAATGAATGGAAAAAGGATCCCAACCATCAGAAAATTGAATTCTCTATCGAATGAGCCAGAAAACGTGAATATAAGTCGTAAAATGACATTTTTTTGATACAGAAAAACTGATTTTCAACCATTTCATCTAACAATTCATTTTCCAAAATATGTAATCGTATCAGAGCATCCTCAAGTACATTATGTGCAATTATTTTTCTAATACGTTTTCTGCCAAAAAGTTGTAATCATTTCTCTGAAAATCTGTTTTTTTTGAAACAAAAATGTTATTTTCTGACGAAAATTCTGGTTTTTTTGGCTCATAAGACAAAGAATTTAATTTTCCAAAAGTCTCAAGACTCAACTGATTAAAAATATGAGTTGAAAAAAATGAAGTCAATCGAAGAATGAACTTTAAAGAGAAGCTGTTTAAAAGTTTTGAATACAATTAGAAACAGGAAAGTTTAATGTATATTTTTGTTAAATAATTAATTCATTACTTCGAAATAGTGAATTTCTAATTAGGACGACACACTTCTCACAACCGCGCTCTACCAAAACCGATGAAAATAGTGTGGGAAATTGAGAGACTTAGAGAAAAAGAGACAAGGGAACTTCGGTGGAGCGCAGTTGTAAAAACTGTGTCTTGTGAAAATATCACTCATTGAAAATGAAAGTTGGCACGAAACATTTTATATGAATCGACTCAGAATTTTGAGAAAAAGAAGAAATCCTCTTTGAGCTACGCCTGGAAATCAGTCTGAAATAAGTTATGGCATCTGATAATAAAAATTTCTTTTACTGTGCACAGTAGTATCATTCTTATATATAAAAGACAAGTGGTGTTTGTCTGTCTGTCTGAGGCGATGTCCGCAGCGGTTTTGGAAAGAGAAGAGAAACTGAGCCAGCGGGCAAAACCGAACTGGCGCGCTTTGGACAGCACCGCCGCCTTTAACCACTCGGCCATGCGGGAACATTTAGAAACGTGTGGCCACGTAAATGAGAAGAGAGCAGCCAGCTGAACCGCCTAAGGCGGGCAGATAGGCTGGTTTTGAAATACGTTTCAAAAATTTCAGATTTTTCGAAACAGTGGAATAATTATTTTGATCAGACAAGTGTACAATTTGAAGAGAGTCGGTTTAAAAGTTTTGAGACAGATCAAGCCAAAGAGAATGCATTTTTAATTTGTTAATTAATTAATTAATTATTTTGAAACTGGGAACATGTTTTAGATTTTTTTGGAGTTCTTGAAACTGTGAAATTATTTGCAAAAATAGCTGTTGAAGTAATTTTTATGCTGTCTTTGTTTTTGGGGGAAAAGGAAAAATCCTTTTGGCGGTGATACTGAAAATCAGTCTGAAACAAGTTATGGCCCCTTAGAGTGACCAATTTTTAGCGTGCAAGTTTTGCCGTAGCTCATCAGCGAAAAAGAGGAAAAAACACGCTGAAAATTGAAAGAGGGAGCTTTTTGACACTTAAAGTGGCAATAACTGACTTCAGACTAAATTTCAGACCAACCTCAAAGCGGAGTTTCTTTTTTCCCAAAATTTCTGAGTCGAGTCATGTAAAAACCCAGCATGTACTAATAATAACGAAGCTGAGGAGAAGTTGAGAAAAATTGAAAGAATACATTTTTGACAGAGGAAAAACTCAGTGATAAATGAAGGCTGTCACTATTTATTGAAATAATTTTGCAACATTTCGATCTATAGAAAAAGATGCAGATATTAATAATAAAGACTTTTAGTGCTATTAATTATCATCGATATCGACTCACTGATGAAAATTTGACTTCAAATTTTGTTCAAAAAATTTTGAAACAGTAAAAATAAGTACAGCTCATGCGATTCGAAAAGCTGGAATGTTGTTTTCTAGGAATTCTAGTTTCAATGAAACAATTTATTTTACATTTCATTGGTTTATTCTAAATTGGATCATGTCTAGTGCTAGTTTTGCAAAAAAAAAAGAAGTATATTACTCAGAACAAGATTATGGAGTGGGTGGGGGATTAGAGTTCAATTATGATTTGGTGTTTTCAGACAGAAAAAAATCCGGAGAACAGATCTACAAATGAAAATCAAATAAACAGAAAACAATCAATAAACGTTCATCCTTTTAATTGGAAAACTTTGGAACAGGAAATTTTTTTGCAGATAGTTTTGGATTCGAAGTTCCTGATGTTCACTGACTTATTGCCTAATGGATTCTCTTATTGCCTAATGGATTCAAAATTTTATAGACTATAAAATCTTGAAACGGTATATTTTTTTGTTACCCAAATAAAACTGAAATTCGAATTCTGGGCCAGAAAGCTGAAAACCTAGACATTTGGGAACCTTGATATTTTGAAATAATGATATTTGACACTTACTAGCATTGGTCATGTAGGCAATGGAATAGTTTCATTCAATTATTTCTGTAAAATAAAAAAAATTGGAACAGTAGGAAGACATTCTTTTTTCAAATTTCCTTGGTTTGAAACTCACCCACTCAAGATGCAGAACTTGAAAGCTTTTTCATTTTATTTTGAAACTGCAATTTTTAGTCTAAAAACCAACTACTTTGACACTACATTTCGGAATCCAATGCAATCATGCATATTTTATGATTTGAATTTGGAAGAGAGTAGAAAACTAGAGCATTGTGCATGAGGATTCATAATTATTGGAAATTTCGGTATTTGACGGCAAAAAGAAACAGAATTTCGATAGAATCGATACATATAGCTACTCTACTGCAGAGAAAAAACTGGCGAGTTACATTTAAATATTTTGAAACAGTGATTTAAAAAAAACTATTTTGAAACCGAGAGACTAAAACATGTATCAAAATAATAATAATAAATTCCTGATTTCTTTAATTGCGTCATTGGTAGCAATGTAAAAAAAGTTAACTTCATAGCAACAAGTTTTGATACAGAATTGAATTTATTTTGAAGCATCTAATAATGATTGTAAAAACAACATGACACAACTTGTGAAATTTTTGAAGCAGAGAATTCTTTTAAAACACAATGGTGCTTATGATAGAATTTAAGGAATGGTTATTTTCTTGGTATTGAATCTATAAGACATATTACTGAAAAAAAAACATTTTTTCTATTTTAAACTTTGTGAAACAGAAAAAAAAGTTAACTAATCAAGCTCCATAGTATTCAAAGTTACGCTCAAAAACTATGTGGACGTATATTTCAAAAATAATCTCTAACAAACTGATTTTTTGGACTCAAACTACATTTTGTATTCCAGTGAAATCATTTTGTTCAACCAATTCTATTGGAGTATAGAGGATTAGTAAAATATTAGTTCTTTGAGACCAATTTGAGGGGAAAGATAAGGAACATCGGTACACGACAGATCAACTATGAAATTTTTGAGTGAAGATTTGTAAGTATTGTGAAACAGAGAATATTCATAAAAAATATTTTCATAAATCATTAAAAGTTACTGACTATAAGTGTGTAAAATGCCCTTGTAAATTTTCAGTCCGTAATGATTTGTAAAGGAGTATGTTGGTTATCAGGTATATTTTGAAACAGTGAAAAATTGATGGACCTCGTGAATGAAAGTCGGTAAACTTTTCTTGAAATTAAAAAAAACGCTGTTTCAGATTATTTTACTAAATTTTTTTTTTTGTTTTCGAGAATGAAAAATCGTAAATTGTCGGTCTCGTAGTTAGTAAAAAATAAAATGACTGGAAAAATATTTTGCTATTAATAAAATTTAGGTTTGAGGGGAATTCCACTTTCCGCTTTCCGCATTCCGCCATTTCAAGATGTTTTTGCCAGAAGATATCAGTTGGAAAAATCGATTACAGATGTTTTTAAGGTATTTTGTAGCAATGCTATCCGTTTTTTCCGAAAAACAGGAAGTTCAACACAAATTCCTTTGTTTTAAGGGCTGTTTACAATAAAATAAGGTCATAATCGTCATGAAGTTTTATTCCGACGTCCATCATTTCAAAAACCGCGAAACATCTTAAATTGGTTGAACAAGCAGGCAGGTAAATACGAATTTACTGACATTTTGAGAAATTGATTAAATTAAGTAAAACTTTTGAAACAGAATTTTTCTTGTTACGGATAATTCTGACAAAAATTCAACCAGGAACAAAAGCACGTTTCCTTTCAATTCACACTACATTTTTGAGAGGTTCATTGAGGTCATGTATATTTTATGATTTGAATTTGGAGGATGTTAGAAGACAGAAGAGTAGATGACAAGGAAGCTGTGAGTCATTGGAAGTCGGAAAATCGGAAGAAATGTTCAAAAAAGATGTAATCACTACAAAAATAGCTCAAATCAGAATCTGAAACACGCGACGCATGATGCCTCCATTTTAGAACGCGTCCAAAGTGCCCCAGACACCGTTCAAAAAGCTGAGACAAGAGCGTCAAAGACACCCCAGACATCCCTAATTGCGCTCATAACGCGTCCCAGGTGCGCCAGACTCTCAATCAGGAAAACCAAAACGTTTGCAGTGGCAAAAATCACACAACACTTTCATTCACTGTGTATGAAATATGCGTGAAACAGAAAACAAGAATGTAAAAGAAAAAAAATAAGTTAGCAATTATTTTTAGTTGGTCCATCCATCCTTTTCCTCCTGTCAGCTGGTCTGAGACGAAGTAAGGAGACTAATAAGGGTCCTCTAGTGGAGAAGGAACCTCATCAACACCAGGAAGGAGAGAAGGAGGTGCAAATAGTGTAGTAGGGGAGCAGGCGGCTCAAAATTATTAGGAAATTTAATAGAATTTCAGAGATCGTATTTGAGAAAATGTTACACTTTTTTCAGAATTTCAGAGATCCGGGTGGAAATTTTGAGGTAGTATGATCGACCTTATTAAAGGGGAAGGATGGAAGATAATAATTTTTCTAAACCGCACTGCCAAAAACAACTGCAAGAAATGGATGAAAAAGTGTCCCATCCATGAGAACAGTGTAAAATTAAACTCTGTATCGCATGAGCCACCAAAAAAGGTCAAAAATTGTCAGTTTTGACAAAGAAAAACGGGCTTTCAAGAAAATTAGAATTAATCAGCCAGCAATTATTTTTTCAAAAGTTGTAACAGTTTCAGAGCGTCCTTAAGTACATGATGTGCCATGAAATATATTCTAATTTTTTCGAAAATCGGTTTTTTAAATTAAAAAAAGAAAGAATTGAATAAAAACGTGAAAAATCGGAGACAAACAGTAAACTTTTTGCGTTGATGATATCTACAGTTGAATAACATATAAAAATATAAGGAAAAATTCAAAACATTTTTTGAAACAGTAATTTTATGTAAATTTTGCTAGTATCGTGTTCGCAAAATTGGGGCCAATTGATTATGTTTCGAAATAGTGAACAATTTGTTCACTGTTTCAAAAAATAAATTGTTTTCTGTGTTTTCTCAAAATATTGTTTCAGACTCAATTCAATGTTCGTTGTTTGAGATTCATCAAGAATGAGAGTTGCTTGTTTCCCCGTCTCACCAAAAACCTCTAGAAACATCATTATATGAATACCAAATGAGCCATAAAAGTCATTGCACGAGCAAGAAAAAATAATGATGACACCACTTTTTTCTGGAAGAAAATGCCCTAAGGGGTCAGACATTAAAGGCACATTGCGCCTTTAAGAAGTAATTAAAATAGTGAAAAGGGATTGAGCAAACATTTTATAAAAGAAAATTCTAGTCTAGGGAGGAGAGGGATGTACGAACTGAGACAAAGAGGAACTAATAAAGAAATGTAATATTCATGATCAAAAATTATTATTATTATATATTTTCACCTGTTTCCTGTTTCCTGATTCCGCGATCAATCTTAAAACCAAAAATTTGGTTTTCAATTAATTAGCGATGGTTGAATGCTGCTATTTCTGATCCAAATTATGAAAATTCTGATGGAAAAAAAGTTACGGTTTCGAAAAACGTTGAAACTTTTTATATTATCTGAATAATTTTAAAAAAAAATGTATATGCTGTTCTTGACTTTGACGTCTGGTATTCGAGAAAAACCAGGTCAAAGATCGGAAAAATAAAAAAACTAATACCAGGCCTCGAGGGTAAAAACGAACTCCACGGTCACTCGGTTATCTTACATTCCAAACAGTACATTTTCAAAATTCCTGAAATCTGAATTATTTTCTGTTTCAAAAAATCAATCTATGAATCAATGTTAGTAACTCATTAGTGCAAGGAAAATTAACCCATTTCTGAATTCGAAATTTAAAAATTCTGTTTCAGAAGTTTAACATTAATTTTACTGAGCACTTTTTCATACTATTGACAAGACCTACTATTCAAAAAAGGACTAAAGTTGCGTCCATATTTGTTTTAAAATAAAATCTCCCGAGTAATTAAAAACTATTGTTTAGGAGGAAGTAGAAAAACAAGAATAAGTTTTTCAAATAGTCAATTTCTACATATCACAATTTTGAAACAGTGAAAAACTTCTAAAACTTCATAAATAATTTCTACGTTTGATCAGGATCACCAAGAATAACTGTTTCACAGTTTTTATGAAACAGTGCTGCGAATATATTTTACATTACTTTCGACCAGGATAGGTGTTCTACCTCTCAAATATTGAATTAGTGATTTCTATAAGCTACTTTTAGGTAGACAGGATAATTACCTTAAAAATACACATCAGTATTCTAAAAAACACCGAATTTTTAAAAGGTATTCTGATGCGTAGTCCCTGAAGAATTCATGCAAACATAAAAATGTTTTCACGCTTCTTACAACCGCGCTCTACCGAAGCCAAAGAAAATAGTGTGCGAAACTGAGAGACTCAGAGAAAAAAGGAACTTTCGGTGGAGCGAAATTGTTAGAACTGTGCTGAGCTAATAGATCTTTTTAATAGTGTCAAATGCTGAAATATCGACTATGTTAAATCAATTTTTATTTGAAAAATTAGTGAAACTGAAATTTCTATCAGTACACCTCGCCAGAAATCCAAAAGAAATAGTTTGGGACTGGGAAATAGAAAAAGAAATAAAAAATACATTCTGAAAATGCTCCACCTGTCACTAACTCGTCAATGTCTCCTGACTCGCAACAAATGTTGCAAGTTCGTATATATAATGTTGTCATGTATCAAAAACCACCTGATAGGGAAATACTATTTATTTAATTAATTTATTATTATCAAGGAACCAGAGTATACATGACTTTCAGCAAGAAAAATTTATGGACCAGCAAAGGGATAAATAATTTAACAAATAATTTTTTAAAATGAAATAATTAATCAAATTTTGTCCACAACTATTCAACAATGTAAAAAATTCTTTAAGATTTTTTGTCTCATGTGAAATTTTTGAAACAGTTACTTAAATTTTTAACTCGAATTCCTGGAAAATCGTTAAAACTTAGGTTAAATGTGAGCTTGTCAGCTTTTAGCCGATATAAGACAAAAAGTTATTAAAATTTCACTGTTTCAGGAAATGATTTTTTTCCTGAGCCATGTTTTATTATATATTTGGGTATACTTCATTTTCGCTTCATCATTTCTCAAATTTACTGTTTCAAAAACAATTTTTTGTGTTTTTGAATTCACAACTTTCAATACGTGATCTATTACTACTTCCATGCTCAGCAATTGTTCAAATTCAAAATAGTGTATGCTATATAATCAGAAAATAATTACCTCTTTGTCATCTTAAGTGAACATGTTTTCTTCTTTCCAAATTTTTTAACGTTTCGCTAATCGTCCTCAAACGTTTTCCGAGTGGGAAGAAAAGTCGTTAAGACTCTTCGCTGATAACAAGAAAGTGTTTCCCAAAGACTTATTTCATTCACTTATATTCTATTCCATCACCCTACCTTCCAAAATAATATTCATCATAGGGACACAAATATATTAAGTTAGATTGAATCCCTAGAAGTCAAAACCAAAATTTCAGATTAAAATGATACTTTCTCTTAATAAAATAAAAAAAAATCCGATTTTCCGGCCACATGTCTTCCTCATCAGAACAACACAGTTCTATACGCTTATTCAACTGACATCGACTTTAAAACATATGAAGCCGGTGCCTTTTGTATGTTCTTTTATGCTGATATGCAAGAAATGGCAAATGTTCGATTCGATACGAAACAGGAAGAGGAGATAGAGTACCACTCTGACAAAAAGTATGTTTACTTTTTGTTGTTTCATTAGATTTTTCTGATTTAGAAGTTTTAATGATTCTTTATGGGCTCATCAACCGGATCCATCACTTGGATATGGAGATAAGACTACTGGAAGCAATTTGTACAAGATTTTGAAGGTTTGTACTATTTCATCTCATCATTTATTGAGAAAAAACATTTCAGAAGTTTCTCAACAATGGGAAAGTTTCATTATGCGGAGCACAAATGTTCATTGCAGTAAAACGGTATCCAGATGAGTCTGATGTATCAGACATCATCTCCCAACTACGAGCCAATAATGTGATGGTGCGCATCGCTGTTGACAGTATCCCATCGGGTGGTTCCAGTTCTGAAACACTGTATGAATTGTCATATCAAACAAATGGGTACTGTGTGTTTGCCAGCGGCTGGCATCTTGATTATGTGAGTTTTAAAGTAAAAATAGAATGAAAATGATCACTGTGAAAGTTAGCTTTGATCTAGTGTTTTGAATGTTTCTGTGCAAGTAGTAATGTCTTTTCGCAATTGTCGATAGTTTCATCTTGATGATTACATTTTCTCACAAAATACATAACCCAACATTCTCGGCATTCTTTTCTTATCTAACAATTTTCAGGCTTTTGACGACATGACCGGACAACTTGATAATTCATACCAGTTTCTTGCTCAAAATTATGTGGTTTCTGGATCGGGTCGAATTGAAACACCGATATTCAAAACTCCTTTACCGCCGGGTTATGAAGAATCTTGTTCAGTTGTAATAACTGTTCAAAACCATAGTATGCAATAATTTCCGTTTTAAAAAACCACTCACGATGTTTGCAGCACTCGACAAGTCATTTGTATCAATGAATTATACATTTGAGAGTACTGATGGATCTTATGATTTTAAATTTCCTGGTTACCAATCGTTTCCTCTTTATGGAACTTTACAAACAGAAAATATGATTCTCAAAGGCTCTGTCTTTTACAAATGGACAATTGATTATCATTACAATTCTAATGCACCACAAATCATTCAATTAAGAATGTACAGTGAATAGTGAGTTTTTCGAAAAACTTTTACTATTGTATAAATTTAATATTTCAGTTATCACGACTTCCTTCCATTGCCAGTTTTCTGATAATCAGTTTATTTTTCCTTCAAGGTTTTCCTCCTCTAAAGCCGATTTAAATTTTTTGAAATTTTGAAACAGAAATAGTTTATCAATATTTTCACTCTGAATTTCAATTTTTATTTGATTAATTCCTGAAACAGACAATCGTGTGTACTTACGGTAATGCTAAACTTCTGAATAATTGAATAATTCGAAAATTTGGTTTTAGTAGATAAAAAATTGCTGTTAAGGTAGAGAAGTAGAATTTTCCAAAATTCAATGTTAACCGAAACGAACGAGTAGAATTCGCAAATTAGGGATTGTAAGAAAATGAAACAGATAATAGTTAACTGCGGAAAATGTGAATTGAGAAAATTATATTAAAAACTGAACACAAATTAAAAATTGTGAACTTAAAAACACAAAACTTAGTTTTTGAAACAGTAAATTCGAGGAGTGATGTTGCGGAAAAACTTCCGGTTTCCACACAAATTTCCCCTAAAATTTAACGACACTGCAAAAATTCAAGATAAAAACTCTGTTTCAAAAATGTCACATGACATCATGAAATTTTTAAGGGGTTAATGAACTACTCAAACGCAGTATGAAAAATAATCAATTATAATTTTAACAACATGAAACATAAACCTTTTTAATAAATTTTCAGCATTACGATTTGACACTTAATTAACACATGATTTAATAAATTTATGTTGAAGATAAGGGACTCGAATCACCTTGACCAGTTAAATAATAATTTGGAAACTTTTTGAAACAGGGAAAATCTGAATTTTAAAGACAAAAACGGTAAGCTGCATATTCATCAAATCGTTTCATAACGGTAGAAAAATTTGGCAACTTTCTGGAAACATTGGGTTTTCAGTTATCTCTTCTCACAAATGCGCCCCACGGCAACCGAGACAGATTTTCATAGATTATTATGAAAATCATTGAGAATGGATCAAAAACTGTGAAAATCTGTGTGGATGCTCTGATTTGCGGTAGGGCGCGGTTGTAATAAACATGCTTGATTAATATTTTAAGCAGTTTACTGTGACATACCTTCACACATCAACTATATCAAGAATCGCGTTTCTGTTTCACTTATTTCTGAAACAGGGACTATCGGATATTTTTTCGTTTCGATTTTCCTTTATTGCATTTCTGTTTCAACAAATCCGTTTATAGGTCAATGTTAGTAGTTTGATAGTGGATGACCCAAAAAATTATCCCAATTTTGATTCAAGTTCATAGAAAAGATTTCTGTTTCAAATGTTTAAAATTTGATTTATTGAACACAACTGCGTATTTTGTACATGGTGCTTCGCTGAAAAATACAAAATATCGTTATGCTGAAAAACATCAGAAATAAATGGTTCAAAAATCATATTAGGGAGCAAATAACTTTCCCAACAATTGAATAACTAATGGTCAGGATTGTATGCATAAAAAATGAATGACATGATAGTTCGACTGAATCAGTTATTCAAAAGTTCAATTTCTACCTATCACAATTTTGAAACAGTGATTTTTATTGATAGACTTGTAGTAAAATCGTAATAACCATTCATACAACTATCAGAGCATACAGCAATCGGTTTATTCATTAACTTTAAAAAAATATGCACAAGAATTCTGAAAAATGAAGCCGTGTTTCAGCATCAGGATGTTTTGACTATTTCGATAGATATTACTGCAAAAGGTTTGGATCACTGACATAAATTATTTACTATTTTACAACTTTTATGAAACAGTATATTTGTGAATTGTTGACATTTAAAGTTTTTCATTTTTGAAAGCAAAAAAAAAACTGTTTCAGAAATTATTGACATAGGAAGCATAACTAGAAGTGGTCGCTAGGAACGCATTTTGCTATTTGTGGTATATTTCTGTCTTTCTGAAAACAGTGAACATTTTGCGAGGTTTCTTGCACCAGTAGACAATAATTGCAATTAAATTCTTCCAAATTTCAATATTTTTTAGTTTGGAGACGTCTGATGTACCTGATTCCAAAACATTGCCGAAGTAAAGCCAACTACCAAAAACAAACCGATACCAAACAAAATGAAAGTTCTGTTTCAAAAAATACTGAAACTGGATGAAATTTTCAAGAGCCTCAATCAACTCGTTATAGCGTGAAAACCCCGGAAGTACAGAAAAATTGGTTTTTGCACGTACATGTTCCCTAATTTCCACCTGTCACTAAAGAATGTTGCAAGATTGTATGAACCCATGTTTATATGTATGTACATGTATCGAAAACCACCAGTGTCTAATGAAAAAATGGGGAAACATGTGTTTATTGATTATTATTATTATTATTATTATTATTGGGGAAACAAAGTGTTTTTAGCAGATGAAATTTATGGGCAGGGAAGCAAATAAGTAACTGAAAATGTGTAGGACAACTAATAAATTATTACTGTTTCAAAATTGTTTAAATGTATATATTTTTCAAATTTAATTGTTTTTAAAAACTAAGCATTTGAAGTCCAGATGGAACATTAAAAATGTTGTATAATTTTCTGAGTTCCCAAAAATTTATTTGATGTTTCAAAAAATCCTGATATGACTCAATGTTAGTAATTTGATAGTGATTGGCAGATCTGAGGTAGTTATTAATTTTAATAAATGTTCCAGGGAATTGTGAATCGGAAATTGATTTTTAAATAAGACATTGTACTAGTGTTTGTTTAGCAAAACTCACTCTTTCTGATTTTTGTAAAGCTTGAGTCAGTTTTTGAATTGCAAATTGTGTTACAACTATTATGAAGCAGTGCCTTCACAACTGTTTCGAAAAGTTTTTTTAAAGAAAAACTTACTAGAAGTGGCTGCTGTGTACGCATTAAACGCGGTTTTCTCAAATAAAAAAAGCAAAACTGAAAACTTTTGCGTTAGCTGGAATTTGTTTACGACAAAAATTCAACAGTTCGTAACATCATAACTAACAAAAGTTTTTACTTTTTCATATTTTTTGAAACAGTAATCATTTTTCAACATTTTGCTTTAGTAGACATTAATTGTGATTGAACTCATCCAAATTTAGAATTTTTGAGAAAAAATAGTTCGGAGACGTCTGCTATACAACATACCAAAAAATTGCCGAAGTAAAGCTCAATTACCTAAACCAAACCAATAGCAAACAAAATAAAATTTCTGTTTCAAAAAATTTTGAAACGAAAGAAAATTTCAAGAGCTTCAATCTTCGGCATTTACTTTGTTTAAAATTCAAAAATTTGGAAGAATTTGATTGCAATTATTTCCTTGGAACCCATCGTTTCTTCAATGCAAACAAATTCAGTTTCATGACTACATTTCGATCAAGTTTGGTTGCAGTTCGCATGTGTATTTGTTCTGTTTCAAATTATTTATATACTACATGTCGATTTGGGAAATAATAATACTGACAATGTTTTATGCTTAAAATAAAAGGATAGACTGTTATGTTTCAGACGAATTGGAAGATTTCCGTTTCACAGCGTTTCCGAATATAAAAGTGAGTGGTTAATTGTAATATGTGATGTGGTGAAACTTTGTAAAAAGTGCTGATAAAAAAATTGCAAAAATTTCAAGCATCTCTGTTTCTACAAAAGTTGAAACAGAAAGTAAACGGTGTTTGAACAATACTTGAGTTTTAGAGGTTGCCAATAACAAAAGGGACAAAAATTGTCTAAAAATCAATATTACTTCCCTTAGATTATTCAGAAACCTTTCTGATTCCAAAAACCTGTGTCCAGTTTACCCTGATCAACAATTATTATTTTCTCAGGGAATTTTGAGCGAATCGCCCACCGTTTGGGCGATTTGCTCACCAATTGGGCGGTAGTGCCCAACCGAGTTGGGCACTACCGCCCAAACCTAGGGCGAATCGCCCAAACGGTGGGCGATTCGCCTTAAATTGGTTGTTATTAGCACTCTCGCTGGTTCTCCGCCTCACTGCTTTTAGATAATAAGAGTATCAATCGAATTGAATTTATATGGAATCATTTATCTCAATTGCAATTAATAGTACATGATAGTAGATGGCACAGGTTGAAAGAAATAAGGCACATGATGAGGGTTCGATGAGATCGGGATGAAGTGGATAGGGAAGAAACTAATTGGGAAGAAACAAAACGGTAAGTGACGAAACGGAAACACACTTTTTTATACAAGTGTTAGTGTTGGAAATTCTGTATTGTGTAGTTAGTTACACTTTTACTGGTGGTTTTACCAGTTTTTGATGACAGCTTTGAATTTCATTAGATTTACCGTAGTGTTGGAAACTGTTCGCAAAGTGAATTTTCGTAAAGTCTGTCCAAAACATGAAAAGCGTTATTTTCGAATCGTCAGTTTCCCATTTTCTTTTTTCCGATTTGTTTTTTCCCAATTTATATGGTTTCGGTTTGATCGGGGAAGGGAAGCAGTAAAAATGGAAGATTTGCGGCGGAAGGGTTGTTGGAATTCTCATCATCTCATCTCATCTTCACGAGAGACCGGAGCTCTAATTTTTCGTTTCGAATTTCTCTGAAATATTCCTATATGAAATGGTATAGGGTTAATGTGGCTCACGTCTCTATAACTCCAGGAACCTGCCTGGCCAGATACAAGCGATGGAGAGTAGACGGCTGTTCGGATTTCTTTGCTGAAATGTTATTCGTAAAATAGGGCAGGAATGAAAGGAATAGTAGCTTACAGAGCTTCTTTCAGACACTTATGAAATCCGCTTTTCGCCATGTACATAGACCTAGCCATAGAGAATGATTGATACTTTCTTTTTTTGTTTGAAAGAGAATCCCATGGTTGCAAGCATCTCATTCGACTGAACGAGTCTTCCCATTGTCCACACTCCAACTCGTCTTCTTCTATTCCAAAAAAGAAGAGAAACAGTGCTGAAACATATAATTATTTCTTGATTGATACATGAAAAATTACCACGAAGATCGTTGTAAAAATTGACGGGAAAGGGAGTGTGGGTAGAGAGCTCGTTGTCAAACGGGAGACTCCAGAGAACACTTTGAATATCTTGCGGTTCTGAACAGCTAGCTCCAACTATTTGAAATAAATAAGATTTTAAAGTGACGTGAGCCTCGTCACTGTGCTTGGTGTCAAACGGAATAGGTGTCACATTAATTTCAGAACCCTGTAATTAGAAGTTTGATAAATCCAATAAATAGATGAACAGTCTTACTGAGAATGGAGGTTCGGATGGATAAAAATACTTCAGATTTCGGATTCTAAAGAGCGAACCTCGAAGTTTTTTGAATTCTCGGTCGGAATCGGAGTTGTAAACCGATTGAGGAATCGATGGTTTAGCGAGAAGACCCTGAAAATGTATGTTGTGGAGTTATAATGAAACTAATTCACTTACATAAAGGAGTTGTCCTTGGGTGAGAATCAGTGAAACGTTTGAATCAGCATAGCAATCCAGAGGGGGTAGGCAATACGAAGTTACTAATTTAGAATTCTTTTGCACAAACTTGTTACAGTCTTCTTTCAATGTTTGTATCCGATTCATGTAACCTTCGTGCAGCAACTTTCCGGCTTGAAATAAGTTTAAAACGCCACCCGAAACACACGAATTTAAGCGATCTGAAAATACGAATGATTATACATATATCAGGAAATTAATATTTACCTAAAAATGATACAGTTTCAATAATCGGCTGGGACGGGAACACCGGAATAGGGTTAGCTTGATGGGGAGTGTAGCTTCCCATTTGTGCCGTGTGATAATGTGTTCTCATGAAGTCCGTAGCATATTGTGGTGTAAAATTATTTGTAGTGGAGGGATACGGGGGAACCGATTGAAATAAATTAAAGTTTTGAGTTTTTGAAGCTGAATAGGAGGGATCAAAGGATCCGGATGTATCTACAGTTTCATCATAACCATTCAACTTATGATTCACTGTTATTTCATCACGACGCACTCTATCACCTATTGGACTTTGCATATTTGATCTGTCAGAATTGTCGTCGATATTTGAAGTCGGTGAAACTGTAACGCAACAGAATAATTCATTCACTCAGGAACAAGCGGTGCAAACAAAACCTTCTCGTTTCAGTAAGTGCTCATTCTTGAATCTTAACGATTCAACTTTTTTCGTTTTCTTCTGTTTCGGTGACTTAACACTGACGATTCGTGACGACTTTCGGCGTCCGGTCATTTGCTGAAATGAGAATAAGATGCAGGAAAACCGATTGATTGTATTCTTTAATGCTTACCTAATATTTACAATAAAATTAGTGAAGTAGCGATGGAATTGGATAGCAGTGGAGGGTGGGCGCAGTTATAAGTATAAGCATAAATGGTGGTCCGACAGAGCGCGTTTGCTGTCATCTGTGTTTTACGCAATGCTATTCTCAATCACTTGCTCATTAAAACATAAGTGGCGTCATGGATTTCGAGTTTCATCGCGGGACACATCACATTTTCCAAAGGGACTATTGATTGAATTTGATCTGTCACTTTCCCAATGAAAGGTGGTAAACTCTGACACAGTTTGAGCACTTCGTAGGCGATACGAGATATCCCTTGTCTCCTAACAGCTTTCATTATTTCTGTCATAGGTTCAATAATGAATTCTTTCACTATAAAACGTGTGTACGTTCCACTGTCGACAATCATCTCGACCTGACCGAAGGTGAGTGATTTAGTGAGCGGATCCGTGTAGCATATCAAATTCGAGACTGTCGTTTTTGCTCCACAATACGAAGAGGCGGAAAATACGAAGTTCCCGAAAGAAGATGACACTCTGCATCGTTTCCTACAATACGACGGTGGCATAACTGGTTCGAATGGAATAGAAGAGCTTACAGAAATTTGACATCGTTTCCTAAATTCAAGTGTCTCACAGTTTCAACATGAATTGGAATTAGACATTGTATATGTATGATATTCGTTTGGCTGTTCAAGATGGGCAGTCTCTCTTTGTTTTCTTTCAACGCTTCCAAAATATCTTGTTTGCAGGCTAATTCTTTAGCTTCGTCAAGTAGAAGGGATTCGCATTTTTGGGCACATACATATCTGAATGTTTTTGTAAAATTTGAGCTCAATACTGAAAATGATACCTAATGATGATGGATTGCTCGCAATTGGTCGATTGATGATTAACAGATTTCATCAAATTTTTGTGCTCTCTCTCGTAAACTTCGGATGTATGCTTCCTACCGTATTGCAATTCATGTGAAGAAATATGATTATAGAACGACTGAAATAAGCTCTAATGATTAATCATATATATTTGGAAGCTACATGGTATTTAATTGTTACGGAATCCGGCTCGAGAGTGGCATGGAGTTGATATACTTTGGACAGCAATTTGTTCAGACTTGTGGTGTCACACATCACATTTCCTTGACACATGAATGAATAGAATAAACCACACATCAACACATTGTAATCGTTGCTGGTGCAACACGCTTCCTCCCAGACGAGCCCGCTCATAACTATTGCTTTCTGTATATCAACCGTACTTCAGTTTTCTTAAACTTAAACTACCTTTTCCATTTCTCTCCCAGTGGACTTAGATGATTTCCTCATTGATACTAATGGGACGGTGTCATATGTGTACGGCAATATGGAATCAATACAATCTACTATTGCCTCCACAGCTCCGGGTTTCATTTTCAAATTGACCCATTGGTGAGGTTTCAATATTTCTGCGAAAAATGATTAGCACATTCAATTATAGCCAATATACCTGCTACTAGGTGTTTACTAATCCCGCATCCTAATATGTGGAATGGATCCAAACAGAATGACTTGGGCGGAAAAAATTTGAAAATAGCGGGAACTGCAAATCAGTTGTCATATAGAGATGTATGACAATTCGGAATTTAACCTTTAGATCCGTTGAATCCATTGATACCTTCAGATGAATCTCTCATTATAGTATGATCAGTGCGATGGGAAAACTTATTGAAATTATTGAATGATACCGTTCCACTTCTTTTCTTCCTCCCCTCAGTCAAACATTCGGAGCACCCCATTATTTGATGCCAGTTGGGTAATCTTGTCAGCATCTTTCTCTCCTGGGAAATAATTCATTTCATTGACAAAATCTCATATTTTACCTTCATATCAGACATAAATGTCATGATTTTGAGTCTGAAAGTCCATGTTCTTCCATTGACATCTACATTCACATTTTTCGGCAAATTGCAGAACGATCTAAACTCAATTATGATATTGCACCTTTTTGAATTTTTTATCAATCATCGTTTTTGAATAAACTCACTTTTCTACAAAAGTGTCCGCAAAGTCCTTCTTCACCCCACCATCTGCAAAAACCATCGAGATCATCACAAAGTTCTTTCCTCCGCTCTTCGATTCTAAATTAATTCCCTCCAGTCTCATCAACACTGGCGTAACCTCTCTCCTGCGATTTTTGAATGCATCTTCGAAATCACATTACAGTAATACCTGCTCAAACTTTTGAAAACAGCGCCATCCGAAAAAACTGTGAATATAAGGTTCACAGTTCCTTCTTCAAATTCATCTTTCGTTTCCATTTTAGACGTGTAACCCGGAAAGTTCCTAATATCCTCCGGTGCCAATCCTCCTCCTCCATAATGAATAGTTCGATGTCCTTCAATTATTTCAATCCCTTTTGATCTCAATTGTTCTTCCAACTGCCAGAATACATTGCACTGTATGAGGGTAACTCGATTCAAAACTTCACACCGATTTCTGAAAATGTATTCCTATCACTAGTTTTAATGATTTCCAAAATACTCACTCCTTGCATTCTGCACATTTCTCTTCTTTGAAGTTCTTCTTCTTAGAGCACTTGCTACAATAGTACGATACATCGTCAATAACATTTTTCCCCATATTTTTCACCACTTTTTTAATGTCATTGATCTGAAATTTAATATTTTGATGTGTTTATTGCCCCTGACGAACGGTAAATGGAGCTTTTTCACCATAGACTACAGCCATCAAAGCCAACATCCTTTTCATACACTTCTCTGATACCCCTTCCTTGCAAAAGAAAGTAACCAAAGCCAGAAAGCGGTGGTCCATATCCTCCCGTTCTACAATATTGGTTTCTCTGCCATTTTCATCCATTTCATCGTCATTATAATCATCATCATCTTCTTCTTCTTCTTCTTCCTCTTCATTCCTTTCATTTGCATCCACCTCAGAGTCTGTTTGATAAGTTCCTCCGTCGCTTTCAGAATCATCTTTTTCTACTGAGTCAAAGAAATCTGAACTGGATACGTCTTCATTAACACACTGTTCAAGTCCAAAATCGTAGTCCTCAGATATCTGTTCTGAATCTAAATTGTCTTCAACGGAGCTAATTGTTTCATCTAAGTCATCTTCCTTCTCTACTTCAACTCTGTCTTCTTCATCTTCAGTTTCGTATTCTTCTAGTTCTCCAAAATCTTCAATAAAATCCCTTTGAACCAGCTCAATTTACTCACTTACTTTTTTTATATGTTGTCCTGAAGGGAGCCTTTGCATGTCGTTTCATTTCAAACAATTGGAAAACGGAATAAAAATAACAAATATAGTAGAATTATTAATAAAATTGTAACATACGATGGAGCGCATTTTGAAATGTTGGGCTCATCGCCCACTCAATGGGCACATTGCTCTTGAATTGGGCACTTCGCCCTGCCCCACCACTCTTCCTTTCTCAAATCTCCGACCTAACCGTCGCCCAACCATTGCCCACTGGGCACTTCGCCTAAAACGCTGGCAATACGCCCAAAACGAAGGCTCATCGCCGATACAGTAGGCAATTCGCCTACAGTATGCCCACCTGGTGCCCAACCCTTGCCGAAAATTCCCTGAGTTCTGTTTCAGGGACTATGGATTTAAAACAATTTTAGCAAGTTAACACTGTTGATATTGAATATATTTCAAAATTGAGATAATTAAAGAGACATGAAATTGAAAATTTACTTTTTTAAAAATAACTTTTACTGTTTCAACATAACAAAACATCAAAAACTGTAATTTTTCCGTCAACGAGTCGGTATTTTTTTTCATTCGATTTTGTTTGAAAATTTAATTTATCTGTTTTGAAGAACTTCGAACTTTTTCTGTTTCAATATTTTTCTAAAACAATGAAAACTATATAGTAGCCGATAGGAAGAACTTCCTTATTGCGGGATCAGTAGATTTTGAGGACTATTTTATATGTTTGTGTGTCCGGATGTCTAGATGCTCAAGAGCTCTTATGGATATCTGGACACACAGACAGAATTGCATTTTTTTTTAATTGAATAATCACATTATGAAGACATCAGGACATTCTGATGTTTGAAAAAAGCATTTTTCTGTGTCCTTCTGTTCAAGAGCCTTTTAAAACTGTTTGATACTGTTTCAAAAAAATTTATTTTGTCGAATTTAAAAATGACATCATTAAAATTATCGAAATGAGTTATCATCACTGTTTTAAGAAAATCCAGTGTTTAAGCAGCCCCTTTCATACAAAATAATTTTTTATGCATAAAATATAATAAAAATTACTGTTCCAGCTAATTTTCCAGTTTAAAAAAAAACATATTCATCAGTAATTGTATATCGATATCGATGGTTTTAATATTCAAATTTAAAAAATCTTATTGAACTTTCAAGAGTAAAATTTTCTGTTTCAAAACTGCAGAAAACAAATCTTCTCGGATAAGCAGTTGATAAATTTTTGATTCTCAATTATTAAGTCGGTGTGCCAAAAATTAAACAGTTCTGAAGTTAAAAAAATACGTTTCAGGTGCTATGAGACTGAAACTTTGTTTACAGTTTCACCTAAAATCTAAAGTTTCCTCAGTTTTCCAACAATTCGTTTGTTGACTAATATTTTCTTCACGGGACGCACTCCTTTAATTACAACTAATTAACTTATAGATTCATACTGTCGAAAATAATTTTGTTTTCGTCTTTACTTCCAAACTTCAAACTTTAGTGAGAAGAATACTTGGTTATCAACAATTTACCTCATGAAACAGCTGTCCGTGGTATTTGAAGAATTTCAAATTTTCTTGAAATAGTACGTTTTTTTTAGTTTAGTCAGTCGAAATTGAGTAAAATAGTCACTGTTTTCAAATTTGTGGTGAGCTCACACACTTGCTACTTCAATGCTCCCGGTGCTATAATGTTAGGGACAAGTCCTAAAAGTCTTGTTTTATATTAAAAATAGATGGCGTAAAACAAAAAATTTCTAAAATTATTGTTCATACATAGAACTCGTGAAACAGAATTTTTCACCTTACATGTTAGAGTATATAGAAAACCTAAAAAACGATTTACATCGTGCTGTAGGTTTAAATCATCAAAACTATTTCCAGCTAGTTTTCAGTTTTCAATGAAAAAAAAAACAGTGATTAGTTGCCGGTGGGCATTCTCGCCGACTCAAACACCCTTTCTTACGGTACCACACACACACTCGCAACGACGCTCCGCTATCCCGCCACGTGGCAACATTGCGTACCATTCATCTCTCCACGCGTAATAGTTAGTTCTTGTTTTTAAGGTAGATTTTTCCGGTTTTTGCTTTTGTTTTGCTTCTCTGTGTTGGTTTTTCTATTATTTTCTCGTTTTTCTATCGTTTATTCTTGGATAAGGATAAATTATTTGTGTTCAAATATAAAATCTCGTTTTGTTCGTCTAAAAGGCCACTGAATCCGTAACCACCGGATAACTTGGGGGCCGAACCGATTTTGTTGTTGCGTATTCGTTTTTCTTAGTGAAGCTTTGAATTTATCGTTTGGGCGAGTATAAAACCCAGGCGATTTCGAAGTTTTTGCTTGTATTGCGGCGCCATTGACACCGTTGACATCGCCCAAGATTCCCTGGAGATGGACGGAAGAGCAGCAGGAGGCGTTTGAGGAGTTGAAAAGGAGAATGACGAATGCACCGGTGTTAGCACAACCAGATATCGAGGCGGCGAGAAAGTTCGAGAGACCGTTTTGTATATTCACGGACGCGTCAGGATACGGAATTGGAGCGGTGTTGGCTCAAGCAGGAAAAGACGGAAAAGTACATCCGATCGCGTTTGCGTCGAAATCGTTGAGTCCGGCGGAGAAGAACTATCATGTGAGCGATAAGGAGGCGTTGGCGGTGTGGTTTGCAACCAGAAGGTTCAAGCATTTCATATTCGGATGCCCGACAACTGTTTTCACCGATCACAAGCCACTCACGAGCTTGTTCAAGACGAAGAACTTGGCCGACAGGTTATTGAGGTGGTCGATGGAAATGCAGGATTTCGCATTGAACATGGTGTATTTGAAAGGAAAGGCAAATGCAGTAGCAGATGCTTTGTCAAGAGGTGGAGCGCAAGAGACGGAAGAGATGAAAGAAGCACATGAGCAAGCCAGAACGGAGATTGAGCGAGTTATCAATGTAGTGGAAGTAGTTAAGGAGAATGAGAGGAAGGAGATAGGTTGGAGAGAGTTGATAATGAAAGAAGAAAGCTGGAAGAAGATCGTAGAGAAGTTGGAAAATGGGAAGCAAGAAGGAAAAGTGGAAGTTCCAGGATGTGGAGAAAGAGACATTAGGGAATTTATGATGATGGGAGGAGAATTGATGTTGGTGACTAAGTATGGAGCTGCGTTGAGGGTGGTGCCGGCGGAAAAGCGGAAAGAATTGTTTCTGGAAGCACATGGAGGTACATTCGGAGGACATTGGAATCCGGAGAAAGTAGACGCGATGTTGGGGAGGAAGTTTTGGTGGCCAGGAATGAGGGCATGGATTGGAAAATGGTCGAAGGAGTGTCAACAGTGTCTGTGCGGGAATGCCAAACGGATATTGACATCTCCGTTGACACCGATTGAGGCAAGTGAGCCGTTGGAGATCGTAGCGTTGGATTTGTTGGATTTGGGGTTGAGTTCCGGTGGAAATAGATACGTGTTGTCGATTGTGGATCTGTTCAGCAAGTACGCTGGGGTGGTGGCGATTCCGAATAAGTCGGCCGAGACGGTTGCTAAGGCGTTTTTGGAGAGTTGGATGTTGAAAGAAGGGAGGATTCCGAAGGCAATATTGACGGATCAGGGGTTAGAGTTTGCAAATGCTACCTTTGAGAAGATTGCAAAGATGTCGAAGATCAAGATGATTAAAACTAAAGGGTATCACTCGAGAATGAACGGAGGAGTGGAACGGTTCAACAGAACTATTCAGACAGTGCTGAAGAAGATTACGTTGATTCCGACTGAGTGGGATGAGAAGCTGCAGTACGCAGTGTTCGCATACAATGCGTGTAAGCATGAGACGACTGGGGAGAGTCCACATTTTCTGATGTATGGAAGAGATCCGAGAATACCGCTGAAGGTTGATCAGGAGGAGTTGGTGGGGAAGTATCAGGTGGACGTAGACGAGTATAAGCTACGCCACGCTGAACAGATGCATTTGGCTCAAGAAGCAGCAAGGGAGCATATGAAGAAGGAGCGAGAGAGTATGAAAGAGAGCTTTGATGAGAAGCATAATGTGGCTGGGAGGAAGTATCCAGTAGTAGGAGATAAGAAGGCAATGATCAAGGAGAAGTTCATACTCATTGGACAGAGAATGAACCTGAAGAGTAGAGCTGTTTTTGAAGTCCGATCTGCAACGATTTCGGCATGGAAGCAGAAGTTCGATTGGGATCAGGTGGAGAAGGCGGTGATTTTGGTGGAGTGGACCAGAAAGGACCAGGAATTGGCGGGTCTGACTCATCTAGTAGAGGAGATTGCCAAGGAGGTTAAGGAGGTGGTGGTCGTGCCAGGAAAAATGGAGTGTTCATACGATGAAGTTGGAGGAGTGACGGCCCAGTGGAAGAAAACTCGAAAAACGGCGGCGAATGTGGAGATAGTGGACCCGTTGACGCCAGTGGGATCCAAGAAGACTCCACTGATATTGTCGGAATTGCGGTACGGATCACTGGAGAAGGTTGTGGAGTATCTGGAGCTGGCGGTGCCAAATCACCCAGTGGTGGATCGTCTTAAGGAGGAGATCACAAGTGAGCCGAGAGCGAAGAAACCAAGAGGACAGTAGCAGTCGAGGCGAAAGAGCCGAATAATAGTGTAAATTGTTTATTATGATTTTTGAGCATTACCGGTTTTAATGAGATTTTGAGGTCACTAGGACAAGTAGTTTTTCTTTCTATTTCTGAGGTCACTAGGACAAATTAAGTATTATTTGGTAGTTTTATATGTTAAGGAGTAGGGTGAGTGATGCGGTGTATGAGGATTAGTGAGTAGAATGTAAGCCGAGTCGTGGGGTGCCGTTTGCTGTCACCGGTCAGGGGTCCGGTATTTAAGAGGAGGGGGAAGTTGCCGGTGGGCATTCTCGCCGACTCAAACACCCTTTCTTACGGTACCACACACACACTCGCAACGACGCTCCGCTATCCCGCCACGTGGCAACATTGCGTACCATTCATCTCTCCACGCGTAATAGTTAGTTCTTGTTTTTAAGGTAGATTTTTCCGGTTTTTGCTTTTGTTTTGCTTCTCTGTGTTGGTTTTTCTATTATTTTCTCGTTTTTCTATCGTTTATTCTTGGATAAGGATAAATTATTTGTGTTCAAATATAAAATCTCGTTTTGTTCGTCTAAAAGGCCACTGAATCCGTAACCACCGGATAACTGATTCTACCAACAAACGAAATAATTTTAAATTGAAAAATATTTCTGTTTCAATGAATTTTGATACAGTAAAAAATATATGAAATTCTGTTATTATCTTTTGGAATTCAATCATTCCAGATTTAAAGTGTTTAGAAATGAATATTTTATTTAAAAAATTATGAATTAAACTACCAGCATTCTCGAATATCAATGAAATCACCATTTATGGTGTCTGTTCCAGGTATTTCAGTAGTATTAGCCTAATTATTCAACAACAATATTATTTCGTAAATTCCAAGATTTTGTTTCTGAAAAGTTGGAAACAGAGATTTTTTCAGTATCAAAATGGAAAAAAAAAACTGTTACAACTCGGTTATTTTGATGGTTAAAGAATGATGGAGTATTCGAAAAACTTTTCTCGGTATTTTCTTTCAAATAATTTAAATTTACATAGAAATTAATATTACAATACTCAAATCTTAAAAAAATGACTCAGATCCAGAATAACGATGAATACTGGTATAAATTTGAATGTTTTTCTTCTGAATGTTTATTGAAACGGTGAAAGTATTTCATGTCGGAACAACAAGAAACAGAATTTATTTTAAAAAAAGATCTGATTCCATAGAAGCGGTAGATATTTCAAATCAAAAAATCACATAATAATATCGTCAGTTCATAAAGAAATGAAATTGAAGTTTACGCTGTGAAAGTTGATTGATTAACTTTTTTAAAACAGTACAAAATATTTCTTGTAATGAAGGTAAAATCTGCAACCTTCTTTTTCTAACCCCACTAGGTATGAGGAATATTTTTTAAGGCGCATGCGTCAAAATTTTTTCATTTCTCACTAGCAAAAATGTCACGCTTCGTTGACCGTTAATAACTTTGTACGTAGTTCACCATTTCACCTGGTTCTTTTTCTGGCAATTAGGAAATGTCTGTCCCGTCAGTTCTGGAAATTTTGGTATTGATACCACTTCTGATAGCTGAGCTATGAACCGTAGAGTAGGAGTCATTTATTTTGGCTTGAAAAGTTCTGATTTGTCAAATGTTTTTCAGTGAAACATTCTTGACCTTTCAATGGCCTAGGCAAAGATCAGCAACCAAGACAAATTCATTTTCATTTTTTAAAACTAGGAATAAGCAGACAGTGATTTCGTTCCCGTTTTTTGGAAAACCTGTGGAATAGGACCCGGGAAGCATTACTGACGCAGGGCAATAGGGCCGAAAGCCACTGAAAGGCTTGAAAACCACGTTATTTGACCTAGTGACCTAGTGGAGACCTATTCTAACTAAAGAAATAGACGGACATCATGCGGGGGAAATTGCTGATCTTTTGGTCCAACTTTGAAGAAAATCGGTCCAGTAGGGAGGGCGGTAGGATCGGCGACAGACAAACAAACATACAGAATCTGGTGTTTGTTAATAGTAAAGATAATGAACATCCTAACGATGTTGCTCAATAATTGAAAAATGTTTTTGAATGAAATCCAATAAGTTGAAAGAATCAAAACTTCATACTTGGTTGTTCTGAAACAGTAGTTTTCTAATCAAAAGTTGAGCACATATACTAATTGATAAATCAAGCCTATAACTGTTAAAAACTTAAATAAAATAATAATCAAGCAGTTTTGAAACAGTGAATAAATCTGAAAGTTTTTATCTTGGTTCCAAACACCAAAACATGATGAACATATCATATTAAATAAAACAAGAACAGTCGTATACATCGGCAATTGCTTAATTTAAGATTTTTATCAATAAGACAAAATAGTACAAATACTGGACACAAAATGAATTAGAATACCCAATAGTTTGATGTTTATTTGACAATTGGAAAAAACACAACAGCCGTTATTCATGAACATGAGTATTGAAACAGACGTCAACAGGTTTGTTCCAGCGAGCTACGTTTGCAACAAATCTAAAAATTTAGCGGACATACAAAGAATCCGTGAAACAGTTTAAAATATTTCCTGTTTCATAGTTCACAAAAATTTTTTTCGTCTTGTTATATAGTAATTTTGTGTTTGGAAAATAATCTCCACAGTGAAATCGGAAAACAGCGAAAAAAGATGAACTGTATGTATCAAAATGAATTTTATACATTAGTTGTTAAAAAACAGTAATTACCAAGCCGAGTATCTAGGCTTGGTGTTTCAAGAAAATTGTGAAACAGTAGGAAAATTCATTTTGGGACTTTCGAAATCAGATTTTTCTGTCCAATTTTAAGAATTGCCTATTTTGCATTATATTTTTAAAATTTTTAATATTAAAAAAAAAAATTTGAAACAGTAAATAAAAATATATTCTTGTCTACTGACGAGTTCCAGAAGAAACATTCATCACTGTTTCTTTAGACGATGATGGCTTAAAAAACACTTCCCTCAATCTTCTCCGGAAAGTTGGAACAAAAAATAGAATAGCCAAGGGATCAAAGAATGGAAATGCCGACACTGCAATAGATGACGTGTGGTAGACTCCGCTGAAATTCTTGAACTATTTATGGGCGGAGCTGGAAATCTAGAATGACCTACCGCCCCAGATCAACTCCAAAAACCGGTAGATACCAGGAGAAAACACAGGGAGCAAAACTGACAACAATCGGGATGACTGACTGGACGACTAGTGCTTTCATCAATTGGGTCTGCAGGGATTTGGTGTGTTTGCTCATTATACTAATATCCAGACGCTTCATTATCATTAGTCCCAGAACGAAATATAATATAACTGAATCCATAGAAAGGAATGTGATAGCAATTATACCGATGAGGGATTTCTGGACAGCGTCGTAGCTGCCTTCCTGAATGTGAGAAATGAGGAAAATGAGCTGAAGGAAATAAGCTACAGTACAGAGTTGCATGGAACTCGGAAGCCCGGAAGTTGGTCAGTGCACATTGTTACAGCGACCAAATGTTGGTCAGTGTAAGCTTACACTGACAAACTCCGGGATCTCAAACTTTGCAGATTTTCATAAATTTTTCGTCGAAAATTTAGTTTTTCAAGATTTCATGAGATTTTTGAGCTGAAAATTGAGGTTTTCCACAATGGCTGAAAATACCTTTTTTTTGAGTTCGAAATTGTCAAAACCGGGAATTAGATCATGAAAACGAGCTCATTTTACCCTAAAATCCACCGTTTTTACCTGAAAACAGGCTTAAAATCCAGGTTTTCAGTCCAAAAATAGCAGATTTTAGCTGGAAATTGATATTTCGAATCGAAAAATGGGGTTTTTCTGCTCAAAAATCTCATTTTTTGAACAAGAAACAAGAATTTTGGGTTAGAGAAGCGAAAATTCTGGATTTTGCGGGTATAATTCGCTGAAAACTCAGATTTAAGAAGTAAAAATTACAAAAAATATAAAAAATCAAGTAAAAACGAACAAAAATAGAAAGATATGTATCAGCTGTGGATAACTATAAATTCCGAATTCCATGCAACTCTGCTACAGTAACCCTTACCCTGTATAAAGTGACAATCATGTTAGACTCCATAGAATCCACCCCGTAAACTTCCAGAATCGAGTCCCTCATGTACAATTTGCGTTCTTGGTCAGCACCGATAAAGTAGTAGCAACACTGAGAAAGGACTTTTTGAAGTTTTGAAAAACCCAGAAACCAAAAATCTACTCACAACTATATAATACGCCATGTGAGCCAAACAATAGACTACTGTAATCACCATACCATACGGCAGAAAGTACTTGGAAAGAAATTTGTTTCTGAAAACAAAATTTTTTAAAAATTAATTAATTAACAAGTTAGCTGACTTAAACAAGACCATATAACGATACACAAAATGCGCATGAAGGATTGCGTAGGTGGTTGGTATGAAACTGCATCGTAACGCCAGAATGAATTGGTTGGAGGGGGAGTACTGAAAAAAGGACTGAAAGTTGATTAGGACGTTTTTAAACTGAGACGTTTTGAAACCAAGCAGGCAGTTTTTAGGGGTGATAGCCTCTATTTCAGCTCAAAAAACTCTTTTCCAAACGTCTTGATTTCAAAATGTCCCTAAGCTGTCATCCTAAGGGTTTCCTAAGCTACAGTATCCTTCCCTAAGCTACAGTATCCTATCCAAATAGCAACTGAGCTACAGTATTCTCCACAAGCTTCTGCAATTGCAGAGGTACCGTAGCCCTCTTAGACTACTGTGTCCTTGAGGCTACAGTACCCTGGTGACTTCATCTAACATTAAGCCTCGCCAAGCTACATTACCCTTAAAGAGGAACTGCATCATGTCTTTTCAAAAAATCACATTTTTTCCTCGAAAATGTTTCAAAAAATTCGTTTTTTGATCGAAAATCCCAAATTTCAGTTGAAAATTGGTCAGAAAAGTGCGAAAAATGGTAAAAATCACAAAAACATGTTCCTTACGGAACCGTTTTTTCCTATTTTTACAGTTTCAAAACGTCTCTTGGTTTCGAAACGTCCTAAGTACCCCGCCTACCTTCTCGAACAACTCATCAGAAATGAAAACTGAGAACGCGTAACGATAATTGTGAATACACTGAAATTTATAGATTATCTGATTTGCCTGTACATAATTCTAAAAATGTTCTGATTAAATTACCAATGGCACCAAAACGTCACATGCTGAACATGCCATATTAAATATCGCAAAAAACAAGAGCAGACATCGATAATTGCCCAATTTAAGTTTCCGATCGTTAAGGATAATCAGTATGAATACTGGATTTACAATGAATGAGCAGAGCCCGTTGAATTTTGGGATGTAGTAGTGCGGCCAGTTGGTGTACATGATGATTTGAGAATTTTTATGTGTTGAGGTATCTCTGTCGTGAATTGTTGATTATTCTTATGTGTAGACAGACAGGAAATTAAATTGAGGTGTCGTCATGTGAGCTCATCAATGATTACGAGCAAAACAATAAGAATTGGGTTTTTGAAACAGTATGAACATGAAAATATAATGCGAATTATCAACAAGAACTAGGAAGTCGTGAAATTTTTAATTATTTTTGAAACTGGGAAAATGTTCCAACAATTCAAACCGCCTGAGCATTAAAAAAAAGCAGTAAAACAAAATATTTTGGGAAAGTTGCGAACACTACACTCAACTGTAAAGACTGCAAAGATGGCTCATTTTCGCTTTATTTGAAACCGATTTTTTTTTGAAATATAAAAATTTATGAAACGGACAAATTTGGAGGAAAGAAATACAATTGACCTGAAAAACAGAAAAAAAATTTATGATATTCTAATAATCAACTAATGATTAACCTAGTTTTGTCAGAAAATGGGTCAGACAACTTTTTATTCTATTTTATTGTTTTCAAATATGTTGCCTAACCCACTGACCCAAATATGCAAATGCGGTGTAGTTGCGAAACGTCGCAGTTGCGAAATGACTAGTGGCGAAATGTCGCAGTTGCGAAATGGCTAGTGGCGAAATGTTGCAGTTGTGGAATGTCGCGGTTGAGAAATGTCGCGGAGCCATTTTTTCGAATAAACTATTGATAACATTATTAATGTTATTAATACCAAAAATCAGAAATTTTTGATGTTAATTGTGTACATCTAGGGAGAGTCACATTACTTTTCTCTCAACTTCCATATTAAGCATATAATATTATCTGAAACAGCAAAATTTGATGTTCAATGAACCGTGAGAATTAACTAATTATGTTTGAATTAAAAGGAATCACTACTGAAACAATAAAATGTAATTTAGTTCTTGTTTAGGTACACGTAAAACAGTAAACATTTTGAGAAAAAATCAGAAATTTACTTCTTAAATTTAGAATGTATTGAAATCGATTTTTTTGTTGTAAATTTTATCACAATCATCTTTTTAAATAAAAGAGCCGACAATGAATGGAAAGATAAAATTAGAAAAAAACATACTTGCAACGGGCCGGGCCGGGCCGTGACAAGAATTTCCAAGGCCCGGCCCGAGGCCCTTCTGAAAAATTTCAACTGAAATTTTGAACGAAAATTTCAATTTTTTGAATTTTTTCCCAAAAGTGTCGAATCTTCAACTATTCTTCAGAATTCAATCAAAAGCTAGTTATGCATCAAAAAATTGAAATTTTTAATGTGAAATTTCAAAAAAATTCAAAAAATTTCGTAAAAAATAGGTACCTAATTTTTAGAAGCCGGGCCTTCGGGCCGGGCTGGGCCTTGGAAATTCTCTATCGGACCGGGCCGTTAATTTGCAAGTATGGAAAAAAAGGATAAATCGACCAACGATTGAACTAACACCATTATTTTGATATCCAATTATAAGTGCCCGTAGAAACAGAAAACATTTTGAAAAATATGAGAACTGGACGATTTCCATTTTTTGAGTATTTCTAGAGTCAAGTACAGTATACTGTTTCTATGAGTATATAGTTTCAACTGAAACAATCTTAGACGAAGATAAACAAGTTGATTTTGTTTTATGTGGTTTAATTTTTACATCGTATTGTCATCAAAAATATTGATACAGAAGAGTTTTAGAGCAAATTGTGAAACAGTGACGTTTTTTATTTAGAAACTTATGGAAAATAAGGACACAGTGATAATTTTAAAATTCTCATTGTTTCAGTTCTCAAACGGTGACTTTTTTTTGTTCTCGTTCTCATTTGATAAGAGTCGTATTCAATTACAGAAAATAATATAATTTTTTAGCCGAAACAGTAAAATTTAAGGCTCTGTTACGTTTCCGAACTACGACGTTTCGAAACAACAAAACTGGAGATAATTTACTTGATTTTGTCGAAAATTGGTCAGATAACATCAGCATTTTCAACTGACTTAAATTTGCGAATATGATTGCAAAACGTCGAAGAACTTAATGAAGAAAAAGTACTAAATCTCCAATACCTTTATTTTTTAATTTTAGTATGAAACAGTAAAATTTAAATGGCAACTTTTTAGAATTTAAAAGTTATTGTGCATTCCAAATGTTCACCGCGACGCAGACGCAAAGAGTGTACCATTAATGTCGTCCGGATCTTCAATTTTCAATCTCTTTTATTTCATCTTTTATTTTAACCTTTTATTTTAACGATCGAACCCTTTTATTGTTATATTTTTCTGGTTCAACACAAAAAGATTGTTATTGGATTATTGAAACCTATGAGAATATAAAAAATTCAGAGTCATGAGTTACAGAAACAAAAAATTCTGTGCAAAGAACAATTGGACCACTGTAAAACAGAAAAATTGCTTTTTGATTTTTTTTTTGAATACATCAGAGTGTTGGTACCAAGTTTTGGGCGGTAAGAGGTCTCCATCGGAAAAAAAGTTGAAAAAAAAAGTTCTGTTTCAAACGGTTTTCATCATTTTTTGAAATACTAAATTATTGGTTCCCCTCAATCAAAGGCATCTACATTTTTAAATGTTCTACAATTTTAGGGCAAAGAAGTCATATTACAAAATACTTGTTCTAATTTTTTGAGATGAACAATGCACGGAACGTGTTGTATCCTTGGGATTCGGCATACTGTAGCCAGTGGGTGGTCCAAGAACAGCGGTGTGAATATGTAGAAAGTTTATTCGGGGGGGCTCTTACTTGGGGTAGATCAAACCTAGATACTTATGCATGCGAGCCTAGAATGTAACAGAACGTTATTACTATTGATTTTTTAACTCAATTGCTTAGTTTCGAACTTTGAAACGGTATTTTTTTGTTAAAGAGGTCGACACTAACGCTGAACAAAAACATAATTCTTTAAAACTAATCTGTTCAAAAACACTGTTTCAGACAGTTAATGAATTTGTATACCTTTTACATGTGACAATGGATGATATGAAATCGTTCCTAAATCTGGTTCAGTGAAAGGTGGGATAGAACGAAATAGTTGATCAATCAGAAACACCCTATGTGCGCTATCTGTTAATTATTGTGAAAGCTCGATTTTTGTAAAACTACCACTTTATTCTAGTTTTACACTCCACATGAACTTTCAAATATGTATATTTTATTTAATTGTGTTCAAATAAGAAATTACTCCCGGTTATTCTCAAAACACACGTCTATCAAAACACTCGTTAATTAAATACTCGTTAATTAAATAAATATTTGTTAAACACGGAAAGTTTTATTCTTTTCAATTTTACTAGATTTTGAAACAGTGAAATATTGAAAATCGTTACAAGCAAAACTCGGAAATGAATGTTTATGACAATTTCTCCGATTTCGCTTATATAAACGCACGGAATAATAAACATAAGAGAATGATTCAAATAGTAATATTGAAAAAAAAAACTGTGAAACAGTAATCCCTTTCATCATACTTTGGAAATCAGAAATTACTGTTTCAAAGATTTTGTTTTTACTAAAAATTTTGTTCCTACACCCAATATTCATTCATAAAGCGCGTGAATATCAAACTATATTTGATAATCTTTTTGCGGAAATTCAGTTCACAAATTAAACTTATAATTAATTGTTTATTATTATTTGACCTAAACACACAATTTATTTTTTTTGAAAATTGGGGAAAGTTTTTGCACGTTAATATAAACACGGCACGCTTTTTACAACCACGCTCTACCGAAACCAAAGAAAATAGTGTGCAGAATTGAGAGACTCAGAGAAAAATAGTCATTTTTTAAGAGGATTTCGGTGGAGCGCAGTTGTAAGAAAACTAATAATTGAGCTAATAATTGAGTTCACTGAAAATGCGAATTGTCTAATTGACTTGTTAAGCGAACACTTTTCTACTTTTTCAAAACTTGAAACAGAAAAAAACTGTAATCTTGTAAGAATTTTTCAGACTCACTTTGTAATTGACATTATTCAATGGAAAATCCTGAAACTTGTTGAAAATGATTATTGGAAATACTTGTTTTTAAAAATAATTTTGTCTAAAATTTTCATGTCAACAAATTATCACATTATCAGGTAATGTCTAGTTGTAGCAATTACAATTTTCTTTAAATAATTTTGAAACGGTGAACAATTTTTACATGAAAATTTTACTGTTTCAAAAAATGTATTTCACATTTTGAATTCTAACTATTTTACTGAAAGAAATTATCTCTGAGTCTCTCAATTTTGCACGCTATTTTTTTTGCTTTCGGTAGAGCTCGGTTGTAAGAAGCGTGTCGTGCTAATGTAACGATTTTTTTTTCTATTTCAAAACTGTTTTTGATATATTTTCTTGAAATATGCACGCAACTTCTCGATTCATAAAAGCAATGACGAATTTTATGAATGGAAATTTTTAAAAGAATTTCTACGAAAAAAATACATTGTCGCAAACTAGAAACATGAAGTTCAAAGGATCAAAACACAAAAATTTATTTGAAATACAAAAGCACCAACAACAGCTGATAATTCCTATCTAGTTTGGAAAATTTTGAAACAGTAATTAATTTTTTTGAAGATATTGACGAGAGTCAAGCAGAGAACGGTGGAAACCATAAAATTGTTTTAAAAAAACACGTTTTTTAAAGCCTGAAATCGTGATTATCGAGATTTTGGACATTTGGATCGATAGACACACAGACTGACCGATTTTTTCGCGGTTTTTAGTAAAAAATTACTGAAAAACATCAATTTTAACCTAAAAATGCTCAGATTAGACAGAAATTGAGCTTTTAAAGCTGAAAATCATGAAAAATTGACATTTTCAGTCATTTTTAAGATATTTTTACTCAAAAAACTGACAAATTTAATGCCAAATAGAAAAATTTGTCGATTTTTGAGAAAATAATTTAATAAAATGACTGAAATTATCGATTTTTAATGATTTTCAACATTAAATACTAAAAAATTTAATATTCCGTTCAATTTGAGCAATTTTGAGCAAAAAAATGCAGTTTTCCACAAAAAACCTCGAAAAATCTGTCGTTCTGTGTGTCTGTCAATCCAGATGTCCAAAAACCTCAAAAATCCCGATTTTAGGGCACAACGCTCATTGTTAGTATCAGAGCTGTGCGGAACTTTTTTGAAGATAAAAATTTGAAACAGTAACAAATTTTTTTCATTACCTGTCTATCTCTAATGATTAAAAACCAATACCTTTCCTTCCTTTTGTTTTCTAAGCTCCGCCCACTTTTCCCATTTCTCCCCAGACAATAGAACCGTTTTCTATAGCAAATTTATTATATAAAAAATGTTGCTTCTTCACATTTTTCTCATTTTTCTCCCATTTAGAAGCCATGGAATCTAAAACCATCACTGGAATTGTCTACTCGTTTATTTCCGCGGCGACACTTGGCTCCACGTATGTCCCTCTGAAATTCTTCGATCGAAGTGATGGGATATACTTCCAATGGGTACAGACTATGGGACAACTCATGGTTGGAGTACTACTGACGATGTTTACGACGCCTAGTCCGGTTCTGCCGGTGGCCATGATTAATGGCGTGTTTTATGCGATTGGTGAGTGAAAAATTCGAATTTTTCAATTTTATCTGTCTGTGTGTCTGTCTATATACCTGTCCACATTTTAAACAAAAAACAAAAAAGTTTGACACCATGTGGAATCGAACCCTGGTACCTCGGAGTGCAGTGGTTACTGTCTACCTTAACCACTCGGCCACCACTGCGAATATTTCTGATTTTTTAGGTTTTCACGGCCTAACTTTGCAGGTTACTGTAATTCTGTGATTCTTGACAACTAAATAGTATTAGAGCATCTTATAACCAAGAATCCGAGACATTTCTGATTTTGAATTATTTTGAAACAGAGAAATTAAAAATTTATAAATTTGATTACTAAAATGTAGAAAATTTCCTGCTGATCATTTTTGTAGTTAACAACTTTTTGATAGCTCCGCCCACTTTTGAGATAAATGCGTTCGAAGTTTTGGAGAGGCGCAGACAGTTAGACACTCTAGCTTCTCTGCGTCTCTCATCTCTTCCTAAAGTTTAAAGCCTCATATCTCAAAAGTGGGCGGAGCTAAAAAAAAAACTTTCAACTACAAAAATTATCAGCATAAAATGTACTACATTTTTATAGTTGACAACTTTTTCATAGCTCCACCCCTATCTACCCAAATTTTCAGGAAACTCGTTCAGTGTCTTCATAATGGAAAATCTCGGCATGGCAATCGGCTACCTTATCTGGAATTCGGTTGCTTGTATTGTCGGATGGGCGGTCACCAGATACGGACTGTTCTATAATATTCAACAAATCCCAAAATGCGAATGGTTGAGTGTGCTAGGGATAGCGGGTATAATTTTGGGAAGTGCGATTTTTACAAGTGTGAAAAAGAAATCGATGAGAGTTCGTCCGGCGCCGTGGACTACGTTGGAAGACCAGATTAAGCAGGCAAAGAAGACAAAAGAAGAGCCCCCAATCCCCAGGAAAATAGTGTGAGTTGATGGAGAGACGCAGAGAAACGAGAATGTCTAGCTCAAAAAAAGGGCTGAGCTATCAAAAAGTTATCAACTACAAAAATAATCTACATAAAATTTTCTACATTTTTGCAGTTGACAACTTTTTGATAACTTCAAACCCTGAGGAGATAATGGCGGTCAAAGGTGAGGAGAGACGCAGAGAAACGAGGCTGTCTGGCTTCTCTGCGTCTCTTCGCTCTCTTACCGAATCTTCAAGCGGACGTATCTCCTTAGGGTTTGAAGCTATCAAAAAACGGTAAACTGCAAAAATGTGCCGGATTTCACAAGGATCTTTTTTGCAGTTAACAACTTTTTGGTAGCTCCGCCCGTTTTTGAGATCTAACGATTTGAAGTTTGAGAGACGCAGAGAAATGAGCGTTTCTTGCCTCTGCGTCTCTCCCCTTTTCCATTTTCTCCGATCTTTCTGAAAATTGGTGTATAGACTAAATAAACTACCCTGAGCTCATTTTTCATATTTTCAGCTGCCTCCTCCTCACCATCTTCGTCGGATTCCTCTACGGTAACTTCTACTCCCCAATCAGCTACCTCATGACAAACGACCCGGGAGCCAGTCAAGACGTCCGCTCCTATTTCTTGTCCTACTGCCTCGGCGCCTCCTTCACATCTACCGTAATCTTCATAGGATACTCGCTGGTCATGAAAAACGTGCCACGTTGCAATCCGGAGCTCACCACCCCGTCGATTGTCTCAGGAGTACTATATGGAGTAGGCATGCTCTCGTTTTTTACGGCATGCCAGAATTTGGATCAGGTAACTTAATTATAGTTAATTCTCTTTAAAGAATTAATTAATTTCTTTAGGTAATCGCCTACCCAATCCTGTCAAAAGCGCCTGGAATTGTTGTCAGCTTGTGGGCGATCTTTTTGTTTAAGGAAATTCAGGGAAAAAGGAATATCAGTCAACTATTTTTCGGGATTTTTGTGACTCTTTTCGGGATTTGTTGTGTTTCGTTGTCCAAGGTTTTGGAACTTTAATTTCAAGAGATAAATGACTAAACTGTAAGAATGTGGGTCTGATTTAAATATCCATAACGACATTAAACCAATGATTTTTTTTAAATTTCAGACAAATTTACAAAACATTTCGAAACCGTGAAAAACTTGACAATCGGGAGGCGTAACTTGCTCAAAATTTAATATTGTGAGCCCAAAAATATACCAAATTGAAGATCTCAGCGAGTTTTATATCTGTGACGGGTCAAAAAGAGTTTCAGACAATTGTAGGCTGGAAATTTTCAAGATTTTAAGATTTTTCAGAATATATGTACATAGTCATGACTATACTTTCCTGAAAGCTGTTATTTTGCTGATTTCAAAAATATCAACTTCATAAAGATCATGATAAACCTGACAGAATTACGTCAGTCACAAAAAAAGAATTATGATTTTCGAAAATTTTCGAAAACCTCTTACTTTACGAGATTTTGTCGGATTTGGTTGGTTTCAGTGTCAAATAAAAGAGAATTTTTTGATATATGAGCTGAAAAACGGGCCAAAATGTAATTCTCGCCCAGATTTATGTCACTGACCTGCTACGGTTCGGACGGCTCATCGGGCTATGCCGCGGCGCATGCTGGAATGGCATTTTTGAAAATATTTTCAAAAAACCGTTTGACAGGCTGAAAATAATCTGAAATTTGTTTGAATCAGTTAAAAGTACCTCAAAAACCACAAAAACGCATTTTTTGGAACTTATTCCCCGCTCAGCGACCTAGCCATCCGGCAGGTATTATATCAATTGCATTGCTCCCGCCGAGATCTACATTTTTGGTATTTTTTCAGCTCATAGCATTAAATTTTTTTTTGTCTGACCGATTTTCTGATTGATGATCCGACCAACATAGAAAACTTGAATATTTATTGAAACAGTATTATTTTTCGTCAGATACTCACAAGGGAAGTCTTTGGAGACACCACTTTCAAACAACCTAAAAATTTGGTCATAGGTATTTTCGACCACGAGGAGTCCATTCCTGCAGTCAAAACCTGCTAAATGTCTCTGTGAGCCGAGATATGAGCTCTCAAACTTTTCATGTGGATAAGCTTTTTCCCGTGGAATTTCAAATCGGTGGTGTATACGCGACCGCACGGTTCCGTTTGTGTTCCTCAGCGATTTACCTGTGCTAGGTCAATGCAAAAATGATAATATCTTGCGTGTACTATTTGTCGACTTGGAAATCCACGTAAAAAAACTTATCCACATGGAAAGTTTGAGAGCTCATATCACTGAGACATTTAGCAAGTTTTGACTGCAGAAATGGGCTCCCCGTGGTCGAAAATACATATGACCAAATTTATAGCTTGTTTGAAAGTGGCGTCTCCAAAGACTTCCCTTGTCAGAAAATCGCTAAGTCAATACTTTTTTCTCTAGGGCGGAAATTCTCATAAACTCTTGAAATGGTAAAAAAACTATACAAGAATTGGGAAAATTAAAAACATGTTACCTTCTTAGTTGGTCAACTATCTTTTTTTTTGTTTCCAATACTTTTTGAAACAGAATTTTTCGAATCTGAAACCTGGACCACCTTATTCAAATCGTAGCATTATCAGAACTCGTAGGAATCAGAGCTACCAATCGGACGGCTATTGGCATAAAATAACGATTTCTCATCTCTTAGTCAATTATGATTCCTGTTGCAGTTTGGGAAGATCAATAGTAATGATTTTTTGACTGTAAAACCGCGGTTTGAATAGGGAAATTAATGACTTAATGTGTAGACCGACAAAAAAAAATCAGTGACTTTTTATGAAAGACAGATTCCTTTATTGATGATCCGGCTGACATAGATAGTTTTGAATATTTATTGAAACTGTATTATATATTTTGTCAAAAGTCTACAATATCGTTATACCAGAGCTTCCTGATACTGCTCGACTTTCTCTTTGAGCGTAAGCAAGTGATGGTGGCAAAAAGCGGGGTTCCTCCATCGGTTGTCCTTGTAGATGTTGTTTTTTTTTCATTTTTCTGAACATGATATAAATGTTATAAACATTGAACATTCTGCGGTGTTTGTGATCTAAATAGGGTCTCAATCAACCTGAAAAGTTTTGTAATACATGGTATTTCAGAATTTTTTGAAGAAAGCACCTGACTTACATTCTAATATGATAATAAGGGGGACGACGTGAGTTATAAAAATAAGGGAGGTTATTGTCTCGAAGAATAGAACTATTATCTGTGAGAAAAATTGCTCCAAAGACCATTTCTATGAAACGGTAATATTTGAAAATTATGTATATTTTTAATGTCTAATTTTCACTGTTTCACTGAAAAATCTTCTTAAACTAAACTCACTTTGTTTCAGTTCATAGTCTCTAACGTTTTGTAATTAAATAAAATAAATAAGTATTAATTCCATAAAAATCAAATATATACAGAGGGGGCTTGTCACCAGACGGCCATGAGAACTAAAAATGACAATAAAAAATCAAATAGAATGTTAGACGGAGGGAAAATATGACTCATATTAGAAAAGGGAACGAGAGATAGAATGAAAACAAAGAAAGTTAGAGATAGGGCAGAACTGTGATGAGAATGAAGAGAGGTTGATAATGGAATCAACCTTTCAAATTTGTTTCTTCTTTCAGATAACATTTTGAAACAGAAACTTTATGTAAAAAATGAAAAAAAAATTCTCGAACGGAATTCACGAGTTTTTGGAGAAAGAGAAGATCCAACTAAATTCTGTCAGATATGAAAACATTTTTTCTGGATTCCATTGCTTTCTTTGACAGCGGCATGCACAATAACAATAAAAACAGCACCAACCAGAAAACAGGCATTATAAGAACTGGTCATGCAACCATTTTTTCCAGTGTTTGATGGAGTCCCATGAGTTGTGCACCTCCTCCATTTCTAACTCAGTGAACGCTTTTCCAATCGTTTTGTGACTATCAAATTCAGAATCAAGTACAAGTTTATTAACAAAAGAAATAAGAATTTAAAAAAAACGCCAAGATGGTGCTATATATACTGAGTTATTTTACAATAAAAATAGTATATAATTATTATAAAACATTGAGTATGAACAACACGTCGACAGTGACCCTTAGCCCCAACGGTGGTTGGTTTACAAATAGTGCTGAAATTTCGAATGATTTAAATTTTCAAAGTTTGGAAGGTCTCAAACATACATTCATGGTGTTGGATACCACTGTTGTATCGCCCAATTCCACAATATAGATTCAACATTTTGTAAGATGACACTCTACAATTTCCGGTAGTCCTGATTTGCCACGCGGGATTCGTCCTGATTGTTCCACACGGTTCCGATGCACCATAAACTGAACGTTGATCTCAGTGGTAGGCTCTTCTTATATTCTCAGGAAAACCTCAAACTTGGGTAATTAAACCTTTTCATTTAAAGAATAAGAAAATTAACATTATAAGATAACAATAATAAGAATAAGAATAAAATCATAAATAAGAGAGAAAACTCCTACTTAAGAGGGAAAAAACTGTAAGGATGCTAAAAGAGCCTCCTTTTTATACTGTGCTCGACCGGATGCGGCGGCGGGGGCGATATAGGAGGGAGGGGGAAGAATTCAATTAAATATAAAGAGGATACAAAATATGTTTTGATTGATAAATTGAATTCTATGGGAGCCGACGAATGGTGATTCATCACATATGCCATGCGACACCCAAAGTTTATCCCGAATGGCTCGCAGTAGGTACCCGAAATCGGACCTTCAGTTGTGTAGATGACATATTCCGGGAGATCGCACAATCCATATATTGATCCTCCGTGAATGAAGTTTCCTACAGAAGCAACCTGTAATGATTGCCTGTATAAGAGTATAATCATGATTGGGTTTCAAAATTGGTTGGTTTCGCCACAAAAGTACGGTACAAACCTTTATAACAGATTTCGCGCCGAGACTCAAAATTATATAATACCGTGCTGATTTCGAAAAACTTACTCCATATTTCATTGACTTCTTCAATGCGTCTGGTTTTCTGTTCCACAAATCGGTTGTTGGGATTTTTGCCACAGGTCAACGTGTGACTCAGCTTGTGCGCTGCCTTGAGTCTTACCGTTTCATCGAATCCCATGTTCCTGACGATTTCCTAAAATTCCTATTTTTTTGAATTTTCCAAAAATGTTTGTAACTTACTTTTTAAAAAATTGGCACAACTATTCGGATGTCTCCTGTAGCGAAAATGGAGTTTACAATTGTTCCAAAATTTGCATATAAATTTTGCCCATCTAGCGCCATTATCTGTAATTTGTTATCATGTAAAATTGTTATGAAACAGTAAATTTTGGAGATTATTTTACAATTTCAAAACATTTTTTTTTTCAATTTTTCACTGTTTCAGAAAAAATATTCTTATAGTCAACTTACCGTGTTTCCAATCATGCAGTGAAGACCATTTCTATGAAACAGTAATACTTGAAAATTATGCAAAATATAAGTAGTAATTAAATAAAAATCATATAAAAGGTAGGCTTGTCACCAGACGGCCAGAAAGAAGTGAATACTAAAATGAAAATAAAAAATGAAACAGAATGATAGAAGGAGGGAAAATATGACTCATATCAGAAAAAGGGAAGGAGGGATAGAAGGAGAAACGAGAAAAATGAGAGATCGGGCAGAACTGTGATGAGAATGAAGAGACGCAGAGCATTTTTTGAATTAAAAATGAAAAATGTGTTTCTTTCTTTTTGTCTTTTCAAATAAATTTACTGTATCAAAGAAAAATTTGATGATTCTTGAACGAATCGTCAACTACTATTTCTGGATACCCCGGATAAATCGAAACTTCTTTAAATTTGTAAAAAGATAAGAAAATAAAAAACTGTTTTCAATTATCCAGTTCGATTTTTTAAAAACAACTTGAAACAGGAATACTTATAGGAGGACTGAAGTGTCATATTTTTATTGCAGATTTTGGAATACTTCATAAAATTTTTTTAAAAAAACGTTTATTTTTTTTTGTTAGACGAATATGAACAGTACTGAAAAAGTGTGCGTTAATATGATAAATACATATGAATCGAAAAAAAAATGGTTTTGAAATTCATGTCACGGTTCAACTGCTCCGTTGCCCTCTTGAGCTCGATGTGGAGGTCGTATTGTACACTCCCGCGTATTTGTCAAGGCAATCCAGTTCCTCCTGTGTTGGTTCTCTGTCTTTGACTGACACATCGAATCTTTTTTCCAGCAATTCCATCTTGGTTTTGAGCCTATTTATGGTCGTCTGCAACTTCTTTGCTTCACTGGATATATCCATTGCGTGATCTCTTAGAGCGTCATTTTGGAGATCCTTGTATCTCTCGACTGAGCGTTCTGCGTTTTCTGCAAGTTGCGTCCACTGTCTTCGTTACTTGAGTCTTCGCAGCGGATAGCATCTTCCTCTTGTGGTCCAGAGGAATACTTCAGCCAGCATTGGTGTGGTAGAATGCATTGTGTGCCGAGCCTGGGGTGCAATAGTGGTAATTACCGGCTTCGGCCTATCGTGACTCGAGAAATCCAGTCTAGCATTGGACATTTGAGACTGGTTGCAGGTTCCATTTCAAGTGTAGATATTGCGAATTTCCATCGACTCAAGCTAGCAAACCATCGAGTGAAAGTCTGAAATTAAACATTTATTAGAGAGAACAAATGCAGACAGACTGGTCTATAAAAAATGCGTTTTCAAGTAACATGTCATACAATTTCAAAACAATTATTTTCTATTTTTCACTGTTTTACCAAAAAATCTTATTAAACTCAACTCACCATATTTCCAGTCATCATTCATAGCACTAACTATTTAATAAAATGAATAAGTAGTAATTCTATAAAAATCAAATAAAAACAGAAGGGTAGGCTTGTCACCAGACGGCCAGAGGGAAAGAATACTAAAGTAGAAATAAAAAATGAAATAGAATGTTAGAAGGAGGGAAAATATGAGTCATATCAGAAAAGGGGAAGGAGGGATAGAAAGAGAACAAAGAGAAAAGTTAGAGAAATCGGGCAGAACTGTGATGAGAATGAAGAGGCATAGAGAAGTAAATAATCATTTCAAATTTGTTTCTTCATATAAAAAAAACACATTTTGAAACAGAAACTTCAGGTTTTCCAATAATTTAACTTTTTAAAAGAATCTACACTTTACTACTGATTAGCACTGCGCTCGATACTGTTTGAAAAATTATTGAGACAGAAAAAAAAGTGATATTCTTTATTATCCACCCGGAATTGAATTCAAAATTCTGATTTTAAAAACTAAAGAAAAATATATAATTCTAAAGCAGTTTTGAGTGGAAAAAGATGGTAAATGAAATCTTAAATTTATCGCTCGCCACGCTTTTCTTTTTAGTCTACTAGCCATTAATAGAATACTATTGTTCCAAATGTATAACAACTTATGCGTCATTTTGAAACAGTATTAATTGGTTGAATGAGTTGTCGAAAAATGTACTAATTTTTTGATTTGCACAACTTGACATCTAGACAAACAGTCGAAAAATTCATAATCCGATCAACTTCTCATCACTTTACTCTTTATAGCTTCTTTTTGAAACAGACGAAAAAGTTCAAAATCAGTGAGCTAATACGGAAATTGAGTATTGAAGATGTACAAAAACTATCATTGAAATAAAATTGATGCATTGTTCGGTTTATTGTTTCACAAAATATTTGAAACAGGAATCAAGCAGTATTTGTTTCTCATGATTAAAACATACAATTTTTTCGCTAAAATTTGATTACGGAGAACAATGTTTCACATATAGTTTGAGGAAAACTTGATTCACTTTGGTGATAGATTAATTTGGAGTTCTATTGTTTCAGGCAATGGTGTGAACAGGTCTAACAATAAAAGGAATAGTACATTCCTTGGATGTGTGACAAAATCTGAATTTTGCTGTTTCAAGACATTCACATTATTGTTTTCTAAAAATATTTTTTAGTTTGATGCCTCATACTTTCATTCATTAGCATCGGTGTTTAATGAAGGTTTTGTACTCAAACACTTCAAGACATGTCATGTGTTTGCTAAAAGAATGACTGATGGAACATTACTTGTCCTCACTCCCTCTCTCTTTGAACCATTTTTGTGATTCTTAACGACCATTGGACGACATGTGAGCGGTCCTCCTGTATTTACATATTTTATAATAATTATTTTTATTTCAGCTGCTATTTGGCCTTCTATCGCGATGGACGGTCACAACAAAAGTATGTTGTTTTTTTATGTTTATTTTTATATAGAAACAAATTTCCCATTTTCAAAAAAAACTATCTTCTTCTCAACGATCTTTATCTTTTTATTTTCTCAACACAACACTTTGCAACTTATTGTCCGCTATCTCAGATTTTACTGTTTCGAACAGTTTTTAAATAGTAATAACAATAATGTTTTATTAATCTCTTACAAGATACTGTTATAAGTCGTTCAACATAACCTCTTTCAAGATCAAATTGTTATGAATTCAAAATTTGAAATTCGAATCTAAAAATGGTTAGAATAAGAAACAATTCTAGAAAATACGAACAGATTCAATAATTTTTGTCGGGGGAATGTTCTGTATACAATCTTTACCGTTTCAGAAATTTTTGAAACAGAATAAAAATCTTTGTTCTTGTTTGAGTTTTTCGTCTATTTTTAATGATTTTTAAATTCCTAAGTAATAACAAATTTTCCAGAAAAATTAATTGTATTTACTGTTTCTCAGATTTTATAGAAACTTCTATGATTCTGAAAGATTACTCACTAGTTCATTTCAACTTTATTTATTGAATTAAAAGAATGATTTAAATAAGGACGGAGGCACAGCTTAGAAATTACGCAATAACCAAAAGAAGTAATTTTTTCAATATTATTTGAAACAGAAAAAAATTTAATAATAAGACTAAAAATTATTTAGTCATCATTTTTTAAAAAATTTTTTCATCGCTCAAGAAACAAATGAGGTAAACGGAAACATTCAAAAATCGGTTCAGTACGACTTCATACGTATTACTAATTAGCACCGCGCATGATACTTTTTCAAAAACTGTTGAAACAGACAAAATCTTATTTGTTTCAGAGATTTTTATATTACTCATATCGGTTTTTAAGCAGAAAACAGAGCATTCACGACTACATACGAGTTTTCAGTGGAGAATGAACAAAGAGCCTTCAATTCGCTGCTCATTTCCCTTTTCTTCTTTAATCCATTAGCTAACTTTCATTAATGGAAAAACTACTGCTTCAAATGAATGTGGGTTCATGAGTTATTTTGAAACAGTATTAAATATTTCTCTAAAATTAACAAACTTCTTTAATTCGACATTTTCCAGCATCAAGCATCACATTTTGATACCCGTTAGTTTTTGAGCATTTGTATCACTTCCGTATTTTATTATGTCAATTCTCTGTCAGGACTGGGAACATTTGTTTTTCACCACAGGATCATTGTGCGAAATTTGAAATGTTCCTCTTTTCCATAATTTCCACATCTGTTTTCAATAACATTTCGATTGTATTTTGGAGAGTTTTATGAAATAGAGTCAATATAATAGCTGTGCAATGTCAAAACATATTTTTACATATAAAAATATCGGAAGTTACAATTCAATAGGTGCTCCAACATCAAAAATCAACGAGATAGTATATAATAGGTGGTAGGTTTCAGTAAAAAGTCATAAATTCCATATTTCTGTATTTCCAATACCCTTCTAATATAGATATTTCCAGAATCATGTTCTTCAAGTCTGTCTTTGCCGTCGTTGTCTGTTTCGCCTTGACTTCTGCTCTTCCAGATTTCGGAGTTGGTGACACTGTCAACCAAGTCACTGGTCTCGTGGATTCCGTTAAAGCTCAACTTCCAGAACTTCCACTCCCAAGTCTTCCACCATTTACAACTCCAGATGTCCCAACTCCAGCTGTCCCAATGATTTCAGAGATTCCAGAAGTTCCAGAACTTCCATCTCCAAGTCTTCCACCACTTCCTCTTGAAGTTTAACTGTCCCGGAAATTCCAACTTTTACAGAAAATCCATCTTGTCTATTTTTCTGAAACCAAGTTGTATTCTTTTCCATTTTATATTTAATCACACAATGAATAATTGAACATTCCAAGTCACTTGCCCATGTTACTTCTCTCTATTTTCTCTATCCACCATATTCGTTGAATTCCAGAACCCTAATTTGAGCATCCTTAAACACGTACAGATCAGAAACTTCCTTGAAATCTCCGAAATTCCACGATACACTTTCTCCGAAAATTCCAAAAAGTTATCTTCCTTCTCCCAAACCGTGAATCTTGGAATCTCATCTGGAAACTGACCGAGTCATGCCATTTTTAGCACCTATAGTGAGTGTGAACTTCTTATCTCGGCTGAGGTCCCCAAAAAATTCTATCTCTGCTGAGGTCCCCAAATTAATAAATAGAAGTTTTCATAAATAAAATTTACCGAAGTTTAACCATTATCCATCTTTTTTTAAACAGTTTTTGAAACTGAAAATTTCAAAAATGGGTTCAGTATGGTTAGATATGGATAATTGATAAGCACCACGCTCGATACTATTTCAAGAATTATTGAAACAGAAAAAATAATGGTTATTATAATTACAAACAAATTTTTAATGGAAAATGGCAGAGAATCTTCAATTTCTCACTCAGCACGCTTTTGACTATTCGTTTTTTTAATCAACTAGCTAATGGTCAGTGAGGAAAAATTACTGCTTCAAATGAATGAAAATTTTTGATTAATTTTTTTTTGTTTTTACAAATCTCAACAATTTTTTTTCAAAATGAACACCGACACTGCGATTTATTGATTTGCTGTTCCACATTTTACTGTTTCAAACTAATTTGAAATAAAAATAACAATCCATTAAAATGTTTTTAATCATAATTTCATTTAAGAACAATTGTTATTAAAAATAGCATTTGAATTTTTATTAGAAAATGGTTGGGATCTGGAACAAGGCAAGAAAGCACAAACAGATCCGTTCTTTTTCATAGCGGGAATGTTCTGTAATACAATTTTGACTGTTTCAAAAGTTTTTGAAACAGAATAAAAATCTTAGCTTCTTGTTTGATTCGACTGTGTATATTTTTGAATGATTTCATCTTAAGTAATAAATTTTCCTTTTACCAACACCAATTTTCAAAAAAAAAAATTTAATTTACTGTTTCGATTCTATAGTAACTTCCAAGATTCTGTAAGACTACTGAGATTCTGTAAGACTAAACTCTGAAAGATTACTAACTTGTTCAATTTTATTGTTTGAATCAAAAAATCTTCTTAATTCATAAAGTATTGGCTTTTATTGTCTTATTTATTTTTCATCCATTTCTTTATTTTTCGTCTTGTTCAAAACTTCAAAACTAATTCGTGTGATCTTCTGAAATTCTGTTTCGAAGCTGAGAACTCAATGACGACATTCTACGGATTACTGATAAGCAGCACGCACGATACTGTTTCAAAAATTATTGAAGTAGAAAAAAATGGTATTCTTTATTGTTCCGCCGGTATTATTTCAATTCAAAACTCTGGTTTTGAAGACCGAATCAGAAAACAGGTCATAAATGAGGAACTAATGTTTCAAATTAATACATTTTTATGATTCATTTTGAAACATTATTAGTTGTTGTCCAAATATCAACATTTTTGTTTTAACATAATTTAACATCAACCCCGACAATATACGATTTATTGTTTGCTGTTCCACATTTTACTGTTTCAAACTATTTTGAAATAGAAATAAAAATAATGTGCTAGTGGTAAACATTATCTCTTTCAAGAACTATTTTAATGAATTTAGTTGTTGAAATTTTATTGAGAAATGGCAGGAATCTGGATACACACCTCACACGGTAGTTTTCTCACGAATTGTTCTGTGATACAATTTTTATTGTTTCAAAAACTTTTGAAACGGAATAAAAATCTTTGATGTTTAATTCTTCCGGTTTTATTGCTTTCCAAAAAAAAAATGTCAAGACTTACTAAAAATGAATTACTGATTACTGTTTCAGAATAGTACGAAAACGATTTTTTATAAAAAGACCTTACTCGTATTGCAAAACTGGGCAAATTGAGTTCTATAAGGTGAGAAATATATTAAAATGTAGATCTCAGCAAGATCTATGACTGTGATCTACTTCGGGCGGATGACGTGCTGCTTATGTAGCGCAAAAGGGCCTAGAAGACATTTTTAGGAACTTTTCCAGACCTGTGGCATATTTACGAATAACCATCCAGCCCGTAGTGGTTCAGGGACATAGATCTCGCTGTGATCTACATTTCGGTATGATTTCCAATTTATAAATATCAATTTGAGATTACGCAACGGCCCGTGTCGGCCCGATTTGATAAAGTATGTTTATGCGGACTCGCGTTACATAGAAACGAAAAGAAGACGTAAGGATGTTGCCATAGAAAGCGTCAGTGCAATGTTCTGTAATACAATCTTTACTGTTTCGAAAACTTTTGAAACAGAATAAACATCTTTGTTGTGTAATAATTCTGGTCGTGTCGCATTTCTATTGTTTCAAAAACCAATTAGTAATTAAACCAACAATATCGAAAATTCACATGCATTATTTCATGGTTGTGTGAAATTCGAAAAATTGGGTCAATCAAGACATTTTTGATTATCATGACATAACAACAGCGAGCAAAATAAGTAATTGTTTCAAAATTATTTGAAACAGAAAATAACTTTTTATGTTTGGGAGTCGGAATAGTTACATTACTTCCATATCTAATACATTTTTTGAAACAGTTTTCCAATGTTTTTTTCCAAGTCACAAAATATTTTTCTGTTTCGACACTTCCTAACTAGGGAACTCAGTTTAGAGATATAATGATAGAGGTTTTACAGTTGACCCTAGTTTTCTCAGTTTTCTCAATTCTAAAGCCTCGAGGGCCAATACTGAATATATATTTGAAATCAACGTTTTCTGAGCTTTCCAACGATATAGGTCACGTCCCATTACTCCAAACTGACTCAATGACCTGCTTGTTTTAGTCTGAAATTGACTGAAACAGTAGTAGTTTTGTTATTGAGGTAGTTTGAAAGCAGTTTTGTCATCAGTCGGAATTTTTCAATCTCCTTGCCAGATTTCTGAGAATCGAAGCGTGACTTGTGTAAATAGGAAGGTGCAGACAGTCAAACTTCATAAATTGAAAATTAAAGTAGAATCAACCAACAAGAAGACGACCAATAAATCTATTTTCAATGTTTTTTTTTTCAAAAATTTTTGAAACAGAAAAAAAAACATTTTTTGATTAATATATACATTATTCCCATTTCTAATGAATAGTTTTTCAATTTTCAATTTTTTTTCTGCATTATTTCCCTTTTCACACCCTCACTTCAAACGTGGATCAAAATGTTGTGGAAACTGACGTTCCACAAGTTGAACAAGCACCGTTGACGAGAATCAAAGAGTAATAATGCTCGGTCTAGCTATCGGTCATAAACGAAACATAATAATATAAACCACCATTCATTAAGATAATATTTTATTTATTAATCTGTCCCAATCCATTCTTCTTCCCTCTTTCAGATCTTTCAGGTCGCGTCGTCACCCGTCCCTGCTGCCCGTTCTTCCTCTCGCCCCGTATATCGACATCAGGCTGTCTGCGTCTCTCTCTCAGAGGGCTGCTCTCGTTTGGTTCGTGGCGAGACCGGGCGTGTCGCGAGGAGGAGAAGAGACGTTTTTCGGCTGGTTTTTGTTGTTGAACTTTATAAAATGATCGTTATGTTGCTCTCTCCCCATCATTATCTTTCTAATAATTAATATAATAATAAAGTGACCTCTTGAGCTGAATGTCACAAGTATAACTTCCTTTCTGTCTGTAATTTGTGCATGATATCCGGCAGCGAACCGGATCCCCCTTTAGGCCATCTCCTAGCCCGGTTAAGGAGTTTAAGTATTCTCCTGTCCCCTTTTACGTTTAATAAATCGGTTTAAACGTAGTTGTTCTTCTTGCCCATTTCAGATAAACTATTTTATTCACACACAGCACTTCGCCATCAAAGGAATCTTCATCTACTTCTTTTCTTCTTCGTCAAACTCTTCGTATTAGCTCGCCTCCTGAATCACCATTAACTCCACTAAGATTCTTCCTCGTAGTCGTTCGTCTATTGAACGTAGTCGTCAAGCTGATTCTCTCCGTGCCATCGCTAGTTCTTCTTGCACTCCTTTCGCGCACGTGTTAGCCCTTGGTGCGCTCTCTAATCTAATTAGCAGTAAGATAAATTTATCATGTATATCTTCTTCTTGTCCTTCTTATGAATGACAAAATGGTGCATCGACCGAATGTAATACCACTGAACCCAAGCTCGATGTTTCCAAGACTAGAGAATCAGCGGATATCTCGAAAGTCACGAAGCAAATCGCGCGGAATACGCGAACGGTTTAAAGTCCAGCAGGACAGAATAGAAGAAGTACTGCAGAAAGGCAGCAATTAAACAACCAGGACTACTAATAAGCAATAGAAATCCTATATACTTATAAAATATACTTGTCATCAAGAAGTTATAAAAGCAAGAAGCTGGATAAAGATATTATACCATTCATTACTATCCGATCGGTAAAAAAAAAAAAAATCAAAACTGTTGTTTCATCGTAATGTCGATCTTGCCCGCGATCTATCCATGATTAATAGAACTCAATTTCAGCAGTCGAGAGACGAACACAACATTCGCCTGCATCAATAAAGAGAAATTTGGAGTCGACGACAAGCAATATACGAGTCAAATCTCAAAGTAAGTGAACTATAATTAAAGATAGGAATAAAAGAAGTAAATAAGTAAAGAAGTAATATAACTAATATAACTAATAATATAGATAACATAATCAGCGATATAGTCAATAGTAATACAAGTAGATAAGAGTAATAATGGTAATAATTATAGTAGTTATAACAATATAATTATAGTAATATAGTTATATAAATGATATAATCGTCGTAAGTAATATGAGTAAAGGAAGATTGGTTGCTAAACAAGGAAATTCAGAGTGATTAATAACAGTGCGAAACAGCCGTTATTTCAGTTAATTAGGAGATCAACAGCGACATCGTCTGCTCGACTCCCTGCAAGTCATCGAGAAGTAATAAGAAGTGTATCAACAAGAAAATGGACTACACTTCGAACAGAAACAAACTGGTCGCTCACATCGGCGAGTTCATCAGAATTATGGCAGAGAAGCTAGAAGACAGAAGTCAAGTGACCCCGGAGGAAAAAGTGCTACGACTGACCATGCGCTATCGTCATTTGTACGCACCTTGGGATATTTCCCCACAACAAGCGGTAGAGGAAGAGCTATCTATCGATAGAGCTAAAAGAATGATGAGTAAAGTCAGCAGATGGATCGCGGAGTGGAACGCGTGGATATCTCAGAATGCGAACATGACGGTAGAAGCTCGATCGGTATTTAAACAAGTGATGGTGGAAATGAAGAAGGAGAAAGAATCACTAGAAATATCTATGAATCAGTTCCATTTACCTCCAGGAGGTCAAGAAGATTACTTGCAAGTAGCGAAAGACAGCATTCAAAGTGATATGAAGAGAGAGCAGGACAACAGAGCGATAAGTATCAGAACTCTATGCCAGATCAAAAGCTGTTGGGAAGAAATGAAAGCCGATTACGAGACAAACCATGAAAGAAACAGAATCGAAGCAGAGAGACGACAAGAAGAAGAAGCAGCTAAAAGGCGAAGAGAGAACAACAGAAAAGTGAACCACTTTGTCAGACCAGAGTTCGGAAACGGCTCAAACGTGATACATGTACGGCCCGTAGACGAGAGTAATTGGCAATACGTGGAAGCTCACTTAAGACACCTCGGTCCAGTTATCTCGACCAAAGCATACGGATCTTTTGCCTTTATAGAATACGCATCTCCGGAATCCGCAAAGAGTGTGAGAAACCTGAATCATATCGTCTGGAACCGAAAAAAGATCTACTTGAACTACGCGATTGAGTAAGTACTCAAACACTAAAAGAATAAGCAAAAGATATTCATATATAAATTACAGGAAATGGCATGATTACTGTGAAAGAACAAGACTAAACTGGCAGCCAATTGCGCCAATGGAAGCTGGCGTACGTGGTACGTCGACTCCCGCGCCATCGGTCTCACGTTCTGACGAGCAATGGATGCACAATCAAGATCAAGAACTCCTCCAAATACTATCACAAATAACAAATATGCCGTCAAGATTACCAATTAATATGTAATAGTCCAGTTAATTCACCCTAGAAATGACAATAGTTGTAGCTCCAACAATTCATTCCAGAATCATAACTTACTCCAGTAACACCTTATATAAGAGTGTTATAAACGATCAATCATCTTCATCTGCACTGACAGTCATTAGTTATTTTACCGTGAGCTAGGTAAACGTAATTATCAACTCAAACCTTCTCTATGTTCTTCCAAGTCCTCTATAAGAGTACACTTCTTTATGCTAGTGTTAATCAGATCAAATTGTTAAATTTTTTTTGTTGTCATCCCTCCATCATTTATACCAGTATTACGAAGATATTCAATAAATATAAAGATAAATCTCGTTATGTCCATAGATGTCTGTATCCATGCGTGGAAGTCGCTTTGCCATACCTATCATCGAGACCGCCCGAGTTCGACAACGAAGCTCCGACATCTTAAAGGGACACGCTCTCCGGAACCTTCCGCGTCGTCGTGTCGAGACCTTAGAATTTAGGCCACCAACTGATTATAAAGACTCTGAGTTTTTTCTCATTCTTTTATCTTTTATAGCAGGCGACGTGACTCGTTCATACGCCTTGCAACCCTCCCTCTACTCTTTCGTCAACTAGTCCTACGTTCTCGCATCCAAACGAACAAGATTGGAAATCAAAAGAGAATCAAAAGAGGAGCAACTAAGCCCTCTAAGAAGAACAAGAAGACGCAAAAAATGGCGGATCACATCGATCAACAGGAAATCAAGGATAATGGGCAACAACCATCCGACTTCGGTGTCCTCCCAGGCGATAAGCTGTAAGTATTAGTACATATTTAGACTGAAAGATGAAAGATGAATATCTCAAATTACGTTATATGAACGATAATTTATTCAGGCCAGTGAAGCCACTTGGAAGCAGCACTTCTGAAGACCCGTCAGCAGATGGCAATACGATCAAAGAGACCAATCCATCTGTCAACTCGAACGAGTCCCATAGCGAGAAGATCAAGACAATCCAGTAAGTGTTAGAATGAAAACTATAGATAGAGAGAGACTATTATTTCAGAGCGGCATACTATCTGGCCGCCGGAAAGATCGACAGTCTCGAAAGTGAGGCCGGAGCTCACAGAGATATTCTGAACCAGATCTCCGCAGATCAGTCAAGTCTAACAGAGAAAGTCGAACAACAAATGGCGTCAAAGGCGGATCTCCAGTGCTTCCAAATCATGATCGAAGATGAAGTTGGTCGCCTCAAAGAGACGGTCAAGGAACTGAAACACCGACTCCTGGGTGAACCGAAGGAGTCTCCACTGGATAGCTTTTCGCCCAGCCCATTCAAAATTCCAAAACTGTCGGAGAAGAAAGGATCGATTGATCAAAATGAGAAGAACCCACTAGCTATTCCACGAAAAGCTCTTGAAGACTGCCCACTGTGCCGGGATAGTGCACATAGACTTGCCGACTGCCCTCAATTCCCTAGTAAACTAGAGAAACTCCAGCAGTTCAGAAGACGCCAGATATGCTGTACGTGCGGTACTCTTCAGTGTTCGCGGATCAATTGTCCAAAGGCAATGGAGCAGTGCCAAATATGCAAGGGAAAACAGGAATACGGGAAAACTTTGCATATATCAGAGATCTGCATCTTTGAGTCTCATGTCGCAAAGAGACCAAACGCGTCGGAGTACAGACGTCCACGATTCTCGGCGCAACGCCCTAGATCCAAGTCGCCAGCTAAGGAAACTCCAGTTCCAGCTCCAGCGCCAGTAGCTCAACCAACTCAAAATCAGCAGACTATGATGCCACAGCAACAGTATCATCAGCAACCGAGTAAGTAAATAACATCAGAGACCTGTCAAACTGAATGCAAGACCAGATTAAAAATAAATAAATAAATATAATTATTTCAGTGTTGCCAGCTGGTCCAGCGTACGGGCCCAGTTACCAGATGAGTCAGATGGTTCCAGCTCAGCAGTTCCAATATCAACAGCCTCAACAGATGGTCCCGATGCAGATGCAACCGATGCCGCAACATCAATACGGCTATTACCAACAGCAGTCGGGTCCAGCTAACCCACCGAATCATCATCATCAGTAGTAATCCTTTATCTCCCATCTATTTATTATCCTTTATTGTAATAACTTTATCGTCCCTTCATCTTTACTCCAGTATAATATCTTCACACTCTAGTATAATTAAAAATTAAATATAGTAACTCGTAGTAACTTCTCAATTAAGTCCTCTTAAAGGACACACTTCCTTATCTATTCTTTCTTCATTTTTCCTTTACTTCCCTTTCATTGTTTCCAACTGTTAAAGAACATCCGTAGCGGAAAAAACCGCCTTGAGGATACTGTTTGTCTGTTGTCGGCCTAGACACCCGAAGTGTGTCTTTTCAAAATAAAGCACACATCTGTTGAACAGTTCGTCAACTGGTCTTTGCAAGCATTTCAAAGAACAAGTCACACGTAACAAGTCAAACAAAACTCTGTAAAATGGATAAATTCTCTAATAGTCATGGTGGAGTAATGACACGGACAGAGACCATAAAGGTTCACTGTAGTAGGAAGGAGTAACCGTTGGGGTCGACACCAACGGGAGCTCTACCAAACTTCCGCACTATTAGCCTAGCGATCGATAGGATAAACCTTTCCGAGTCCAAGCGTACTTCGCGAGTACGGTCGTTACAAAACCAACTGACTTATGGTTATAAAAGGTTCTAAACAAGATTATATTAAACAAGATTATATTAAACAAGATGACATTAAACAAGATTGTATTAAACTAGATTTGGTTATGAACTCTGCCGTTACTCTCTCTTTCTCTTTCCTCTCTTACTTCCTATTCTCCTTTTCTCTACCCCTTCTCTCTCTAAACCTTTCTTCTCTCTCTTCCTCTCTCGGTCGTTCGACCCCTTCAAATATAATCAATTTTATTTCAGACTCTTTTTCTCTTCAACTGGTATCGTGCAACAATGGCTCCGACCCTCCGGATCCAGACCATGGCTCAACGAGCAGGACGCCTCAAGTCCTGCATCACGAGAGTAATAGACGGATCGAAACAAGTCCTGGAATACGTGGATCAGTGGGAAGCCGATAGAAAAGCAGCCTGTAGAGCCGCTGAACAGGAAAACAAAGGTCATCCCAACCCTGATCTAGCTGTAACAACTGATGCTCTTAATACGTTGTTATCAATGGAAACCCAGTTGGACGGGTTACCTCAAATCCTTCGGGACAAAGCAACCAAGTTGGTAAAGGAGGCAGAAGAAGACAATGAAGAGTGGGAGGAACTTGAAAATCTATGCAAAATCGCAGTCGAAGAACGAGAAGATCAACGAAAACATCTCCTCATCACGATAAGAGCAAAGATTGAAATGTTCCAAGACCTCCACGAGGCGAGCGAGGAACAAGTCCCGCCGCCACCTCTGTCTCCCCAACAAGTGCTCCATATCATGGCGGAGTCAATCGACGCTCCAAACCAGGAGCCGTTGGTAACCTCTCCCATGAAATTTCCTCTGTACCATGAACTCATTATGGCCAACTCAGCCGAAACAAATGGAACATCTGTTCTCTCGCCGGATGATCTCCAGTTACCAACCAGTATTCAAAACCTATACGTGGACGGTACACACGAGATGAACTCCAGGCTTACGGAGACTCCGATCCTTAATGGAACTATTCCTACTAACCCCGAGCTCGGAGGTAACACCAACCAGCAGGTTGACGGTAGACAAAGAATTCAGCAAAACAGAGTAGATACTCATAATTCAGCAGCGACTGACAGAAACCACTTAACCTTCCAAAGTCCAGCGGGACAAGTAAGAGTAGGAAACCGACTCATAAGTGAATTTAATAGAAGAAACTCGTCGGCAGAAATGCCATCAACAAGACTCAATAACGGATACCCGAACTTTGAATATAATGAAGAGGACATTCAAAGACAATACCAGAGTAGAAACATAAACGGAAACTTCTACTCCGACTACAACCGTCATCAAAGACAAAGCCGTCTTGAAAATCAGTATAACCCAAACTACCAAGGTTATAGTAACCAGTATTATAACGAACATAGTCACGCATACACTTCACAAAGATCTGGGGATACCATGCCAGCTCCAGCAAATAAATGTGAAGTATGCAACGGGAACCACAAGATCTCGGTATGCACTGCAGACGAAGAAATGATCGCAAGAGTATGCATAGAGAATGGTAAATGTCCAAAATGCAGAGTAGGGAGACACTCGATACAAGAATGCCCCATATTCTATCTGTTGGATAAACAAACAAAAAACGACGAGAATGTTAACGCAGAAACGAGACAACAGAACCGTCACAGTAACCAAGAGTACCAAGAACATGACAGAACCTCATCTCAACAGCAAAGACAAAACACACAGACTCAATACTCTGAGAGAAGAAAGGAAATATCAGAGAGAGATTTAGCAAGACACGTAGCTACGATCAAACCATTCACAGGAATCGTCTCGGAATACGCCTCCTTCCGTAACATCATGACAGATTATCTGGAATCGGAAACTATATCCCTAGCCGTAAGACGAGACACATTAATGCAAAAAATTAGCGGGGATGCCGCGGTTCAAAAGTCTATTCTTAATGATCCTGGAAGAGCTATCGAAACGACAATGAGAAACCTCGATAGGACTTATAAAAGAAAAGACTCAACCTCAGTCAGAAATCAGTTTGAAAAGATAATTGTGTCAGACGACAGCATCGACACGTTCATCAAGTCACTTGCTCTATCAAGAAGTCTCCACGACAAGGTCCTGGAAGAGGAGCCACATGGATTCGAGTATCACTCGACGAAAGCATTGCTAGGCCGAATGCCAGATGCAGTACGTGCCATGTGTAACAAGATGTTACGGAACGAAACACTTACCACAGAAAAGATTTACGAAAAGGCTGAAGAACATCTTGAGAATCAAATCGAAGACGCTGAGATCACAGGAAGATCGGCGAACCAGACTATAAAAAAATGGAAAACAGAATTGCATGTTACTCAGTCAGAAACCGACTCAAAAGAAGAAGAAGACAAAGAAAGCGATGATGAAAATTCAGCAGATGTATTTGCCTTTGGAGCAAGAAGGGAGAAATCAAAATCTCAAAACACAAAATCATCCCACTTCCAACAAGCCAAAGGTGATCAAGTCGGATCGGAAATCCATAATTCCCCAAAACTCAGTCAGACGACACAGTCTCAACTTCCAGCTCAATCTCAAAACCAACAATATATGGGCGCACAGACCCCATATCAGACAAATATGCTAACCCAGAATCAAATTCCTCAAACTCAACAAAATAATAATCAGTTGAACCCATACAGTCATCAACACATTCAGTATCCACTCCAGATGAACTTGAACCAGAATCACATCCCTAGTCAACCTCCAGCTCCAACAAGCACGAACTTCTGGAATCCGCAACCCAGTAACATAAATTACTATGCTAATCCACCACCGCATCAGCAATTCTTCCCAAACCAACAGTATAACGGATCAAACAGAAATATGAATCAGAGTCAAGATCCAAGAAATCATACTCAACAGACGGGATATAACCCAGTGCCTCAGAGCAACAATAGTCCTGCATCGTTCGGGCAACGCCAGCAAAGATCGAACAACGCCGCGTGGTTCAAAGAAAACGGCTCACCACCATCGGTGGGACACTCAACTGGCACTCAACTGTCTATTCAAGAAGAAGCCATGAAACCATTGACGGATTGCCAAAATCCGGAACGTTATAATCTGGGACCAGGTCCTAATATTGCACTCATGCGATATACGTTTCCGAGAGAATACGAAGAAGAGTCATACTGTCAAATATGCGGAAAGGGACATAAATTGGTTCGATGCTTGCTAAGCAGCTCGAACGTCCGGAAATGGATCGATGAAAAGAAAGCTTGTAGCAACTGCGCCTCTCGAACTCACAACGTCACCGAGTGTATTTCACAAGTCAGTTGCTTCTACTGCTGCGGTAAACACCACACAGCAGCATGTAAACTAAAAGAAGCTTATAGAGACTACCGGAACTATCCTCCATCCGCAGCGACACCAAATGGAATCGAGTTTTTTCGTGACCAACAACACTAAAAATAAATCGATCCTCATAACCTCAAATCCAAAAGAAACAGGGCCAAAAAGGGCAACCAATTCATTAATCTTATTAAAAGATACACCAAAAATGGTGGATTCATCATCAGCGTATGAGAATAAAACAGAGTACCAGTCTAAAGACATAAAAAGCAATTCCAGCGATATCCTTGTTAGTACTTCGGATACCAAAAATAAAGAAAATATCTCAAAAGCACCCCAATTATATCCAGAGAGCACCACTATCACTCCCCTTGATAGTTCGGCGGGCAATGCCTCCAAAAAGAATATACAAATGAAACAGTCGAACAACCGCGTGACATTCTCCTCGTTAGTCCGTCGGAAAACACACTCTTTGATACTACTAGTTTATATGAGGATGCCACGTTGGTGGATAAGGAAACAAGAATCAATCAAATCACGCATACTCTACAAACAGAATCATTCGAACCAACTGAACTAAATACCAGCGAAGAAGACATCTCTCTCCCACTGACAACGCTACAAATGTCCAATAACGACCAAATTCTAACATTAGTAGATACTGGTGCTAGCATAACACTAATTGCTGATCAAGCAGCTCAAGAACTCGGACTGAAAGTAGCACAAGAGATCAAGTTAACAGTAAACGGCTACAGAAGCAAAAGCAGAAACTCCAGCAAAATCTACGAGATGACAATTAAAGGCGGAACACTCGAATATAAAACCTTCGTAGCTGGAGTACCAGATCTACCAGAAATAAGATACGAAACCCCTGTCTTCAGTGACGAAGATAACCAAGAACTAGGAATATATGGACTAAAAAATACAGACGTGATACCCAGTAAAAAGTTCGAAAAGAAGCGCATCGGAATGATCCTGGGAAATGACATTCTCCCGCATTTCATCAGAGGTTCGCAAAGAATCTGCTTACCCTCAGGGAGATATGTCGAACTGAGTCCATTTGCAAAAATGACATTCCCAAGAGCCAGACATTGCCCAGTGATGGAAACAACCACTGGAGATGTCACAGCCAGATCACAAAATAAAAGAAAAGAACAGTCCATCAATACACTCATGGCTCAGAAATACGGAAGAGCAGGCGAAGACGAACTAACCGATCTAATTCTCCAACTTTGGAAAAGCGAAAACTGTGGAGTAGAGTCAGCTACCCAGAGAGAGGAAGAATACCTCGACCAACGCCGACTCCTACTATGGTTCGAAGACACACTACAGATCACGGAAGATGGTCAAATCGCTGTAGCACTTCCATGGAACGGAAAAGAGGCTCGCATGGGAACTAATAAAAACTTAGCGTATAAAAGACTGCTGTGTTTAATTGAGAAACTTAGAAACAATCCGAACCTATTAAGAGAATACAACAAGATCATTAATAACCAGTTGAAAGAAGGAATCATTGAACGCGTTACACCAGAGATGCAACAACAAGGAAGGAGTTATTACGCTCCACAAAATGCAGTCTTTAAAGCAAACTCGGCAAATACGAAAGTGAGAATCGTAGGAGACTCATCTTCACATCAGAAAGGACAGCTGTCCCTCAACGAGTGTGTGTTCGAAGGCCCAAACATGCTCCGAACGGCCCCGGGATTACATCTGAGACACCGAATCGATCAATTCCCAATCGTGGGCGACATCGCTCGCGCATTCCACCAAGTGAGACTACAAGAGAAAGATAGAAACGTCACCAAGTGGTTGTGGGTAGACGACATTGAGAAACCACCTACGGGAGACAATCTGGTGGAGTATAGGTTCACCAGGATCCCCTTCGGGATGCGTTGCTCTCCTTTCCTGTTGGCAGCGACTATCCGACACTATCTATTGATGGCAGCCAGCGTGCTGAGTATTGAAATCGACAAAAATCTATATGTCGACAATATCATGGTCTCAACAAATTATGCAGAAGAAGTACTTCCAAAAATCAAAGGTATCCAGCAAGAATTCAGTGTCATGAGCATGCCGGTGAGAGAGTTCGGAACAAATTACCACCCAGCTCTATTAGAAATACCCGAAGAAGACAGAGCCGAATCACACATTTCAAAATTCTTGGGATACAGCTGGAATACGACAGACGATACAATCACGGTAACAATCCCCGAGCCATCTGATAACAGATCAACAAAGCGTGAGATAGCTTCGTTTTTCGCACGGACATTCGATCCAATGGGATACTCATCTCCATTGCATGTAAAGATAAAGAGATTCGTCCAAAAGATCTGGCTGAACGGACTGGATTGGAAAGAACCCCTTACAGATAAGCTGAATAAAGAGTGGGAAATCATCAAAAAACAATACAAAGACACTGCACTCATTATTCCAAGAAAACTAAGACAACAGTTCTATCCAAACGAACGTCCAGAGATTGTAGTGTTCTGTGACGCCTCTCAATACACATACGCATGTGCAGTATACATGATATATCGTCACGAAGATGGGTCGGTAGAGTCTAACTTAGTCGGATCAAAATCAAAAGTCAGACCAACTAGTGGAGCTGACTGGACCATCCCAAGACTCGAATTACTAGCAATGGAAATCGGACTGAGATACAGTGAAAGCTTAATCAAGGAATTACCAGAAAAGGACAAACCATTATCCTTGGATGTATTCAGCGATTCCATTATTGCGTTGTATTGGATCCTCACAGAAGAACAAAAGAAACAGTGGGTCAACAACAGAGTGACCACAGTACATGAAGTAAATAAGACAATGAAAGAGATGGGATTGGAAGTATCATACCATCATGTAGCGACAGACAGAAATCCGGCGGATCTAGCAACAAGAGGAATGGACTCTACATCTCTACAAAACTGTAGTTTCTGGCTAAACGGCCCTAGTTTCCTTTACGACTCGAAAGAGAAGTGGGAAACCAAGCTGGAAGGAGAAATCCAGTGTCCCTTCGAAGACCAAGATGAAATACAGCACGAACTGAGAATCGCCAATAATCCCAAGAATAGGACGATTCGACAGAAAAAGAAGGCGTCAGCATTGGCTAACCTTGTAATGGTAGAAACTAGTGTAAACGTGACAGCGATAACATCAAAAAAGGAGAATACGCTCCTTGAGAAATACACATCGTTCGTACCGTTTGAATACACTAACTCGCTATCGTCACTGACTAGGATCACACACTTAGTCTTAAAGTTCATAAACTCAATAACAAGAAACAAAAGATTGAATAGCAAACGGTTGAGAGAATATCAAGAATGCAATAGAATTGTGAATACGGTGGAGCGTGAAATAAGACAACGCCGTCTAGCTAGACTTACAGTGTTCACTGAGCACTATAAAGAAGCGGAAAGCCAGAAATGGACATTCAAGAAATCCCTCGAACCCTTCCAGTCAGAAGACGGATTGTGGAGAACAAAGAAGCACTATCAATCACCAAACATCCCACTGGAGACAAGCGAACCAATTCTAGTTCACAGAGAACACAAACTAGCAGCCATGCTCATGGAGGAAATCCATAAAGAAAACGTCCATCTGCCAGCCAACTACCTAGTAACCGCCTTAAGAACCAAATATTGGATACAAACCGATGGGAGACTAGCTCGGACTACGATATCCAAATGTGTAGCATGCAGAAAAGTAAAAGCATTCCCGTACCACTACCCGTATATCAAGTGTCTAAAGAATAACAGGACAGTCCCGTCTACGCCATTCGCCAAAGTAGGCTTGGATTTTTTCGGCCCCATACAATACAAAACCAAAAACTACAATGAACTGGAAAAAGGATACGTATTGATCTACACTTGCCTATCCACGAGATGCACTCACTTGGAGATATGTGCAGACAGCTCAACTTCAAGTTATTTAAATGCATTGAAAGCAGTATTCGCCCAAAGAGGGGTCCCCAATTATATATTCTCGGACAATGCACAAACCTTCTTGCTAGGAGAAAGAATCCTAAAGGAGGATATCAAGAACTACGAACCAGAATCAAAACTAATCAACTTCCTGGCTCAGCACGAAATCAACTTCCGCCACATCACCCCACTAGCACCCTGGCAGGGCGGTGTATATGAAAGAATTGTCGGTATCGCAAAAAAGCAGTTTCGGAAAGAAATTGGAAGACAGATCTTCACCTTCCCTGAGCTGCACTCGATAATGAAAAGAGTTGAAGGAGCGATTAATTCAAGACCTCTAATCAAAAATCCAGCTGAAATCGACGACGTACCAGCGTTACGTCCGATCGACTTCCTACTACCAGCAGTACTTCTCGAAGTACCCAATGATAATGATACCTTGAAAGGCGACATCCTGTATGACCCGACAGTCAGCACAACTGAGAAAGAAACTCGAGAACACATATCTAAACTGGACAAAGTCTTGGAAAAACTCTGGAAATTATGGTCCACGTCCTACTTACTGTTGCTAAGGGAAAACGCAAAAAAGAATAACCGATTTAGTAAGGGATCGCCAAAAGTTGGACAAATCGTGCTAATTCAAGAAGAGATGCTGCCAAGGCACACTTGGCCCATTGGGAAAATTACCAAATTATTAGGGACTCCCCCAAGCGTACAATCAGTTGAAGTACTGTATAAAGGATCCATCAAAGAAAGAGCGGTCAACCAGTTGATCCCTCTCGAAATCGAAGAGGACGACGAGATGTTACAAATCCCAGAAAAAACGACACACAGGTCCAAGAATCAAGAACAAGCTATAAAACCTACGAGAATACAGCCACCAAGAAAAGCCAAAGACCGGATACAGTATTCCCCAGATTCCGACTCGGAATAACTCAGTTATCCCGAGGTCGAACCTCCCCAGGGGGGGGAGTGTTGTGGAAACTGACGTTCCACAAGTTGAACAAGCACCGTTGACGAGAATCAAAGAGTAATAATGCTCGGTCTAGCTATCGGTCATAAACGAAACATAATAATATAAACCACCATTCATTAAGATAATATTTTATTTATTAATCTGTCCCAATCCATTCTTCTTCCCTCTTTCAGATCTTTCAGGTCGCGTCGTCACCCGTCCCTGCTGCCCGTTCTTCCTCTCGCCCCGTATATCGACATCAGGCTGTCTGCGTCTCTCTCTCAGAGGGCTGCTCTCGTTTGGTTCGTGGCGAGACCGGGCGTGTCGCGAGGAGGAGAAGAGACGTTTTTCGGCTGGTTTTTGTTGTTGAACTTTATAAAATGATCGTTATGTTGCTCTCTCCCCATCATTATCTTTCTAATAATTAATATAATAATAAAGTGACCTCTTGAGCTGAATGTCACAAGTATAACTTCCTTTCTGTCTGTAATTTGTGCATGATATCCGGCAGCGAACCGGATCCCCCTTTAGGCCATCTCCTAGCCCGGTTAAGGAGTTTAAGTATTCTCCTGTCCCCTTTTACGTTTAATAAATCGGTTTAAACGTAGTTGTTCTTCTTGCCCATTTCAGATAAACTATTTTATTCACACACAGCACTTCGCCATCAAAGGAATCTTCATCTACTTCTTTTCTTCTTCGTCAAACTCTTCGTATTAGCTCGCCTCCTGAATCACCATTAACTCCACTAAGATTCTTCCTCGTAGTCGTTCGTCTATTGAACGTAGTCGTCAAGCTGATTCTCTCCGTGCCATCGCTAGTTCTTCTTGCACTCCTTTCGCGCACGTGTTAGCCCTTGGTGCGCTCTCTAATCTAATTAGCAGTAAGATAAATTTATCATGTATATCTTCTTCTTGTCCTTCTTATGAATGACAAAACAAAATGCATAAATTTTTTTCCGTTTTTAGTTGATCAGATTTCTTGAACATTTCAGTTCTTCCATTGTTGTCCAAGTTTCTTGCGTCATCTATTAAACAAGTTGAAACTGAATCTGGTTTTGCGATTTTTCTGAAACAGTAATATTATTCCATTGGAGAGCGTTCACGTGATGTTTATAATGGGAATATATTTGTCTTCGGACGGACGGCCAAAGGGAGTAAAACTCTAAAATAAAGGCAAATATTGAGGACAGAGGCGCCGTGAATTACTCATCTTGCAAATATGGAAAACATAGAGTCAGGGAGAAAGAAAAGATATTGTATGTAGAAGATATCTGACACACAGATTTCTTTCTTGTTTTGAACAGAACTTATGTACACATCAATAAGCCAGATAGACACTAACCATAAATAAATGGTAAAATATTTCCGAGAAATTGTGAAACAGTGAATCTTTTTTCTGCTTCGAGTTTACTTTATATTTGTGGTAAAAAAATTTTGGAGAGAAGTGAAAAAAGACTCAAACGGGCGGGATATGTTTCCTAGAGACGGAAAGCTGATCGTCAAAGTATTATTGCTACTTAGCAAACATAGAAAATTTACATGAAAACTCTGAAACAGTAAAAATCCTAAAAGATTGACCAGCTGGAGGTAGACATAGATTCTTCTGAATTTGCAATATGAGACAGCACTACGTATTGTTCAACAAAATACTGTAATCTTTATGGATAAATTTTGAAGCAGTAAATTTTACAAGGGAAGTACACGACGGACCGAGTTGAACTTGTTCTATAAATTTGAACATAGATACTTTCGACCCTGCTGATTCCAAATCTGCAATAAAAATCTGCTAAATGCTCACGTAAACCAAGTTATGACCTGTCAAACTTGCGCTTCTACAGTCGATGAAAACGTGTAAAGGTTAAGAACGTGAACAAATGAAGATCAATGCTACTATTGCCCTAAACATTTAGAATGTAAGTTTGAAACAGAAAAAAAAAGAATTTTGTTGATTTGCTATGAAAAAATGTGTACCTGAATAATAACAAAAAAAATCATCGTTGTTTCAACGTTAAAAAAATCAGATTTTGTTACGTGGAATCTGTTTTTTATTGACATCTACATTGGCCCCTGTATAAATATTGAATTTTGAGTCATTTGAGAAAATAAAGATAATATAAGGAATGTTACTTAGGACGAAAAGACATATTCACTGTCAAATGTTTTCTGTTTCAAATTTGTTTTTACTTCTGCCGCCTTATGGTTTCTTCAATTCTGCTTGTTCATGCTTTGGATATAAATCTGAAGAACCTGTTTATCGAACACAAGCGAAGCATTAGTTCATCGGAAAAGTGAAATTTATTTGGAGGAATTATGAAACAGTATTTATTATCTGTTTTCAGTTGCTTTTGGCTTCGTATAGAGGCATTTATATTTTGTTTCTTCAGCAGTTTTTTCATTATTGTTTGAATGTTTAAAACTACTTTGAAGCCCTGAAATTATTTTCAAACTTTTATTTATAAATAATCTAACAATACACTGAAGAAAAAGTTTCGATATGCTTCAAGTTTTTTTAGAAACAGAGAACAATTTTATTAATTTTATACTAAAACAGCACTTCTAATCAAAAATAAATGCATGATTACTGTTTCTGAAAACTTTGAAACCGTATTTTTTCTTTGAAGGTTTTATTAGTATACTTGAAAACGTCCGCAAACTAAGTTTTATGAGCTGAAAAATATACCAAAACGTATATTTCAATGATATCTGTCTCACTGACCTACTACGAGCCGGAAAGCTACTTTTTAATGAATCACGACCTGAGCTCGAATGGCATTTTCGTGTTTTTCGAGTCAATTTCCATATAGTTTTTCCAACGGATTCGTTTCACTTATCAGTTCAAAACATCAAACATCTGTGTTCAATAAAAGTGCATGACAACTCAACATGATTATCATCTAATTACCATAATTACCATAATCAGAAACAAAAATGAAAAGGGCAAATCATTCATCCATCATTCTGTGACTAGAATGAAGTATACTTTTCTTTTTCTATTCACTATTTCTCTCCTTAACAGTGTACACTGTATCTGTAAAACCAACTGCTCATGCCCGAACCTCCGTGCTTTTGCTTGGAGTAGGTCTACCTTCATGGAAATCTATACTCAGAAAAAAATATTCCAGATGGGGGCAACATAATGTCTTACGAAGAGGGAATTGGATGTACTCGGAAAATCATGTGTTACAGACTTTACTACGACGATGGTATATTTTAAGATTTTAATGAAACTGAAATTCCAATTCCATCGAATAAAGATCCCAACAGTAATTGGCTGGTGAGTTAATAGAATATTGTCATCACCATCAAATAAATATTTAGACAGCGCCCACGCAGGACGAAATGTGGGGAAGTGTAACGAGGCTTATAGATTTCTTTTCTTATTATGGATTTGTCTGTGAGAATGGAACCTGGTATATAACAAAATACCCGCATGGAATAACCTACAGTGCCGGATTCACTGGTCCGAGAGATGAGTTCAATGGGAAAAAGTCGAATGTCAAAAGTATCTATTGGTAAGTTGACTTTTGGGCTCTGTTTTAGAATCGGGTGCCGGCCATCAAAAATCGGGTGCCCAAAAATCGTGTGCCCGAAAAATGGGGTGCCCAAAAATGGGGTGCCCAAAAAATGGGGTGCCCAAAAATGGGGTGCCCAAAAAATAGGGTGCCCAGAAATCGGGTGCCCGACTTTTTTTTATCAAAGATTTTCTATTTTTTTGTTTTTTTTTAGTATTTTTTGTGTGTTTTCATCGTCGTCTTGTCACACAATACACACAGACACTTATTTCTCCCACTCCCGCGTCATTCATCAATGAACGGCTCCCGGAAGCAAGACGAGGGGAGAAGGAGAAGCATGCGAAATAAAAGTAGCAGAACAAGCAGATCATAGCAATTGGTAAAAAAAATGAGATGTGTGGAAGAAGTTGGAAAAACAGAGATATAAAACGGAGGAGAAAGAGAGAAGATAATTTTCGCTCTTTTTTCTTGTCATCTATGAGCGTGCTCCGCCACTTGTACCTATTTCTTTTTCTGTTTTGTTATCGAAAGAAGTTATTACAGATCGTGATGTCACCCTCGAAATTCTTCGCCTTTTTGTTTCTTGCAACGTGTTGCTTCAGCATGCTGCAAACGAAATTCCGCCCTACCCGTGTTTTTATGAAAAACAATCTTATCATTCAGTTTCATACTTAAACTTACAATCCTGTTGTTGTTATGCATTCAAATGTTTTGCTCTTCTTGTCTTATCAATCGGCTTCTGGCCATAAAAAGTAAAAGCAATAAAATGTCCGACTCTCCCTATTAGCCTGCAATTTTCTCCTTCTGTCTTTCAGCTTTAGTGATAAGACGAAAAAAACAAAAAAAAAGAAAATCTTTGATAAAAAAAGTCAGGCACCCGATTTCTGGGCACCCGATTTTTTGGGCACCCCATTTTTGGGCACCCCATTTTTTGGGCACCCGATTTTTGGGCACCCGATTTTTTGGGCACCCGATTTTTTTGACCGGCACCCGATTTTTTTTTGGGCACCCGATTTTTGATGGCCGGCACCCGATTCTAAAACAGAGCCGACTTTTGTTCAAAAAACTCAAAATTATACGTTTTCAGTCGTGACTGGCGCACGTTCTACGATTCATCTCCAATGCCTTGAGATTGATATTTCCTGAATAAAGTTTGCAATTTACAATTTATATATTGAAGCAAAGGACCGAGCCACTGAAACGTTACATCAATGAAGATTAAAAGAGATTTTCAGGCTAGGAGCAAATATTAGAAACTATGAGAATGGATGGTAAAATACTTTGATAGATTTAATTGGGAAACACTTGGTTTGAAACACTGGGAACAGATTTGAAGAGGCAAAACATTTTCAGCCTTGTGTTTTTTGCAAACCGAGAACACACGAATAATTTAATTTAATGTTATCTATGAAAACCTATTAAAAAAGAAAAAAAAGTTCGAAGTATAAAGTATTTGGTTTTAGTTTTTTTTTCAGTTATCTTTCAAATCATTGCAAAAATTATAAAATTTTCGTTTCCTGTGATCACCACATTGCTTATCATTGAACTTTTGAAAAGTACCGGCAAGAAATAACGAGAACACTTTATGACTCCGAAAATTAGTTCGAACTGATGACCCTATCTTCAAAATAGTTGTGATGTACTTCTTGAAAGTTCATTGATAACGTATTGTCAGTTTTGTTCAAAAGCACACAGGGAAACGTCATGAATGAAATTAGATTTCTGCAAAAAAGTGTGTTCTGTGAGAACCAAACATAAAATATCAGTTATTCTGTACTATTGACAACTCAGCATTGTTAGCATTTAATTATTGTAATTACTATAATTAGAAACAACAATAGTTCAAAATAGAAAAGGTGCAGTTTATTATACATTTATTCGTAAAAAAATAACTCAAACAGAACGATATTCCATAGTGATTTTGTCAGTTGAGAAATATCCTTGAAAGACAATCATTGCTTCATTGGCTTCCGACAGAAGGACAGGTGGAGGGAGTTTACAAAAACGGGGTCCGTATTTGGTGAAATCCCTTTTCAATTTGATTTCAACATAACTTAATTGACATAATCCCCCGTTGTTAGGAATACGTTGATCTAGCATTTTAAACTGAATTTTCTTGCCAGGTGGAGCCTAAATATGCATTTAATTAAAATTCCAGAACTTCTTTTGTCTCTTACCGTAATAAAGAAATAGCATGGTACAGTTCCGGATGCAGAGATTGTTTTCGGAGACGAAGTAGCTTTAAGTGTCAAATCACCACAGCGAGGTACTGGAAGACGTTCACACAGTTTTCCACCATACGGCGGATTACACTTGCATTCATTACAGTTGTTCGGGTTTACATATCCGTGATTTTGGCATTGTAACTTATTTTTACAAGTCGCTGTAAGAAACATTTCAATTATGTATCTAGGTAATGGAACACTTCAAACTCACTACTACAATAAGCTAGATTCATCTTTTTGACGTCAAGGAAAGATAAACCAACTCTTTGTCCAATAACATTTTCCATCATCGGATCCTTTGGTAGGATTGTTGGCTTATTAAAATCAATCGCACCATCATTCTTAGCATAGTGCATCACAGAGCCATAATCGTAACCAACTCCATAATCTATGCTTGATTCTTTCAGGAATTGGTCCAAGTGACCTTTGTTAATGTTTCTTTCAAAAATGGTCACATATGAATCACGATCGGAACGACTGTGCTCATGAAAGGCTCCGAGAGCATGAGCTGAAAAATAATAGTAGATAAAAACTGATCGCCAGAGATACCTATTTCATGGACCACTATTCCAACATAATTGCATCCCTTAGTCCAAAGTGACACGGGTTGAACATTTCCAATCATTCCTATGTATGAATAGCAGCTGATGTTGAGATAATCATTAGAATAGATCAAAGTTTTTCCTCTCACTCACCCATCGTCGTTAATAAACTGAATAGAGTTTCCTGGAGGTTTACTGTCTTTCCTGATGAAACGTATACATGTCTCTTGTTCCCAAAGACGTATGCCTGCTAGAATAGTTGTCCTGTTCACTGAAACAATGTGTTATAATTTATGTTGCTTTTAATTGTAATAAAAATATTAGCGGTTCACCTACCCTCAGAATCAAAAAAATATGGAATTGGCATAGTCCATCGCTTGGCTAGGTTTGGAATAAGGAATCGTTGATTGGGCCCTTCTTGATGATTTTTAGCCAGAAGTTGCCTCCGAACATCCTCGATGAGTATATCTAATTGTTCCTCAGTGTATACAATATCTCCTTCCATTATGTAAGGATTTTTGTCAATGTCGGTTTCATTGCTGGCTGGAGGTAGGGAGATTCCAAAAATTTCAGCTTGTAGTTCGTTTTTTTTCGTTTTTTTAAGATTCTCTTTTTGCTCAAGAATCTTTCAACTCTTGCTATTTCTGCTTCTTCAGCGGCATGGTCCACTGCAATGCTTCTCTGAACTTTAATAATATTTACAAAGTTTTTAAGATCAACAACTTACACCATAGTTTACAGGTATCGAACAACAAAAAAGTAAGAAAATAATCCAAGTCATTCGAGTGAACTTGATATTGTACAATTCAAAGACACTGTGCTATTTATAAGTGATCACTGACAGGTTAATCATCAAAATTTAATGTTCTTACAAAACTCATGTTTTAGAAATCGAAAGTCGATCTGCATTCATGACATTTATGCGCATTCGAACAAAAATCACAATTTGTTATCAGTGAACTTTCAAGAAGTACATCAGTTAGAGCAAAATTATATTGCACAAAGGGTCATCAGTTCGAACTGATTTTCGGTGTTATAAAGTGTTCTCGTTATTTCTTGCCGGTACTTTTCAAAAGTCCAGTGATAAGCAATGTGGTGATCACAGAAAACGAAAAGTTTATAGTTTTTGTAATGACTTGAACTTCGGAATTTTGTGCTGGATCAATCAGACTGTCTTGCATTTCATTTTCTACTGTTTCAGAAATTTTTGAAACAGGATTTTAAGAATGTTGTTTTTAGTGTGTGACATTTGTATTTTGTTTTGAAATACAGTTTATTTATCGTTTTTCGGATTCTGAAAGATAACTTTTTTTTAAAACTAAAATCGAACATGTTGTATTTCGCATACTTTTTTCTGTTTCAAAAGTTTCTGCAACCTTCTCTTTCTAACCCCACTAGGTATGAGGAATATTTTTAAAGGCGCATGCGCTAAAATTTTTTCATTTCTCACTAGCCAAAATGTCACGCTTCGTTGACCGTAAATAACTTTGTACGTATCTCACCACCGTGTATTCCATTTCCTGTTTTAGCGGTTTCCCTAAAATAAAATAAACCTAGATCAAATTGAATTGTCAGTGCTTCTTGGCAAAATTTTGTACAAAAAAAGACACAAGTTTATCTTTAATTATATTATGAGTTACTGTTTCAGGCTTGCAATAAAATTATAAATAACATAAATGTGTTAGTCTTGACTGGGAATTTGAAAACAACTGAAACTAGTGATAAAAATTACCTTAAAATGGACAATAGTGAGACAGCATTATATATATAAATTGTCTGATGTTGAATATAAATGTAACTTTTTTATTTCCCTTTCAGGTATAGATGAACAAATCAGAACAACTGTGGAATTTTATTCAAGAAATATAATAAATCAATCTTAAGACATTAGAGGTAATTCGTAGAAAATGCGCCAATCCAGACTGAAAAATGAATAATTTTCAGTTTTTAAACAAAAGTCAACTTACCATCTGAAATAGTCGATTTTTGACTTCATTCCAGATCTTCCGATTGTTGAGGGAAATATTAGCATAAATTTTTAAAGTTTTCTTTACCACCAAACAAATTAAGAAGTAATCAAAAATAAATGCATGATTACTGTTTTAGAAAAATTTGGAACCGTATTTTTTTCTAAGAAAGCTTTATTAGCGTTATTGCAAAACTTTCGAGTCTGGGAAACATTCCAAAACGTAGATTTCAGTGAGATCTATGTCTGCTACGTGCCGAAAAGCTAGTCGTTACTGAATCACAGGCGATGGCATTTTGGGGTTTTCGAGTCGATTTCCATAGGGTTTTTCGATTTTTTCAGTTCAAAACATCAAATATCTGTGTTTAATGAGAGTGTATGACAACTCAACATCATTATCATCTAATTACAATAATTACCATAATCAGAAACAAAAACCAAAACTGGAAATCATTCATTCATCATTCTGTGACAAGAATGAAGTGTACTTTTCTTTTCCTATTCACTATTTCTCTCCTTAACAGTGTCGATTGTATCTGTGAAACCAATTGCTCATGTCCGAACCTCCGTGCTTTTGCTTGGAGTAGGTCTACATTCATAGAAATCTATACTCAGAAAAAAATTATTCCAGATGGGGACAACATCATGACTTACGAAGAAGGCATCGGGTGTACTCGGAAAATCATGTGTTACAGACAGTATTACGACGATGGTATATATTTAAATTTTAACGCAACTGAAATTCCGACTCCATCGAATAAAGATCCCAATGACGATTGGTGGGTGAGTTAAAGAAGTATTGTGGTCAGTTATGATATATTCATATTATAATTTATGCATTTCGGCAAGTTCATTTTCATACTTCAAGAAATGTTTAATTTGGTGCAAAACTCGCTGAACGCGAGCGCCGGAAAGTTTGATCAGTGAGAAAGTTATAGAAATTTTACTTCTGCCGTCATTTTCAATAGTTTTTCTTGTTTTTCTATCAATATTTGCCGTATTCTATAGAATTTATTGAAAGAATATAACAAAAATGATCGAAAATGGGGTTTTTTTTACTAATTGTTTTGTTGGAACAGAGATTTTTGGAGGAAACACGTCTATTGTAAACTGAAACATTAATAATATCGTTTTTATTTTCAAACCCCCATTTTCGATCATTTTATAACAAAATTATCAGTCGTCATATTTCTAGACTTTCGCGCCCAATTTTCATCCACCATTTCACCGACCAAACTTTCCGCCGCTCGCTTTCAGCAGCTTGTGCACCGAATCAAAAAATTCTTGAAGTTTGAAAATGAGCTCACCAAAATGAATGGTATGAAAACATCACAACAGACCACAAAACGCCTTTACTAGGCTATTCAATTTTATAAATATTTGAACAGCAAGCGCCCACACAAAACGAAATGTGGGGAATGGATGTGGAGCTTATAGACTTCTTTTCTTATTTTGGTTTCGTATGCGAGAATGGAACCTGGTATATAACGAAATACCCGCATGGGATATCCTATAGTGCCGGATTCACTGGTCCGAGAGATGACTATAGTGGGAAAAGGTCAAAAGTGGAGAGTTTCCTTTGGTAAATTGGTTTTTTTTAACAAACTCAATATTATGTTTTTTCAGTAGAGACTGGCGTAAACATGTTGAATCAACTCCAATGCCTTAAGATATATTCGTTATATTTCTGAATAAAAGTCTCCACTTTGCAAACTTGTTCGACTATAACATTCTATTTTTCAGGGGCACAAATTAGTTCTTTCAAAATTGATTAACAGATCTGAACGTGAAATAATTCATATGCATCGGGTTGCCTGTTGAAGTTTTCTGAGAATTTTTTTGAAACAGCGATTTTTGAAAAAAAAAAAAGACTATTATAAACTGAAACATCAAAAACATCTTCTTTTTTGTTCAAGACATCCAAACTGCTATATTATCGAATTTTGTTGGAAATTCAAAAAATTTAGGAAACTTCTGAAACGGAAAAATATTGAAAGACACCGTGATTATTATAGTTTTTGTCACTGTTGTCAAAACAAGAGAGGAGTACTACATATAAGTTGTCTCACTTTTAGACAGAAAAACTTGAAACAGTAATTTCTAGAATATTCTAGAGCCTGAGAAATGCCCAATCAACTTTGACGCTTGCGGGGTTTGGGCTAAATTGAAAATGTCTTCCGATTTGAACATATACTCACAGATACATATTATTCTATGAAAAAATTAGAGATACATCTTTAGTGAATTAAAGAAATGTATGAATGTCTATAATTTACTGTTTCAATTGTTTCTGAAAAAAGTGAGATAACTTATATTGAGTAATCTAACGATGACCTCTATAGAAAAAAATAGTAGAATAACAACGATGATCACAATGTCTGTCAAAATTTTTTCCGTTTCGAAAGTTTTCTAAATTTCTTGAATTTTCAACAGAATCCAGTAGTAGTGTAAACACAACAGGATTCCTCTAACACTGTTTTCTGAAACTGTAAAAAAATTATTTTCAAATTTAGCAGGAAACTGTCAAATTTTTACACAGAGTAGACTGTGGACGTCCTTAAATGATCCTGATACTTAGAGAGTTATGTACATACCGTAAATACTGTATTATAACGGCATGCCGTTATATTTTCCAACTGCCTTTGAGAGAAATTTTGTGGTTTCAGAAACTCATTTAATTTGAACAAAACAACTTTTTCGGACATTCTTATTGCTGATTAAGAGTTTACTATGCACGCTGCTTTTAATCAAAACGAAGAAAAACCACGGGATAATTATATTCATGATTTCTGAGCATAGATGTCGTGTGGTGCCGTTCTATTACAGGTGCCGTTATAATACACTGTTTACGGTATTTATACAACCAGGTTCTGAAAAAAATACAGTGCCGAATTCATTACCCGAACCAAAACTTACATTTTATTTGATCAAGGAATGATTTTATAACTCAGTCGGATGAAGAAACGAAAAATGCGTAGACGATTGTTTTCTAATATTATCTTTGAAACAGAAAATATTACAAAACGGTTGAAAAAGTAGAGAGAGAGTGAAAATTTACTTCATTGCATTATTTTTCATTATTTTGAAACAGTGAACATTTTCCACTTTTAACTGATGTGTTAGTTTAGAAAATTGCGTGATGAACAATAAGAAAGAGTGAAAAAAAATAATATTTTGAAGTGTTTCGAAACAGTAAAATCAAGTCAATCATTTTCCGAGTTTTCCCACATAAGTGATTTTCAGAAACATGAAAATAGAGAAACGGGGGTTTTATTGCATCGGAAATTCTATGTATACAACTCAACAATTTCTCCTTTTAGCACTGAAAACGGCGAAATTGCTAGAAATTTCTTTGACGATTGATATCTTCTTAGGATGTGCCCGTACAAAAACGTTGTCAACTACAAAAATAAAGCTCTATTTGTGATCTGTATAGTCCACGAAAAATCAATATTGTGGGACAACCAGGTAGGCCGTGTCACAGCCACAAAGTTAGCCATTTTCAACTAAAAACTGCAAGATTCGCATGCTTTATGGCCAGAACTGTAACTTCAATTACCTATTCTGCATTTTCCTCTTAATTTGCATTCCCTGAAACAGAAAAATTTATAGGAAAACCGTGAATTGGATAAAACTTACAGATACTGACGGAATCTTCCAGAACCACAAAAATAATAATAAATTACAAAAAAACCAAAATATAGACATAGAGAGGCCAACCAGCCAGGTAGCCAGCGAGGTATATGAAATGATATGGTTTCGGAAAAACAGAAGGAAAAAAAAAAGAGAGAAAAAAATATTTGCACTGGAGTATAGTAACGGAATCAAATTCAATGTTAAGAGTGGAATTTTTATGAATTTTTTGAAACTGTGATATTTTTCTAGAATCGAGAGCTGAAATGGAAATTTCGATTGGATCAATGGAAGAAATTTTTTATTTTGAATATGAAACGATTGAAACAGCAATATGTAATCAGTATTTTTTTAATTCTGACCGTTTTGACTAGTGAATCGTTGATTTATATCAGGAAATTTTTGTTGTTAATGGAAATACAAGAATCAAGAATCTAGCAACAAATCAAACATGTCAAGCTGTTAAAATTTCAGTGAAACAATGATTTTTATAAATTTTTTTCTGAAAATACCTCGTTTGGCGCACATTATTGTTTGAATATTTATAAATTTTTAGGAAATCAGGGATGTATTCAAATAATTATCAGTATAAAACTTCTACAAGCTTTATTTTTTTGAAACAGAAAATTTTTCATGCAGAATAAATAAAGGTTTTTGCACTAACTCTAAATGTCATACTTGTAATTTGAAACCGTCCAATTTTTGTGAATTTTTAGGTGTAGAGAAAATGAAGAAAAGTTCTATCAGACAACAAACAAATTGGAGAGAAGTTGGGTTTTCCTTTTACAATATTTGAAACTGTGAAGTTTTTTTTTGGATTTTATGGACGCACTTGGTTTACTGTTTCAAAATGAATGTACATAAATAATAGTCGCACAAAATTTTTTACTAGGTATATTGTCTGGCTATTTTATCAAGTATTTTTTAAACGAAATGTTTTCAACTTCTGTCCCACAAATGGGACATTAAAAAAAATATATTCACATGAACATTGCTTACTCAAAACATTGCTTATTTGTTTGAATTTAATTCAAGATAATTGTGAAACAGCAATTATATACAAACAGATTCATGACTTGATTGGCCAGATCGGTTCTTAAAGGGGGACTGCGGTATTCCAAAAATCGAGATTTTTTGATATGAATCGACTCAGAATTTTATAGAAAAGAGAAAAGTCTCTTGGAGCAAGGTCCGAAAGTTAGCCTGAAACGAGTTGTGAGCCCTCAAAGTGTCGAAAAAGGGCCCCTCGCCGTGAAAATTTGCCGTATATTTCAAGGTAAATTTCTCTCGCCGTGAACGTGAAAAATTGAATATTAGGAGAATAACGCCGTGAACTCTCTTTCTACTGTTCAAATAAGGAAGTATCACCATGATCATGAAGTCTTTGGCTGGAATTGACCTAAATAATCCGAGAAAACAATACGAACTTTGCATCATTGAGAAAGTAGACACATCCTCTAGATATTTCAATCAGTTACATAACTTCAGAATCAATAGGAAACTTCTCCAACTCTCTGCAAACAGTTGTCATTTCTGAAACAGCTATGGAATTTTAGAGAACATATCGTCAAATTCTTAGTGCTCCTGACTGTGTGACTAAACGAAATATCTAGAGGATGTGTCTACTTTCTCAATGATGCAAAGTTCGTATTGTTTTCTCGGATTATTTAGGTCAATTCCAGCCAATGACTTCATGATCATGGGGATACTTCCTTATTTGAACAGTAGAATATACATATAAAAGAGAGTTCACGGCGTTATTCTCCTAATATTCAATTTTTCACGTTCACGGCGAGAGAAATTTACCTTGAAATATACGGCAAATTTTCACGGCGAGGGGCCCTTTTTCGACACTTTGAGGGCTCACAACTCGTTTCAGGCTAACTTTCGGACCTTGCTCCAAGAGACTTTTCTCTTTTCTATAAAATTCTGAGTCGATTCATATCAAAAAATCTCGATTTTTGGAATACCGCAGTCCCCCTTTAATCAAAAATGCAAATAATTTGAAACCGTGATAATCGATTTTTATTTTTTCAAACCAAATACTTCATTTCACAAGTAGATATAATAGCACATGTGCTTTAATTACAGCATCAGCGCGGTCCGCTTCTCACAACCGCGCTCTACCAAAACCGAAGAAAATAGTGTGTGAAATTGAAAGACTCAGAGAGAAAAGTCATTTTTCAAGGGAATTTCGATGAGCGCAATTGTTTGAAAACCGATTTTCCAGAAATAAAGTCTTATTATTAAAATGAATTCTGATTGGAAAAGGAGATTATGCAGTATTTCAACTGTAATTTATGTTTTTAATATTTTTTGTTTTGAAACAAGAACATTATATTAGCCGAATTCAATAATTCTGGTTAATTTTAATTTTTCTTGATTTTGAAACAGCAAACCAATACTATTTCAGATATTTTCAAATTTTTTCACTGTTTTAAAATGGTTGTTTATGTGGATGTGATGTAATTGAAGATAATCAACTAACAATAATCCGTTAGATATTTCAATAAAGGCTTCTTTCGAAACGGTAAAACAATTTCAAATTTTTCCCCAGAATTTGAAGCCTGGCCCTCATTTTGTGACGCTGACTAGGGAAATAGTATGGAGACGCAGATTTTACGAGATGCATATGAACAGAAAACACTAATCAAATTCGAAGAATTTTTGAAACTGTAATTGTTTCCATCTCGACTAGAATGGAGAACTGAAACAAGTAATTTATTACATCAACAAACAAGTTGTTGGAAAACCAAATTTTTAAATCTAGAACCATTGAAACAGTAAGTTTCATCGAGGTTTGAGTTACATACACAATTTTTATTATCTACAGAAGATCGTTTGCTAAAATAGTTTTCCGCACCGCAATATATTTTGAAACAGTATATATATATCCTGAGCCCAAGAACTTTTTGTTGCTCGTTAAAACGGAAAACTAGAATATCCTATTTCAAAGTAGCAAATCCTAAACTCGTGCCTTTTCCAGTTCGTATACAGTTCAAGCAGCACGCAAATTTTCTGAAACAGATCTTCAAATAATTGTGAAACAGTAGATATTTTCAAAAACTTTTTCTTCTTTAGAATGTTAATTGCATAATTATCAGCTTGGCACAGTTCTTACAACTGCGCTCCACCGAAATCCACTTGAGAAATGTTGGCACATAATTTTCGTTGGTTTCGGTAGAGCGCGGTAGTGAGATGTCTGGTCTTGTTGTGTAATGATTTTCAAAACAATAATTCGTACTAGTAGTAAGAGACAACTATCACCAAGTTTTTAATATTCATAATTTAACAATTGTGAAACATAATACATACTTTTAATTGAACTGGTAAGTGGTTAACCAAAAATACAAGAAATTTGAAACAGTGAAAATTGGTTCCAGCATCATTAAAAAAAAACGTTCCAGTATTTATGAATAAGCTACCTTTTTCAGCTGTTATATTTAAAATATTGTGATTCAAAAAGAAAGAATGATTCATTTACAATACGCTGAATATTTCCGGTACAAACTCATAATTTTAGAATTAAAAGTTGAAAAACATAGCAAAATAAAGATTACGGTGAAATCTATGTCGGTGATATAATATGGAACGGATGGCAAACCGTTAATGTGTCTCGGGCCGAGCTGGAATGGATTTTTTTGGTTATTATCGCGTTTTTGACCCTTTTTCCCGGCTCTCCGCGATTATGATAAAATACAGTAATCTCAAAAACAATTTCAATTCTTCTTCATCATCTTTAAGTCAAATCTGATTACGGTTCCCGTTTCCAACTGGGCAGTTCTAATTCCATCTCGTTGAGATATACATTTTCGTATATATTTCAGCTTGTGAAACTCAATTTATAGGAAGTTACAAGTTGGGTCTATTTCAACGTATGCTGAAATTGGTCATTCAAATCATACGTTTTTAGAAACAGGGATTTTTTTTCATGAAAACAGAAAGTTGTGAAACCGGCCTATATGGAGCAGAGCTGTGTGGAATACCTCCCTCCCTCGATTTTCGTCATCCGTTTTATTATTTCAAAATTTAAATTCCGCACAGCATTGATATGGAGCGATTGGTGGATCGAAATACAATTAGTGGTTCAAAACATGAATCTTACATGTAATTTTTGTGAAACGGTCTTCTTTCTGTTATTTCGATTCAAAATGAGACGTGTTTCAGCAGAAATAATTTAAAAATCCGAACTTTTTTCAATTGGAGGACACTTCTATGGTCAAAAGAACGTTTCAACCCAAACTTGATTGAAATAGTTTGAATATCGAAACAGCAAACTTATATACTGTTTCAGAAATTGTCAGTGTGTGAAAAAAAAGAAGATTGTAATTTCACTAGCGCTAAAATGCATTTTGCAAAAATCTGAAAGTAATTAAAGCTGATGCAATTTGAAAAATTGAAGAAAAAAAAATACTGTTACAAAATTTCCGAATTAAATTTTGATTTTCGAAGAATAAATCAGTGTTGGTATTTGTATACTTTTGCGCATTTTGAAATTACAGGAGCAGAAAGTTTTGAGTGAGTTGGAACAATAAGAATTATATTCAACCAAGTTATTAAGTACTAATAAAAACGCTCAATTTTATAATTACTCTTTGAAACAGTGTTTTTTTTTTATTTTTCATACCAATTCGAGCCATATAATCGAAGAAAAAACAGTGAAAAAATCTATTTTCAACGTTTTGACCGTTTCACGCCGGAAAAATTCGGATTTTTTTTAATTTCCAATATTTCATAACCAATATCAGTTCTCATTTCCAATGTCCACTTTCTGCGTGGAATTCCATCCTTCCAAAGGAGAAATCTTCCAAAAAGGAGATGATGAATGTCGTGAGCACGCGGAAATCTTTAGGTACCTAAACTTGTTACTGTAACCCTAAGCCCCGCCCCTTTATTGCAGAGCCATCGGTGGTGTCTACTTCGACGCGGACTTCCTGCCCAACGCGAAATCTCTCGGCAAAATAATAACCGATTTGGGAAAAGCAGATTTCGAGAATTTGAATGACGCATGGTACCAGCCGAGTCAATTCTATAAAAATGGATGGAATGTCTATGACAACGCGTGGCCATTCCACGTGACACAGGGACGGTTGGGCGACTGTTGGTTGGTGGCGGCGATTATGTGTTTGGCGAGAAGAAAAGACCTGTTGGAACATATTTTGCCGCTGAGGGAGTACACGAAGGACTGTGGTATTGTGCAGGTTCGGTGAGTACAGATTTTTGGAATTTTTTGTTGATTTTGGTGGAAACTGAGGGAGGTCACGTAATTTTCACAAAATTTCGAAAATAGGGAAAGCCTCCAGGTGACCGTAAAGTAATAGGACGTGAGCTATACCATTGGAAAGGTGAAAAAACGCTGATTCCAAATATATATTTAGTTTTGGTCCTCGATGTCTGGTATTCGAGAAAAAAGAGGTCAAAGTAGAAGGAGTTTTTGTTGAAATTTTTGCAGTTCTCGGGTGTCAGAAAGGTAATAATTATCTATTTTTCCGAATTTTGACCTCGTTTTTCTTGAACACCAGACTTCAGGGGCAAAAACTGATTGTATATTTGGAATCAGCGTATTCTCAGCTTTCCAATGATATAAGTCACGTCCTACAACTCGAAAAAAAATCAAGAAATTCGGAAAAAAAATTTCACGAAAACTGTTTGAAAAATTAGTTCTTCTGAGGCAAAAATCTGGAATTTTTCTGAAAACTGTAAGGAGAGACCCCCAGAAACTTGTTTTCAAGGGCAAAATTAGAAAAAAATTCAGGAAAAATCGAAAAACCAATAGTTTTGTTAAATAATTTTTGAAATTTTTGGAAAATTTCATTTTTGAAAAAACTTGTCGTGACAGTGAACAGTATTTTTTGCCTACACTGGCGGCGCCAAATTAGCAAAAATCTTCACTTTCAATTTCTCAATAGAGCGCAGTTGCTAAGCCTCACCGCGCGTATTTTCAAGTTAGTAAATGGGGCGGAGCTCAAAATGTGAAAAATCTTCTTATGACAGATTAATCACATTTTAAACAATATTTTGGACCCCGAATTTACGTATTCGTGTTAAAGAGCCTAGAGGGTTCAGGAAATATCCCAAAACACATCAATATTATACTTTTTCTCAGTATTATTATACTTTTTCTCAGTATAGTTTTTTACGAAATTTCCAAAAACAATTTTCAATTTCAACACATTTCCAGACTATTCGTCGACGGAAAATGGGAGGTCATAAAAATCGACTACCACATCCCGCAAGACGACGGACGTATGCGTTTCCTGCGAAACTCGTCGAACCAATTATGGGCGGCGCTTATCGAAAAAGCGTATGCGAAGGTACTCGGCACCTATGGACACCTCGCTGGCGGTCATTCGTATAAAGCGTTTCGATGTTTCACCGGGAGTCATGGGAGATCGATTTCGTTTACGAAGGACGCGGATCCGGATAAGATGTGGGAGGACTTGATTCGATATTAGTTAGTGGTTACATTGAAAATTTTTGAAATTAAAAAAAGAACGACTATTTTTGCCTTTCTCAAGTGAATGTCCAACTTTGAGATTGTGTTCAAGTAAAATTAACTGTCCCACAAAATAACTTTTCATAGGGTTAAACAGATCACAAATATAATTCCATTTTTGTAGTTGACATCTTTTTTGTACGGACATTTCCTAGAGAGTTATGGCCATTTCTCTCTCAGTTCTCTTTCAGTGCAAAATAGTGCGATTTTTGAGCTGTCGTCCTGAAATGACCATAACTCTCTAGAAATTGTCCCTGCAAAAAAGATGTCAACTACAAAAATGGAATTTTATTTTTGATCTGTTTAACCCTATAAAAAGTTGTTTTGTGGGACTGTTAATTTTACCATGACACAATCTCAAAGTTGAATATTTTCAACTGAAAAATGAAAAAAAAAAAAATTTCAAACAATTCAGTTCATTCCAGCTCCTCGAACTGCCTAATGGCCGCAGCGACACCAAGCTTCGAGAAGGACACAGAAGGCGAGAAGCTCTATGAAAACGTTGGAATCGACAATAACCACGCCTACCCGATGCTCGATTTCCAAGAGATCGAGGGGGGCCGTCTTATTCAGTTGGGATGCTCGAATTCCGAGAGGTGGAAAGGGAAGTGGTCCGATCTCCCGGCTTATTCTAATGGTATGTATCTGTCTGTGTGTCTGTGTGTCTGTCTGTGTAATTGGTTTTTAGAAAGAATTTTGGGGATTTTCAGCAAAAAAATCTGGAATTTTCAAGTTTTCGAGGTGGAAATACTCAGTTATCTTTTGAGAATCGGTATAAACTGAGTTTTGACTGAATTTGCTAATTTTTCAGATGAAAATCTCAAATTTTTATGTTTTTAAGCGAAAAACATGCAGTTTTGATGAATTTTCAGCAGAAAATCTCAAAAAATTTCCCGTTTTGGACTGGAAATCGGTCAAATATCTTATAAGCTAAAATTTGGCGGGAATTGCTTATTTTTCAGCCAGAAATCTCAAATTTTTGAATTTTTAAGCTTAAAATGAGCATTTTTGATACATTTTCAGCCGGTAATCTCGAAAATTCTAGTTGGCTGAAAACCGGCTAAAATCATAAAAACCGAGAAATTTCTCACATTTCAGCCAAAAACCTTGAAAATAGTTTTTCAGCCGATTTTCAGTCATTTCAGACCAAAAAACGCCATTTTTCACTATTTTTAGCTCAAAATTGTGCATTTTCAGCCAAATTCAATCATTTTTTCAATTTTTTTACTTTCCAGACATCTCGCGCAGCTTCACTGACGCCGAACGCGTGGCGTGTGAGAAAAAAACGTTCTGGATCGATATCACCGACTTCCTCCAATATTTTCACTGTCTCTACGTTTGCGAGTATCGACTGAAGTGGGCGGAGCAATGTTTTACTCAACATATTAACAGGAAACCCGACGATCAGACTCAGTAAGCTAAAAAAAATTTTCGAAATTTTTGAAATTTTTCAGAATCCTAAAAATGATTGTCAGGGAGCGACAGGAATTTGTTATTGAGGTTGGACGACGACAAGATGATTATGAGAAAGTAAGCCACGCCCACTTTTAAGCCTAAGCTCCGCCCACTTTTTCAGCACACCTTATTCCTGAATATCCACAAATCGACACGTGACAATAAATGTGGAGAACTATTGCTAACATTCAATGAATATTCTGACAGAATCTCCACTGAACAATTCTATTTAGACCCCGGCACCTATTTTGTGGCGTTCTACAACTATCCGGTTTACGATCAACTGGAAATTGTGATTATGGACTGGGTAGTGAGAAGGTGATTTTGAAAATTTTGAAAATGGAATGCAATTTCGGAATATTTTGGGACAGAAATTGTGAAAATATGGAAAATTGACTGAATTTTATTAAAACTCTAGTTTTCGAAATCAGCGTGTCCATGCGCCTTTAAACTTGTCGTGGCGAGACCCAACAGTAAAATTTCCAACTAATATTTAGTTACAGTACAATGTAAGCCTAGATTTGAAAAATTCTAAAAACTTGGGTCTCACCACGACTTTAAAGGCGCATGGGCAATTTTTCGGCAATTTTTCGAAAATATGTCATGCATTTGAAAGGTTTCAACCCGCTGAGTTAGAAAGTTTTAGTTTTTAAAAAATTCGATTTTTCAATTTTTCGAAAATCTGTAACTCTGCTATTTTGCAACCGATTTTGCTGATTTTAGACTCAAAAAACAGGAAATTTCATGAAAAATCAATTTAAAATGAATACTGAGCTAAATTTCGACCTGACCAGCCGGCAAACCAACTTTACTCAGAGCCATGCCTAAAAATTCCGAAAACATGGGTCTCACCACGACTTTAAAGGCGCACGGATAATTTTTTGGCGATTTTTCGAAAATAAGTCATGAATATACTTATTTAAAAGGTTTTAACCTGCTGAATTCAAAAATTTTAGCTTGAGATTATTTTTTGCGAAACCTGAAGAGATATAGACAAAGTAAGGAAATTGAAATTTTCGAAATTTTTCGGAAAAACTTTTTTTTCCAAAAATCTCTAAATTTTTGATTTTCCAACCAATTTTACTGATTTTGAGTTCTAATTTAAGCCCAAAACCATTCGACACTACCGTAACCCTGGATTTCGTCGCTTCTCCGTTCTCCACTCTCATCGATAGTGTCCAACAAGTGATACTAAAATATGGAATGGTTGAAAAACGAGAAGAGGACACGATTGTGATCTACAACTGGAAAAATGCGGATTGTTGTCTGATTTTGGTGGAGAATTTGATGAAATGGACGCATGTTCGAGTGAAGTGAGTCGTTTTTTCAAAAAAAAAAAATTTCAGACAAAATTTTCACGATTTTCAGTGCCAATAACATCTCCAACTCTGAAAATCTCAATTACTGGACACTGAACAATAAAGAGCGATGGTGGCCGGTACCGCCCATGTCGAAATGCATTGTCGCCTATTTCCAGAATAGAAAAGTTGGGTTGCCGGCTGGTCACGTCAAAATTGAGGTTGGTCTTGAAAATTCCCATTTTTTGAGTCTAAAATCAGCGGAATCGGTGGAAAAATAGCAGAGTTATAAATTCTCGAAAAATTTCGAAAATCTGATTCAGCGCCGCGTTAAGACCTATTAAATAAGTCCTATTTTCTAAAAATTTGAAAAATTGCCCTGCGCCTTTAAAGTCGGGACCCAAGCTTTCAGAATTTTTCAAATCTAGGCATATAGTGTACTGTAACTAAATATTAGTAGGGAATTTAGGTTTGGGTCTTGCCACGATAATTTTAAAGGCGCATAGAGGGGTGAAGTTTGGAAATTTCCTCATTTGAAAGGTCTCGACACCCCGATTTTGAAAATTTGAGTTTTTTTGCTTTTTTTGCATCAAAAAATGTCGATTTTTTGAAATTTCAGTACCAAAACAGTCTATGGGTTTTTGCACCACTCGATCGGAAAGAATCGGAAACTATCAAATGTGAACTTCAAACTGTGATTACTGTTTAACTGTGAAATAAAGTGTTTTAATGGCGATTGGGTTACTGTAGTCTTTTGTGAATTAGTAGACGCTTTAATTGGACTTGAGTAATCTCAAGTTTAATGGGAGAATGGAATTGAAACAATTTTGAAACTGACTTTTTTTTGAGGGTTTGTAGGACATATCGGTGAATTTTGAATGATATATTATGAGACTAACAATAAGAAACATACTTGCAAACCGTGTCGAAACGGGCCGACGCGTAACTCGCTTCAAACTGAGTTTTATAAGCTGAAAAGTATACCAAAATGTAGATCTCGACGAGGTTTATTTCCGTGACCCACTACGGGCCGGATTGCTATTCGTTCTTGTGCCGCGGGCCGGGTTAAAATGGCTTTTTTGACCATTTTTGCGTTTTTTGGCACTTTTTCCCGGCACGCGGATGCTAGAAACAATTCATTGCAGAATCTCAAAATCATTCCAAAACGGTCTTTTTTGTGAAACAGAAATATTTTTATGGCCTAGGCTGTAAATCAGAGCTGTGTGGAAGCTTATGACCAAAAAAAGCTAGTTATACCTTCAATACAACTAATTAACTTTGTATAATTGCCATCAATTAATTAAATGCTATCAATTACATATTGGTCTTTTTTCGGTCTTCAACTCCTCATATCGCAAGCGATAATTTATAAACATTCAACCATATAAAGCGCTTAAATCATTGGTGGTTATTTGGATTTTGAAAATTTCTGAAACAGGGATATTTTTGAAGTCTGAAGAATCTTAAAACTATTGATTTGGGATGTATTGTATGTTTATCAATTCTAAACATTTTTGAAATTACATTTACTACGTTTCTGAAACAGCCTTTTCGGTATATGTTCATAAAAAATTGGAATTCAAGCTTTTGTCGAAACAAAGGAATAATTAGTACGTGATAACGATACAATTGCAATTTTATTCAAAAAATGTCCGATTTAAAACTGTTTAAAACTATATCAAGTTAACTCAAATATTGTCTAACAGACAAACTTTTTTTGCTGTTTCAAATATTCCGTTAATTTTCCTGTTGTAAAAAAACAACAATGAGAGGGCATATGAACGATGAACTGTCAACAAATCTTTCCGTTTAATATCAATATTTTTTGTAACAGTGACAAATTAAAATTTAATTCACAAAAAGTACCGTTAATAGAACCGCCCATATATTCTAATCCAGATTCGGGATCAGTTCTTATACCTAATTGAACATAAACGCAAGTCGTATAGCTACAAACAAGCGCGCCGGAGGCGCGACAGTTTTTATGAAGCAATAATGAACTACGAAAAAATACATCGGATGCATTGAAAACATATTTCTATATTAAAGGTAATTTTATTTTTGAAACAGAAATTTTTCACAAAATAATTATTATCATTTTATGTTCCTCAAAAACAAAAATCAGCAGGAACCAATTATAAACATTTGGCGATTGAAAATGTTTGAAATAGTGACATTCTATTAAACAGGTAAAAAAAAATAGTTTTTTTTCCAACGCCGGCAAAACATTGATTAGCCAATTAACAATGTGTTGGTTGTTTTGAAACTTTGTGAAACAGTGAAAGTTATAAATTTATCTGTTTCGTATACAAACTACATAACACAATTTTCAAAATTATAATGAAAAATGCTTCGAATTTCGACCATACCTAAACAGTGAACACATTAATTTTTTTCAAAAGTAGTCTACGACAATGCAAGCATGATTGAATCAGAAAAATATAAACCGCATTTTGAGTTTTTCCGAAACTGTAACAATTGTCTTTTCAAAAATGTTGGATAATGAGATAACTTCGTAGTCCGTGAACCGTTCAATCATTGAGAGAATCAATTATTCGAAACTTTGAAACAGTAAAATCTAGACATGTGATAAATTGTAGTATTTTTCGTTTATCTCAGTTATCAAGTTTAAATATATTGGAAATTGCATTTACTCATATTCTGAAACAGAAGAACGCAGGTTTAGTAGAACTGAGAAAATGGAAAACTTGAATTCAGGTTTTAGTCGAAGGCAATGACCGAACTACTGCCAACAATTGTTTCTGTTTAATATCAATATTTTTTGTAACAGTGAACAAACTAAATTTCCAAAAAGTGTCGTTAATTAGGACCACCCATAGATGTTAGTATAACGCTTAAATATTTTTTCTTTAAAAAATAGGTTTTGTATATTTCAACGACTGCCATTCCCAAATTAGTCAATTTCCAAATGAGTCAATTAATAATTAACTGGACTGTTTCATAATTTTGTGAAACAGTGAAAGTTCTTCATGAATAATTTGTCCTAGATTACACTTTCATAGACACGTTAATTAGGAATTTGCAGATTCTCAAATTTTTAGCCAATAACTCGAAATGGAATTAGATACCGTACCGAATTATTTCTTCAAGAATTTTAAATTTTGAAACAGATAAATTTTTGACTTACGGTGATATCAAGTCCAATATATTTTCTGTTTCAGAACATTTTTTAATCTTTAAGAGAAATGAATTATTTTGATCCTTTTCCACAAATTAGACATTTTGAAACTCTGTATTTTTGCTTGATAATAAGTGTGTAGTATCGTTTTAATAAATTTTATCAAAAAAAGAGAACAGAAGAAAAATTGTTACTCCTTCATCTTGAAATTCCGAATTCCGACCGAATTCAATTTAACAGTAAAATAACTATCTTTCTGACAGAAGCTTACTGTTTCAAGGGCAACACGAGCTTAGTAGGGAAGGTCTTGGAGTCATTTTGGAATTTTCAGACGTCATCTATACCATTAAAAAGCTGAGAAAACGCTGATTCCAAATATATATTCAGTTTTTGCCCTCGAGTTCTCGTATTTAAGAAAAACTAGATTGGAAAAATGACCTTTTTTTAAATGTTTGAATTTTGCAATTTTCGCGTGGTTTTTCTCAAATACCAGGCTTCGAGGGCAAAAACTGGATATATATTTGGAATCAGCGATTTCTCAGCTTTCCAATCATATAGGTTATACACGGTCACTCGGGGGTTTTCCTTAGTTAAAACCGGAATTGTCTACACGGTAAGTTAGCAATTACTGTTTCAAAATTCTTATTTGACAACAGAAATTTTGGAACGGAGCTCTGCGTTCCGAATACAAGTCTGGCTATCTAAAATGTCCAAGAAAATAAATAAAGACTTTATTATTTAGCAAATTCAAAATAAGGCAATCAAATCGGAACTGCTGGAGTACAATTGGCATTATCGGCCACTTTCCAGTCGGCAATTATTTTCTCCCACGGTTTCCACTTATCAACTCCACAAACTTCAGTAATACCCTTCTCGATACATTCCCGGTATGTGCCGACGATGAAGCACGGGTACTCGAGCTGAAAATATTAAATTTTTTCTTTTTATTTAATTTTAAAAATGTTTTAAAATGCTTTAATTACCTGACCAAGTTGCACCCAAAAATCATGAGCCTCCGCCATACACGCAGGGGGCGTGGTCATTTTTTTTTTGCAATCGGCGTACCCGTTGAAGTAATATGAGGTGACATCGCAGAGCACGTTGAGCATTTTGGAGATTTGAGTGTCAGCGAGACAAGGGAGGATGGAGAGGCAGGTCTGGAACTCGAGGACTAGTTTTCCTTGAATTTGGTTTTCTAGGCCATCATGAAACGTTTTTCCATTTGGTGGCCTAGAAAACCAAATTTTGGGAAAACTAGTTCCATGTTTGTAAAAACAAGCCCAAAACTCAACAAATCGGTCGAAAACGCTCTCGCCGAAATTTCCACTTGGTGGAAATAAGAAAACCAAATTTAAGGAAAATCAGTCCCCCAAGTGAATTTTTACGCGGAAATCGTTACTGGAGGTTGAAAAACCACTTTAAATTAGGAAAAAACGAAAAAGTTCGATTAGGAAAGATGGTGGCCGAGTTTTTCCATTTGGTGGCCTAGAAAGCCAAATTTTGGGAAAACTAGTCCCCTGGATGCAAATTTTTGGTAGAATAACATTTTTTACCTTTAAAACCCAAAAAAAACAAAAAACCCATAAAAATGGCTATTGGCCGAACCGTAGATGATTAAGGTAGCAGCTACCAAAAAATACAACTGGGATTCAATTCCTCCAGAGAGTTCAAAATTTTCTTGCAATTCCAAAAATCTGCTTTTCAGCGGTCAGGACATATTTTTGAAGATTTCAAGCGTATTTTTCTAGAGGTTTTGGTATAAAATCGACCAAAGCGCGCATTCGGCACGCCAGCCTGGAGTCAAATGTTTCTTTTCTAAACGCCCTATAAAGCCAGAAATCTTGTTTGTTTATATGGAATGCTTGTATCTAAAAAATTTCGCTCTCTTATGAGTTAAAAAGTTGGTCAGTGTAAGTTTACACTGACAAACTTCAGTTTTCAAAAAAATATTACTGTTTCAAAATTTTCAAAAAAAAACATGAATTATTAGTACTCTGGTTATCCTGAATCATGAAAATATCCAATTCTCCACGGTTAAAGCCCAAAATTTCTAGATTTGTGTTTTTGTAGAAATAAGAGTTCTATTCATAAGTTCGTCATTCAATTGCTTTTTTGAAAAAAAGTTCAATTTTATTTAAAAAATTTTGAAAATTCTTGCTGGAAATTATGTTTTTACATTAAAATTGTTTTCATTCCAAATATTCTACAAGTTTTTTTTTTCAAACAGTAACAACTGTCCACTTAAAAATTGTTAACCGTTTCAAAATTAGTTAAAGAAAATTTTTATTGCTACACGTTTGTTTAACATTTCATGTTCGGTAAACATTTTCAACAATTTTCAAGTTTTTCCATGGATGAGTGTTAAATTCAAAAGTAGCCTAAAAATTCTACAATTTCACTATTATTTTTCTGTTTCAAGCTTCAAAAATAAAAAGTGTAAGCTTAATGAATTTGGTTTATTCCTCGCATTACGTTTTCTGTAAACTCCATTATTTACATTATTTACTAACTTTCAAATTCCCTGATTTTCAAAAATTAAACAAATATTGTTACCTTAGCACTTTCACATTTCTTCAGAACCTCCTGACCATCACTTGTGGTGAAATTCTCAAAGTTTACAGTTGCTCCTTTGAATGAAGTCGTCACTGGCTGAAATTTCGTACATTTCAGATTTCAGAAAATAAATACCGTAAGACAGATAGCCTACCGTAAGACACTCCCTGGCTTTCAAGGCATCACTTGCATTGCAGGTGTTGAAATAATAGGAAGGGAGGTAGATTGCAGTGGAAAAGGGGAAAATCGTGATGAAAAGGATAACTGGGAGCGTCCAGTGCGTCATTTTGGAAGGAATGGGGAAGAAAATGAAAAGGGGGAGCAGAAAACGCTGGCGGTCAAAAAAACGGGGAAAAAAAGAAAAGTGGTCCCCGAGGGGCTTGATGTCCTTTTGAAAAGAAATCAAATTACGCCCACTTCGCAAGAGCAAGAAGGGAAAAAGAACGGGCTCACGGAACTTTTTTCTCAAGAAGTCACAAAAAAGAAATTCTGCACGGCACCCTGCATCACCAACGGACCCTAGGGATTACTTTAGCAGAGGAAGAAAGGAAAAAAAAACGGAAAAAAAGGCTTAGGGATCAAATTTCTAGAAGTCACAACAGAGAATACTGGGGAATTGGCAACACTAATTAAGTTCGTTTTAATAAAATAATTATTTTGCTGTTTCAGTGAGAATTATTATCGTATACAAGTATTAAAGCACAATAATTATTTCATAATTAGTATTTTAAATCCAATGATTCGAAAATCTGTGTACATAGGTCATCCCTAAAGTCATCCCTAATCAAAATTGCCTGCATTAGAACTGGTACGAGTGAGAACCGTAGGTCTAACCATCTTCTAGTTGGTTTTAATTCGTACCAGTTATATTTCGATCAGTTTTTATTAGGGGTGGCTTTAGACTTTAACAATAGATTCAGTATTTCTCTTTCGGTAATAAAACACATTGAAACAGTGAAATAATTAATAATTCAATATAAGCTTAATTAGTTTTTAGTACATTTCTGGAAGTACTTTTACCATCTCTATCTGTGACTTGAAACGCTATGTATTTGACTTAAAACAGTTTCAAAACATCCTACAATCACCGTTCATAATACATCCAGAAAATTTGAAAAAAACTAATTATGTTCATTGTGATACAGTAGTTATTTCACTGTTTCAGAACGTGTTATTATCATAATAAGTCGTTTGAATGAAAAAAAATACAGCCCTGTTCAATTTCAACAGCACTAGAACATAACGGTGCAGATTCTAATAAGAACTGGCATTTAAACTGTCTCTTTCGATAATAAAACTCCCTGAAACAGAGAAATAATTACTGTTTCAATATAAACTGAATAAGTTTTTAAAATTTTCTGGGAGTATTACATTGTGCCCTCCGGATAAATTAAAAATATTGAAAATCACCTCTAAATCACCAGAATGGGTACTGTAGGTCTTCAAGAAAAACTGCACAGCACTAACAGTATATTCCTGGCGATTTTGATTAAGAGCAGCGCCTGAATTCCTGTTTTTAAGGATCTTGTCCCAGAGGAGGTTTGATTGGATGGGTTGGCTTAAAACATGTCTTTTTATTTCTTCTGTTTCAAGCCAAATGCATAGCTGCGAGCATATTGACACTAATACAGTTTAGAATTTTCTTCAAAACTCATTTTAATCAAATTGAACTCAGCACATATGTTCCACTGGCAAACCGGCTCGGAGCTGAATAATATACCAAAATGTAGATCTAAATTGTACCAGTTCTATTCCAGGTAGTTCTGATTAGGGCTAACTGTTTAACTATCGAGACTCATTCCATTCAAAATTTCTCTTAGGATAATAATACTCACTGAAACAGCGAAATAATTATTGTTTATATATGAACTTTTTTTTAACTGGAACATTGTAGTTTTTTTCATATTTCAATTTAATTTTACGTATTTCACAACATCAGAACAATGGAAAACACTTCTTCTGATCCGCTACAAGACATTTAATGAGAAAAATTCATTTTCCATAAAATGATAGAATTTTGAAACCTTTCAAAATAAACTCATACTTAGTCGGAAATGTATTGGCAATTGTATTGAAACGTGTAAATTTAGGTTATATCGAAACAGTAATTATTTTACTGTTTCCGAAAGTGTTATTATCATGACAAGTATTTTAAATGATATGTATTCTTGCGCATAGAAATGCTGTCTCCATTGCAAAATAGAACTGGTAGGAATAAGAACCCTCACACCTAAGTCTAAAGTCAATGCATTTAAACTGTCTCTTTCGATAATAAAACTCACTGAAACAGTGAAATAATTACTGTTTCAATATAAACTCAAAGGTGTATTGTGGTCAGTTATGATATTATGTTATGCGTTTCGGCGATTTCATTTCCATACTTCAATAATTTTTTAATTCGATGCTCAATCTGCTGAAAGCGAGCTCCGGAAAGTTGGTTCAGTGAAGTGGTCTAGAAAATTGGGGGCCGTGGCCTAGAAATACGATTTCGAACGAAATTCAAAGCCAGAAGTGAAATTCTTAGAATTTTCTCACTGACCAAACTCATTTGCGATCGCTCTCAGCGGGTTGTGCCACGATTAATAAAATTCTTGAAATATGAAAATGTACTCGGGTACTCGGTAGAAAAAAAAATGTACTCGGAAAAAAATGTACTCGGTAGAAAAATGTACTCGGTAGACTACAACAGTATTATAACTGACCACACTACGCCTTTAAATTTATATTGAAACAGTGATAATTTCACTGTTTCAGTGAGCTTTATTATCAAAAGAGAAATATTGAATGCAATGACATGAGACCTTGATATAGCTAACTTAATCTATCAAAATAATCATACTTATACTGAAGACCGACAATAATTTTGTGTATTATTTAGCCTAATCATTGTAACTACACATTGCCACAAAACATTCTCATTGCAAATTCAATTTGAACAGAAACAGTGAACATTTTATGAGAAATTGGTGACAATCCTTGCATTTTTGGAAAATAGTTACCAAGTCATTGTTGATAAACAAGAATTTTGAATGCGATGAGAGGATAAGATGTGAGCCAATTGAAAGTCAACCCTAATCACAACTACCCGGAATACAGTTGGTACAAATTAGGTAGTTCTGATTGAAGACAGCATAGGTCACGCATCACATATAAAATACTCGTTATGGTAATAAAACTCTGTGAAACAGTAAAATAATTACTGTATCAAAATGAACTTATATAGTTTCCGATAGCTGACTGAAGTAGTGGTCAACTGGGCTCGGCATCATGACTTGCTGTCAATTTCTCAGTATTCTTCATAAATAATTTTATATAGAGTCTATCAAATTAACTTGTTAGAAACTCATATATTTCAATGTTGTCCCTAGTATTATTGGATTTACGTGGAAAATTAGAATTTATTAAAAAATTTATTATTTCTACAAGAATTCACAAGCAAACCTTCTTTTAAGCAATAACAATAACAACGTACTCACACAGAAGACCTACGATAATTTTTGGCTTACTCATACAGAAATTTCTTATTAGTACAAAACGTTTTCACTGCAAACTTAATCAATACAGAAACAGTAAAAATTTGAGTATTGATTCTGCATTTTGTCGTAAGAAAAAATGTCGAAACTTGAACAAATCATAAGATTCAGAAATCGAAAAATGTTGGAATACATATAATTTGAAAATGTTTTGAAACAGTAGAAGTTTTATCAACGAACCGCCTTCCGTCTTCTGAAAGGAAGGCTAATATTCTATTAAAGACAATAAAATAAAAATAATCAATTGGTTTTTAAAGGTATAATTACCAGACTTGTCACGGGCCGGGCCGGGCCGGGCCGGGCCGGGCCAAAATCAGGAAAAATCTCGGCCCGGCCCGTAGCCCGGCCCGGCCCGCTCGGCCCGGTTTGAAACATTTTTTGAAAAAATTTTGAATTTTTGAATTTTTTTGGAATTTTTTTGAAAATTTTCGAAAAAAGTATAGCTTTCGAATAAAAATTCAAAATTGAATAAAAATGTGAATTTGTACAATAATTTAAGCATTTTTACTTTATTTTTTCGAAAAATTTCAAAAAAAAAATCGGTAAAAATGGGTACCCATTTTTGAATCCGGGCCGAGCAAAATTACGGCCCGGCCCGGCCCGGCCCGGGTTTTGACAAGTCTGATAATTACCCTTACCAGTGTCCGTTTCCGACTTCCGTGTGTCAAATTCAGCTGCTTTTGCTTTTTCGAGGACCCACTCGTACCGGATAATGGGATTTTTATGGTCGAAGGGTACTAATTAACTAATTAACTTTGTCTAATTGCCGTCAGGTTCACTTCCGTCTTTACTTCAATTTAATCCTTCCCCCGGAATCCTATTCTCCGTTTGCCAAGAAATAGGAAAGAAAGAGGGAGAGGGGGAGGTTGTAAAATAAATCCCCCCTGTTTATGGACGGAAGAATGAATAGAGTGTAGTTCGGATTACTGTTCCTAGTAATTATTTTCGGGGATTTAACTATATACTAATGATGATAACATAGAATAGATATTGAAGATATTCTGTGTTGTAAAATTATTGATAACTTTTGAAACAGGTAATTTCTCAAAAATTCAGAACGCTTTTTTGACTAGAAAACGAAATTTTCACGGTTTCTGATCAAGATTTTTGGAAAATTCATCAAAAACTACCCTAGAAACAATCAAAAAACGAAAATTTTGGTGGTGGCCGAGTTTTTGAGTTTTCTAGGCCATCGATGAAAAAGTTCGGCCACCAATTGAAATTGATGTTTTAGACATGAAATTTGATGAGAAAACCGATTTTTTGATTGGTTTTGGCCGGAAAATGCAAATTTTATAGTTTTAAATCAATTTTTAAGGCGTTTTGGCTTTGGAAATTCAAAAACTCGGTCACTATTGTTTTTAGATGGTTTTTAAGGCAGTTTTTGATGAATTTTTCAAGTTTTATGGTTAAAAATTGTGAAAAACACGTTTTTAAGTTGAAAAATTGATGTTTCTTCTAATGTGTCCCTCTTACTAGATAGTACATTTGGATAATGAGGGGGAAAGGGGGATTAGAAATTCTTAGTACAGATCAAAGTGTAGACAGGAGGCGACCTACGGTCCCCCCTCTTCTGAAGACTCCAGAGGGGGGGGATCAGATCCCCCCTTTCCGGAGAATCCGAAGGAGACGGAGCAATTAAGAGATAATCCGCTCGAGACCCACTTTCTGACCTCCCCCCATCCACTTTCTTTGCTACTTTTGTTCCTTTTTCGATTTCCGATTTTCACTACTTTTAGCTTCATTTTGAGTTTCACTTTTCACTCCTTTATGTTTCGAAATTTTTGGTTTTCAGCGATTTTCAGAGGTAGTTTTTGGGGTTTGAGAGGGTAGAATAAGGTGAAATTAGAATTTTTGTGATTTTAAGGTGGTCTTAGGTTGTTAACAATGGAAAAAAAGCTTCAGAAAATTAGTGAAACAGTTGTGAAATTTTATTTATTTTTTATTGGTTTTTTTGGGGTTTCAGTGGGGTTTTCAGCCATTTTCAAACGGTTTTTAGGTGGCTGAGAGTGCAGAATAAACAGGAATAGAGTAAAATTTAAATTTTAGTGGGTTTAGTGGTTTAGATAGTGGTTTAGAACTTTAGTGGTTTAGATAGTTTTAGGTAGTTAAAAATGTTGAATATGTAGAAATTACAAAACCTATGAAAAAGTTCTACCTATTAACTACAGATACTGTACCCAGGTTTTGAATATTTTTGAAACAGTTGCGAAATTTTTGATTTTTTTGGGTTTCTTGTTTTGAGCGATTTTCAGTTTTTTTTTTCGTCTTTTAAGAATTATGAGGGTACTGTCATGTTTGGAAAAAAGATTGACTAAAATTACTGTACCTAACTTTAAGATTTTTTTTTTGAAACAGTGATGAAATTTTATTTATTTTTAGTTTTTTTGGGGGTTCAGTTGGGTTTTCAGCATTTTCAGGGGTAGTTTTAGGTTTTTGAAGGTATAGAATATGGCAAAATTAGAATTCTAGTGGTTTTTAGGTTGTGAAGGATGTACACAGCCTTATAATTATGTTGAAACAGTTGAGCGATTTTTGAATTTTTTGGTTTTAGGGAGTTCGAGGGTTTTGAAACTCTAGATCAAGTAAAATTTGATAGAATTTTGAGGGCTTGCCTGCGGTATTCCAAAAATCGAGATTTTTCGATATGGATCGACTCAGAATTTTGCGGGAAAAAGAAAAGTCTCTTCGAGCCAAGTCCGAAAATTAGTCTAAAACGAGTTATGAGGCCTCAAAGTGTCAAAATAGGGCCTCTCGCATGGATTTTTTCATTATATTTCAACATTTTTCCACGTGCACGGCGAGAGAATTTTACGTTGAAATGTAATGAAAAATTCTATGCGAGAGACCCTTTTTTGACACTTTGAGGCCTCATAACTCGTTTTAGACTGATTTTTGGGCCAGGCTCGAAATGACTTTTCTCTTTCTCGCAAAATTCGGAGTTGATAGGAAGTTCTGTACCAAGTTTCGGAAAATTATTGAAACAGGAAACATTTTGCGAACATTTTTGCTTTTTCGGGTTATAGGGAGTTTTAAGACATTTTGAGAGGTAGTTTTGTGATTTTTAGGTTGTCTTAGCCTTATAAGAATGTAAAATAGGGAGAAATAATAAAACTGAAGAAACAATTCCATCTATTGACTACAGATACTGTACCCAGATTAAGAAAATCATTGAAACAGTTGGGAAAATTTTGGATTTTTTGGGTCTCTTATTTCGAGCAATTTTCAGCCGCCGGTTTAGTTATTTTTTTCATTTAAACACATAGGGCACGAGCGGATTTTAAAAGAAAGATTGACTAGAATTACTGTACCTATCTTAATGATTTTTCTTAAAACAGTTGAAATTTTTAAAGTGATTTTAAGCTACTTGAGTTGTTACGGATGTAGAATAGGAAGAAATGACGAAAATTAACCAAATTTTGGTTTTAGAGGTTTGAAAGTCTAGAATAACCAAAGATCAGTTCAAATTTGTTGAAATTTTATGGGTACGAATGGATTACCATGATGAATTGACTTCAATTACTGTAGCTAACTTTATGATTTTTTTTTGAAACAGTTGAAGTAATTTTGATGTTGTACTAACAAGAGAGTTCCTCGAAGTTTCGTCTTTCAAACGACTCAAAAAATTGTCCCCTGCTACTTTCGGGTCCGTATTCCAAATCGGAAATAAAATACTGCTAAATCCTTATCTAACAAGGGAAGTACACGACGGACCGAGTTGAACTTTTTTTTATAAATTTGATCATAGATACTTTCGACCCTGCTGATTGCAAAACTGCAATAAAAATCTGCTAAATGTTCACGTGAACCGAGTTATGAGCCGTCAAACGTTTCACTTTGTTCACGTTCTTAACCTTTTCACGTTTTCATCGACACTTGTGCTGTAGAATTGCTAGTTTGACGGGTCATAACTCGGTTCACAGATGCATTTAGCAGATTTTTATTATTTATTTTTATTATTAGATTTTTACAGATTTGGAATCAGCAAGGTCGAAAGTATCTATGGTCAAATTTATAGAAAAAGTTCAACTCGGTCCGTCGTGTACTTCCCTTGTAAGCCGATAATTGAAGCCTACTAGCTAAAACAACTGTGTCTCCTTCAAGAAAATGGCTGAAACAGTAGAAATAAGTGAGAATTTAGTAGGAAATTGACTTTAGAATCGGTGAATTTTGGGAAAATTGAACTTAACCGAAAATTACGGAACCTGTGTGTTTAGAAAATGACTGACAGAGAAAGTAAATGAAAATCAGAGAGAAAATAACGATTTTTAGGTTTTTGAGGCTGTAGAATAGGCTGAAATAGCTGAAAACTGGTTCTGTGATTTTCCATAGTTTTTTAAACAGTATAATTTTTCATTTACCCGTTTTCTCCTTTATTCCTAATGGTTAAAAAAAGTGTTTTTTCCAGAATTTTGACGTTTTTCTTCTCGTCCACTGGCTCTTCTCATCCGCCGCTTCCCGGTGTTCGGGAATGATTATAGTGAGTTTTCGAAAGGGGACATCCGGATGAACAGGGGGAACAGACAGATAAATAGAAAACATTTTCACTGTTCCAAAAAAACCTTGAAATGGAATCCCGTTCAAGTTGTCGATACTGAAGGAATTCCGACCAGACAGACAAACAGACCGACACTTGAGACTGACTGTATGCTCTGATGTCCACCAAAAATTACTGTTTCAAAACATTTTTAAAATAATTTTTTGAACAATTTTTCTTGATTATATTGTCTCTTTAACTGACATTGTGAAATTCGGACAAACAGACACACAGACAGACACTCTAGCCGTGTTAGCAGGCAAGACAGTCAAAAATTACTATTTCAGAAATCTTCAAAAACAAATCATGCTGAACTTTAAAAAAAAATCTGTTTTTGTTTGTCCGAGTAATCACTTTTAACAATTTGAAAAATTTCCATATTTTCTCTGTTTCAAAATTTTGCATAATCGGTTTTGAAAATTAAAAAATAATGAAAAATTAGCTATTATTGCAACACAACAATAGATCTTCAATTCGATGTACACTGTGGAATTCGGACAAACAGACAGACAGACAGACATCTGGACTGTCTGTGTGCTCTGATGTCCACCAAAAATTACTGTTTCAAAAAATTTTCAAAACTTTTGAATAACTTTTCTTACAGTTCGTCTGTCTCTTTAATTGCGCTGACATTGTGGAATTTGGACAAACAGACACACAGACAGATAGACATCCGGACATCCGGACACACAGATGGACATCTTAGCATGTTTGTCCTGAAATTACTGCTTCAAAATTACATTTTTAATTTTTTTTAAAATAATGAGTCATTTCCGATTAGACATTCGTATATCTGGATACAGAAATTGTATTTTTTCTGTCTGTGTGTCGGTCTGTGTGTCCAGATGTCCAAATTCAGATTTTCTGATTTTTTTGCTGTTTCACTGAAACCAAAAGTAGAATCCCGTTCTTAAGATTTTACTGAGATGATACCTTTATGAAATCTCGACAAACAGACACACAGACAGACATCCGTACATCCGGACATTGGGACACACAGACAGACGCCTCTCGCAAAACGGACTGATAATTTTTTTTTCTGTTTCAAAAAATTCCAAAAAATGGAAAACGACATTTTCAAAGCGTTATAGTTAATAAAGCGGGTTCTTTTCATCACACAAATGAACATCGGTCTGTGTGTCTGTCTGTCCATCTGTTTGTCCGGATGTCCACAATTTTCCTATTTCAGGTGTCCCTTCTCATCCTCACGATGATGATACCAATGACATCCGGATGTCTACAAACGGTCCCAGGCGCCACACCAGCTCCCACAGGTATGTCGTTTTTTTGTCTGTTTGTCCATCTGTCTGTCTGTCTGTCCGGATGTCCACAACTCCTTAAGCCACGCCCACATTTTCCTACTGTACCTTCAGGCACCACCACCACCACCACTACCACCATTGCCCCCACTGGTGAGTTGCAAACGCGCTCTATCGGACTCGGAGAGTTCGGTAGAGCGCACTTTCACAATTCACTGAGTAGCGACTCTTAAAGATTGATTTTTAAAAAAAATTTCAGATTGCTGTCCAGAAGTGCCATTGATTCTGACGAATAGTGCGTTCCCGGATGGAGCAATGACGTTTGCTTATGATAGTAACACGTGCCGGACCACGGCGACGGCCACTTGCTCGTGAGTTGGCGGGAGTTTGAAAGTTTTGCGGTGGAGCGCGATTGCAAAAAAAAATTCAAAAAATTTTTTTTCAAATTTTTTTTCAAAAATTTTGAATTTTCCGGTGATGTTAGTCAAGATTTCTACAGTATTCCTCTTCTACTGTACTCTGGAGAGCTACAGTAACCTCCAGTTTTCAAATTTGCAGTGGAGCGCGTTTGCAGAAAATTACTGTTTCAAAAAAAAGATTTCAAAAAAAATGTTTTTTGAAAATTTTAGTCCACCATGGGATTCGTCTCTACATTTTACAAAAATTGGATCTTCATAGCTTCAGTACCCTTCTACAGTATTCCACGGAGAGCTACAGTACTCCTCATAAAACTACAGTAATCCTCTACCGTATGCCTATAGTACTCATCTTCACTTCAAAACTTCCCGGTGTCTACAGTATCCTCTCTTCAACTACAGTACTCCTCGATCGGCTACAGTACACCCACCTACAGTACACCCTGATGAAATTATGAAACTACAGTAATCTGCTTCTACAGTAATCCTGGATAACTACAGTACACCAATAGCATTTTTACTTCACTGCTCAGCTACAGTACTCTCCGCTCAAAACTACAGTAATCGTGACAAAGAAAATCTACAGTATTCCTACAGTACTCCTAAATCGCTGACTGCTACAGTACACCTGACAAACTACAGTACTCTTTACTGCTACAGTATGATGCAGAATTTTTTTCGAAAATTTTTTTTCGGAAATTTTTTTTCGTTTTTTTTCGTTTTTACTATTTTTTTTTCTATTTTTTCAAAAGTACGCAAATTGTCGTTAGACTCATTTCATTTTTTGGCGCCGAATTCAAATTTTTTTCATTTTTTTTCGAAAAAAATCATTTTTCCAGTACCACAGACGCCTCCCTCGACTTGTATGCGGCAATTGTTGGAAATGAGGTTAATTACTTGGAATATGCTCAGAATACTGCGACGACTGCGTTTGTGTGCTCAGGAGGGAGTTGGTAAGGGTTTCAGTCAAAAAAATTTCAGAAAAAAATTTTCGAAAAAAAAAATTTTTTTGAAAATTTTTTTTCGGCCGATTTTTATGATTTTTAGGTTGAAAAACGTGTTTTTTCTATTAAAAAAGGTGCTAAAACCCTATTTTCCACCTTAAAACCATAAAACCCAAACTTTTTAAGGACATTCACTCGGGATGGCTCAACACTGGTGCTCACTTCCGTCGAGTGTATTCTCACAAATCCGCCGACTGGGCGGAAATAATCGATATTTTTTTATTTAAAAAAGATAATTGCGCTCTACTGAACTGTTCCATGAGATTTGGCGGAATTTTGAAAATTTTGAAAATTTTTTGAATTTTTTTTTGAAAAATTTAAATTCCCGCCAAATTTTTTTCAATTTTTTGAGCAGTCCAGTAGAGCGCAGATGCTTTAAACCACGTTTTCTCTATTTTTCAATGTTTTCAATGTCATTTCGGGTCCCGTCACTGCTTTATCTTATGAAATAAACTATTTTGCTTTTCCAGCCGGACATCCGGACACACAGACACACAGACAGACGAATTTTACACATTTGGATTCAGGTGCATGCAAGTTATGAAGAAACTTATAATGCTTAAATTCTTGAATTTATATAAAAAAATTTGAAAAAAAATTTTGACAAAATTTTTTTTTCAAAAAATCACCACTTGTTCACTAGAGCGCACTTGCACACCACGCCTTATAATTTGATCTACAATTCTCTATTCCAGATATATCGAATCTACCGTAACCCTAGACGCCACAAAAAGTGAAAACCAGGTTTTCGAACTTGTCGAGGGTAAAAATTGTTTTTTTTGAAAAAAAATTTCAGTCAAAATTTCAAAATTCCAGAATTTTCAATCCATATTGCTGTACTTATACTGTTATACATTGTCTCACGGTATCCAGGAACTATTACGGTAGGTTGTCTATCTGTTTGTCCGGATGTCCGGATGTCCACAATTTCCTTTTTTCAGGTGTCCCTTCTCATCCTCAAAATGATGATACCACTGACTTCAGGGTGTCTACAAACCGTACCAGGAGGCACACCAAATCCCACAGGTCTGTCTGTCTGTCTGTTTGTCCGGATGTCTGTCCGGATGTCCACTTTCACAATTTAGTAGGTGTGTACATCTAACCGTCCGAATGTCCACTACTGATTTTTGGAAAAAAAATTTTCCTGTTTTAAACTTTTTATAGAATTTACTCTAACTTTGAGCTAAGATGAATCTATTGTACAGCTCTGTTTGTATGTCTGTCTGTCCGGATGTCCACAAGCCACGCCCCTTTTTTGTTTCAGACTGCTGTCGCCAAGCGAACATTGTGGCCACTCAAGATCCCACGCTACCAGATGGATTAAGTAATCAAAGCTGCTCTATTGACGACACTTGTTGTACAGTAAACACTGTAACTTGCTCGTGAGTTGGCGGGAATTTGAAAATTTCGAGAAAAAAATTCGAAAAAAAAAGTTGAAAAATGTTTTTTTTTCTAGAGTCAGCGATCCCACCGATGATCTTCAAGCGGGTATAATTGGAAATCGGGATGCGTTTCTGGACTATGCTTTGAACACTATTTCAGTACAACTTCAGTGTTCTGGTGGCGCTTGGTAGGGACCAAAAAAATTATTTTTTCAAAAAATTGAAAAAAAAAGTCATTTCAGGACATTTACCCGTGACGGAAACACAATAACATTACAAACCGTTGAATGCGTTCTCACGAATCCACCGACTTCTGGAGGCTGATTTTTTATATTACAGGATGCAAAGGTGCCCTACTGGTCTTTGAAGTTTTAGAGGTCCAGTAGAGCGCATTTGCACTTTTTAAATGTGTTATTCGGGTTTTTATAGTACAATAAATTGGTAGATACTCAAAGTACACGTTCAGAGAAAAAAAAAGCTTTATTACCAAGAAAGTTATCAAAAAATATTTGAGTAGTATTCGCTCATAAACGTTATCACCGGATCATATACACCTAGTATCACCGCGTGGATGTAATCATCGCGAATTGTGCGTGTAGAACTGACCCCTAATCGCATGGAACAGTTGACTGCAAGGAGCCACTGATCCGGAGTAGTCCTCACTACCACGCGTTGCGGAGGCCTCTCGTAAGAGGCTCACCGACTTTGCGAACGCATATCTTTTGTGCGTGTAGAACTGACCCCTAATCGCATGGAACAGTTGACTGCAAGGAGCCACTGAACCGGAGTAGTCCTCACTACCACGCGTTGCGGAGGCCTCTCGTAAGAGACTCACCGACTTTGCGAACGCATATCTTTTGTGCGTGTAGAACTGACCCCTAATCGCATGGAACAGTTGACTGCAAGGAGCCACTGAACCGGAGTAGTCCTCACTACCACGCGTTGCGGAGGCCTCTCGTAAGAGACTCACCGACTTTGCGAACGCATATCTTTTGTGCGGCCCATAATCCAAGGGTACATCGAAAAAGGGTACATCTATGAAAAATGTGATCATAGGGTACATTGAATCGAAGGGTACAGTGGATCTTAGGGTACATCGAGGGCCTCTGATCATGGGGTACATCCATAGGGTTATCGTAGGGTACATCGAATCAGAATTTTCATAAAATTTCAGAAGTTTCAGAGTTTTCATTGATTTCTTCAGAAAATCTTTATATATGGAGTTCAATGAACATGTTCCTAATGTTTTCAGAAGGATGATATACATATAACTTACTCCAACAACCATTAGCAAGATGATCATTTTGGAGTTTCTCTAATTGATTCAAACATCTTCTTAAATGCTCTATCTTCTTATTTCATCTTTCTGAAAACATTAGGAACACGCTCCTAGAACTCTATCTGTAAATCTTTTCCCATAATTTGATGAATCCTGTGAGACTTCTAAAATTTTTATAAATATTCTGACTCGATGTACCCTATGATAACGCCATGGATGTACCCCATGATCAGAGGCCCTCGATGTACCCTAAGATTCACTGTACCTTTCGATTCAATGTACCCTATGATCACGATGTACCCTTTTTCGATGTACCCTTGGATTATGGGCCCTTTTGTGCGTGTAGAACTGACCCCTAATCGCATGGAACAGTTGACTGCAAGGAGCCACTGATCCGGAGTAGTCCTCACTACCACGCATTGCGAAGAACTACAGGAGTGTCCCCGACTTTCAAAAAAGCTAGAGTGATCGTTGTATACACTCATCATCGCTTTTTTCCTCCAAGTTTGTCGAGAACTATTGGCGTCGGTTCTGAAAATGTGTAAGTTGTTGGAGATTTTGAGGGAAGATACAAGAGGGATGATAAGGGAACAGAAAAGCACAAAAAGTAGCGAAAACGAATTTCAGCGGAAAAGCATTCCCTAGGAAACGAAAAAACTTTTGGGTAATTCGCCGAAGCTTTGCAGCTTAGAAAATGAATTTTCAGCTCGATATCTCGAAAATTCAGCGGAATTAGCAAAAAAATCGTTCGGAATCAGCTTAAAATTGAGCTTATTCAAAGAAAATCCCTGAAAATCACAAAAATATGATAGAAATTGACGAAAAATGAGGAATTTCCGCGAAAACTGATGAAGTTTTTGATTTTTTTAGCGATTTATGTGGTTTTTGAGCAGAAAATTTCGAAAATTCAGCAAAAATGTGAGTATTTGAGCAGAGATCGCAGAAATTGACAATTTTAGTGACATTTTTCATGTTTTTGTCAGTTTTTCCAGCGTTTTTTCGCTAAAAATTGATTTTTTTGGTAAAAAGTTAGCATTTTTCGACGATTTCCAGCTATAACTACCGAGTTTTTGCAATTCTGATGATTTTGTGTGAAATTTCATGTTAAATTATGTGTTTTTCTTCGAAAATTGTGTATTTCCATTCGTTTCGACAGCAATTTGAGGTTTATAACATCAAAATCCACATACAATCGGAAAAAAATGAGTTTAAAAAACCTGAAAATCGATAAGACTATGCCAAAAACAAAAGAAACTGGATTTTTTGACAAAAAAATGATGACAAATTGCTTTTCAAACGAAAATTCAGCTCAAATCATGAAATAATTTCAGAAATGAATCAAAAATAGAGAATTAAAGCAAAAATTCATATTTTTCAAAAAAAAATTGGAAAAAACGACCGGAAAATCATTATTCATCGATTTTTTCAAATGCAACAAGCACAAAATGACAAAAAAATCCGAATTCCAACAAGAAAATCGATAAAATTCCTCTTCCATGTATTGATCATTTGAAAAATAGAAGCTACTAACTCAAAATACTGAAAAATGTGATGTTTTCAACTAAAAACTCTCAAAAAATATCCGAAAATCGCTGAAAATCAGCAAAAATCAGCAAAAAATAAATTCGAAAATTGAATATTTTTGTTTCCCGCCGAAAAATTCCAGTACGACACTCCGAAATCCCGCCGGCGCGTGTTGTTTAGCGAAAAATAAATGCGTATTTTTTTGAATTAAAATCGTATTTTTTCGAGTTTTCCTTCGATTTTCGTGATTTTTCGCGTTTTTTTGACGGTTTTCATTGATTTTAACCCGATTTTTCACTTCAGTGCACTTAAAAATGACGGTGAACATCACGACAGACACGGATTTCGTTCCGCACCCGCAAAAAACCGAAGCGAACACTTCGGCGCCGATTGTGGCCGAAACTCTGCAACATGCTGATGTAAAACTGTCGAAAGTGAGTGCTTTGAAGCTGAAAAAGGCCGGAAAAACTGAAAATACAGGAAAAATGCTGAAAATTTGAGTTTTGAGAGATTTTTTTGGGAAAAATGGGAAAATTGCTAGAAAAAATACTTCCAGGGGTAAAAACAGGTGGAAAATGCGATTTTTATGAAGTCAAGGGCGTAAAATTTGATCTTAACGCTCAAAATTTCATTCAAATCGCCGAAAATTAGTTTTTGGCTGATTTTCATCCAAAAAACTCGGTTTTTCATGAATTCTGCTCCAAAAATCACGATTTTCAGCTTTAAAACACCCAAAAATTTCATTTTCAGGTACTTTTCACCGGCTCAGACTCATCCCAAATCCTTTTGCTCGGAAAAGGGCGTGGCCGGTGTGTGGCGTTGTGGGAACGCGACGATGGCATCGATCCGTTCAGAATTCTGTCGATAAAGAACTCAGAAGTCGATCCGAACGATGCGTGGTGCGTTTTTAGTGGGAAAATTTGGATTTTTCGGGTTTTTTTTACCAAAAATTCATTTTTTTGGTAAAAATTCATTTTTTTTGGGAAAAAGTGAATTTTTAATATTTTTTTTCAGCAAAATGCCCGAAAATCGAGTTTGCGTCGGGTATGCCGACGGATCACTGGCGATTTTCAACACAGCCAAAGAGGACTTGACACTGGTGGGTTTCTAGCTAAAAATCGGTGTTTTTGACCCAAAAATTGGTTTTTTGGCTCAAAATCGGTGTTTTTGACCCAAAAACTAGGTTTTTTGGATATTTTCAGGGTAAAAATACCGATTTTTACCCAAAAAACCCGGTTTTTTCGCTCAAAAACTCACAATTTACATTCCAGATGTCACGAATCCCGTCTGTACACGATGGACGTGCGAGTCGAGCGGTTTGTCGCAATGGAAATGGTGTTTTGAGGTGAAAAATGAGATTTTTGGCGCTTTTTCACCAAAAAAATCCCAAAAATTTGCTATTTTCACACTAAAGTCGATATTTTCAGCGCCTCATCGAACGGAACACTTTCAGATGTTGATGTGGAGACTGGCAAGGCCAGAACCGTGTTTTCGGTGAGAAATTTGAGGAAATCGGTGGAAAATGAGCCGAAAACCGTATTTTAGAGTGGAAAATGTGGTTTTTTGAGTATTTTTCAGTTAAAAAGTCAGTTTTTGACTCAAAAAACCTGATTTTTGACATAAAAATTGAATATTCTGAGAAATATTAGTTTTTGTGAATTTTTTAATATCAAAATCCGGTTTTCAGCTCAAAAATCACGAATTTTAGCCAAAAACCCGATTTTTGGCTCAAAAACTATATTTTTGACTCGAAAATGGGGTTTTTCTGTAATTTTTGGCTCAGAATTCGCGAATTTCAGCTAAAAACTCCGATTTTTGGCTGAAAAACCGGATTTCCAGCTCAAATAACCTATTTTTGGCTTAAAAATGTCAATTTTTGGTTGAAAAAGTTTGATTTTTTACCTAAAAATCACAATTTTCAGCCCTAAAACCTCATTTTTTGCAGGGACAAGCTGGAATCCGATCGATTTGTACCTCTTTCGGTTCGAATGTGGTGACTGCCGGCGATTCGAACGGACAGATCACGATTTGGGATTTGAGAGAGAATAATGGGGGTTAGTGGGTGAAAAATGAGTGAGAATAGCGAAAATTTGAGAGAATTTGATGGAAAATGGTCAAATTTTTAGAAAAATCACGAAAATTTGAGCATTTTTGAGTGTTTTTAGCGATTTTTGAGTTTTTGAACTGAAAATCTGGAAAATTCAGCAAAAATCTAGAGTTTTTGAGCTTAAATCAAAGATATTGACGATTTTAGTTTCATTTTTCACGTTTTCCCAGTTTTTCTAGCGATTTTCATGAAAAATCCGATAAAAATTGGGCCGAATTGACTTAAAATTGAGTTTTTCCGACGAAAATCGCTTAAAAAGTGTGAAAATTTGAGCAAAATCGATAGGAAATGAGGAATTTGTGCGAAAATTTGAGTTTTTTGGGTATTTTCAGCGATTTGTGTGGTTTTTGAGCTGAATATCTCAAAAGTTGACAATTTTTAAGCTCAAATGTGCAATTTAACAGTTTTTTCTTGCGGTTTTCATGAAAAATCAGATACAAATTGATTTTCGTAGCTTATTTCATGAAAACCGCAAGAAAAAACTGTTAAAAACGTGGAAAATTGCACATTTGAGCTCAAAAATCGTCAACTTTTGAGATATTCAGCTCAAAAACCACACAAATCGCAGAAAATAACCGAAAATTCTCAAATTTTCACGGAAATTCCTAGTTTTCCTTCGATTTTGATCGAATTTTGCAATTTTTTCCCGATTTTTTCTAGAAATTTGACCATTTTTCACTAAATTTCAGCGATTTTCTCCAGAAAACTTGAATTTTGAGCGAATTCTGCTCGATTTCTAGCGATTTTTGTCGAAATTTGAGAAAATTTTAACCGATTTTGATTAAAATACCCAGGTTTTAGCTAAATCTTCGAGATTTTGAACACAAAAAGTACATATATCGATAAAAATAGCGGAAAATGCTCAATGTTTCGCTATTTTCATAAAAATTCGATCATTTTCACAATTTTACTGCGATTTTCGCTTGAAAAAGCTCAATTTTAAGCGGTTTCTTTTCGGAATTTCGCAAAAATTCCTCATTTCTGTCGATTTTGAGCTAACTTTCGCCTATTTTTGTCGAATTTTCATGAAAAGTCAGCCATTTTTGCCCAATTTCAGAACCCATAAATCGCTAAAATAACAGAAAATTCTCAAATTTTCACGGAAATTCCTTGTTTTCCTTCGATTTTGATCGAATTTTTGCCATTTTTCCTGGAAAATCGATTATTTTCAGCGGGTTTTATCGATTTTTTAATTGTTTCAGAACCCTCTCTGGACCCGATAAAACTTCTGATTCCATCGAAGAAGGCACTCGACGCGGTCTCTTCTCTGTGTACTCATCCGGCTCAATCGAATCTGATTTGTTGTGGAACAGATGATGGGATAGTCGGATTGATTGATGCACGGAATGTCTGTGGAGCCAGTATCACTTCGACATATTTAGTTGCGAAGAAGGGAATCACTCAGACAATGTTTCATCCAACTTGTGCTGATAGTCTACTCGTTTCAGCCAATGATGGAAGCTTGATTCGCATTGATGCCTCCGCGGCTCCGATGTATGGTTTACACTTAGTTTACCCTTAGGTTTAGTTTTTTACCCGAAAAATGGGAAAATTTGAAACAAATCGGATGAAAACTGAGTAAAATAACCCAACCCTAGCTATTTTGGCTGGAAATCCACTGAAAATCAGTGTTTCTCACTCAAAAAGTGACATTAATTGAGCCGAAAAAGCGGGAAATTCGCTTCGAAAGCTTTTGAAAAAGACATGTTTAACAAGAATTCACCCAAAGTAGCTATTTTGGTGCTGAAAATTCATAAAAATGCCAGTTTTTTACGGGTTTTCCGCTGATAATCCTCTAAAAATTTGCTGAGAATTCACTGAAAATTGGTTGTTTTGCTGAAAATCCGTGACAATGTTCCATCCGACTTGTGCTGATAGTCTACTCGTTCCAGCCAATGATGGGAGCTTGATTCGCATTGATGCCTCCGCTGCACCTATGTATGGCTGGTTTTGGAGGGGAAAATTACACATTTTGCGCCAAAACGACATTTTTTCACGGGAAAACCGTCAAAAACAGCCTGAAATGATTCAAAAAACGGATTTTTCGTGCTGAAAATCCGTTTTTTTAATCTGAAAAATGACATCATTTAAGCAAAATTAGGTGAAAACTGCTTTTTTCATTCTAATTATTGTTTATTACCACTCTAATTACCCCCTTAATTACCCAACGACCGGCGCCCATTCAACTTGTGCTGATAGTCTACTCGTTTCAGCCAATGATGGAAGCTTGATTCGCATTGATGCCTCCGCCGCACCAATGTACGAGTTTAGATAGGAAAATGGGGAAACCGGCAGAATTTGAGCTGAAAAGGCGGGAAAATTTGAGCCAAATCGGCTGAAAATCAGTGAAAACTGCCAATTTTCACTGTTGTTGGATGAAAATCCGTCAAAAAACCGGCTGAAAGAGGGTTTATGTTCTGAAAGTCGATCAAAACTGATCAAAGAATAGATTTTGGAAAATAAAACTGTCAAAAACTGAATGAAATGACCCAAAGTAGCTATTTTTGCTGAAATCTGTGGTTTTGAGGAGAAAAAACTGGAAATTCGGTTCGAATCGTTTGAAAACAGCATTTTTACGAGAAAAAACTGAGCGGAATGACCCAAAATTACTATTTTGACTGAAAAACCGTCGAAAACACATGAAAATCGACCGAAAATGAATTTTTGTGCTGAGGATCTATGTTCAATCACTCGAAAAATGACTACATTTGTGAAAAATCGGCTGAAAATGGCATTTTTTACGAGAAAACTGTCAAAAAGGTATCAATTTTGGATAAAAATCCACTGAAAATGGGTTTTTTTTGTGTTGAAAATCGATCACAATCTCATACATGTCCCAGAATTCTGTAAAATGGCAAAAAAATTTTTTTTTTAAATTTCGAGCTACGGATTTTTGTAACTACGGAAACTCGCACATGTATGCACAATCTATTGAACAGTTCAAACCGATTTTCAGCACTAAAAAACTATCGGTTAAAAACGGCATTTTTTATGACAGAAACTGTCAAAAACTCAGTTAAATGACTCAAAGTAGCTATTTTGGTTGAAAATTCACTGAAAATGGACTTTTTGTGCTGGAAATCGATTAAACTCGTGTTTTTTATCAGATAAAAGACAAAATTTGAGCCAAATCGGCTGAAAACTGAGTAAAATCACCCAAACCCTGGTTTTCTGCCCCTAATTACCTCCTTCATTACCCAATTATTTCCAGCGCGATGGGCTCTCGCTCTCAGAAGGACGTGATCTGGTTGGAAGGCGAATTGGCGAATTCCCTTCGTCTCGATCCCATCCGAAATGAGTCTATCTTTCCGATCTCCTCATTCGACATCCACTCGGATACTGTAGTTGCAGCCAGCTCAATTGGAATGGTCTCACTCTATCAACAACTTCCATTCTACCCGAATAACACGGTTTTCGGACGTGTCTAGCCGATAATTTATTGATTTTTCATGGTTTTTTATGATTTTTTATGTGTATTTTGTGAAATTATTGACTGAAAATTTGGTTTTCAGGGAGTTTTTTGTGTGAAAAATTGCAAAAAAAAATCGTGAAACATGGCTGAAAATCGGTCGAAATACGAGGTTTTAGTCATTTTCAGCCTATTTTTAGAATTTTTGTTGGTTTTTGTGTGTATTTTGTGGAATTTTGGTCTGAAAATCGGTTTTTAGATATTTCTAGGCGGAAAATCGGTCATTTTCAGCCTATTTTTATACATTTTCCACCTCAAATTAGGCTCCGCCCCTTTTTCTTTTCTGTCTGAATATGATTCTTGTTTTTGTGTTCAAAAAAGCGAGAAAAACGCCTTTTTGCTTGAATTTTTTGAAATTTTCCGTTTTTTTCCGATGATTTATTGCTGAAAAACGGCGAAAATCTATGAAAATCCCAGTTTTTAGCCTAAAATTCCTAATTCTCAGCCGATTTTTGCTCGAAAGCCGCTGAAAATCTAGCATTTTGGTAATTTCACTTTTACCCGAAAAACACGGTTTTTGGACGTGTCTGGACGATAATTTATGTGTATTTTGATGATTTTTGTGAAATTTTTGACTGAAAATTGAGGAAAAATGGCTGAAAATCGTCCGAAATCCCAGTTTTTGGTCATTTTTTGACTGAAAATCGGATTTTTATGTGAAAAATGGCTCGAAAACGGCCATTTTTGGCCTATTTTAGTGCATTTTCAGCCATTTTCGCTCGAAAACCGCTGAAAATTCAGCTTTTTTTACAAGTTTCGGTCACTTTTTTGATTTTCTGTTGAAAATTGAGTTTTTATCGGTAAAAATGTCATTTTCGCCAAAAATCGTCGATTTTTTTCAATTTCAGTCGGAAAATTCATCAAAAATCGTCAACTCTCTTCCCAAAATGATCTAATTTGATATTTACTCGTTTTTCCATAAATTTCAATGTAAAAATTTGAATTTTGGCCATTTTTTGGTGTGAAAAGTGGTGAAAATACCCAATTTTTCTATTGTTTTATTGATTTTTCTTGTTGATAGTTTTCGCGAGTTTTTGTTTATTTATTTAGCCAATTCCCCCTTTTTTCCCACACTTTGAAATAGAATCTTCTCGAATTTTCGCTCAAAATTTCATTTTCAGCCATTTTCTTTAAATTTTCCAGCGATTTCCAGTCATTTTGCCTGTTTCTATCATTTAAAAAAGTTGTGTTTTGATTGGTTTTTGGGTTCTGGAGTTGTTTGAACACTTCAAATCAGTGAAACTGTAATTTTAAGCGTTCAAAAACTTCTCGAATCCCCGAAAATCGCAGAAAAAGAATTTCGTGGCGAGACCCGACTATCTATTTTACAACGTGCACCTTTGAGCTACAGTACCCCGTTTTAGCTCATTTTGGCTCATTTTTCGTCGTTTTTTGAAAAAAACAATTTAAAATAACGGAAATAGAGAATATTTCATTTTAATTATGAAGGAAAAAAGTTTTTGAGCCGAATTTTCTCGATTAAAACTGGTAAAAAAGGTATTTTAGCTCATTTTGGCTCATTTTTAGTCGTTTTTTTCTTTTTTCACTAAAAATTGTTCAAACCAAACAACTGTTCAGTTAGAAAGAGGGAGTGTCACAAGTGTACAACCTCTCGAAACCACAAAAACGTTTTTTTGTGACAAAAATATAAAAAAGAAAGAGAAAAAGATGATATATTGAGTGAGCAGTTGTCTCTGTCATACTTGTAACTGATCGACAGAGATTTGTGGTTTATTTTGTGGTTTTAGTAGGTTTTTTAGAGGAAAAAGTATAAGAAATCCCATTTTTCCAGCAAAATCGATGGAAAATGGTGAGAAATGATCGAGTTTTCATAAAAATCACGAAAATTTGAGCATTTTTGGGTGTTTTTAGCGATCTATATGCTTTTTTTAGCTGAAAATCGCTGAAAATTCAGCGAAAATCTAGAGTTTAGTGTCATTTTTTCACGTTTTTCCCATTTTCTCTAGCAATTTTTATGAAAAACTGCTGAAAAATTGATTTTTTGAGCAGAAAATTTTCATTTTTCGACGATTTCAAGCTATAAATGCCGAGTTTCTGCATATTCTGAGGATTTTGAGTGGATTTTTATGTTACAGAGCTCAAAACATCGTGTTTTCCATCGAAAATTGTGCATTTTGATTAGTTTTGAGAGAAATTTGAGCGCAATGCTCGAAATTTCAGATTTTCGCGAAAAATCGCTATAAAAAGACCAAAAACATCAAAAAAAGTTAAGTTATCTGCTGAATTTCAAATTTTTTGTTTCGGCCCATTTCGATAGATCTGAACCGTGTCGAACATGCAAAAAATCCAAAAAATTGAAGAATTGGAGTTTTTAGGTTAAAAACTGTAGAAAAAATGGTAAAAATTACGTTTTTTTGCCATTTTCTAGCATAAAAACTCCGAAAAATCGATCAAATTCAATATAAATCATCGAAATCCAATAAAAGCGTGAAAACTTGAGAGCTATGATTACTATAACATTAAATCAGTGTCCACAATTGCATACCGAATGAAACAGTGAAAAATTTTCGAAAAAATGAGAAAAACCGCAAAAATCACTCTGAAACAGAGCAATTTGCTGAAAAAAAACGTGGTTTTCTCCTCAAAATTTCAATATTTTTGGATTTTTAACGTTTTCAGTGGATTTTAATGAGTTTCCGACCGATTTTTTGTAAAACTTTCGGAAATTTTTTTACTGTTTCATCAGGGATGTATTTTCAGCTACTGATTTAATGTTACAGTTAACATGGCATGGGAGATAAGTGATTTTGATGATTTTCAGAGTTTTTACACTAGAAAAATAACAAAAAACGCTATTTTTGTCATTTTTCAACTCAAAATCCGGTTCTAAACCGATTTTTTTCCAGTTTTCACCCAAAAATTTCGTTTTTTCGAGATTTTTTTTTCTCTGACATATGTTCTTCTCGTTTTTCACCTAACAGTATGTCGTTGCTCCATAGCCTATGAAAACGATAGAAAACACACTTGAAATTCTTGAACATCATGTTGACAACTTGACACTTCAAAACGTTCAAGTATCTTCTTTGTTTTATTACAACAATATGACAGAGAAATCGAAGAACAGTGAGATATTTCTAATTTCTTGACGGATTCCGACGGTCTCCCAAGATTCTGAAAATCTCCTCCAGATCCTTAGAATCTTCCAGATTCCAAGAATTGCTCGTAGTGGTCGTTCATTTGATGACACACTTTCGGACATAAACCGAGTGTCTGTGTTTGAACGTGTTCGCATCATAGAACACGAAAAGACAATACGCTTGACCAATTACACAAACTGGTTTTCTGTGGGTTTTTATTTTTTATTGTGTTGGAAAACAATTATTTCGAATCTTAGACGATTTTCCGTTGGATTCTTCTGATTACCGTAGTTAGATGAGCAGGCGAGAGATTACTGTCGCTGTCCTACTGTAGATTCATTACCGGGTATAAGTCGATTTTGATTTTACACAGTGCTAATTGTGAAAATGAGAAGATAAAGTACACAATAAAAGATAATTGGGCGATTATCACCAACCAATGTTAGTTACAGTACATTACGTCTTAGAACACCCCTAAAAAGTGACAGACCCTGACAACTGTGTTCTTTGGCAGCTGTTTACTATGTACCTGTACATACATATGACTTGCTGAAATTTAAGCATCACATTCCGGAACAAATAATCCTATCAAACGAAAGTTTGCAGACGATGGCATTTTTGTTAGTGATAAGGAAAGAAATGCATGAGAGCAACACACAATATATTGTGTGTCATCTGACAATAGTTCCTCTTTCCGTCTTTTTTTTTACTCTTGGAGTCTCGGAGCCCTCTGAGCAATGCTCAATATGATATACAATATCAGATTTATTGGATTGCTATGTTGTTGTTTCTCTCCTCGGAAAAAGAAATTCCTTTCGTTTTTTTCGCAGTTTTCTCTCCAAGACGCACCTGTCGTTTCCCCCCTCCTTCTCCCACAACACCCTCGTCTCACAAAAATGTCTCTGCGTCTCTCACAGTCTCACTGTGTGACAGCGGATCTCTCGCCCGCACAGCGGGCGAGAAGAAACCGCCCGTCTTGACACTTTTTTTGAGATGATGACATTGAGACGGTTTACCCCCCTCCCTTTTGGTGGTGACCATTCACTTTCTTGGAGGGCGGAAGGACGTGGAGGCGTGCGCAAACGCGCTCCACGGAGAACTCCCCCCTCCAAAGGCGGATGCATAGATGCACACATTTCGCAAGAATTTTAGTGAAAGTTTCATTGAAAATTCGTCTTTTTACTAGTTTTTATCGAAAAAATACTGCTCAAAAACGTTTTTTCGAGTTTTCAGTCGAAAGACAAGTGCGACAGGGAGTTGTGGGCGGAGCTTAGGCGGTTTTTGAGTTTGGAGCATTTTTTGTTGGTTTCTTGTGGAATTTTTGGGATTTTCCATCAACAGACTCCGATTTTTCTGGTGTTTTACCATTTTTACCTGTTTGAACCTCAAAAATTTCACCAAAATTCGATTTTTCCAGTTTTTTCGAAGTTTTGACCGAATTTTCTGTCGAAAAACCTATTTTTACTGAAAAAACGACGAAAAATGAGCCAAAATGAGATAATGAGGGGTACTGTAGCTTAAAGGCGCATGTTGTAAATTTGTTAGTTGGGTCTCGCCACGAATTTCGATTTTTGCACTTTTTTTTGCAATTTGAGAGGATTTGAACGCTTAAAATTGGAATTTCGCTGATTTAAAGCGTTCAAAAAATTCTAGAACCCAAAAAATCGGATACTGATAAAAAAAACAGGATTTTAAGCGTAAAATAGGCATGAAAAGTCGATTTTCAAGCTAAAAATGAGGTTTTTGAGCCAATGTTCATATAATTTGGCAAAAAGTTAAGTTTTTAGCTTAAAATTGATAAGAAATCTATATTTATGGCAAACATGACGCATCTTCAGCGAAAATCGTGGTTTCGGCCTGTAATTGGCATAAAAATGCGAGTTTTGTGTGAAAAATCAACTTTCAAAGTCAAAAATTGCTAAAAATTCACTTTTTGAGCTGAAAACGGTGAATCGACCCGATAATTTTCAAAAAGAAACGAGATTTTGGCATTAAAAGTCGATTTGCAAGTGAAAAATCGAGTTTTTATGCCAGAAATTGCTTAAAAACCACTTTTGGAGCTAAAAACCCCCAAATTTTTTCTCATTTTTCTCCCCAAAACCCAATTTTTGATAACATGGTGCATCGACCCGATTTTTTGCGAAAAGTCGAGGTTTTAGGCGATTTCCACGTGGAAAATCAAGTTTTTAAGGCAAAAATTGCTCAAAAACCACTTTTTGAGCTTAAAAAATGAATTTTTTCCCATTTTTCTCCCTAAAACCCAATTTCTGACCGTTTTAACAAACATGGTGCATCATCCCAATTTTTGCGAAAAGTCGAGGTTCTAGCCTAGAAATTGATATAAAAATGCGATTTTCAAGGAAAACATCTAGTTTTTGGGCCAAAAATTGCTCAAAAAGTACATTTTGAGCTCTAAAAAATGCAATTTTTCATAATTTCTCTCCCAAAACCCAATTTTCGACCGTTTCAACAAACATGGTGCATCGACCCGATTTTTCGCGAAAAATGAGGTTTTTAGACTGAAATTGATTCAAAAAAGCGATTTTCAAGGAAAAAATCTAGTTTTTAGGCATAAAACTGATGAGAAACCGGGATTTTAGCAAACATAGTGCATCGATCCGATCTTTTTGCCAAAAAATTGAAGTCCTAGCTTCAAAAGTCGATTTTCAAGTGAAAAATCAAGTTTTTGGGCCAAGAATTGCTCAAAAACCAATTTTTAAGCTTGAAAAAATGCAATTTCCTCATTTTTCCCTGAAACTCCAATTTTTGACTGTTTTAGCGAACATGGTGCATCTGGCCCGATCTTTTTGCGAAAAATTGGGTTTTTAGTCTAAAAATGACATTAATAGTCAATTTTCAAGTGGAAAATCTAGTGTTTGGGCCAAAAAGTTGCTCAATAATCAATTTTTGAGCTGAAAAATATACTTTTTTCTTATTTTTCTCTCTAAAACCCATTTTTTTGACCGTTTCAGCAAACATGGTGCATCGACCCGATCTTTTTGCCGAAAATTGAGATTCTAGCCTAGAAATGACTTAAAAATGCGATTTTCAAGTAGAAAATCTTGTTTTCAGACATAAAACTGATGAGAAATCGGGGTTTTAGCAAACATGGTGCATCGACCCGATCTTTTTGCCAAAAAATTGAGGCCCTAGCTTCAAAAGTCGATTCTCAAAAGGAAAATCATGTTTTTGAGCCAAAAATTGCTCAAAAAGCCATTTTTGACCTTAAAAATGCAATTTTTTCCTCATTTTTCCCTGAAACTCCAATTTTCGACTGTTTTAGCGAACATGGTGCATCTGGCCCGATCTTTTTGCGAAAAATTGGGTTTTTAGTCTAAAAATGACATTAATAGTCAATTTTCAAGTGGAAAATCTAGTGTTTGGGCCAAAAAGTTGCTCAATAATCAATTTTTGAGCTGAAAAATATACTTTTTTCTTATTTTTCTCTCTAAAACCCATTTTTTTGACCGTTTCAGCAAACATGGTGCATCGATCCGATCTTTTTGCCAAAAAAATTGAGGTTCTAGCCTAGAAATGACTTAAAAATGCGATTTTCAAGTGGAAAATCAAGTTTTTGGGCCAAAAATTGCTCAAAAATCAATTTTTGAGCTCAAAAAATGCAATTTCTCCTAATTTTTCTTCCTAAAACCCAATTTTCGACCGTTTCAGCAAACATGGTGCATCAAGCTGACTTTTTCGCGAAAAACTGGGTTTTTAGTCTAAAAATGACTTAAAAATGCGATTTTCGAGTGGAAAATCATGTTTATGAGCCAAAAATTCCATAAAAAAATGCAATTTCTCTTAATTTTTCCCTCTAAAACCCAATTTTTGGCCGTTTTTAAAAAAAAATTTGAAGTGATTGTTGTACTGTTGTACTACTCCCCCGTCGCATTTCTATTTGAGTATCTTCTCATTCTAACTCTGTTCAACTCCTCCTTATCATCCGTTTATTTGCTCTCACTTTCCCCTATTTTCTACCTATTCGTTGTATACATTCCCCCTTTTTGCAGAGAGAACGACCCGAGGCGAAGCTCCGCCCCCTTTTCCTCTTTTTCTCTGCGCACTCTCGCCGCAGAGACCCTCCGAACGAGAAGAACTTATTTCTTCATTTCTTTTAAAACAATTTACTCTCGAAACTCCCCTGATTGGACGAAGTTTTATTGATTTTTGACTGAGAAAGGTGAGATTTTAGAGAAAAAAGATGTGGGAAATCAGGTTTTTTGGCATAAAGTAGTCCATTTTTAGCAAAAAATCGTGTTTTTTGCATAGGATTAAGCTAAAATTGCAATTTTTGAGTGAAAAATCGGGTTTTAGGTATAAAAATGATAAGAAACTCATGTTTTTAGCAGAGATCGTGCATCGACCCGATTTTTTCCGGAAAAATGAGGTTTTTAGGCCAGGCGACATTAAATGTAGATTTCTTAGTGGAAAATCGGGTTTTTTTTGGCATAAAATTGATGAGTAGTTGAAATTTTAACGAAAAATGGTGCATCTACCCTTCTTTTGCAAAAAATCGAAGTTTTGACCTCAAATTCAGATGAAAATTCGATTTTCAAGTGAAAAATCTAGTTTTAGAGCCAGTTTTCACATAATTTCGCAAAAAAGAGGTTGTTAGACATAAAATTGATGAAAAATCAAATTTTCAGGTAACATGGTGCATCAGCCCGGTATTTTTGCAGAAAATTGTATTTTCAGTTTAAAATTAGCAGTAATAGTGGATTTTTGAGTGAAAATATAAGTTTTACGTATAAAATTGATGAGAAATCGAAGTTTTGAGGTAAAATGTTGCTGAGACCCGATTTTTTGGCTGAAAATTGGATTTTTAAACATAAAATGAGATAAAAATGCGATTTTCAAGCGGGAAATCGGGTTTTTACACCTAAAATTGATGAGAAATCGTCATATTTAGCTAAAATGGTGCATCGACCAGATATTTTTCAGAAAATCGAGGTGTTCAGGCTAAAAATGACATTAGAAGTAGATTTTTAAGTGAAAAATCGAGTTTTTGACCCAATTTTTTAATCGCTATACTAAGAATGAGGTTTCACACATGAAATCGATGAGAAATCGAAGTTTTTAGGTAAAATGGTGCATCGGACCGATCTTCCTGCGGGAAAATCGGTTTCAAACAGGAAATAACGGGTTTTTAGCGAAATCAAAGCTTTTCTAACAAAAATTACTGTTTCAAAAAAAAAGTTTCGATTTCATGTCCATAGTATAGTTTTTAGACCGTACTTCCATCGAAGATCAGGATTTTGAGCGTTTCAAGTGTAAAAATGACGAAAATTGCTCGATTTTTACTGAATCTTTCAATTTTGGCTCAAAAATCTGAATTTTCCACCCGAAATGCGCAAAAATAGCTTTTTTTCATCGAAAATTTCCCTAAAATCCCGATTTTTCACACTGTTTTCCATCGTTTTATCGATTTTTTTCAGAATCCAACTGATCATCGATCGAATTGAATTAATTCAATTAGTCTCTTTCCGGTCATTCTCTTCCAATCCATTACCCCTTATTCGAATACAACGACAAACACAAACACACAACTTCTCTCAACTTAACACATATAATGGGAATTCTCGATCATCCTTCGTCTTCCGGTGAGTTTTAGGAGGGAAAATCGTCTAAAAATGGTGAAAAATTCGCGAAAAATTGGTTAAATTGAGCCAAAATTCATAGTAAATAGCGTAAAAACGGGAAAAATTGATCATTTTCAGCTATTTTACACGTTATTTTGCACTAAAAATCGAAAAATTAGCAAAAAATCGATAAAAATCGACCGATTTTTGAAATTCCGGCCTCAAATTGCTGAAAATGACGGATAAACTCCTAAAATTGTCCTGAAAACGCTAGAATCGATACAAAATAGACATCCGGACACACCGACAGACACACAGTGTCTGGAAATTACTAAAAATTGTCTCTAGTGGACATCCGGACGTACAGATGCACAGATTTTTTTTGATTTTGAGAGAAAAAAACGCGAAAAATCACAGATTTTTCAGTTTTTAGCCAATTTTTTTTGGTAAATTTCACAATTTTGGACATCCGGACACACCGATAACTCGAAATTGTGCATTTTTAGCCAATCTAAGACTCTGAAACAGTAAAAATCCGAAAATGTGTCTGTCTGTGTGTCCAGAAGTCTACAACTCCAAATTTTCGAAAAATCTCAGATTTTTGAGATTTTCAAGTCAATTTTTTGGTAAAAACAATGATTTTTCAAGCTAAAAATAACAATTTCGGATATCCATCTGTCTGTCTGTGCATCCGGATGTCTCTTCCGGACATCTGGACACACAGACAGACATCACTTTTTGAGTTAAAAATGACCCAAAAAAATCGATGAATATCCGCCAAAAAGCAGAAAAAATGACAGTTTTGAGCTGAAAATTGAGTGTTTTTCACCCTGAAATCGTGATTTTTGAGGGTTTGGACATCTGGACCGACAGACACACAGACAGACAGATTATTTGAAATTTTTATGAAATGTCACTGAAAAACTGAAATTTTCAGCTCGAAAATGCTCAAAATGAACGAAAATTGAATTTTTAAGGTGAAAATTGTCTAAAATCGATAGTTTTAGTCATTTTTAGAGATTTTTTACTCAAAAAATTCTGAGATAGGCTCCGCCTCTTTTAATAATGAGTTTCGAGCGGAAAATAACAATTTTTCATAGTTGTCACCGGGCCGATCCGGGCCTTGTGCGGGCCTTAGAATAACTTGCTTCAAAATGGCAATTAGGAGTCGGTCAACCTGTCAAATTGTAGATCTCGGTGAGCTCTACTCAAATCTATTTTCATTTTCACTGTGAGTGTAGTGAGAACCGTTGTACAATCCATTAAGTGGCCGGGCCTTGACCTGCCGGGCCTTGAATCAAGGCCCGGCCACTAAATGGGATGTACCGCGGTTCTCACTAAACTCACAGTAAAAATAAAAATAGATTTGTGTAGAGCTCACCGAGATCTACAATTTGACAGGTTGATCGACTCCTAATTGCCATTTTGAAGCAAGTTATTTTAAGGCCCGCACAAGGCCCGGATCGGCCCGGTGACAACTATGCAATTTTTGGGTATCCATCTGTCTGTCTGTGCATCCGGATGTTCCTTCCGGACATCTGGACTAGAGTGTCGCCTCGCAAGACACCCTGTCCCGCGGGTAGCGAGAGTTCATGCGAGTCCCGCGGGAATTCGGTCTCGGTTCGTCCCGGTTCGTCTCGCACTCTGTCTCGGTTCGGTTCGGTTCGTCTCGGTTCGGTTTGTCTCGCATTTGGTTTGTCTCGATTCGCAAAAAGTTCGGAAAGTTCATTTCTCGCAAATTACTCGCAAAGTTCGCAAGACAAAGTGAACTTTTCGCATGCCACGCGTTGATCATTTCTACCGTTGATATTCTGAAAATAAAAATTTGGTTATTAAAATCGTGAACTTTTCCAAAATAATAAAATTATCAATTTAGAAAAATAAATGAAAATGAGAGTAGAAAAAGTTCACGATTTTAATAACCAAATTTTTATTTTCAGAAAATCAACGGTAGAAATGATCAACGCGTGGCATGCGAAAAGTTCACTTTGTCTTGCGAACTTTGCGAGTAATCTGCGAGAAATGAACTTTCCGAACTTTTTGCGAATCGAGACAAACCGAATGCGAGACAAACCGAACCGAGACGAACCGAACCGAACCGAGACAGAGTGCGAGACGAACCGGGACGAACCGAGTCGAGCCGAAACCGGGAAATCGGGAATTTTGCGAGTTTCGTCTCGCAAGGCGACACTCTAATCTGGACACACAGACAGACATCGGTCCCCCCTACTAATCATTTTTTCATTGACAAAGAATACAATTTCCCGAATTCTTTCTCTTTTTTCTACAAAAATAACTTTTCTCACTTCACAATCGGAGAAATAGCACTCGGGAAGTGAGAGACGCAGAGTCTGAAACGGGTTTCATTTGATTGATGATGTATCGATAAATTCACCATTTTTGACATGTTATCGTTACAAAACTTGACGATTCTAGCGGGTTTTCTTGACTTTGATCGCGATGATTTTTGTGTGAAAAGTTGCGAAAAAAATACGAAAAATTGGGAAAACTGTGTAAAAATCACAGAGTTTTGGCGAAAATTGAGAAAAAAATAGAAATTTTGAAACAGAAATCGAAAAATCGAGAAATCTGACGCCTGTCGCGTGTGTCTTCGTGTCCAGATGTCAACGGGGAGGCATCCAGATATACAGACAGACAGATGGATATCGAAGATTGTTATTTTCCGCTCGAAAATCATTATTAAAAGGGGCGGAGTCTATCTGTGACTTTTTTGAGTAAAAAATCTCTAAAAATGACTAAAACTATCGATTTTTGACAATTTTCACCTTAAAAACTCAATTTTCGTTCATTTTGAGCATTTTCGAGCTGAAAATTTCAGTTTTTAGTGAATTTTCACAAAAAATTCCAAACAATCTGTCTGTCTGTGTGTCTGTCGGTCCAGATGTCCAATTCCCTCAAAAATCACGATTTCAGGGTGAAAAACACTCAATTTTCAGCTCAAAACTGTCATTTTTTCTGCTTTTTGGCGGATATTCATCGATTTTTGACTCATTTTCAGCCATTTTTCCGTTATTTTGACTCGTTTGAGCTCCGTTTTGTCTGTCAGATGTCCAAGCACGCTTTCATTCCTGCTACGATGCTCCGTTATCCCTGGAGATACGGTAGATCAAATTTTTCTCATAATTTTTGATCACCTCCGCCAAAACTCAAAAAATCTCTTATTTTTTGTGTTTTGTACGTGTGTTTGTGTAGATCAAATATCTTCTTATCTGATAGGAGGAGAGGGGGGCGCCCATTAATCAAAGATGTTCCGGGTATCCGCCTGCAGGAGGATGACAACACGGGCGGTACATTGGGACGGAGGACTTTGAGCTGTGATGAGAGCACACAGAGATTGAGCACAAAAATTTGAAAAAAAAAAGTTGGAAAAAATATGAAAAATTTAGTAAGAAATGACTCAAATTTCAATCGGAAGTGATATTTTCAGTCATTTTTAGAGATTTTTACTCAAAAATTCTGAGAAAACGGGATTTTTATTGAAACCTGGCTGAAAATGAGGCAAATATTGATAAAAGTTGGCTAAAAATCAGAAAAATGACAGTTTTCAGCTGAAAATTGAGTTTTTAAAGCTGAAAGTCATCAAAAATCGATATTTTCAGTCATTTTTTGAGATTTTTCGCTCAAAAAGTTCTGAGATATGTTCCGCCCACTTTTTCTCTGCTTCAGGCTGAAAAGTTTCAGTTTTTTGAGTAATTTTGGCACAAAAAAGGTAAAAATTACTCAAAAAACTGAAAATTTTAAGTCTGAAATAGTGAAAAGGGGGCGGAGCTTATCTCAGAAATTTTTGAGTGAAAAATCTCGAAAAATGACTGAAAATATCGATTTTTGATGGTTTTTAGCAGAAAATTGCAGTTTTTCATGGAAATGGCTGAAATTTGGCTGAAAATGAGTCAAAAATCAGAAAAAATGACGTTTTTTGACCCTAAAATCGTGATTTTTGAGATCTTGGACATCTGGAACGACAGACACCGATTTTTCAAGATTTTTAGTGAAAAATTCACTGAAAAACTGCAATTTTCTGCTAAAAATCATCAAAAATCGATACTTTTCAGTCATTTTTAGAGATTTGTACTCAAAAATTCTGAGATAAGCTCCGCCCCCTTTTTCACTGTTTCAGCAAAAAATTACTGAAAAATCTCGGAAATTACAGTAATTTCAACTGGTAATAATGAGTTTAGATTGGAAAGTTAGAATTTTTCACTGTTTCAGACTGAAAATTCGCAGTTTTTTGAGTGATTTTCCACATTTTATTGATTTTTGGTCAAAATTAGTGAAAATGAGCAAAAATTACTCAAAAAACTGCGAATTTTCAGCTGATTTCAGTTTTCAAATGTCTGTCTGTGTGTCGGTCGATCCAGATTGTAATAGTGAAAAAAAGGGGCGGAGCCTAATTGATTTTTATTGATTTTTGGTCAAAAATAGTGAAAAATGGGTCAAAATTGCTCAAAAACCCGGAGAAACGAGAATTTTCAGCCTGAAATAGTGAAAAATCAGAAATTTTCAATCGAAACTCATTATTTCCAGTTGAAATTACTGTAATTTCCGAGATTTTAAAGGAGTTTTCCAATTGAAACAGTGAAAAAAGGGGCGGAGCTTATCTTCGAATTTTTTTATCGATTTAATGATTTTCAGCTTTATTTATTCGATTTTCGTTAAATTTGAGCATTTTGAGCAGGAAATTGTCCAAAAATCTGTCTGTATGTGTGTCGCTCTTTCCAGATGTCCACAACTTCAAATTCCAGGATTAAAATTTTTACTGTTTCAAAAATTACTCAAAATGTTAAAAATTCGCTTCAAAATCGATTGTTATTGAAGGTTAAAATGAAGATTCTGAAAAAAAAATCATTTTTTTTTCAAAATTTTTCAAATTTCCAGGAAGTCAACCGGGTGGTCACCATCAATCCACGACGTCTTCATCCCCTGGCAGATTCGGTGTCGACTGGTCGAAATGGTTTCCGCCGGTGACGTCACGCACCTTCTTGTCTCATTATCTGCCGGCGAGCGGTGCCGTTTCACACACTCTCTATACGGTTCACTTGTTCAGTCCGAATATCATTTCTAGGCGAGTTTTTGAGTGCGAAATTCTAGATCAATTCTTTGTTTTCAGCCTGTTCCCAACTGGCGACCTCGCCGTCAGCAACACGATTCTGTTCAATGCGAACGTGGGACTCGGATTCTACGTGTATTTCAGAAGACATCTTCATCGTGTCAATCCGTGGGAACGTGTCGAGTTTAGGTACGGATGGAGATTTATGGGATACTTGCAGTCCGGACCGATCCGGGGTTACGGTGTTCATTAAATGTGTACTAAGGTCGATTCCATGCTTATAAACCGGGCCGACGCGTAACTCCTCAAATTCAATATTATGATCTGAAAAATATACCAAAACGTAGATCTCGACGAGTTCTATGTCTGTGGTTTACTATGAGGCGAATGAAAATTTGTCTTTTTTGGTAATTTTTGCGGTTTCTGGAACTTTATTCTGGCCCGCGGCACATTACCAACTAACCATTCGTTTCGTAGTAAACCATAGACATAGAGCTCGCAGAGTTCTACATTTTGGTATATTTTCCAGCTCATAATATTGTGTTTGAAGCGAGTTACGGGACGGCCCGGTTTACATGTACGGTTTACAAGTTTTTCCATAGAATTTCTGTTTTTTTGAGTCAATTTTCATATCGAAAGAATATTTTAATTCGGTGCGAACTCCGCTATTAGCGAAAATACCGCCAAAATTTGAAAAAAAATCCACATGGATGAAGTCGTATTTCTAGGCCACCGAAATGACCAAACACACCTGCGGTCGCTCTCGGCGTTTCAGTCAGAATAAAAAAGTCTTTCGATGTGAAAATGAAAAATCTGAGCTGAACGCACCTTCAGATAACTTTTTTCAATAAAATCGTATTGGATTGGTGGGTTAATAGCTCAAATGATATTACCCATCCACCCAGGGACGAGGTGTGGGTCTCGGTGCGACTACCGTTCTTTCAAAACTTTTTATGGGTAAAGTACGGTAAAGAGCCGCCGCAAATCGAAATGAAAAAGGTCAGACATCGGCGAATGGATAATAGGTGTCTGGACCTGTCATCAGACAAAATCAAAACTTTTTAGAGACATCCGGACACACCGAGAGACACTTGGACATGTTTTAGTGAATTTTAGTTGATTTTCAACGATTTTCTAATAGAAAATCGGCCCCGGATCACAGTTTTACCATACGAATTTTATCTGAAATCAGCAAATGGAAATTTAGCTCATTTTTACGGATTTTCCATTCAAAAATTGCTGATTTTTAGCCGATTATTCATAATTTCCGGCAATTTTTACCCAAAAATCACAATTTCCGTTCGTTTTCAACCAATTTCAGCCGATTTCTCTCAATTTCCTCAAATTTTCAGCGTTCTGTGCTCGACTCTCTTCAATTTCGGATCCCTCCTCGCCGCCGTCCTCATCAAAGCTCTCTTCCCATCGAGATCTCCAACTTGGCTGAAATCTCTGACAGCTACAGTACTCTCCGGTTATTTGTTGTCACGTGGCGCCAAATATATGGGATTGTTGGATGTGAGAGCTGGAAGAGGGGCCTCGGGAGTGTCACCGGCTAGAAGGTGAGAGAAAATGAGATTTTTTGGCTTTTTTGAGAAAAAAAAGTGGAAAAATCGATAAAAATGGATGAGATTGTGTCTGAAATGCAGTTTTAATCGATTTTTCGGGTAAAAATCGGTTTTTTAGCTTAAAAATTGATAAAAATGGCTAAAATTGTGTCTGAAATGCATTTTTTTTTTGAAAAATTTACACATTTTATCATAATTAGGCTCCGCCCCCTTTTTCACTGTTTTAGTCTGAAAATTTGCGTTTTTTGGAGCATTTTTCTGGAAAAATCAGTTTTTCCCACTGTTCAACGCTGAAAATGTGTAAAAACAGGCTGAAAATGTTTTTTTGTTCAGAAAAAGGGGAAAAATGGAAAAAATGACTGAAATTATGTCTGAAATACCTTTTTCACTGAAAAATTGACGAAAATCACTGTTTCAGATATCCGGACGGACATCCGGACGCTCGGACACACAGATGAACATAACGTCTGTGTGTCTGGATGTCCAGCACTATTTTGTTTAACATTTTATCATAAAAATGTCAAATTTTACTGTTTCAAGTAGTTTTTGCATGCGATCCCCTGTTTTTTGATAGATTCTACAGTATAAACCCGTTTTAGAGTGATTTTTTTATTTTTCCATGTGTCTTAGGCTTAAAATCAGTCAAAAATCGATGAAAACGCTGAAAATCGAGTGTTTTTGACCCAGAAAACGCGATTTTTGAGGTTTTGGACATCTGGATCGATAGACACACAGGCTGACCGATTTTTTGGGTATTTCAGTGAAAATTTCGGATCAAATTGAACAAAAATTGCGTTTTTAAAGCTGAAAATCATTAAAAATCGATATTTTCCATCATTTTTCGAGATTTTTCACTAAAAAAAAGCTGAGATAAGCTCCGCCCCCTTTTTCACTGTTTCAGCATGAAACTGTGAGTTTTTGAGCACAATTTTCAGAAAATGCTCAAAATTTGCCACAAATCACTAAAAAATCTCGTAATTTTTCACTTGAAATGAGCAAAAATAGGCTCCGCCCCTTTTTCTCGCTGAAAAATGCTCAATTTTTGAGATTTTTTGCTCCAAAAATAGGCTCCGCCCCTTTTTCTCGCTGAAAAATGCTCAATTTTTGAGATTTTTGCTCCAAAAATAGGCTCCGCCCCTTTTTCTCGCTGAAAAATGCTCAATTTTTGGGATTTTTTGCTCCAAAAATAGGCTCCGCCTCTTTTTCTCGCTGAAAAATACTCAATTTTCGAGATTTTTGCTCCAAAAATAGGCTCCGCCCCTTTTTCTCCCACGCCTTCTGAATCCTCTCGAAATTCTAGCGTGCTGTCTCGCCGACACACTGCTGTTCATCCATCTGGTGATGCTCCAGACTCCGCCCACTCACAGACTCCGCCCACTTCTGGCCCCGCCCACTCGACGACGATGTCATTGCATCTGGACACTTCCACGACGGGTCCAGAATCCGCACGTCATCTGGAGTACTCACCGATGACGCCTTCTGGCACGGAGCACTCGGAAATCATGACGTCATCAGAATTTGGCGGCGTCGAGGATTCAGAAGGCGTCGCGGATTCACGCCGTCAGAATTATCGATATCTGCATTCGTATGCGTTGAGTAATTTGAATTTTCCGAAGAAAGAGACGATTCTGAGACGGACGACGATGAATCAGAATCCTGGGATTCAGAATTCTGGAAAACGGATTCAGAAGGCGACGACGAGGCCTTCTGAAGTTGCTATCAGCTTTGTGACGCCAGAACCGTCACTGAAAAATCAGGATTACGGTATTTACACGCCGCCGCCGTCGCGTCAGGAGGACCAGAAGACTTCCAGACGACGTCACCACCGTCGTGCTCCAGAATCCTCGTCCAGAAATTCCAGAATCCAAAAAATTCGAAAAAATGAGTTGGATGACGTGGATCGAATGATTGATTTGATTCAGTGGCACGCCCCCATCGCATTGATTCCATTGGCTGTTGGATGTTGGGTGACTGGCACCGTACCCCTGGTTGGAGCGACTTGGAGACTCATTTTCGCATAATTTTGATGTTTTTGAGCATTTTTTTGGCTGAAAATAGCTGAAAATTACCCAAAAATCGTGAAAAATCATTGTTTTTGGACATTTTTTGGGTGAAAAATCGGTTTTTTCGACCAAAAATGACCCAAAAATCCCATTTTTTAACTGAAAAATCGAACTTTTCGATTGAAAATTACCGGAAAACTCGAATTTTCCTGTCAAAAACTCTTGAAAATGATGATTTTTCACGGTTTTTATTCATAAAATCCCACTTTTTAGTTGAAAAATTGAGTTTTCTGGTTAAAAATGACCTGAAATTTATGATTTTTCGACTATTTTACCTATTAAAATCACTTTTTCAGTCACTTTTTGATAGAAAAATCAAGTTTTTTGGTTGAAAATGGCTGAAAATGAGATTTCGACTGTGAAAATCGTGAAAAATCATCATTTTTGATTAATTTCGAGCCGAAAAACTCGAATTTTCAGTCAAAAAATGGCTGAAAATGATGTGTTTTCACTCTTAGAATCTTATTTTCAGCCATTTTTTGACTGAAAAATTGAGTTTTTTGGCTGATTACCATGATTTTTCCCGATTTTCTACTCGAAAATCTCATTTTCAGTCATTTTCAGCCATTTTTTGACCAAAAAATCCCATTTTTTCCACTCAAAATGTCCCAAAAACCCCATTTTCCATCTATTTTACCCCATATCCCCAATTATATCATTAACTATAATTATATGTATACATACACACACATACCGGTAGAGACCTTATATTGATTAGTGACCAAAATCCCGATTTTTTAATAAAAATTTGAGAAAAAAACGCTTTTTTAACTTGAAACAGTCAAAAATTCCATGGAAAAATGGACATCCGACCATCCGGACACACCGACAGACTCCTTCTGGTCTCCGTCTGTGTGTCCGATGGTCCGGATGTCTCGAATCGTCAAAGTTTCCAGAAAAAACGCATTTCAGACTGAAATTTCAGCCATTTTTATCGATTTTTTGTCCATCTGTGTGTCCGAGTGTCCTAATTTTCAGACGTCTAAACTTTTAGCATTCCACCGTCTCCACTTCCGTCCGCCTCATCAAACGGAATCGGAAGCCACGCCCACTCCAATGGTACTCAGCTCTAAATCTTCCGTTTTTTCGCTATTTTTTGATGATTTTTGTGTTTTTTTGTTCCAGAAATTTCATTTTTTGTTTGTTCTCTCTTCCTTATGATACTCTCTAGAAGGTTCTAGACAGTTTTGTTTCCAGAATAAATTGCTCAGAATTGGCTCCGCCCCTTTCAGATATCGGTCATAGAAGCACACTTTCAAGCGCGCCAACGTCACCCAAGCCATCCGTTACTCCTTAATTAGACCAAATTAATAAGAGTTTACTGTTCCCAAAAAGTACGACATGCTTCTTACAACCGCGCTCTATCGAATCTATTTAATCTATTCGTTATTGTGTCGCCGACCCGGCTAGAATGGCTTTTTTGGCCATTTCTCCCGTTTTTTGACACTTTTTCCCGGCCCGCGACATATTAACGAATAGCCATCCGGCCCGTAGTGGGTCAGTGACATAGAACTCGTCGAGATCTACATTTTGGTATATTTTTCAGCTCATAATATTCACTTTGACGCGAGTTACGCGCCGGCCCGTGTCGGCCCGTTTCGCCGCGTTGACAAGTATGAAAAAAAGTAATTTTTAATGGAATTACTCACGGAGAGAAGCACCTTCTTACGGTACAAAGTGGCTGATTAATGATTAATTCGCATTCTTGAATATAATTAATTTGTTTTTTGAAAAATGCATCAAATGGTAGAATTCTATGTGAGAAATTATTTAAACACTTGGTTTAATATGTATAATGTGTTTTGTGTGAAACAGTATAAAATTTAGAATAAAAAATCAAAAGTAAGATTTGATAATGGGGAAAGAGGAAAATAATCAGCTTCAGTTTAATAGCTTCTCCAGAAAAAAGGTAAACCGGAGCGTAACTCGCTTCAAAATAAATATTATGAGCTGAAAAATATATCAAAATGTTGATCTCGGTGAGTTCTATGTCCGTGACCTACTACGGGCCGGAGGACTGTTCGTTAATATGTCGTGGGCCGGACTAGAATGGCTTTTTTGGCTATTTTCCCGTTTTTTGGCACTTTTTCCCAGCCCGCGACATATTAACGAATAGCCATCCGGCCTGTAGAAGGTCACGGACATAGAACCCGCCGAGATCTACATTTTGGTATATTTTTCAGCTCATAATATTGAGTTTTAAGCGAGTTACATTGGCCCACAATCCAAGGGTACATCGAGAAAGGGTACATCTATGAAAAATTTGATCATAGGGTACATTGAATCGAAGGGTACAGTGAATCTTAGGGTACATCGAGGGCCTATGATCATGGGGTACATCCATGGCGTTATCATAGGGTACATCAAGTCAGAATTTTCATAAAATTTCAGAAGTCTCAGAGTTTTCATTGATTTCTTCAGAAAATCTTTATATATGGAGTTCAATGAACATGTTCCTAATGTTTTCAGAAGGATGATATACATATAAATTACTCCAACAACCATTAGCAAGATGATCATTTTGGAGTTTCTATAATTGATTCAAAGATCTACTTAAATGCTCTATCTTCTTATTTCATCCTTCTGAAAACATTGGGAACACGCTCCTAGAACTCCATCTGTAAATATTTTATCAAAATTTGATGAATCCTGTGAGACTTCTGAAATTTTATAAAAATTCTGACTTGATGTACCCTATGATAACGCCATGGATGTACCCCATGATCAGAGGTCCTTGATGTACCCTAAGATTCACTGTACCCTTCGATTCAATGTACCCTATGATCACGATGTACCCTTTTTCGATGTACCCTTGGATTATGGGCCAGTTACATTCCCGTTTCGGCCCGGTTTGCCAGTATGGCAATAAGTCGCAACAAAGTTTTCTGTTCTCACACATTTTGTTTACTAACAACCGAATTCCGAGGAACTGTTAAGAAAATTGGTTGAAACAGTGAAAAAAAGTTAAATTTATTAAAAAAATTAACTCAAAACCTTTGAATAACATTTTTTTCTTAATTACCCGTCCGAATTTTCATTACTGTTTCAAATTATTTTGAAACAAATGCGATTTCGATTTAAAGTCAATGACGTATTTGTTTCGTTTAAAAACGTTTGAATTCTATGAAAACATCCCAAATGTTAAATTCGAAAAACAGAAAATTGCATTGATGATTTGCTATTGTTTTCCGTTATTAAAGTTGATTGAAATAATAACTTTCCCGATTAAAAAGAGAAAAAATAGTAATGTATTAGAACCATAGTCCGAGTGAGTGATATACTGTAAAAGTATTTATGAAATAGTTTTGAAACAGAAATGTTTCAGCAATGTTAAACTTTTAAATTTTAAGAGTTACAAAACGTGTCTGCAATCACAATTCTAACAAGAGAAGTTCATGACGAGGTGAGTTGAACTTTTTCTATAAATTTGACCATATATGCTTTCGACCCTGCTGATTCCAAAAATGCAAGAAAAATCAGTGAAATGCTCATGTGGACCGAGTTATGACCCGTCAAACTCGCAATTCTACAGCACAAGTGTCGATGAAAACGTGAAAAGTTTAACCACGTGAGCCAGAGCTGTGCGGAATTCCTTCCTTCGACTTCCTTCTTCCTTTCCAAAAAATTTTACTTCCGCACAGCTTAACGGGTCATAACTCGGTCCACATGAGCATTTTGCTGATTTTTCTTACATTTCTGGAATCAGCAGGGTCGAAAGTACCAGGGGTCCAATTTTGAGAAAAAGTTCAACTCATCCGTCATGAACTTCCCTTGTAAGTATTTGTTCTGAAACAAGAAAGTGTTTTTCAATTAAATAAATAAAAACACGATTTTTCCTTATCGATGTATGTTACCAGTTCATTAAAATAAATAATCAAGAGTATTAAGAATATCTTCATGAAACAGTAATGTTTCTAAATCTGAAATGATTCACGAGAAAAATCAAGGAATTAATTAAAAGAAATTGAAAAATGGATTTCAACGGAGATTATTAGCGGCCCACCTCTTCTTACAACTGCGCCCCACCGCAAACGAGAGAGTATCGGCAAGAGACGCAGAGTTTTTTCTCGCGCGAACAATTATTTTCACTATTTTTTGAAAGTTTTTATGTAATTTGTTCTTAAAAACAGCAAAAATAGGTCAAAAACGGTAAAAACATTTGTTCGGGCCAGATAAAATCTGCGTCTCTCGCCGATACTCTCTCGTTTGCGACGAGGCGCAGTTGTAACGAATATGCTTGGCTTATATTTGAAACGGTATTTTTTGTTGTTATCTTTCCGATGCTTGCTCCCCCTTTTTTCCAGTGTTATCAGAAGAACACGACCGAAAATGCCCGAAAATAGTCGAAATTCCCAAAAAAATTTTATTTAAATGAGCAAAAAATTTATAAATGGTAAGAAAATAGCATAGATAGATATATCTGGAATATAAAAATAACTGAAGAGTGTAGATTTTGGATTTTTACGAAAAAAAAGGATTAAAAATTTGGTGACATACAAAATATTAGTAGAAAGATGTGGGTGTTTTGAAGGGTCAACATTTGAAAATTCTTTAAAAAATAGATTTTTTAATTAGTTTTTAATCAATAAATGGTGTTTTCTAAGCGTGAAGTCGGCAGAATGGTTGTCCATTTTTGGCGAAGAAGCTCTCGCCTTCCAGGTTGTGGTTGCAGCGCTGAAAATTTTTGAAATTTTTTTTTGTTGTGAAAACTGTAAAATAGACGCGCGGTGCGGTCGTGCGTCGCGTGTGTAGAAAAATTTCAAATTTGAATAAAAATTGAAAATTTTCACTGTTTCAAAAAATTTTGAAAAGAAACTTCAAACAACTTTTGGAGATCCTGCTAGAGAAGCCACACTCAAAATATTGCAGCATGCGTCGCGGTCGTGCGTCGCGTGCTCGAGCTTAAAAATTTCTGGAATTTTGGAAAAAAGTTTGTTTTGTTTGAAAACTGTTCAAAAAATTTGAAAAAATCGGTCGAAATCACCTGAAAATCGAAACAATGAAAACTACCGAATATTTGAAAAACTGTGCATTCTAATGTTCACCGTCACGAAAAAATGCAGATTTTCCCAAAAATTCGAGAACTGTGCATTTTCTCGTGGAGGTGAACATTCGAAGGAATTTTTCCAAATTTCAAATGTTTTATCTTGTTTTTATGCAAAAATCTGCAAAAAATTGAAAAAATCTGTAAATTTTGAAAATTCAAATGTTCACCACAACGACAAAATGCACAGTTTTTGAATTTTTGGGAATGTGTTATTTTAAAGGCTCATATCTCAAAAGTGGGCGGAGCTAGAAAAAAGTTGTCAACTACAAAATTGATCTACATAAAATTTGGCACTTTTTTGTAGTTGACCACTTTTTTCTAGTTCCTCCCATTTTAGAGATACAGCTCTGTAAATTTGGAAAGCTGTCTGCGTCTCTCAAACTTCAAATCGTTATATCTCAAAAATGGGCGGAGCTATCGAGAAGTTGTCAACTACAAAAATGTAGAGAATTTTATGTAGATCATTTTTGTAGTTGACCACTTTTTTCTAGCTCCGCCCATTTTCAAGGAAAATTACTCACCGCACACGTGAAACAATTCGAGTGGAACGCGTTGCCCAACGCCTCCACCCATCGATCTCCGGCCTCAATCGGATAGCGGCAACTGACGCATTTCGTGGTGAACAACGCGTTCCAGTCCTGCTCGCAGTACGGTAGTCCCTGCTCCAAATAGAACGCGCTGTTCCCAAACGGCTTCTGACAATGAGCACACGTGAAACACGTCGGATGCCATTTCTTCTGAAGAGCATTCAGACAGTCCGAGATGATCGGTTTGGAGCATTTGGCGCAGCGGGGCGCGATGTGTTGCTCGAAACACGATTCACAGAATTTTTGACCGTCTTCCTCGACGAATCCGCACTCGAGGAGACGGCGACGGCATGTCGAGTTGGCGCAGACAAAGTGCTCTGGGCACCACGATTTGCCGGTGGCCAGGACGAAGGCGCCGCTGGAAAATAGAATCAGCATAGTCGATTTAGTCTGTACACCGATTTTCAAAAAAATCGGAGGAAAGAGGAGACGCAGACACTTAGACAATCTAGCTTCTCTGCGTCTCTCATAGCTCTCTCCGGCTTAAAGTGCCCGTATCTCAAAAGTGGGCGGAGCTATCAAAAAGTTGTCAACAACAAAATTGTGCAGAATTTCCTGTAGATTATTTTTGTAGTTGATAACTTTTTGCTAGCTCCGCCCACTTTTGAGATATGAGCCTTTAAAGTGCCGAAATCGAAAACTGTGCACTTTGTCGTGGTGGTGAACATTCGAATTATCGAATTTTCGAAAATTTCCTAATTTCAAGTGCTATATTTTGTTTTTAACCGGAAGTTGTGCAAGAACCCAAAAAAATCTGCAAAATTCGAAAATTCGAATGTTCACCACCACGACAAAATGCACTGTTTTTGAATTTTTGGGTATTCGGTATTTTAAAGTCTCATATCTTAAAAATGGGCGGGGCTAGCAAAATGTTGTCAACTACAAAAATGATCTACATAAAATTCTGCACATTTTTGTAGTTGATGACTTTTTGATAGCTCCGCCCATTTTTGAGATAACAGAGCTGAAAAAAATTTTTAATGAAAATTTTTTTGAATTCATTTTTTCAAAATTTATATTATTTCTAGGCGAAAAACAGATTAATTTCTAATTTTTTCATTGCGGAATCTTCATTCTAGAGCTCAGAACCTCAAAAATTCACTAAAAACGACATAAGAGAGACGCAGACAACGAGACACTCTCGCTTCTCTGCGTCTCTCACCTCTCCCTCTCTCTCTTCCTGGCTTTGAGCGCCCGTATCTCAAAAGTGGGCGGAGATATCAAAAAATTGTCAACTACAAAATTGTGCAAAATTTCATGTAGATCATTTTTGTAGTTGACAACTTTTTCATAGCTCCGCCCACTTTTGAGATATACCGTTTTGAAGTAAAAACTCACCGAATCTGATTCTTACACGCCTCACAATACGGTATACGTCCACCGTTCTGTTGTTGAGTCGTCGTGGTCGTCGTCGTCAGATGTCCGGTACCACGAAAGTCACCGGCACGGGCCCCACTGTCTTGGACCCCCTGGGGACGGTTCTCGGTGGTCGTTCGCTCGAAACTCGTCTTCGTATAGCCCGAGGAGCCTGGATTTGGGTGAAAATTTGAAAAAATTTTAATTTTTGAATTTAGAATGTGTAAATGCGCTCCATTGAACAATTTTATTGAACAAAAAAAATTTAATTTTGAAACAGTAAAAAAACAATTCTAAAATATTAATTTTCACGACTTCATTTCGTTGCTCTATTGCCAGTGTCTCACTAAAAAATTTATCAATTTTCATTTTTTTTTTGTTAAAAATGTTCAACGGAGCGCATTTACTACCCCAAGTGTAAAAAATCACAAAAGGAGACGCAGACAGTTAGACACTCTAGTTGTCTGCGTCTCACCACCTTCAAACCGTTTTATCTCAAAAAGGGGCGGAGCTAGAAAAAAGTTGTCAACTACCAAAATGATCTACAAAAAATTTGCTACATTTTTGTTGTTGACAACTTTTTGATAGCTCCGCCCACTTTTGAGATAAACGCGTTGAAAGCTTGAAGAGGCGGAGAGAAATGAGAGTGTCTAATTGTCTGCGTCTCTCCTGGCTGATTTCAAAGCGTTATATCTCAAAACTGGGCGGAGCTATCAAAAAGTTGTCAACTACAAAAATGTGCAGAATTTTCCGTAGATCATTTTTGCAGTAAACATTTTTTGATAGCTCCACCCCTTTATCACTCAAAACACAAAAAGCACACACACCCTGTTTTCCATTATCATCAATCATGACTTGTCCAAGACGGGCGGCCAAGAAGTTCCGCGAGTCCTCGGCTGAATCTGTCACAGGTTTTCGTTGTCGAATTGAGTAGAACTCGTCAAGCACATCATGCAAACTTAAAGACATAAAGAACATATAGGGTTAGGACATGGAACACAAAAAATACAAAAAATTCTGAAAAAAAACCTGGAATTCTGAAAAAATCTGACTTTTTTACCCCGAAAACCAAAAAAACCGGCGAAAATAGCCTAAAAACCTGAAAAATTCGCCAGGGACTAGTTTTTGCAAAAGTTCGGCCATCGAAACAAAGTTCGGCCACCGACTTTTTTTGACGGTTTTTAATGTAATTTTTTGTTGTTTTTGCTGAGAAATCACAATTTTTACCCAAAAAACAAAAAAAACCAGCGAAATTACTCTAAAAACCCAAAAATTAGGCCGGGGACTAGTTTTTGCAAAAGTTCGGCCACCGAAAAAAAAGTTCGGCCACCGATCGTTTAAGGTGAAATTGATGGTTTTTGAATGTTTTTTAGGTGAATTTTCACTCAAAAATTGATTTTACTGCATAAAATCACATCAAAACCGCAATTTTTTCAAAAATTTGTAAAAATTGTCAAAAATTCACTGTTTCCGGTAAAAAATCACACATTTTGTACGGAAAATTTGTGATTTTTGCAGTTTTAAACATCGAAAACCACTTAAAATCATCCGAATCTCATTTTTTCCTCAAAAAATTAAAAAAAATTGTTGGCCGGGTAGACAAAAATCGCTTCAGAAAAGTGACCAGGGTTCGAACCCCATTGCTGGCAAATCGATTTTTTTTCTTTTTTTATATTGATTTTCAGCTCAAAAATCGCTGAAAATCACTAAAAATTGCTCAAAATTCATCAATTTCGTCGATTTTCAGCTCAAAAGCCACTTATTTCAAAATTGAAGTGGTGGCCGGATGGTCGGGGTAGACAAGAATCGCTTCAGGAAAGTGACCAGGGTTCGAATCCCACTGCTGGCAAATCTTTTTTTTCTTTTTTTATATTGATTTTCAGCTTAAAATTCATCAATTTTATTAATTTTCAGCTCAAAAATCACTGAAAAAGAGCAAATTTTACCTCTGTGTGACGGGCTCCGCGGAACCTACAGTACTCCTCTCGGACGGTTGATAAGATTGAAATGGGAAAACCTTCCGCTCTGGAGGTGGCGGTGGTGGCGCCGAGCCAAGGATCGGAAGTTGCTCCAAATCCGCCAACACTTTTTTCCGCAGCTCCATAACCCGCTCGCCAGCTATAGTAGGGGTGTCCGGGGTGTCTAAAAGGGGGTCCTCGGCAGTCGGGGGTCTCAGATTCTGGAGATAGACAATGGCGGACTCGAGTAGGGTGCTCAGCTGGGTTTGCGTTTGCTCCAGCTCACTTTGGTGGCGGGCGATGCACTCGATCGCCCGGACACGATCGTCGTCTTCCATTTCTCGGAGGCCTAGAATTGGAAGGGGGTGGAGTCCAGGGTTTAGTTTAGAAATTTGAAAAAAAATTCATTTGTCTTGTTTTTATGCAAAAATCTTCAAAAATATGCAAAAATTCGAAAAAAATCGGTCAAAATCGATAAAAAACCGATGAAAAACTAGGAAATTTGAAAAACAGTGCATTCTAATGTTCACCGTCACGACAGAATGCAGATTTTCTGATTTTTTCTCAGAAATTCGAAAACTGTGCATTTTTTCGTAGTGGTGTTCGGTGTTTGCACACAATCGGAGCTACAGTAACCCAAAAAAGTTTTTTTTAGCAAAAAAAAACACAAAATGAGCGACAGGAAAATGGGATTGATGGAGAACTCGTATTTATGAATGTTCATCCCTACGACAAAATGCACAGTTTTCGAATTTTCAGGTTTTCGGTATTTTAAAGTTTCATATCTCAAAAATGGGCGGAGCTATCAAAAAGTGGTCAACTACAAAAATTATCTACATGGAATTTGCTAAATTTTTGTAGTTGACAACTTTTTACTAGCTCCGCCCAATTTGAGATATGAGACTTTAAATTATTGCGGTGTTCTCAACAATGCGAAAAATTTTTTGAAAATTTTTTTTGCGAAATTTCGAAACAGTAAATTTTTTATCGAAAATGAAAGTTAATCACTGATCTTAAATAAACTCCAAAATTTTTATGTGAACTTTTTGAAACGGTATCAAAAAAACTGTCTAATATCAGTGTTGTGGCCCTGAAAAAAATGTATCAAAATGTTTTTTTGAAATCAGAATCTTTTTCTTGTGAAAACGCACAGCATGGCATAGCAAGTGTTGTGAGAATAAATGAATTAAATTCAGAAAGATTTGGAACAGTAACTCTTGAAAATTTGGTCAAAGTCAATTAGAATTGTATACGGTTCTTAAAATTCTAGAAAATTCTCGAAATTTTCGAAAATTTTTGCGGTTGAAACAGGAATCAACAATATAAAAATTGTGACATTTTTTCTTGCAATATAAGAAGTTTTGTGGTGAACTGTAAAAAAATTATCTTTAAACAATAATTTTTTGAAAATTTTTTATGTTTTTTGAAACAGTGTGAAAAAATTGTCTAATAAGAATGTTGTGGCAGTGGAAAAAACGGTTCAATTTTTTTTTGAAACAGTAAAATTTTGGCTCCGCGACAATTCGCAACCGCGACATTCCGCAACTGCGACATTTCGCAACTACGACGTTTCGCAACTCACGTAGGTTTCGCAACCGCGACACTTCGCAACTGCGACATTTCGCAACCACAACGCGTTTGTATATTTGGGTCAGTGGAAAATTTTGAGTGTATCAAAAAGTCTGGGAACATATTTGAATACAATTAAATAGACGAAAAAGTTATCTGACCCATTTTCTGACTAAACTAGATTAAACTATTGCTAGTTCTATGGTTGCGAAATGGCTAGTTGCGAAATGTCGCAGTTGCGGAATGTCGCAGTTGCGAAATGAACAGTTGCGAAGTGTCGCAGTTGCGAAACCTACGTGAGTTGCGGATTGTCGCGGAGCCAAAATTTTTATCAAAAATAATTCTGTTGATTCCCAGTCGCAATTCTCATCAAATTTTTGAACTATCCCAGATTGAAGGACTTCACCTTGAAACAGTAAGAAAAAGTATTAAAATCGGAAATTTTTTTGAATCAGTAACTATTAGCGGCCCACCCCTTCTTACAACTGCGCCCCACCGCAAACGAGAGAGTATCGGTGAGAGACGCAGAATTTTTTCTCGCGCGAACAAATATTTTCACCATTTTTGACCTATTTTCGCTGTTTTTAAGAACAAATTATATAAAAAATTTCGAAAAATAGTGAAAATAGGTCAAAAACTGTGAAAATAATTGTTGGCGCGAAAAAAAAATCTGCGTCTCTCGCCGATACTCTCTCGTTTGCGGTGGGGCGCAGTTGTAACGAATTTGCTCGGCTAATAAAAAATTACCAAATCTTGTGTATGCAACACTTCACTTGCCACTGAGTAAGAATTTCGAAATTCTTTGAAACAGTAATTAAAATTTTTGATTTTGCGGAAAACTGTGAAACTTGTGAAATTCCAGAAATTAGAAAACTAAAAAATACTACCGATTAATTTTTTACGGAAACACAAAAATCTTAACAAAAATTTTGAAACAGTAGCAATTTTTCTAATCCAATAATTCTGCAGTCCTAAAATTTTCAGATTTTTTCAAAAAACTAAAAACCTTGCAATCTCTCATTCAACGCCGCGACAATCATCAAATCCCTCTCGGTCTGCGCATCGTCATCCAACAATTCCATCGCTCGCTGTCTCCACTGCTTCTCCGCCTCTCCTTCTTCCTTCCCAACGACTCGAATTCTCTGCGGAGGCTCCGCCCCTTCCAGAATCTCCTCCTCGATATCTATATCTTCATTATCAATCATTTCAGATTCATCACCATCATATGTGGTAGTGGCAGCTTTCAAAAATGAAATACTATCGTCTTCCTTTGAACATTCGGTCAAAATATCTGATTCATCAATGATATCCGCTGAATCTTTCCATTCCGGGATTACTGTAGGACTGGTTTTCGAAAAATCCACTTTCTTGAAATGCTTGGGGTCTTTACGGACCCTGTGGGCGGAGCCTACAGTGGTCTGAGCAAATCCTGGCTCATGGATCTTGACTCCTGGGAGCCATGGCCTGGCCCCAGGGATTGGAGACGGTCTCCCCACCTGATCCATCAATTTATTATGATCTACGTTGTGATCTACCGTAGCGACATTATTAATTGCTACAGTAGGCACCTTTCGATTCAGCCGGATCGTTGGAATCGGTGAGGTGCTCTGATCGATGGTATCAGGATGAGTGGGCGGAGCCAAACTGGTGTACTGTCGGGTTACGGTAGTTTGGAGATTGGTGGAGGTGGTGATGTTGGCGTCGGAGGCTTTCACGATGTAGGTGGATTGTTGTTGAGGGGAGTGTTGGGGGGAGCGTGGGAGGGGGATTGGGGCGGCGATGGTGGGCGGAGCGCGGTCGAGGCGGTCGGGGCGGTTGGGGTCGGTTGAAGGATCCTCACGGTCCTGGTGACGGTCTAGACTGTCTTGGCGGTCTTGACGGTCAAGAAGGTTCATACGGTTTTGGCGGTCGAAGCGGTCGAAGTTGTTTTGCTGACGGTCGAGACGGTCTAGATTGGTCGAACTGTCTTGCTGATGGCCCGCGCGGTCTTGGCGGTCGAGGCGGTCGAGATTGGTCGTGCGGTCCTGAGGTTCCATACGGTCTTGGCGATCGGCGCGGTCTTGCTGACGGTCTAGATGATTTTGGCGGTCGAGACGGTCGGCGCGGTCTAAGTTGGTCAAGCGGTCCGACTGACGGTCGATGCGGTCGGGGCGGTCGGCGCCGCGGTCCAGATTGGTCAAGCGGTCCTGCCGACGGTCTAGATGATTTTGGCGGTCGAGACGGTCGGCGCGGTCTAAGTTGGTCGAGCGGTCCGGCTGACGATCCTGACAGTCCGCAAGGTCTTGGCGATTCTCACGGTCGGGGCGGCTTAAATTGGTTGAACGATCCTGATGGTCTATACGGTCCAAAAGGGTTTGGCGGTCGGCGCGGTCCAGATTGGTCGAGCGGTCTATACGATCTTCCTGACGGTCTAAACGGTCTTGGCGGTCGAGACGGTCGAGATTGGTCGAGCGGTCCTGTTGACGGTCTAGATGGTCTTGGCGGTCGGGGCGGTCGAGGCGGGCAGAGTGATCATTCTGATGGTCTAAACGGTCTTGGCGGTCATGGCGGTCGCCGCGGTCTAGGTTGGTCGACGCGGCCAACCCCACTGACGAGTAATGCGGCTTCTCGACCGCTTCTCCCGACCGAAACGGTTGCGGAGTCGACGTTTTCGAAATAGCAATCGCTTTCGGCGTCGCATAGCTCGGAATCGGTTTCACCACTCCATTCGCCTCCTCGACCGCCTCGGCCGTCACTTTCGCGGGGCTCGGGGACCGGGGACTATGGATTACGGTCCAGTGGATACCGTCTTGGATTTTGGGCGGGTCGATTTTAAGCTCCGCCTCTTTTTTGAGCTCCGCCTTCTTTCGGTGCTCCTCGAACGCTTCTTTGACTTGCTCCTTACTAATATTCGATGCTCTTCTTGCACGCCCCGCCCCTTTTTTGACGGTCACCGATTTTTTGGGGGGCTCTTTTTCCTTCGTCTGCTCCACTTCCCTTATCAACGCTGCCAGGTCCTCCCCATAATTTAATTTTTCTTTTTCTTTTTTCAGCGCCTCCGCCGGATCAATCTGCCAATATCGATTGGTGGGCGGAGCCTGTGGGGGTGGCCACTGATGGCCACGTGGGACACGCCCACTCCGACGGGGTGAAACGGCGGAACGGACGGAGTCGGGGACTCGAGAGGTGTCTGAAAGTGGGGTTAGATGGACATGGGACAATTGGACAGGACAGGGGACGGACACTTTTTTGAAATAGTAAATTTATATCTTCCGGAGGGACATTGGGATTGGAATTGGAAATTGATGGTTTTGGTGGGAAAATTTTTTGAAACAGTAAAATTTGTTTTACTGTTTCAAATTTTTTTGAGAATAGAAGCTATAATTTCGTGCATTACTAACAAAATAAAGCTTGTTTTAGTAAATTTGAACAAAAAATTTTGAAACAGTAAAAAGGTTTTTTTACTGTTTCAGATTTTTTTCTGCTGGAATTTGATTTTTCAAACAGTAATTTTCTAGAATTTACATTTTTATTGTAAATGCAGTAGTTACGTTCATACGTTTATACTGGAAAATATGGAAAAATATTGAAACAGTAACAAATTTCTTTTACTGTTTCAAAATTTTTTTAAAAATGAATAATTTATTGCAGCAATTGGTTTAATGAAAAGAATAGTGTGAATGCCTAAATACCCATTTTTTTACTGTTTCAAAACACATTTTTTATTAACTGCAGCAAGTAGCGTAACTTAGTAAAAAAGTGTGGCTGAAAATGGAAAAGTTTTGAAACAGAAATTTTTTCAAATCAGAATTTTTATTTTTGAATTTTTTGAAACAGTAAAAAAAGATTTTCCTATCAAATTCTTTATTGACATTAACCAAATTTAAGCAATTTTCAGTGAATTTGGATAAAAAGTCATAAAAATTTTGAAACAGTAACTTTTTTTTCACTGTTTCAGAACATTTTGAAATGGAAACTATATTTTACTGCAGCGATTTGTTTAACGTAAAAAATGGTGTGACAGTTTAGTAGTATTTTTTTGAAACAGTGAAATTTTTTATTATATTTTACTGTTTCAGAATCAAAAAAATTTTTGCAGCATTTTGTTTATGTAGTGACGGTATGACTATACATTTTTTTCTACTTTGAAATTTCGAAGCAAAGTCTTTATTTTGATTGTAACATACCGGTTACAAGCGTTAATCATACAAATGTGAAAAAATTTTAAAACAGTAAAAATTTTTTTTACTGTTTCAGAAAATTTTGAAATGAAAACTATATTTTACTGCAGCGATTTGTTTAACGTAAAAAATGGTGTGACAGTTTAGTAGTATTTTTTTGAAACAGTGAAATTTTTTATTATATTTTACTGTTTCAGAATCAAAAAAATTTTTGCAGCATTTTGTTTATGTAGTGACGGTATGACTATACATTTTTTTCTACTTTGAAATTTCGAAGCAAAATCTTTATTTTGATTGTAACATACCGGTTACAAGCGTTAATCATAAAAATGTGAAAAAATTTTAAAACAGTGAAAAATTTTTTTTACTGTTTCACAACTTTTTCCTCCAAAACCATCAATCCAATTAACTTCTGTTAAAAACCAAACACAAGAACCAAAACCGAACATCCCAAAAAATATTTCTAACTAAAAAATATTCCCCAAATCAAAAAAAAACTAACCATGACCTGGTGGTGGATTCGATGGGACCGGTGGAGGCGCCTGTTGGGTTCTAGACGTCTGGGAGAACTGGGATGGTGCCGGGGACAGGCGATTCGGGTCGTAGTGGGTACCTCCTGGTCCCACGCCTCCATAGGACACCGTTTTGGAAAGGTCGGCGCCGAAGGCGGCGTTGGGGACACCACGTTGAGCTGGGCTGGAAATCGGTATCGTTAAATTTGAAAAAATAATTTACTGTTTCAGAAATGTTTTAAAAATGAAAATTGAGAAAGATTATGGTTACTTAGAAAGCGCCTGACGTAACGTATTTGCTGAAAAAACTTTTTTTTCAAAAAAAAATTACTGTTTCACAATTTTCTGCGTCCCGCGATGGAGATTTCTCCAAAATTGTATAATTTTCAGATTCACATGTTACTTTTCCAAATTTTTTTGTGTTGGATGAGTGATTCACTGTTCCAAAAAAAAACTTTTGAAAATTCTAAAATTTACTGTTTCAAAATTTTATCATTTGAAAATTAAATGTGATCATGGTTACTCAGAATAGGTATCTCATAAAAAAATTGTTTTTTTCAAATCCAGGTTTTTTACTGTTTCAAAAATTGGAGGACCAGTAAATCAGCTCAAATATTTTTGTCCTGTTTCAAAATTTTGTGATAAGAAAATTCAAGAATTTTTTTTCATTAGTTCTGGTGTTTTATACCCAAGCTCTTGTTACTGCCGCAAAACTTTTTAATTAAAAAAAAATACAGTTTCAAATTTATCACATTTTTTCAAAATCCACTGTTTTTTCACTGCTTCAACGCATTTATTACAAAAATCAGGTCAAATATTTTTTACTGTTTCAAAGTATTGTCTTAAAGAAATTCAAGAACTTTTAAAATTAATTTGACAGTGATATATCTGAAGCTAAATTCTAGAATTCGGGATCTAAATTTTGTTACTGTTTCAATTTTTTTTTCAAAAGTTTCAATTTTTTATTAAGCCTCACCTCAAAATGCCTTGAGTCTTCGGAGTGTGATAGTGAGTGGTGACCGTTTTGCTGCCAGCAGATGGTGCTGGGGACACAGAAAGTGGACGGTTGATTTGTGGATGGTAGGCGGCACGTGGACTGTCCTGGAGGTGTACAGGCTGGGCGGCTGTTGGGGACGATTTGCTGAAAATTGCGAAAAAAATTTCAAAATTTTTTCACTGTTTCTAAAAAATGTTTTAAAAATTCAAATTTTTGTATTTAGTAATATGCATCCACTACAGAACTGAAATTCTCATTTTTCAATTTTTAAGGATGCGTCGCGGTGGTGCGTCGCGTATTCAGAAAATTTTTTCACTGTTTCAGAATTTTCTAATAATAAAATTATCCCAAAACTTTTGTTCAGTGTTTTCCCCAACATAAAAAAAACCAACTCACACAAAAATATTGGGGTCCATGCCTGGCCGGCCGCCGGCCTTTCTCTGGGTGCCATGGATGTCGCAGTAGAATTTGTCTGGAATTAATTGAAGTACATAATTAATGGAATTTAAAAAATTTTGTTTAAAAAAATTCGAAAATATTTTTTCAAACTTTCATAACTTTCTTAATTCTGGCTTAAATTCATTAAAATTTATATTTTTAGAAAGTCCATTTTTTTCTACCCAGATATACAAAAACTGAAAATTTACATTTTTTAAATACTGAAAAAATTTGGTTTAAAATTTTGAAAAAAATGGTTTTTTCGAATTTTTTTTCAAACCTTCATAACATTCTCAATTCTAGCTAAAAATCTATAAAATTTATATTTTCAGAATCAGCATTTTTTCCTCTATTCAAATATACAAAAACTAAAAATCCGTGAATTTTAGAACAATTGAAAAAAGCCTATGCAAAAAAATTTAAAAATTAAAAAAAAACTTTTTTCAAATCTTCGTAACTCTCTTAATTTTGGCTCACATTTTTCAAAATTTCAATTTTCAGAATCAGCATTTTTTCCTCTATCCAGATATACAAAAACTGGAAACTTATAATCTTCGAAACATCCAAAAAATTGTTTTAGAAAAACTTCAACAAAAAATGTTTTTTTTTAAACTTTTTTTCAAACCTTCATAACTTTCTCGATTCTGGCTCAAATTTCATAAAATTTATATTTCCAGAATCCCCGTTTCTTCCTCTATCTAAAACTATCTATTTTCAAATTAAATGTTTAACTCACCCTCAATAAAATGGTGTCCAACATTTCTCAGCGAGTTCCCACAAGTCGCACACGACAGACAGTCTCCATGAAGGTTCTTGCCGGCGGCTCTAGCCATAACTCCCAAAATCGGTCGGGTGCAGATGAAGCATACCGGGAGACCGCTGGGATTCGGGTGGCTTGACAGAGTGGTGGTGGAGCCACCAGTGGGGGCCTCTTGCTCTTTCAGGAGTCGGAGGGTCTCACTACGCAGGTACGCTGGCTCGTCTTGGCGGCCAGCCGTGGCGCGGGCTCTGGAAATATGATTTTTCAAGATTTAGGTGAAAATTTTTGATAATGAGACAGTTTCAATGTGAAAAATGGAATCAGCTTAGGCGATTTAGTCTATACCCCAATTTTAAGTAAATTCAGATAGCTAGACGCTCTAGCTTCTCTGCGTCTCTCATCTCTCTCCAAACTTTGAAGGCGTTTATCTCAAAAACGGGCGGAGCTAGAAAAAATTGTTAACTACAAAAATGATCTACATCAAATTCTGCACATTTTTGTAGTTGACAACTTTTTTGTAGCTCCGCCCCTTTTTGAGATTTGAGCCTTTCAATTCTGAGAGGAGATAGGAGGCGCAGAGAAGCTAGACCGTCTCACTGTCTGCGTCTCAGCAATTTTTTTTGTTTTTCCAAATTGACTTATTTTGTAAAGTACAACATTACGCGACAATTTCATTGTGAAATAAAAAATATATGAAATTTTTAGAAAATTTTGAAACAGTAAAAAAATGTTGTTAAGTTTTTTCTGGTTTTTGGTTTTTGGTTACCGTAATGATTTAAAAAATTTCAAAACATTACAGTAAACCCTTCTAATTTTGTCCAAAAAAAATACTGTTTCAAAAAAACCTTTGTTTTCAGTGAATTACAATTTTCCGTTTGACTGTAATTTTTTTCGAAAATTGTTTAGATTTTTTTTTTTGCAAATTCTTCACAAATGCAGTGTCAAGAGTTTTTTTTAACAGTAAGAACAGTATTGCTCTGAAAACGCGTCAACGGCACGCCAGAGAACTGAAAATCGCTTATTCGCAGCAAATTTTGTAGCTTTTAGGAAGGTTTTTATCGCTCAAAAACGCGCCTGGGGTGTCTTTGACGCTTTTTTTTCAAAATTTTTGGTACTGGGGTACGCTTGACGCGGTCTGATTGAAAATAGGCTATAAAAATGGGCGGGGCCTCTTGATTCTCCCCGCGATTTTTAATGACTGGCGCGCCTGTAGCGCGACCAATAGTTCCCTTCAAAACTTCATGTCATTTTGTGACTAAAACAGTCATAGACCAATATTTTTCAGTGAGTATCAATGGTTGAGGGGATTACGCCCGGATAATGGAAGATTAACCGGATTGAAAACTAACACAAGGGTCATACCTATAAAATATTATATATAGAGGATAAGCAGGGTTTGTTACAGTTTTTTTTTGTTTTTTGTCAAAATTTATTGTCAAATCAAAAAATTTAGACTATGAGCTTGTATAAAACATTAAAAACCCTTTAGGATTTGAATTCAAAATTCACTGTTTCAAAGTTTATAAAATTTTCAATTCGAAATGACCGTAATATTCCTCAACCTCTGAAAAAGTCTGAAAATTTTCAAAAACTTGAAAATTAATATGCGACGACAATTTTAAGCCAATTTTCAGTCAGACCGCGTCAAAGGCACGCCAGATTTTGAAAAATGAGGGTCAAATGGCGTCGAAGGCACGCCAGACGCGGTTCTAGACACTGAAAATGTGATTTTCAGATGGCTGGCGTGCCGTTGGCGCATTTTCGAAGCAGTTTGTCTGTAATTGCTGGAATTGTCGAAATTTACTGTTTCAAAAAAGTTTTATACCGCAATTGTAAAAAACTATTTGTTATTCGATTCAATTAAAAAAAATTTTTTGAAACAGTAATTTTTTGGACAAAATAAAAAAATTCAGTTTTTTTTACTGTTTCAAAAATTTTTGAATATTTTTTATATCACAACTAAAACTTTGCTCACTATTAGTGTTGTGCTTTTGCAACTCTCAACGTGCTAATGACTGTCTGGCGTGCCTTTGACGCGTTTTTTCACAGATAAAAAAATTCCAGAATGATTCGACTGGGCCTTTCCCTTCTCCTACTCTCCATTCTCTCCGTTTCCGGCGAATTCCACAAAATGAAACTGGGCGGAGACTGTGAGAAGCTCCGTGTCGATTTGGAGGCCGCAGACACCGATTCCGCCACAAAACTCTCAAAACTCAACGCATTTTTGGACACCCTCGGCGCGGACACCCGTGAGAAATTCTGGGCGATTGTAGCCGCCGCGAAGACGGACGCCTCGACTAACTTGCCATCGGAAACCGCGAAAAGTTTGGCTGCAAGTGTTATTGCTGATTTTGAGGCCGGAAATTTGTTTCGTTCTCATCAGGAACTTTCGAAGGAGGTCAGTTTCGAAAAAATCAGTTTTTGAGCAAAAATGGGCGGAGCTATCAAAAAATTTTTAATTACAAAAATTATCTACATAAAATTCTGCACATTTTTGTAGTTGACATTTTTTTGCTAGCTCCTCCCACTTTTGAGATATACACATTTTCAGTTCGAAAGTACTTAGGAGAAACGCAGAGAAGCTAGAGTGTCTAACGGTCTGCGTCTCTCCTCGCTAATTTCGAAGCGTTATATCTCAAAAGTGGGCGGAGCTAGAAAAAAGTTGTCAACTACAAAAATGATCTACGTGAAATTTGCTACATTTTTGTAGTTTAAAGTTTTTTGATAGCTCCGCCCATTTTCGAGATATGAGCTTTTGTAATTTAAAAATTCGAAAACTGTGCACTTTGTCGTGGTGGTGAACATTCGAATTTTCGATGGTTTGTTATTTTTCTAATTTTAAAAGCTCTATCTTGTTTTTAATCTGCAATTTTCAAATTTTCGAAAAATTCGAAAATTCGAATGTTCACCGCCACGACAAAATGCACAGTTTTCGAATTTTCGAAAATTTCAAGATTGCAAACTTGGAAGATTTATATCTCAAAAGTGGAGCTAGAAAAAAGTTTTCAAGTACAAAAATGATCTACATGAAATTTTGCACATTTGTGTTGTTTTTTTTAGCTCCGCCCCTTTTTGAGAGACGCAGACAACGAGACGCTCAAGTTTCTCTGCGTCTCCTCCTTCTCTCCATAAACTTTAAAGGCGCGTATCTCTCAAGTGGGCGGAGTTATCAAAAAACTTTAAACTACAAAAATGATCTACATAAAATTCTCTACTATTTTCAGCTAAAATCAAAATTCGAATCACTCGACGACGCCGACAAAACAGCCGTCAAAAATTTGGCAAAGGTCTACGGAAAACAGATCAAGGCTCTAGTCATGCCACTGCTCCCATCCAACTGTAAAGCGACTTCTGAAGCCGCACAGGAAGCCGGACAGCAAATGGAAACCGGCGGATTTGATACCGTAAGTAGATCAAATAAATTTTTTGGGTAGATCAAAAAAAAATTGAACTGTTTCAGGGAGACTACATGCCACGAAAGAAGCGTGAGCTTCTGTTCATTGATCATCTAACCTCTGCTATCAGAGAAGCCAGAATGCGTCGTGGATTTTAATTACTTTTTTCTAATTACCTAATTAACCCAATTAAATTGAATAAAAAAAGCCGAACCAAAATAAAAATTTCTAAAAAAAAATTTTTCGAAAAAATTTTTTTTTCTCTAATTCTTACCCCTGATTATCAGCGAGTCCTTGAGTCTGTTGCACGTATTGCTCGGCGGCCGACTTGTCCGAGTAGATGCCCAATGGAGAGTTGTATTGCATGTGTTTCACACGTTGATCCGTCTCGAATGGCAGAGCGGTGCTGTTGAAGCCTTGAGGGGGGCGGGACTGGAATTTTTTATTGGAAATTAAAAATTTGAAACAGTGAAAACAAAGAAATTTACTGTTTCAAAAATTTAGGATTCTGAAAAAAAAGACAGCGCACCAATACTTATCCCTCCAGTACTAATGTACATAATTTTTGAATTTCAGAAATTAAAAAAACACAAAAATATTACTGTTTCAAAATTTCCACTTGTGGAAGTTTGGAATTTTTCCAATAGTAAACTTGATCTTGAAATCGAAAATGTTACTGTTTCCAAAACTAGATTTATTAAAAATCGATTTGAGTAATACAGTTGTCTTAACTTAGAAAATATACAACAATTATATTCCCAAAAAATTCTTTTACAGTATCAAAAATTACTGTTTCAAAATTCTGGGTTATAAAATTTCAAGTTTTCGTCATTACTGTAAATGTTCATTTACTTGTGCTTTTAAAGAAATAACTGTTTCAGAATTTATATTTTTTGAAGTACTGAAATTCAAAGATGATTATTTTAACTAAGTAAAAGTTTACTGTTTCAAAAAAAAAACTCAAAATTTGGCGTTTTTGAAATTTAACCGTTACATCCGAAACCTAGAAAATCATCTGTTTCAAAAATGTGCAATTTTTCAGAAATAGAAAAAATATCATTGATTTCGTGAAAATATAATTTCAAAACTAATTTTTCAAAAAATACTATTTCATGTTCAGAGAGACTGTTTTAAAGCTTTCTTTTATTTTTAGTTTTTTGGTTGTACAGGTAATGTTGGATTTCTACTCAAAATCTCATTTTCTCCGATTATTTTAAACTGAACAATTTCAAAAATTGCTGTTCCACACCAATGAAATAGTATGGATATCAAAATTTGAGACGATCAGTCACTGCGTTTACTATAGTAATCTCATTTTATTAAAAATTTACTGTTTCAAAAGTTTTATTCATTTGAAACAGCACAATGATTGTATTTTTTGCATTTACCATCGATCATTTTCAGAAAAGTACCGTAAGCATTTACTATTTGTAAAATTACTGTTTCTGAGATCATATTGAATAAGTTCTGCGTTTTTGTAAAATATTACTGTCTCAAAATATACAACTGAATTTTGAAGATGTTTCTTTTTTTTAATCCATTAGATTGAAAATTAATGTCTCAAAATTAGGTAGTTATCATCTGTGAATTCATTGACTATTATAATGCAAATAGTTTTTTACTACTAAAAGTTACTGTGTCAAAATATTATGATTGAAAAATTATTATACCACTGAAAATTGAAAAAAAATTACTGTTTCAAAGTTGTAACATTTTGCAAAGCTATTGTTATACCTATTATGTGGAATCTATCGCGAAAACTTAATATCGACTGAAAATTACTGTTTCCCTGATTTTTTGAAAAATTGAATTCATATACGGTTTCAACGGTCTAGGCAACATAAAAAATATGTTACTGTTTCAAAAAAAAATTCAATTTTCTAATTTTTTTCTAAAACGTTAATGCATTCTCCGCATGTGTTTCATTACCAATACAGATAATTTCCAAACTCACATCACTCGAGTGCTGCAAATTGACACGGTATGGTGTGTGTTCGTGTCCTGGACCAGTGTTCTCAGTGACTTCTGGACGCCAGATGCGAGTGGCGGCCCCCGAGGATTGCCTGAATAAGGAAAATTTGACTGTTTTTTTTAAAAATAAAATTTTTAGCACTTTTCTAATTTCGGTCTTAAAATTATTCACTGTTGCAGAAATGTTGGTATACTTTAATTTTAAAACAATAATTTATTATCTTGTTGTTCTTTGATGCGTGTCATTTTTTACTGTTTCAAAAAGTTCTTAGCTAAAATAAAGGAGTTGGTACAAGTAATTCCAAAACTTTAAGCTTTTTTTCAGCGCAACGACCCAATTCGTTATTAACTTTTTACGGATTTTGAAATTATTAACAGTTTTTCAATGAAACAGTGGAATAATTTTTTTTACTGGTTGAGATTCCGGCTTTTTTCTAAATGTTCTCAATTTCTATTGGACCGGGAGCTTTGAAATTTGGCATAGTTATGTAATTTGGCATAAAGAAGACGGTTGAAGAACACGATTCAACATTGGGATAGATTTGTTGGAGTTATACCGAAAAACCGTCAAAAAATGAGCAAAAACAGCGTTAAAAACAAGGTCCCTTAAAAGTTTACCATGGTTTCGGTGTTGTTGTGATTCTCACCATCCTGGTATTTTAGATGGCTGGTTTCCTGGTTTAACTAAAAATTGTAAGTAGAAAAATAAGAGCGAAGAATGCGTACAATATCAAGAATAGTGTCACAACCGCGCTCTACCGCAACGATAGAAAATAGTGTGCAAAAATGAGAGACGCAGAGAAAATGATAGAAAAGCTTGAAGGAAGAAGTGTACAAGAGAAAATTGTTGAAAAAATTTGAAAAAAGAGAAGAATAAAATGTGAGAGAGCAATAATTTTTCTCTATTTCCGCTATTTTGTAGGTGAGAGACACCGGAACAAGTTTTTTTTCTTTTTTTTTTTGGTTGAGAGAACGCTTATGCAAATTTGGAATAGTTTGGTAATCGGATTGGATTGAATGAGTCAAATTTTGGGATAAGTATATAAAACAGTCAAGAAAAAAAGGAGATTTTTTAAATTTGAGTGAGAAAAATTGAATTATACTATGTTACTGCGAATAATTTTATTGAAAAGGCTCAAAAAATTGATCAGTACTTTTGAGACAGTACTAAAAAATATATTCTACAAAAATAGTATACCAGAAACGCATTCAAAACAAGATAGGGACAACTTTATGACGTTTTCGAAAAAATTTGAAACAGTAGATTTCGAAAATTCACCAATTTTTGAAATCAATTTTTTTAAAAATAGGAATCGGTATGCCTTTTAAATGCATCGCTTCACGTTCGATTCTATATGGTGTTTCGAAAAATATGTATTTTTTCTTACTGTTTCAGAGATTCTGAAATTTTCAGTGAATCTTTTCAAGCTATTATTTACACTTTCTTGATTGATACTGAGCGGGTTTTCAGAATGATTAGTTACAATTATTTGTATTCACCCTAAAATGTATTGCCAACAATTAATTTTTTTGCAAAAAACTCTTGAAAGGGTAATAAATGGACAGAAACTTCAAGAAACGTTTTAGTACTCTAACAAGGAAAACATATATTTCAGATTTTGGTGAAACAGTAATAAAAATATCTTTGAAACAATGTATATTAATATTATTTTACTTGATTAAAATTTCCAGAAAATTTGACAGAAAATTTGAAACAGTTGTTTTTTTCACCAGAATAAAATTAAAAGAGTGTATGCAAATGTTGAATAAACAATGACTGAATTAAATGAATCAAATAAGAAAAGAACGTGAAACAGTAAAAAAAATTGGAAAATGATGTTCTATCAAATGACAAAGCATCAAAAATCACTGAAAACTCAATTCTTCATGGGAAAAAGTTGAAACAGTGTGTGTCTGTAGAAAAAATTCGTAGACTAATTCTAAATTGATCAGAATTCAGTCAAGAGGGATTGAGATGTTAAACAGTTAAGAAAAAAAGAAGGTATTTTATAGTTTTAGAGACAAAAAATTGAATTATACTACGCTACTGCGAATAATTGTATCGAAAACAATCAAAACATTGCAGTACTTCTGAAACAGTAATAATAAATATATTTTACTATTATGTAGATTTATAGTAGACAAAAATAGTGTACCAAAAAAAAGAACAGAACAAGATAGGGCCAACTTAATTACATTTTCGAGAAGTTTTGAACCAGTAGATTTTTTTCAATTTTTAGAAATCAATTTTTTATTTTTTTAATAGGAATTGGTATTACTAGTTTTCTGCTAAAAGTTGATGTTTCACAATGTTATTTATGACATTTTAGCACTAAAAAATTTACTGTTTAGAGGAATAGTTGTACTAGAAATGCTATGCAAATATATTGATATTCACATTACATATTTGAATTTTTATTCGAAAACTATACTTTTTTCGAGAAATTTCAAAAAAATTCCAAAAAAATTCAAAATTTTTTCAAAAAATGTTTCAAACCGGGCCGAGAGTTTTCCTGATTTTGGCCCGGCCCGGAAATGTCTATTTTTCAAGAATTTCAAAGTTATTTACTGATTTCCAATTTGACTACTGTTTCAGAGATTCGAAAATTATAAGTAATTTTTTTCAAACTTTTAGGTACACTTTCGATAAGTTAGAACTATTTGTATTTACTTTAAAATGTATTAGCAACAAATAAATTTTTAAGCAGTGCTATTGAAACAGTAATAAAATGACAGAAGCTAGCTTCAAGAATCGTTTTAGTACTCTAACAAGGGAAACATATATTTCAGATTCTGGTGAAACAGTAATGAAAAATATATCTTTAAAACAATGTATATTAAAATTATTTTACTTGATTAAAAAATTTCCAGAAAATTTGAAACAGCCGTTTTTTTTCACAAGAAGAACAAGAGAGTGTATGCAATTTTAAAAGAACTGATAATTGGATTAGATGAATAAAATAGGAAAAGAAACAGTGAAAAAATTGAAAATTGTGTTGTTTCAGGTGAAAACTCATTAAAAATCTTAGAAAAACTCTGTTGATCATAAAAATAAAAAATCCATGAATGTAATATATTGAAGGTAGTCAGAATTCTGATAAAACATTTTTGGAACAGAAAAAAAATATCATATTTTACTATTATGGAAAATCGTAGAAACAAAAATGACACAATAATGAACGATTAACCTCTGTATATCTATATTTTTAATTTGAAACAGTAATTTTTTACATCAAAACATACAATTATTAATTCAAATTGTAAAAGCCTTATATTTAGTTACAAGACAATTGGAATAATAATTCAAACAAAATTATTTTGAATTTCCAAATCTATGAAACAGTAAGAAACATTTTTAAAAACTCACAAAACACAGTTTTTTTGTGAAACAAACAAATAAGTTTTTAAGTAAAAATCGTTTTTTAGTAAATTAAAAATGTAAATTTTCACTGTTGACCAGTAATTTTCAGCATTGAAAAGAGGAATTAGCTCAACCTTGTAAACAAATAGTTGAAAAATTACTATTATAACAAAAGTTGGTGAAACAGTGAAATTTTTTACTGTTTCAGATTCAAAATGTGTTTTTATGGCCTTTGAAATCAGTGAAAACATTTTAAAACTATTAAAACAAATCATATAATTGAAACAGTAAAAATTATCAGTAATTTTTTGAAAAAATTACCGCTTCTTTCATAAATTTATAAAGTTTCAGCTTGTCTGAAAAAAAATGATCTGAAACAATAAAATTTTCACTGTTTCAGATTCAAAATTCATGTTTTCAGAATTTTTCACACATCTAGACAATTGATAGTGGACTATATACAAGAAATGGGAAATAATTTTTTTTGAAACAGTAAAAATTTTTCACTGTTTCAAACCGCCACAACACCAATAATTATACATAATCACAAATTCTCTGTGTGTTCAAAACTTTCGTCGGGGATATTCGGAAAAAGGGAAAACGGAGAGAGAGAATGTTGCCTTCTTTCTCACAGAGGGGGCCACCCGATTGGCCTGATTCTTATCTGTTCAGATGTGTCTCTTTCTCATTTTCTGGAGACGTTCGAAATTTATTCTGTATATGAATAAAAGAAGGGGGGAGATTAAACATGATGTGATTATATCATAGGTGACCCCCCCCCCCTCATCAGGGGGAAGGGGGGGGGATCGGAATTGTTTACTGTCTAAGAATTGTCAGTAACCTAATTCTACTTTGATAAGGATTACAATATGATCGCGATTGGATTGATAACAAAAAATTTGAGTTTTTGAGATTAGATTTTTGAAACAGTGAAAAATGTTTTAAAACATTTATTTTTTTGCAATTTTTTTTTTTAATTTGAGATTGCAATAAAAATGAGTTTAAAAAACGCAAAGGCACATTTTAGAAATGTCAAAATGCACTGTTTTCAAATTTTCTGGACTTTGGTTTTTCAAAGGCTCATATCTCAAAAATGGGCGGAGCTATCAAAAAGTTGTCAACTACAAAAATAATCTACAAAAAATTTGCTACATTTTTGTAGTTGACAACTTTTTGCTAGCTCCGCCCCTTTTTGAGATACGACCACTTCAAAATGGAGTTGACGATGAGAGACGCAGAGAAGCTGGAGTGTCTAACTGTCTGCGTCTCTTCCATGAAGTCACGGTTCTTCAAAAGCTCATATCTGGAAAACGGACGGAGCTAGAAAAAATTTGTCAACTACAAAAATTATCTATTTAAAATTTGCTATATTTTTGTAATTGACAATTTTATTTTAGCTCCGCCCATTTTTGAGATATGAACCTTAGAAATACCAAGTCTAGAAAGTTCGAAAGCTGTGCATTTTGTCGTGGCGGTGAACATTAGAACTTTCGCATTTTTGCTAAATTCAAGTCCATAACTTGTTTTTAATTGAAATGTAAAAAATTCAAAAAAAGACAGCTAAATTCGGAAATTCGAAAGTTCACTACCACGACGAAAATTTCGAATTTTCAGGTATTCGGTATTATAAAGGCTCGTATCTCAAAAGTGGGCGGAGCTAGAAAAAATTTTCAACTGCAAAAATGATCTACAAAAATTTTGCTACATTTTTGTAGTTTCCAACTTTTTTCTAGCTCCGCCCATTTTTGAGATATAACAATTTAAAGATTACAAAAACACACTGAAGTTCTAGCAAATCTAGAAACACCATCAAAGATAAAAAAATTTTCAAAATTTATCCAGAAAACCCACCTTGTCACAATCAACTCAATCTTGTCATGAGCTGTAACTAAAAGTCTATCCACAGCGTTGATGTCTAAATTGTCCAAATCTTCCAACTTGTCAACGACATCACCGTTTCGGAGACCAGCACGATCAGCCAGGGAGCCACCGATTATCTGAAACAAAATTTTGATTTTTTACTGTTTCAGAGAAAATTCTTTTTTTAAAGTGAATGATTAAGAAATATTAATCGAAAAAGCCGCATATAAGAGACATCTGGAATTTTGAAACAGTAAAAATCATTCGAAATTAATATGTTTCAAAAATTTAAGCTCAAAATAAGTACTTCTCTCATTTGGTACAATTTTCGATATAAGTTACCAAATTTTTAAAACAGTAACATTTTCAGAATTCAAAAAATTACTGTTTCAGAAAATGAAAGTGATTCATGTTTGTTTTGGTGAATTTGGTAAGGAATACTCAAAATTCATCAAAAAAATACTATTTAAAATCGATATTTCTATAATTTTTGCATAGAATAGTGAAACAGAATCTTAAAAATCTATCTGAAAATACTTTTTTTGTTGCCGGTAAAATCACGGTTACATTATTGATCACTCTCATTTTGCTCCTAACTTGTTGAAATTCTGAAACAGTAATTATCAAAAAAAATACTGTTTCAAAATTTTCAGATGAAAATTGAACAAGCATGGCTTTATAGTATTTCTTCTATCATTATTGCTTTATTTTTCACTCCAATATTGTCTAAAAGCCGGACAAAAAAATTGAAAAAGTTACTGTTTCAAAAAATGAATTTAAAAAATTGAATTGTTTCACAAATATTAATTCGCATAAATGTTGATTTTTTTTCAAGATGTTTTCAATAATTTTGAACGTCTTGGTTTAAGTTTGAACGTCTTGGTTTGACAGAATGTTCGAAACAGTTTCTAACATTTTTAAAATTATTTTTGAAAGTTTACTGTTTCGGAAAATGTATGTGATTTATGTTTATTTTGATAAATTTTCTAACCAATACTTAATCTCAACGCAAAATTTTCTGACAATCTAAAAATTACTGTTTCAAATCAATATGATGACTTCTATTAGACAAAAAATTAATGTTTTTCTTTGTTCTGATTCATATTGACTGCTACCAGCCTTTTTAAACGATTTATTTCAGTAATACCTCTACTTGTGGCGCCTTACTTTTTGTTCTAAAACTGTCTAAACGCTGCACGAATAATTCTGAAAGTTACTGTTTCAGAAAACAAATATTTGAAAATTTAATTATTTTCTTAGTTTTGTGACATCTTCACTATTTTTTAGGCTATTTTCATAACTTTTGACTCAAGTTGACAAAATTTTTGAAACAGTAAAATTTTCAGATAGAAAAAATTACTGTTTTAGAAAATGTTAGTAGTTTATGTTTGTTTTGATAAATTTGCTAGTCAATACGTATGAAACAGTCTGTAAACTCAACGCAACATTTTTTTTTGTTTTAGTCACCAATATGAGTTCGACAGGAATATTGCTCACTCTTATTTTGCTCATTCACTTGTGGAAATTCTGAAACAGTAATAATTTTCTTTTCAAAAATTACTGTTTCTATATAAAATTTGAAAAGCATTATTTTATAGTACAACCTCTATCTGTAGCATTTTACTTTTTGTTCTGATAATGTATGCAAACCAGCAAAAAATATTCAGAAAATTACTGTTTCGAGAAATTAATTTTTTTTCTCAGTTCTGTTACATATTTACTGCTTTCAAGTTTTTTCCAGCAATTTTAAAATTGTTTCAGATTGATAATTTGAAAAATTAAACATTTCTCGACCACTGTTTACTCTTATGTTGCTCATCAACTAATTGAAATTCTGAAACAGTAACAAATTTTCAAGAATTACTGTTTCAAAATTTTTGGAAAAAAATTGAACAAGCATTGCATAATAGTATTTCTTCTATCTTTATTGCATTGCTTTTTACTCTATAATTGTCTAAAAACCGGAGAAAAAAGTTTAAAAAGTTACTGTTTCAGAAAACAAATATTACAAAAACTGAATGTTTTTCATAGTTTTGTATTAAACTATTTTAATAACTTTTGGCTCAAGTTGACAAAATTTTTGAAACAATAAAATTCTCAGAAAAAGTTTTTTTGAATCCACTGTTTTTGAAAATGTAAATTTGCTAGCCAATACCTGTGTTTGAAACAGTCTGTAAACTCAACGCAACATTTTTCGACAATCCAATTAAATTACTGTTTCAAATCGATGTGATGAATTTTTATAGACGCGTTTTTATTAATAGTTCCATTAATTTGTATCCAATTGAAAACAATTTTATTGGAAAATTTCATTGTTTCATCAGAAATGAACAGTGAAACAGTAACTTGAAAATCTGGTGATACTGTTTTCATCTTCAAAAAAAACATCGATTATATTATTGCTCACTTTTAATTTGCTTTTAACTTGTTGAAATTCTGAAACAGTAAGAAAATTTCAAAAATTTCAAAAATTATTACTGTTTCAAAATTTTTGTATCAAAATTGAACAATTGTTTTATAATATTGCTTGAATGTCAGTAACCTTGAAATCCGGTTTTTCAATTTTTTTGTCATCTAAAATTAGACTGGAATATTGTTCACTTCTTTTTTGCTCATTAACTTGCTGAAATTCTGAAACAGTAAAAAATTTCAAAAATTACTGTTTCAAAATTATTAGATGAAAATTGAACAAGCATTGTATTATAGTCCCCTCTATCATCAGTTTCTGTCTAATACAACATAAAACCGGAAAAAAATTTAAAAATTACTGTTTCAAAAAACTAATTTTTAAATAATTAATTTTTTTTCTTAGTTCTGTGACACTTTAACTATTATCAAGTTATTTCCAGCAATTTTGAAATTGTTTCAAGTCGGTATTTTAAAAGTTCTCGCATTTGGTATTGCGTACTCTTGTTTCGGTCATTAACTTGCTGAAATTCTGAAACAGTAAAAATTTGAAAAATTACTGTTTCAAAATTTTAGTATGAAAATTGAATTATCTTTGTTTAATAGTAATTCGTCTTCTGTTGCGCTTTATTTTTTATTCTGATAATGTACACAAGCCGGAAAAAATATTCAGAGAATTTTCTTAGTTCTGTGACATTTTTACCATTTTTTGGTTATTTTGAAGTCCCCGCCAACAAATTTCCTTCTTTTTTGTTCCTGATACATATTTTTTCTCAATTTACGACTAATCTCTCATCACAACTCTTCTCCGTTTCCCTCAACTTCTCGAATGAGTATCTTCTCTCATTTCTCACTAAAAAATTGTAATAAGTGGATGTTTTTTCATTTTCATCCTCTTTTCTCTTTTCCGTCGGCATGCCCCAGGTTATTCTGTGTAAAAATAGACGGCAAGAGCGTGTGTAAATCAGTTTTGTGGTGATTTGAGGCAAAGAGCCAATGTGTTTTTCGGTGATGGAACATTTCTAATGGGTTACACCTATTGAAACAGTAGGAAAAGTTGAACATTTGGAAAAGAACAACCATCAGAGCAAAATGTGGTCAAAAATTCATCAGAATTAGTTGAAACAGTATTTTTTTCTGTTTTACGGAAAAATAGATTTCGAAGCAGTGTTTTTTTTCAATATTTAGTGTTTGATACACCGATTAGCGTTGTATTAGGGACAGAAAACATTTATAGCGTTTATTTTTTTCTGAAACAGTAATTTTTATTTTGAAAACATTTTTTAATGAATATTTGCAGAGGAACCGTTCCATTTTGAGCTGCTCCGCTTTCATGAAAATGTTGAAACAGTAATTTTTAAAGTTTTTTTCTAAACTTTGACAGCAAGATCTTAAAAATGGACATCTTAGTTTTAGACAGAAACTAATGATACTCATATTCTAAAACAGTAAAAATTAAAAAAAAATTTACTGTTTCACTAGGGTTTTATAGTTAATTTTGCGCAATTACATTATTGGCAGCTCTAATCGCAGAAATTTCAATTTTCACTGTTTTAAAAAGTTTTGAAAACATTTTGAAACAGTATTTTGTAATTTCGGTGCATTATTGACACAAATCATAATACATTATATACATTTCAATGCTGAAACAGTAAACTTCGCTCATGAAAATTTTGGAACAGTAATTTTTTACTGTTTCAAATTTAAAAGTTTACTGTTTCAAAAATAATGATAATAATTGGTTTAGATGTTTCAATCTGGTTTTCCCCTTTCAAAATTTTCTGAAACAGTAATTTTCAATTCTCAACTTACATTCACAATCAGCACAGCTCCATCGGGTGCCTCTGTGACCCCGAACCCCCACGGGGTTCGGCGGTCAGACCGCGCCATTCGAACGGTCACTCGTTCCATGTCTACTACCTGAAACAGTAACAAATGAAAAAAATGAAACGCGTCAACGTCACGCCAGCGGCAGGGGTCCAACGTAAACAAACAATATGAATGTATGAGTTTGCAATGTTGTGTGATCGGGAGGAGACGGGGGGGGGATTATGAGGGATATAGAAATAGATGACAGGAAGAGAAGGGGAAAAAGAGATACTATTTATTGTTGTACATTTGAATAGGGGGATGAAAAATGGAAAATAAATTTTTTGACGAAAAATTGAGAATTGAGACTGAAAGGTACTTGTCAATAAGATAAAAGTGAACCACGGAATATTTTGAAAGTGTGAAACAGTAAAAAATTTGTTTACTGCTTCAAAGATTTTTCTTGAATTTTAAAAAATTTTGATAGTTTAATGGGATGTCGGTATTCTCTTCATAAGACTTTTTCAAAAACATTCACTTTATATTTTTAGTGAAATTGGTATTTTGAGATCTATTCTACAACTCAATACAAAAAAAACAAATCCTGGATACTCCATGAGAGTGTGAAACAGTAAATTTTTTTTTACTGTTTCAAAGATTTTTCTTGAACTTTGGAAGTTTTGATAGTTTAATAATATATCGTTATCCTCCTCAGAGACATTTCAATACTTTTTTGAAACAGTGAAAAATTTTTTTACTGTTTCAAAATGTCTAGAAACTTAAATGCGATTTGTTATACACAATTTAGGAGAGAATTTTAGTAAATCAATTAAAAAAATCAAAAATACCCAAATTCTCATGAAACAGTTAAAAAAATACTGTTTCAAGTGCTATTATTCAATTTAGCTGTGAAAATTTATGTAACAAAGATTTACAAAACAAAAAACAGATATTCTGAATAGAATGGGATCTGAAACAGTGAAAATATTTTTTTAATTGAATATTACTGTTTCAAAAATATGAAAATCAAAAACACGAGAATCAGTGAATATCTGGAATCAAAAAATTTCATTTTACCTTGAAACAGTGATTTTTTTTTAACTGTTTCAGAATTTTTTGTTGAGTTTGTGATTTACCTTCATACACTACTAGAGGGGGATTTCTTGTTAGAATTAATCTTTTAGTTGAAACAGTAAAAAAAATTTCAAAAAAATAAAAAGTTACAGTTTCAATAGTTATATCATAATTTCATCGAGATTTTGATGTCTACTGTTCCTATAATTGCGAAAACTCATTTTTACTTTGAAACAGTGAAAATATTTTTTTTACTGTTTCACAATTTTTTCCTCAGTTTTGAGATTTTACTTATTACTAGTGGACTTAAGCTTCCTTGTATGATAACTAGTATTATTTTTTGTTTAGAAATTCTAAAAATCCTACTGTTTCAAAAAAAAATTTTGAAACAGTAAAACTTTGTGAACCGCTGTATTGAAGTAAGTTGCAATCCACAAACAAACCACTTGACAATTGAGAATAACTATAGCAAATAGAAAGAAAGTTTTTTAAAAAAATTCAAAAACAAATTCCTCCAAATCCACCGTCCCCCTTCTACTATTGTGCTCCAGTGCTGCCGGCTCCGGAGGCGGATCCGAAATGCTCCAGTGTACGCGCGGGCGGCTGAGCCAGGAGCTCTCCGAACTCTGACATATCCCTCCTTCTCGCACTTCATGGCCAGTTCCCTCTTGAGCTCTCTCAGGAGCCCCCCGACGAGAGAGTGTGTAGATCAGAGAGACGCAGGGGTGGACGAGTGTTTGTAGTAAAGCGCGGCGAGCCCCCCCGAGGGGCTCGCCTCTTTATCACTGATTATCAGTGGGATGAGAGAGAGAAGGGATTTGAAAAATGAGGAACAAAAGTGCGTTGGTTGACAACGCTTGACGGAGAAAGGAACATTTTGAAACAGTAAAAATTTTTACTGTTTCAGAGGAAATTTGAAAATTATTTTCACTGTTTAAAAAATTATGATGCTTCTAACATTTTTGCTTAAAAGATAATAATTCTGCAGGACGTACAAAACATTAAAATAATTTTCAATTTGAGTATTTGGACAACTGACACCTATTTTTCACAATTTCAAAAATTTATTGGGAATTTTCGTTTCTAGAACAAAAATATTGCTATGAACTTTTCAATTAGAAGACATCGATATTTATAATCCGAAAATAAAATGTACTGTTTCAAAATTTTTCAAAAAATTTCCGATTTTCGACAAATATGTTTGGCCTGTAGAAAATGAAGGAGTTCTTTGTTTATACCATTGAACTTTTTTGAAAATTTACTGTTTCTGTTTTTTCTCTGAAAATCGTTATCTATGTTACATAGAAAGCAATACTTTATTTTTTACTGTTTTAGTAAATTGTCACATCCTACAAAAATATTGAACAGAAAGAAAATGAGCCTGGCACTTCCAGTACTTGAAAACAGATATGAAAAATTGAAATTAAATTTTTGAAACAGTAAAAACATTTTCTAGAATTTTTTTTGCATCAGCTTTATTGTAAACTGTGATACAAAACTAAGTTGTTTTTTTGAAATATTTTCGAAACAGTAAATTTTTCAAGATTGTGGAAATCTCTACGACAAAAAAATATTCAAAGTATTTTGAAACAGTAATATTTGTAACTTGTTTTTGTCTCTTGTGGCAAGATTCTTGATGGTTTGGTTACTTTCATTTGAAAAATAGAAAAACTTGAGTTTTTTTCTGAAACAATATGTAAAAAAAAATTTGTATCTACCTTAACGTTTAGTCAGTGAAGCGACATCAATCATTTTTGATTTGGACACAGAATATTTTCAAATTTTTGTGAAACAGCTTTTATGAGCAGCTTATATTTTTTTTTCAAACATCGAAAAGATACTCATTGACGTAACATCTCCAACTCCAAACCAGATAAATTTTACATTTGATTGAATACGTAAATTTGAAAATACTTTCCTATTTTCACTGTTTCAAAAATTTCCAAACTATTCCGTTTTCAATATTATTTTATTTACAAACGTCATTGTTATGAATTTTTTTGAATGGGTCTCGTAGTAGAAAGCATGAAAACCATTTAAACTACAAACCCCATCCGAATAAAAGAATCTATGATACTGTTTCAAAACATTTTTTTTAGAATTTTTCTGAAAAACAACAATATTATCAAGTTAAAAGTTTTATTTTTTATTTTTTTATTTTTTTTCCATAAAAATTACTTGAGAGTTAATGTGAGTTTTCATTTTTACTGTTTCAATAATGTGTTTAAAAAATTAAAGATATCAGGACGTACTGTTAGTAAAGCGATCCCCTTTCTAAGTTGAAATATGAAACTGGCACAACAACATACATTCAATAAACCAACTGCCTGGATCATCTAGCGAAAAGAAAATGTTCCGAAAAAATTACTGTTTCAAGAAATATTTCAAGAATATTCATTTTTGTTAGACAATGTTGAGTAAAACAATAATTATTTTCACTGTTTCAAAAATGATGATGCTTCTAACATTTTTGCTTGAAAGGTAATAGTTCAGCAGGTCTACGAAACATTAAAATAATTTTCAATTTGAGTACTTGCGACAACTGACACCTATTTTTCACAATTTCAAAAATGTATTGGAAATTTTCATATTTAGAATAAAAACGTTGAATATCAGCAATCTGATTCACAAAAATTGAAATTGATAGCCTGGAAATAAAATTTACTGTTTCAAAAATATAAAAAACGGACCAGTGTTTCATAACAAATATAAGAGTTTATGTGAGATTATAATGAAATTTTTGAAACAGTAAAAACATTTTCTAAAGTTTTTTTTTTCCATCAGCTTACTTGTAAACGGTATGCTTTTACTATTAGGGAACAAATTTTCTAAACTCAATATTTTAATTTTTTGATAATAACTGTCTATATCAAAATCAGTATAATTCCAATATTCTTTGAAATGCAATAAAATTGTTGGGAGACCAGGAACCAGTTCATTTAAGAAAAACGCAAACTTATAGTCATGCAAAACTAAGTTTTTTGAAATATTTTTGAAACAGTAAATTTTCCAGAATGTGTAAATCTGTATTACAGCAGTAACTGTACAACTTCTACGACAAAAAATATTCAAACTTTTTTGAAACAGTAATATTTGTCTCTTGTGGCAATCTAGTTAAAAAGATGCTCAATGACTACGTTAATATGGAACTTACTATTCAACTGAAAAATAGAAAAAAATTTTGAAACAGTAAGTGAAAAAAATTTATACTTGCATTAACGTGTGTCGTTAATTATTTTTGATTTGGAAGGAGAATATTACCAAATTTTGGTGAAACAGTAAATTTTTTCCAGCAGATAGCTAACAATTTGATATTTTTGTTATATGTTGGATATTATTGGATATATATTGTTTTTGTTAGATTTTTGTGAAACAGTGATGATATACTCAACGACGAAACATCTTCCACTTCGAATCAGAAAAATTTCACATTCAATTGAAACAGCAAAATTTCCAGAATGTTCTGTTTCAACTATTTATGAAAACTTCTACATTTGAAAAAAAAATATTACGAAACTAAAAATGACTCCATAAGTTGTGAAATCACAAAAATACACAATTTCAAATGTTTCTTATCTTTACAGTTTCAAAAATTCTCAAATTATCCCGTGATCAAAATTGTATGATGCAGTAACGAACATTTGTTCTTATAAATTACCGTTTCAAAATCCGTGAAAAAATTGTCATATTTTTGGAAAACGCAGTGAATACTCCAAATTTGAATAAAAAATAGTTATTATCAGTTCACGAACCCTTGGCGGAAGGTGTCAAAGGCACATGAACCTGAAAGCATTGTAGTAAAATTCCATAACACCTCCCGGCAAGAGTTCCTGAACCGATAATACTGTTTCAAAATGCTTTCTTACAATTAGAATTTCGTTGTAAGAAAACAATATTATTCATTTTTTACTGTTTCAAAACTTTGTTCGAAAAAATAAACGATATCAAGACATGCATTTGTGAACACAATCACTTTAAAATAAATAAAAACCACCAGTATTGTCAGACAAAAAGAAACACCTTAGAAAAAACTACTGTTTTAAAAAACCTTGGAATTATTCTGCTTCGAGTCAGAAATAATTGACGACCAAATATTTGACCATTGTGAAGTTTTTGAGCCGAAACGTTGAAACAACACTGTTTCAGAAAAAATGTTCACAGTTTTCTATTTAGAAAAAAATAATAGATTAGGGAAAAAAAAGAACCTTTTAAAACTAGATTGCCACAAGTGACAAGTGTTACTGTTTCAAAAAAGTTTGAATATTTTCAGTCTTGGAGATTGAACAATCTTTGATGATCCACATTTTCACAGTTTCTATGAAATATGAAATGTCTCTAGGCCGGAAATCCATTACTATTTCTAAAACGTTTCAAAAATAATTATTTGAACTATTGTTTATTGCATATTTTATGAATTCAATTTTTTCTGTGCGAGAGAAGTTCGCGCCGCACACACGCGGCGACCATGTCCACTGCGATCCATTTTTTAAAACTGTCGCAAAAAATGGGCGTGGCTGCCGCGTATGTGCGGCGCGAACTTCTCTCGCACAGAAAAAATTGAACTCAAATTATAAGTTACCGTTTCAAAACAAAATTTATTTTCAAATACGTACCTGGTCTCGCCACAATTTTTTAATGTTTCGAAGAATTTAGGAATTATACTAATTTTGGTAAAAATTGTTAATTGTAGTTCTTCAAGAAGACAAAATATTGAATTCTGCAAATTTGAACTCTAAGAGAGACAGCTCTGAGAGCGTACCGTTTTGAAAAAAGCTGATGAAACCTTTCTAGAAAAACTTTACCGTTTCAAAAATTTCATTGAGATTTTTCATATCTGTTATTAAGTACTGACATAGCCGTTGTAGCATATTGGCAGAAACATTTTATTGTTCGGCCGAAATGTCACAATGATTAATTTAAAAAATGTTTTGTTTTATACCTTTTTTTTCGATTTTTTTCGGAATAACTTCTTAAGACTTTTTAGTATGTTTCAAAGGTTTTTGAAGAATAATTTGTGAAAGAATATGAGAAATTTTCAGTGAAAAGAGTTCAAAAAATCCATGCGACCCGAGCCACATATATTTCCCCAACTGGAAAGGCTAAAGGGCAAAAAAGCGGGAAACTAGGCTAGAATAGTCCGGGAAAATGAAAAGATCTATTCTGGCGTCATCGGGCGGGACCTTCACGTCACCCTGGACAGTGCGAGTAGAATATATATTGATCCACTCGTCAAACCGCTACGCACGACCGCTCGCTGCTGGGAGGTGAGAAAAAAGAATATGTAGGTGGCCGCTTGTTTGAAAGAGCGCATATACTTATACGAAGTAAAATTCAGAGAAATTTTAACTGTAGTTATTTGAATATTTCTGATAACAAGAGAATTTTCGTTCGTCTTTGGAAAAAGGTGGACAACAGAAGTTGCATTCTGTTTTGAGATGTTCTACTGTTTCAACTAAATATAAAAACGATCAGTTTTTAAAAAATTTTCCGCCTCTTACATTTGCACTAAATAGTAATAAAATTGAATGCTTGGAGATTGAATTGGTGAAAAAAATATACTGGATCAGAAAACTTCGTAACATTGCAGTTAATGTTTAAATTTCCGTACATTTTTCAAGTTTTACTGTTTCATATAAATATTTAAATGTACTGTTTAAAACAATATACTGGATTGTCTTATTTTTTACTGCAAAATTGTGATATTTATAGTGAATTTTACTGTTACAAGACAAGTTTTAAAAAATTCGGTGGTTGAGATAGTTCAATGGTCGAATAGCATCCCGATCAACAAGTAGTGTGGAATTTTGACTATTGATGTTCACAGAAAACTGAAAAATTTATAGAACATTTCTACGGTTTCAAATTTTTTAGATTATAAGCTGATCTAGAATAATTTTGTTTCATTATTCGGTGGAGTTAAAATCAATTATGACATATCTTTACTAATAATATTCAACAGATTCCGTTTGTCTGTTTATTTGTCGCCGATCATAACTCCGTCCGTAGTGGACCGATTTCGATGAAACCTAGATAGATAGATAGGAAATTGCGCTTAGTTGATGCCCGAACTTTTCTTTTTTCAAAAATATCAAATTTGACGTCTTCTGGAGACGATACCGATTTCAACGTAAAAAGCGTTGAGAAAAGGTGTGTCCCGACAGGGTGGTAGACAGCTCAAAATATCAGCCTAACACTACTGACTGGGTGTTTCTTGAATGCGTTCTCGATAGCGCCACGGCCGCGCGTGTGTGGTGTAGCGGTCTACGCGGATGACTCTCACGCATGGGGTAGTGAGTTCGTTCCCGCCAGGTCTTAAATGTTTTTTGATTTTTCGTTTTGATAAAAACATAGACAGCCAGTATAAGAAAGTTGCAAATAACTTTGTTTTTGTCAAGATTTTGGGTACCAAAAGGGTTAAATAGGTACATGTCTTTGGCACTGTTCATATGGGGGAGGGAGGCGGCTTTGCCGCCGATCAGTTAAAAACTCAAAAAAAATTACCTCGGATGTCTACACCATTAAAGAAGCTTTTACACCAAGAAGTCTGCTAGGAGTATTATGAAAAAGTAATGCATTCTAGAATGAGTGCTTTTTACATCTTTTTTTAAAGTTGACTTAGTTTTAAATACTCATAGGGAGGGAGCAGAGTTGAGGGGATTGCTGTTTATGAAATTCGCGGAAGGCGGAAGGCGGAAAGAGGAATAAAAACTTTTGGGCGGATAGAGGAAGGCAGAAGGCGTTTCAATGATCCCTTCCCTATTAAAAATGGAAAAATAAGAGTTTCCAAATTTCGAGTTTTCTGTAATATTATATCTTAAAAGTTCCGGTAAAGGTGAAGTAAAAGCCAGTAAAAGAAAGAAGAACCGGGGGAGAACTATTTGTTACGTATCCCAAGATGTGGGTTTGCCATTTGGTGGAGGCAGCATCGCCGCCGATCAGTCAAAAAATAATAACTCATATCGATATGATCACTCACCAGAGCTGTGCGGAAGTAAAAGTTTTTGAAAAGGAAGAAGGAAGAAGAACGTTACATTTTCGAAAAGGAAGAGGGAAGAAGGAAGAAGGAAGTGAAAAAATGTCAGGAAGAGGGAAGTCGAAGGAAGCCCGGAAGAAGGAAGTAATTTTTTAAAACGTCAAAATTGAGGACCACCAAAACACCACCGAAATTCCGTCGAAAACTCCAAAATTTTTGTAAACGTTTTTCACGGAAGACGGAAGGAAGTAAATTTTCTAAAATAGGAGGCCGGAAGAAGGAGGAAGGAAATGAAATTTTCCAAAGGGAAGTCGGAAGAGGGAAGAAGGAAGTCGAGGGAAGGAATTCCGCACAGCTCTGCGCCTTTTGGGGAGGGAAGAAAGAAGATTTACCAAGTTCACGTTCTCCTGTGAGATTGTTTTGAAATAAGGAAAAATACAGGAAGAAAATTCAAATTGGTAAATTCAAAAACAGCTCATTCTAAAATCCATATTCTATCATGATAGAAAAAGTCATTGAGAAACTTTGTAGAATTTGAATCTGAAAAGGAGAAATTTTACAATTGTGCTTTGTCGGAACGGACTGCTCAGCTAAGAAGCGCCGCAGGCGCTGTGAAACTGAGAAGGGTGGTGTAGGGAAGGAGGTTTAGTCGCCGTTAGGCGACGTAAACCGACTGGTACTTTACTGTTTCAGAGAACAATAATTTTCTTGAAATTTATAAATAAAACACTGTGAAAATTTTGTAAAAAAAATATTCTGGTTTATTAGGACCTCTTGTTTAACAAAAAATAGGAAAAAAGTCACAGTTTCATCAAAACTTGAAACTGAAAACTTTGTTTTGAAATCAATGCCGCTCCTGAATAAGACATTAGAAAGAATCTATGAGTTTGATGTACCTACTGTAACATTATGTTACTGTTTCCAGAAAAACTGGAAAATTTTGAAGGTAGTGGCGCAAATAATGTGGATGCACCAAAATACGAAAGATATAAAAAAAAGTTTCAAAAATTTTATGAGCTTGATGAATGCGTCACGAGAATGATTCGCAATTGAATACGGACAGTCAATTGGATTTGTGGAGGTAACATATTAAATTTGATAAAAAACATTTACTGTATCATCAGAATTAGATTTTGACAGAAGCTGAACTGACACAAATGATAAAACAATCATAAGTGAACATCAGAAATTTGAATTATTGTGAAGGTGGGATCTAATCTTTTTAATACCAAAAATTACGTTTCCAGAAGTTTTTCTGTCCTTGATGGAAGCGTTCGGCTTTGCAATTTTAAAAAATTTAAATGAAATCTTATCTAGAATATGTTAATCTCTATCAGACAGTTTCTGCACAACCAGCTAAAGTCTTCTTTAAAAACTATAGAATCCACATTTTTTTGTGCATTACATGTACCCTTTTACTGTTTCAGAAATCATTAACTTTTTAGAAAGTTGAAAATATAAAATTGCGAAGATTACGTTCAAAACTATGTTGATTTATTAGGACCTCTTATTTAACAAAAAACTGGGAAAAAATTACTGTTTCAACAAAATTTAAAATTGAAAACTTTGGTTTTTGTGATACTGATGGTGCTAAAAGTTCACTAAAACAACATGTTACTGTTTTAACCAAAACTTGAAATTTTTGAAAGTAGTGAAACTAATAATGACAACAATGACGAAATACTCCAAATAGAACAATTTTTTCCTGGAAAAAATTACTGTTTCAACATTTTTGTGAGCTTGAAGGAGGCGTTACAAGAATGCTATTATCGGGTTCTAGATTTCAAAAGAAAAAAATTACTGTTTCAACATTTTTGTGAGCTTGAAGGAGGTGTTACAAGAATGCTATTATCGGGTTTTAGATTTCAAGAGAAAAAAATTACTGTTTCACCAGAATTAGATGTTCACAAAAGCCAAACTGACACTAATGACAAAAGCGCTTCAAATAAACATCTGAAATTTCAAATATTGTGGAGAAAATAAAATTTTTTGATACCAAAAATTACTGTTTCAAAAATTTTTTGAAAAATTTGACAATGAATGTGTCTTTTAATTTGATTACAAAAATCGTAACAAAATTTAACAAAAAATCTTTTAAAAAAGTGATAAAAAATTTACTGTTTCAACAAAAACGGATATTGTTGAAATAATTAAAACAATGGTGTCTAGGTAAATAAAAACTACTGTTTCAGATGAAAACCGTAAAGTCAAAAACTATAATGTTACTAATTCTGCAGGTCAATCGAACCTTATTGATTCAAAAAACCAATTTTCTGAAGGATTCGAAAATCTTCGACCAGATTCTGGAAACTGAAATTTCACTGTATTAAGGTTTGTTGAATTGAAGAAGTACCATAATTGAATAGTCATGCTGATTTGGTAGAAACAAGTTACTGTTTCAGAAAAAAACTATGAATTCAGAGTACCTATCCAAAATATTGACTCTCGAAGATAACTTTGTCTGGGTATCATATTTCACTTCAAAAAATACGCAAAATAAAAATACACTATATTACAACAAAAATCATCAGTTGCAACTTTCAAAAAAAAATTCTCTCACTGTTTGCGTCTCTCAAATACTTGCTATCTCTACAGAACAAATATAAATAGAAATGAGAAGGAATGAGCTTCTCTATTTTCTCTTTTTCTCAGACGGCACAGAGATTATTAACACTGGCTTGTCGCTTATTGTTGTTCAATGGGGAGGATGGTAATAACGATGAGAAAATGGAGAACATTTTGAGAATTTTTTCACTGTTTCAGTGGAAACTGATGTTTTTGATTGGCGATTTTTTGACAATGGGATTTCAAAAAACTCTGAAAAATAACTGCAATTGAATGCAAGATAACTAATAATTTCAAAAATCTCAATTTTGTAGAAATAATTTTTTGAAACAGTAAATATATTCTCGATTTCAGAATTTTGGTCTTGGGAGCTTGTTTGCTATTATGATAAATAAAGAAACGAATTTTCTATTAACATCACTTTGAAAAAACATTTTAAAAATATTAGTGAAAGTTGAAACAGTAATTTTATTCAAAGAAATAGATGTTTATGCACAATTAATTGACAATCCATGCCTCATTTTCAGATAAAAATCTACTGAAACAGTAAAACAAAATAAAACTGCAAAATTTCAAACGTGTCCTTCCAAATTTCAGTCGTAAATTTGAAGCAAACCAAAATTAGCAAAACTGCTTCTTAAATTATTGACTAAAATTCGCAATAATCATGAAACAGGTTTTTTTAATTTTTGGTATTAGAACGATACGTTTCTTACAACCGCGCTCTACCGAAACCGAAGAAATATGTGTGTGAAATTGAGAGACTCAGAGAAAAGAGGCATTTTTAAAGGGCATTTTGGTGGAGCGCAGTTGTAAAAACTGTGTCAGCCTTATATTTTGAAATCTAGAAAAAGAACATTTGGAAACAGTCAAGCACTTTCAAAAGTTCTATTTTCAAGAAGTTTGAAACAGGAATATTATTTTCAGAGTGTCTTTCAGATAATAACAGTTTATAAACAATGATTTCTAGAACAAGGACATCCTCAGGTATTTTTTCGCACTTTGCCCACGAAATGGGCCAGGGCGCCTGCCCTACGCCGGCACCAGTGCCCATTTCGTGGGCCATATGGCCCACTTCGTGGGCAAAGTGCCGAGATTTGGTACAACGCGCGGCATTCCCCTCCCTTCGCTCCTTCCCATTTAGCACTAGAATTAGCCAATGTACACATTTTTATAGTTTTCTATTATTTATTTATCAAATTCAAATTCAAAAACCAATAATAATGTCAGTAATTATGGGAAGTAATAGAATAAAACAAACTAGAATTGGATGGAGAATAGGAATACAGGAGAAGGAAATCATTTTTTAGTATACAATTTTACAATTTACAACGAAAAATCTACAGTAAATGCGAAAATTAACAGAGACGAGAAGTGGAGCAGCCGGAGCGCGTAGTTGATGATTGATGATGTTTATGAATTTATCTCATTGTTAACCTGAAATTTGACAAAAATTAAAAGAAAAAAAGAGTACTGTCTTACCTGTTTGATCGACGGATCTGTGACAGATTCTTTCATCTTTTGTTTGAAATAAGTGGCATAATATAGAAGGACGAAAGAATTGAAAAAGAAACTAAATAAATAAGAAAAATTGTGGCGAAAAATCTGCTTGTGCGGTGTAGCCGCACATTTCTCAACTTGTGCCCAACTGGTGCCAATGTGGTGCCCAACCGGGGCCAATCAGGTGCCCAACTCGTGCCCACATTGCTTTTCTATAATCGACTCTCCAGCTTGTGCCCAACCAGGGCCAAACTAGTGCCCACTGGGCCATGTGGCTCTTTTTGTGGGCAACTTGCGCTATTCAATGGCCACATGGCCCATTTAACAGTTTCACTGCCCAACCCTCGCCAAAAAATACCTGAGTCCGGACACACAGATTAATTGTTTTCACTGTTTCAAAAGTTATGTACACTAATTATCGTTTAAGTGAAAATGATAACAGTGCGACACTTATTATTCACTGTTTTAAAAATGTAATAAAAATGTCTATTTTTAGAACAAAAATGTTAATTTGACGGCTACTCATTGCTCAATTTTACAAAATTGAAATTAGTCGCTCCTGAAATGTGTTTTACTGTTTCAAAAAATTATAAAAAGCGTTATTGTGTAAGACAAGAATGTTAACATCCCTCGAAGTGTTATAACAAAATCTTGGTTTCCGTTCAAAAATTGTATTTTTTGAACTAACTAGAGACGCAATATAGTTACTGTTTCAAATTGTTGTAAAGAAAGTTGCTTTCTGAGTAAACTCAATATGTCATCTCAATGTATAACAATTTTCAAAATAATTAAGTTCAAAATTGGAAAAAAGTACTTGAATACAGACAGACATGCAAAAATTATAAGGCGTTTATGTACTCAACTCAATAATAATCCAATATACAGACAAGGATGCAAATGAAAAATACGTTTCATATTTTACTGTTTCAGCAAAATCTTTAAAAAATTTTGTTTTCGAAGTTGTCTGATTCATCGATAGAATCTTCCAGTTCAAAAAAAGTTACTGTTTCAATAGATACTTTTTATAAATTTGTTGTAAGACTACAATATTGTGCCTATTGCAAAATGAGTATTTCCGCGAGAATTTTCAATTTTTTTGCCACGTGCTGTAACAAAAGTGTGGGCGGAGCTTAAATTGCAAACGGATAGAATTCCATCTGATTTTTCCACAAGCAACATTGAAATTCAAGTTTTGATTATTTATTTATTGCTGTATAATTAATGAAAAATGTCGTCGCTCTTTGTAAAGTCAAGTGGAACTAAATCTTTAAGCATAAAATCTCACAGTTTCCGGGATTTTTGTATTTACGTCTCAGAAAGAAAATTTAGTAAATTCTTGCTGGAACTACCAATTTTAATTGAAAACACAGGAATCACTCCAAAAATATCACCTGGAAATTTGTGTCAGTTGTGTTTTTTTTCTGTTTCAGAAAATTCTTCAAAGAACATTAATTTCAAATTTAAGTGGTTGGAAAGGTGAGACTATGTGGGCACAACTAGAAACAGACTTAAAGATTTTTCACTATTCAAATATAAAAAATGTTTCTTTTTGGGAATTTTGAAATTTTCTTGTGTTCACACTTCCTCTCATTGTGAAAAGTTTTACTGTTTCAAGGTAAATTGAAAAATCTCATGTTTTTTCCTTTAATAATTACGTTTAAGCTAGTGTAGAGAAATGAAACAGGCGATTTTATTGACTGAAATTTCTTTATCAAGTATAATACATCATGAATTCAAACCAGAAAGACATACAGTTACGGTTTCAACGCAATTTGAAATTGAAAGTGCAGATTTTTTTCGAAAGTGTCAATGTTTTAAATAATCAAATTTTATATAATCAAATTAAAATAATTTCCTGTTTCAGCATAGCTCAAAAAGTTTAAAGAAATAAAATGATACTGTTACTATACAGAAAAATAAATAATTTATGTGGAAAAATATTTCTCCGTTTCAAGTACTTAAAGAAGGTTTGACGAGAGCCAGTTATTCGGATTTGTTGACGTACAGATTCCGCCTAAAGCCCAATTGATAAAATTCCACGAGAAATAGTTATTGTTTCACGAGATTTAGACGTTTTCAGTAACAAATTTGACACGGTTATTTATATTTTTTCTACTGTTTCACGCGCATTAAAAACATCTGTTATCCAATTTTATATGATGCTGCTTGCAATAATGCGGAGTTTTTAACATATACAGTACCGCTCAATAGGATATGAAGTTTGGCCCTTTTCAGTTGAAATTGTCCAATTTTGGGGGTGTGCCATGATAATTCTGATTCTCCCAACTAGTACTTTTTTATTGGATTTTACAAAACAAAGGTAGAGCTTCATTTTTGTAGTTGGCAACTTTTTTGTACAGACACTTCCTCGAAAGTTGCGTATCGACAAAGTAATTTCTCCCTCAAATCGGCCAATTTCAGTGCAAAATAGTGCGATTTTTGACCTGTCGTCTTAAAATGACCATAACTCTCGAGGGAGTGCCCGTACAAAAAAGTCATCAACCACAAAAATGAAGCTCTATTTTCAATCTGTAAGGTTCACTAAAACCCCACTGGGTGTGACAATCATAATTACTATGACACATTCTTACAGTTGGACAATTTCAACTGAATACGGCCAAAGTTCATATCCTATTGACCGGTACTGTAAAATTAAGCGAACTAACAAACACTTCCCATTTACTGTTTCAAAAAATATTGAAAGCAAGTTTTTTTTTTGTTTTTTGAGTTCATGAAAACGTAGTTTTTTAAAATTGTTTTAACCATATTCGAAATTTTCATTTGATGATATTGATGAATGCGTCCATTAATTTTGATTCTCTACTCGTTTTGCGAGCTGTCTTAGCAGTCTACCTGTGATTTTTGTTGCCGAGCGTAACATTCTGCAATGACACGTGTTTTTTGAAAAAAAAAGTATGAATCATGATTTCAAAAACCAAATCATTCGGACAGACTCATTGACAGTGTCAGAATAAAAATAATTTTACTGTTTCAAAAATTATGATTATTCTTTAAGCAAAAATGTTACAAAGTTGATATACACAACTTGAATTTGAAAATAAAAATTGTTTATTTCGAAATCTCAAAATTTTCTTGTTCAGAGTTCCGATCATTGTGAACAGTTTCACTGTTTCACGATAAATTGAAAAGTATTATGCATGTTTCTTGATTATTATATTGTCAGCATTCTTTAAAAAATTAACACGGCGATTTTACTGACTAAAAGTTACAGTTTTAAAAATTCTTATCTTTTTCTAAACTTTTTCAAGTATAATACATCACAAATTCTAACCAAAAAGACACAAAGTTACGGTTTCAGCACGATTTGAAACTGAAAGTGCAGGTTTTTTCAAAAGTGTCAATTGTTTTAATGACGAAGTTTCATATAATCAAATTAAAATAATTTCCTGTTTCAGCATGGCTCAAATAACATTTTTAGCAATATATGTGTTTGATTAGTGGTTGCAATTACAGAAATGTTACAGTTTCTACTAAAATTCAAAATTTTTGAAGAAAATAAACTCTACTGTTACTATACAGAAAAATAAATAATTTATGTGGAAAAATATTTTACTGTTTCAAGAACAAGGGAGCTTGAAGAAAGTATGACGAGAGTGTTTTGCAAGTCTCCGAATAAGAATAAGAGCTATATTCATTGTTGAACATACAGATTCCGCCTAATGCCCAATTGATAAAGTTCCAAGAAAAATAATTATTGTTTGAAAACAAACATTTTGGAGGAAACATTTTTTACTGTTTCACGTGTATAAAAAATCTCTGTTATCAAAATTATATTCAGTCGGTCTAGGCAATTCAAATCATTGTTTTCTGGGTAATTTCCTTAATTCGTTCGATTCCGCAGTGTTTTTACAACAATTGGTGTCTCAGGATGTTCAAAACTCTTGAAAATTCATGAAAGTGGTGGTATTTTTCTTTGTTTTTTTCTGTTTCAACAACATGTTGAATTATTACATTTTAAAAGTTAAAACGATTATATCTTAATTCAACGATTTCGATGAATGTGCCCTTTTATTTCAATTTTCAATTTTCTTGATGCTATATTTTTCATGTTTAGTCGATCAAAAGACAACTTCAAAAATCAGATGGGATTTCATTTTTTAGCTCCGCCCACAATCTCCTGCGGTTCAACCTACGAAAAAAATAACATTTTTGCTGGAATTATCCAAGAATTGTTTTATTTTTATTTTTCTGTTTCAGAAATTTCTTCAAAGAATACTTATTTGAAGTTTGAGTGCTAAAGCACTTGCTTTTCCAAATGTTAACTTGATAATTTCATTTTAATAAAGGAAAAAAAAACAAGAATTGAAATATTTCCTCTCAAAAGTAGACATGTTGACCTGTCTTCTCGTAGAATTGAAGATTTTAAAGAGAAATTTAAACATTTTTTGCTGTTTCAGAAATTTTTGTAAAGGCTCTGTATTCAATAATAGTAATTGATATTCCGTGTAAGTTAGTTTTTCGAGAGCATATTGATTTTGAGCTCTGAATATCCGAAAAAGTTCAGGTTTCCACTTTTTGTCTCTTTGCTGTTCCAAAATAAGTCGAAAACCACAGAGTTTAGAAGAAAGCTGATGAGAACTTTTTCGAAAATTTTACTGTTTCAACAGTTCATTATCAGAAATAAAACCGTTCGCAAGAACTGGTATCATGAAACTCGAATTTGACCAGAAAGACATAAAGTTACGGTTTCAACACAATTTGAATTTGAAATTGTAGGTTTACTCGGAAGTGTCAACTTTTTTTTCAACAGCGAAATACCATAAAATGCAAAAAAATTTACAGTTTCAGCATAGCTAAAAATATTTTTAGTAATATTTTTTACTTGATGGGTAGGCTTTACTACAGAAATTTTACCGTTTCAACGAATACTTGTAAAAATTGGAATTAGGGAAATTAACGATTCCTTTCCTCTTCTTTAAATTTTTTGACAAAAAACCTCGACAAAGGAATAAGGAATGAATAAGTTATGAGAAAAAATTTAACTGTTTCGAGTACAATGGAGCTTGAAAAAGTTATAACGAAGGTGCTTATTTGGATTCGTGGAGGAACAGACTCTGCATAATGCTCAATGATGGACTTGCAAGAAAAAAGTCACTGTTTCACCGAAATTTAACGTTTGCAAATTTGACACGATTATTGCTATTACGAACAATTTTTTTAACTATTTCGAATTACTGAGTTGCATTATTTAGAAGCAGGGTGAAAAATACTGTTTCAACACAATACAAAGTTATTTTATCCTCAAATATCTCGAGCTGTAACCCATTCAGCAAAAACTGAAAACAGATTCAAACTCAGCGCAAAATTTGCAGACCACTCTTGAAACAGTGAAATTTCTTGAAACAGTGAAAAATTCAAATTCTATCATGCTATTTTTTAATTCAATAAACTCCAACGCGTACTTTTTATCTCAAATTCATCAGCCGAATTTCCTGTTTGCAGCAGAACAGACATCACAGTTTAGGTTATTAGCGGTTACTGAAACAGTGAAATTTGCAAAATTTCAGTTCTATTAAAACAAATTTTGCTGTTTCATGCAATTCAAAACTAATCGAACACGCTTATTAAACAGTATCATTAGCAATCCGTACCTATTAGTGACTATTTCCAATAATTGTTGTAAAATCATTAAAATTAATAATTTCAGTATAAGCTAAGACAATGAAACAGTAGAAAAACTCTTATTTCCCATTTTTCAGGATACATGTTTTCAGAATCTTTTGTTGTCTACTAATTGGTATGTCAGGTGTGTGACAACAATTAGTCATGTTCCCCCCTCTCATCACACCTTTCCGAATTGATGATATGATACGGAGGATCAGTGACAGGTAAAAAATTTATCAGAACCCGCTAGATTCTTTGAGGAGAGAAGGAAAATGCCGACAGCCGGTGAACGCGGTGAAGGCGCGCCAGATTTGAAGAATCGAGGAAATAATGATGATAGCGATAATCTGAGACACTGTTTCAGAAAATTTTCAAAATGTAGACTTGTTGAAATATTTACTGTTTCTATATTAAATTAAGTTTGTTGGAATTTCATTAAGTTCTAGTATTATTCATTTTGATGTTTCACAATAAATATATTTTTTCAATTTTACCCTCACATTCCTTAGAATACCGAATCTTTTTAAGAAAAAAATTTCGTATTGAACCAACACTCCCTAAGAAAGTACATACACTTCTAATTGTTTTTTGATTAATCGTTTCTGATAACAAGCGGCACGGTACACAAACAGCAGCGTGAAACTGATTGATTAGTGATCCGATTGGAGATGACAGGTGGGAAATCAGATGGTTGGTGACGTTATTTGAAAAAAAATCTGTGTTTATGGCTGCAAAAAAAAGGAAATTTCGAAATCATAACTTTTTGAAAATAATTGAAATAGTGAAAAACTCAGAATATTTGTTTATTCTACTATTCTTGAAACAGTGCAAAAATTTAATTTGTATTTCAGTTTTTATGGTTTCAAATATATTTTGGACAATTCGCTGCTACAAACTAATTACATATCAATAAGTATTTCTAGATAGTTCAGCTTTGAAACAGAAAAAAATATAATTAAAAAATCGGGGATTCAAAATTATTCAAATCCCACCTCGAAAACATTGCCAACATTGAAAAAAATCCCTAGAACAGTTTCAGTGAGTTTCAGAAAGCGCCGACCAATTTTTAAGGAAGTACTATACCTCTCTCATTAACTGGTACCTATTAATAGTAAAATAAGTATTCCATTTGAAACAGAGAAAAATTTATCGTCCATTTTTTGAAAATTATTAAATATAGCTAGTCAGCAAATCAGCATTCACAAAAACCTTATTCCTATTAGGTTCCTACAACCGCGCTCCACTGAAATGCCCTTGAAAACTGTCTCTTTTTTTCTGAGTCTCTCAATTTCACACATTTATTTCTTGGATTGCGGTAGAGCGCGGTTGTAAGAAGTGTGCCGTGCTGAATTTCATTTTTGAAATAGTTTGGAAAATCTTGCTAATTGAATTGTTTCGACAAACAACTAATTACAAAGCTTCTGGTTTGAATCAATGAACTCCTGCTTGAAACAGTAATTCATATTTTTCCGGAACAGGTGATTTCGATAATATTATACTGTTTCAATAAGTAATTTATTACTCTAACCTTCATATCACAGTTAGTAGTCTGTCTATAGGAAAACAATTTAATTTTAGTGTCAGAATTAAAAAAAAAGAATTCAGTTTCAAAAATAGTCACTACTCCGTTGTTATTTCTCCAGGCAGTTTTTTCGCAAATTTTGCAACAAAATCTCAAAAGCGTGCCGACAAAGGATATTGTGTCTCAGTACATTCTTTTCTTGTTGTCCACTAATTGGTTTATGTCAGGTGTGTGACAACAATTAGTCATGTTCCCCCCTCTTCACACCTTTCCGAATTGATGATATGATACGGAGGATCAGTGACAGGTGTAACATTTATCAGAACCCGCTAGATCCTTTGACAAGAGAATGAGAATGCCGACAGCCGTTGGACGCGGCGAAGGCGCGCCAGATTTGGAAGAATTGAAGAAATAATGATGTTCCAGAAAATTTTCAAAAATGAACCAATAATAGAAATTACGATAGACATGCGGAATTAAAAACGGAAAAAATAAAAGATCAAAAAGAGTAACCCGATTCGATCAGTTAATCTATATTCCCTGAAATACATAAAAACCTGTTGAAACAGTAAATAAAACTCAAATTTAAATGAAAAAACTAGAATTTTAGAATAATTTACAGTTTCAGACATTCATGTTCAGACAAGTTTCAGATTTCGAATAGTTCCAAGACAATTGTGAACCGTTTTTCATAATTTCACAGAGACACAATATAAAATAGCATTCTTACAAGATATATAAGAAAAAAACATATGTTTCAGAATATCTTCGAAATGAGATCTTGATGTTAGTATATACAATAACTATAATTGCAACAAATGTTCTCCACAGTCATCCGGACATACCGACACACAGACACCACAGTAATTAATTATTCCCCCATTCTGTTCCTATTACAATGCCCTCTCCCCCCCTCAAATCATCATTTGTCACCTCTTCTCTCAGGTGTCGGCATATTTCAAAGGGGGATCATCACGAATCGACACGCTTCTTCTCCTCCAAGATATTATCACCTCAGCCCCTTCCGATTCACTACCGTACTCCCCCATGATCTTTTCAACAAAAAACACTGGGGCGGGGTCAAAATGGGGGCGGAGCTTCTTATTTCATACATTCAGTGTCAATTATTGTTATTATGATTCGAAATGTCCCAATCTATATTCCCTCCTATTAATTTTCTTATTCAAAATTCTGCATTTTTATCCAATTTCGCTGCTCAAAGAGCACTTTCCAATGGACAACCATCAGGTACGATAGGGAGAGTCTGGCGTGACGTTAGGCGCGATTTTGGAATCAATACGCAATAGAGTATTAGTAGATGAGTAACGAGTATTGATATACACATTTCTTGAAACACTGAAATTTTTGGAAAATTGGATTTTAAAATTTGTAAAAAATTTGTTTTGGGAAATTTTGATATTGTCTGGAGCGCCTTAGACGCGTTTGGAAGATCAAGAAGTAAATGTAGATTGGACTACAGTAGAGATCTGGGGTGACGTTGGGCGCGTTATGGTTCTACAGAATCAAAATTAATTACCAGAAGCAATTAGTGATTTTTCAGAAATCGTCTTTAAAATTTATTCCCGTAACAGAAATTATTAGAATATATAATTTCGCCTGAATTCTGAAATCTTTGAAGCAGTGATTTGAGAACTGCACGAGAATTACAGTAAATCAATCTTCAAAATTGAAGAATTCATTTTGAAACAGTAATTTTTATTCCAAACACACTATACTTAAGAAAAAATTGACTCTGGAACATTCTGAGTCATAAAAAGTTAAAATTTCCCACGTTTTATAGGTTCGTCACTTGCTGCACTGGAGAAACTATCAAAAGCGTTCCGTCGACCGGAAATTCAAATCGAAAAAATTGCCACGTCATCATCATGTATCGATAAGAATAAGGAAGCGAAAAGTGAGTTTTTTCTTCAATTCTCCATTCTTCTCAACTCATTTCTTCTCAGTGTCCAACGTGGTTCCCTCCCGAAATCGATACGGACGACCGTATATATCCGGTCGGCCACTACTGACATGTGATCGACAGAAAATAGTGGAGTGCTATAAGAAGGGAATGAAGAAGATACATATTGCAAAGCAGCTGGGCATCACGCACAGTTGTGTTAGTAAGGTTTTGCGGAGGTGGGTATTTTAGGGGGAATTTTTGGAAAACGTATTTACTGTTTCAATCAAATTCTGAATTTCAAACTTAATTGAGCGGAATAGTTCCTCTACTTTTTCAATTGTTTCCAAAATCTTAAAATTTTCAAATTTTTACCGGTAGTGATATTTTTCAATTAATTTAATCTATTTTTTACTGTTTCAGAATATGATTGACATTATTGATACTTGATAACATTTATCCTAGTTTCATTTCAAAATTTTCCGAATTCGGAGCTTCACTTGTTGTTTAGAAGACATTTTCAACTAGTCAACTCCTTTTTATTCAAACAATCCTACAGTACCCCTCTTCTCTCCCCATAACTACCAAATGACCCCTCATAAATCCCGATCATCATCAAGAACATCCGATTTTGTTGGTATTCCGCTAAATTCAGTGTCGGCAAGGTGTCCTTTTTGAAGGAAGATCCTAATCTTTTGAACGGGAGACATGGAAAATGATGTGATGATTTATGAGTATGAGTTTTCACCGGAAGAACACATATCTTTTAACTAAATCTCCGACGGTTTTGGTTTTTTGAAGTTTTTTGAAGGGACAGTTGAACAAAACGACACACAGATAGTCAATTTGTGACGTCTTAAGTTTCACTGTTTCAAGCTGAATTTTAAAGTTTTGAGTTTTAGTTCAAATTTAATCGATAATCAGTAGATTTTATTCAAAGTACAATCTTTATCAGGACATTTATCACTATGTTATTCAGGTGATTGGAAAGCAGTACACATGAAAACTATCGGATTTTTCATGAACATTTTTTTACGGTTTCACTGATTTGTTTTGACATAGGGCCCCTGTTCAACATAATTCTTTGAGGTAGCAACTTTTATTGGAATTGATTCTGTTTTATTGAGAAACAGCTCTATTTTAGTCAAAACCTACATCAATCTGTATCCCAATTGAAAGCCGACATCAAGACACACCGGCATCCAATTCTTATTGTTCCAGATACGCTGAAACCGGGGAAATAGTGGCAAAAGCGTGTCGAACAGCGTCTTGTTCATGTCCTGGATCTGCTGAGGAACACGATGTGAGATACTGTAAGCATCTACAGGATAACACTATCCGGCTGTTTTTCTCAATTGAAAAGTAAGTTTTCCTGTTTCAAAATTAACATTTTCTTATTTTCTTAGTAGTCTGAGGTACTGAAATTTTCATATTGCCATGCTTATTGTTAAAATTGACAGTACCAAAAAAACGCGCCAACGACACCCCAGGCACCCTAAATTCCAATAATTTCCAATAATTTTCAATAATTTCAGCATCCTCCGTACCGACTTCTCCAATTCTCGAGTGATATATTTTTCCAAGTGTCCTGAACCTTCTGAACCAATGGAAATAACTACAATTGATCTGTAATTAAAGTATTACTTTTTTTAATCAAATTTAAGATGTTTATATGAGTTGGTTCCTCTTGCAACGACGAATTGCATCAGATCTTACTGTAACTGTTATCATTTTTTACTGAAACGGTATTTGAATTGTGTTTTTGTGTATTTCTGGTGATCGTGATGATACTGGTTATTTAATAAATGGAAGCGGATGTATCTATTAGAAAAATTATTTTATAATACTGTTGAAGTAGTAAAACGTTGCAGATTTTTTAAAAGAAAATCCACGTTTCATCAACCGCTGGACACTATAAAATGTTTTCTGAAAAATTTGAAACAGCACTGTTAAAAAAATTTTCCAAACAAATTGTATTAACAAATGTTGTGCAATAATGAAAAAGTGAGTATTCTGATCGACAAACTGAAGACTGGCGCACTTTCGCCGCGTTTCAGAGTAATAATTTTGTTAGAATATTAGAAGCGTTCAATTTGCAATATACCTGCGCCTGTGAATTAATATAAATTTGCTCATACAGAATTATCAATTTTTTTGAAACGGTAATAAACGCTTGGTCAAGTACTGAAGAGATTTAATTTTGAAAATAAAAAAACCAGCATTTAAGTCAAGCGCGCCTTTGACGCTTAAGTTTTAGGAAAAAAATAGCAGTGCCGCGAGTAGCAAAACTGGAGAGATTGAAAACATACGTTCCCTTTTAAAAATATTTTTTTATGAAACAGTGAAAAATTTCTATAAGCTTCACGTAGAATGACTGAACAGTTTTCACTCTGAAATTTCCGTTTCAGGCTTGTTTTATTTGAGTTTAAATGAATAAATGTTTGATAATTCTTTTATACACAGTAATCTCAAACTCCTCCCCTTCTTCTTTCTACAGTAGCCCCCATCCCATAAATACCAAATGACCCCCCATAAATCCCGATCATCATCAAGAACATCCAATTTTGTTGGTTTTCCGCTAAATTCAGTGTCTGCAAGGTGTCCTTTTCAAGGGAAGATCCTAATCTTTGGAAATTTCTGAACGGGAGGCATGGAAAATGATGTGATGATTTATGAGTATGACTTTCCACCGGAAGAACACTTCTCTCTGTATTAAGCTTTTAGTTGGGGACATATGAACGCACAGATATCCAATTATTACTGTTTCAGACACAAGAAAAATAAGTGTTCCCAAAACTGAAAGTTTGATGCATTCATTATAAATCAATTTTAATATAGAAACCAGTTTATACAAATGTTCTGACAAGAATAACGAAAACTAAGTCATAAAAACTAGAAACAGTGAACAATTTGAAAAAAACTATAAAAAAAATTATGTCAATTCATTACAAATTTTCGTATAAATCGGCCGGACCAACTCCATTGCGTGTGGTGTCATATGGTTGATCCTATTGAAATAAAGGAATCCATTGCTGTCGAAATATTCATATCGGTTCGTAGTTTTGTTGAAAAGAAGAGGCTTGTAATCGATCAATTCACATTTTGGACCACATTCCTTCACAATTGATTCAGTACGGTGGCGTGCGAGTTCAAAGTAATTGAGAATGACTAGTTCTTTCTAAAAAATGGATTCAAAACTGCCTGATTGTGAGCTTTTCCAAAACAGAACTTACATGAATCTCATCCACATTCCTTCCTCGCTTTAAATCCTTTGCCACCTTTATATAACTAACTTTATTCATCCGCGGATAAGAATTCAAAACGAACAACTTCTTCTTCACATACGGTATCAATTGTTTCATTTGACTCCTCATTTGAAGGAACAAATAATCAGTCTCCAGGTTTGTACTATTTTGGGAAGGAAGGCCGGCGGATATGTGTCTGGTAAAGAGGAACGCGTAATCCGGTTTCGAACTTTTCAAAAAGTCCACAAAATCTTCAAGACGTCGGTCACAATGCTTCTTCCCAAGCCAAGAAACTAGGGGCTCACATGCTGAAACGAGGTCATTGGGACCCTGTGACCTTCTCTAGTCAGACTTACCGGACTCCGAGTACATCGTCACATTATAAGCGCGGTGCCTGCACTCTTGCAAGAACATTTTATGGTGATTCATTGTCAAACTGTTTCCAAATATAGCAATCTTAAATTCGCCGCCCTTCCCCTCGAAATCACACCACCTCTCATGTTTCGGTGTTCTATGAATACATCCAGGCTCTTTTAACTCGTTGGCTTCCAAATCGGAGTGATCCCAGTAGGCGTTCCAGCAGTCCGCATCGTCTGGAACGCAGACTTTTTTTTTGAGATTCAAACATTCGGGGTCTTACCATAAGTCATATTCTTAGTAACACCGTCTAGACTTGTGAAATTATATTTGTTACAAGGATTCATTAAATCATAGGTGAAATCTGTTTTGATTAATTTGTAATTTATAACGAACAGGGCTGAGATCAAAATGGAAATTGAAGTATTTGAAAGTGTCAGGTAGAATCTGAAACAGTGACATACACATGTATTTTTAATTTTAGTAGATTGCACTAACTTTTCATAACTCTCAAAAAGCAGCACAGCCAATAATATTGAAGAGATAAGGCCAGCGGCAAGGACTGAAAAAAATTGAGAAAATTTATAGCAGTGAGCAAGCGCGCTCTGTTGGAATACAGCATGGTTTCAAAATATCTCAATTAACGCCTCTCACCATAATCATTCCCCGGATGCATCAGTTTACAATAAGTATAAATCGGCCAATGTACCAAATACAGCGCATACGAAATATCTCCAATGTAGGTCAGCACCCGGTTACTCAAATAGTAATCATCAACAGACAATAGCATGAGTCCTCCTGTGAAAACAGTGAACATCGGCCTGAAACAGTTCAATTTAATTTTCATACAAAATGAATCGGTACCGTAGTAGGTCGGGATAAAAAGCTATTGGACAGATGACGATGCAAGCCATCGGAAGTAGAAAAATGTATTTGAGTGAAAAATATTTTGACGGGATATGAACATTCTCAATGTCTCCAAGTGTGTTATATTTTAAGAAAACCATCATTCCAATCAAAAACTGCCATACTCTAGCAAACATACTATTAAATGCATCATCTTCGGGGAGTTTGAGATAGTAGTAAAGGGAAAATGTCCCTAAACATGTTTTTTCTAAATTTCAATAGAGCGCACATGCACTTACCCAGTACACCATAATAAGTGTATCTCAGCTTCCCAACAAACCAGCTGCCAATCAAGAAGATTATTGGGACAATGCAATAAAATTGAATCTCAACAGACAGTGACCATGTATGAGTGAACATATCCATTGCAAGTAGCAACTTCTCGAAATAATCCTCCTCTCCAGTTTGCGGGCGATTCGAGAAAAAGAATAAGGCCCGGAAGCCGGCACCCTGGTTTTGTAGAATTGCAGTTTCCAGGAATACGGTATACAACGCAATTAAGGAGAATAGAATGATCAAGTAGTATAATGGAAGGATTCGTTTGAAGCGGCGTGTGTAGAAGTTGCAGAGGAAAGGTGCTGTAGCTAAGTTTTTAGATTTAAAAAGTAACATACACATTAGGAAACCGGAGAGGACGAAGAACTGATCCACACCAAGGTATCCATTTGGGAAGTAGTTGGGATAGAAGTGGAAACCTAGTACTGAAAGAATCGCGAGCCCACGAGTTCCTTGGAGATCCGGTCGTTTTGAAGACATTCTTGGAAATGGAAGTGAATGGATTGTCGTACTCAGAATACCGATGAGATCTATTCTCGATCAACCACACCCATCTTCTGATCGATTCTCGCCCGGATTTAAGTATCCCTAATAAACAAAAAAAATTGCGGCAGGATTAGAGATAAAACTCGAGATATTGATGTTTAGTTGCCAAAACAATGCCAAAAAGTTACGAAGTAGGAAAGATTCTTGACTATTTTTATACTATATTCATTAATATTACAGGGTTTGTAACAACATAGAACTGTCACAAACAACTTAATTAAATCTCTCAACAACTGTTTTGTTCTCAGCACTTGCAAAGTCCAATGTTTTCCAATGAGGCAGAAAGAAATCGTTCGAATGGAATTTGTCAATATTCTGAAATAAAATCTATACCAACTACAATAAAAAAAAGTTGCAATACATAAAACTGCTCATTTTCGTGAGTAATATCCATGTGATATACAGTGTTTCCTTTAGAAAAATAGCCCATCCAAAAACCGAAAGTGGATCGAGGAGCTGAAATAAAAGTTTTTAATTAAAAAACCCTGAGAACATTTTTACCACTGATCAGCACAATGTCACAGTTGTATTTTGAATAGATCAAGTCATCCGAAGGCTTGTTTTCTGATACAAAATAATCTGTTTTAAGACCCTTTTCTCCCTTGAAAATTCCCTTCATAAATTTCTGATCATCTCCAAAAATAACAACTTTTCGATGTATCTTTTTGTGATTCTCTGAAATACTTTGCTCCTTGTTTATAAAAATCAAAGCATTTCTGATAAATTCTGGGTCTGACGAGTAGAACCCATACTCAACAAAATCACTGCGTCTTGTGTGCACACAAGTTCTGGAACAAAAGTTGGTACATAATTTTTAGAAATAGGGTTCTCACACTTGAGTATCCTTATTAGATTTTGGCAGGTTTCCAAAACTCCCATGATTCGAATCTGCGAGAAAGTCGATAAGTGTCTTACGCATATTATCAAAGTATTTTGAGCTCTGAAACTTTAGTTACTTTTTTCCAATTTTTTGCAGCATACTCAATATGATGAGCCGAAAAATATACCAAAATGTAGATCTCGACGAGATTTATATCCCTGATGGTTCGGAGGGCTAGTTGTAAAATGCAGCGGGCCGGAAAAAGTGTAAAAAACCGAAAATGACCATTTGAAAAACCGGCTATCTGGTCCGCAGTATGCCATAAATATAGAACTCGTTGAGATCTACATTTTGGTATATTTTTCAGCTCAAAAAACCATGTTTTCGGCACGATTTGCAAGTTTTGGCGTACCTGATACAGCATCCCAGTCAAATGTAAATACTCATCTTTAATTATTTCGAGTCTTTTGGGATTATCAAATTTACAACATTTCTGATGAAATTTTGTTCTTTTTATACTCTTAGGAACCTGAAAACCTATTTGAACACTTGTGTCTTCAGAGAATATTAAAAACTTACACTCCCATTCACTACAGTAAACTGTTCCATTAAACCAGGCATCACATTTCCAACATATCCCTTCATTTTCTGATGATAACCGTCTTCAATAAAAAACAGAGGAATTCGTTTGAGTCGTTTTGATAATCCATAAATTGCTGCCAATTCAAACATGTTGTTTCCCAACTGACAACCTGCTGCAAAGTCGCTAGATAAATACATTTTGTTAGTGTGAAACTCGATTTCAGCTGGTGGGTAGGGAGCTCTAAAAATCGGAAACAAATTCAACATTTTTGTCATAAAAACTCACTCCATTGGATCAATGCTTATATACTTCCAAAGAGAATAAAGTAATAGGATTATGTAAATTGAACTTTGTGTATAAAAGTCATGCATCATAGTTGGAAAGAGAAGAATCTTAAGGATAGGTAAATAATGAATTTATATCATCTAATTTGGAATCTTGTTCTCGCGAAGTCTTTAGGAAGTTTTTATTAGTATTTATGAAAACTGACGCGAGATCAAAGAAATTCAAAGCGGTAAAACTTCATATCTAGATCTTTGTGCCTTTTTTTGACTTCGCAACAGGTATGTCCTTTTTCGGAATACTATGTGATTTGTATAAAAGAATCTATATCCAGTTTGTGGGTGGTACATTAACAACTATCCTTCCCATTGAAACTTTCATTGCTCCATTTTGAATTTTTGCAACTTACAAACATTAATATCTCTTTTCTCATCTCTAATCCAGCCGCACTTTTTTTTGTTTATTAGGGATATTTAATTCCGGATAAGAATCGATCAGAAGATGGGTGTGGGTGATCGAGAATAGATCCCATCTGTATTCTGAATACGGCAATTCATTCTCTTCTATTTCCAAAAATGTCTTCAAAACGACCGGATCTCCAAGGAATTCGTGGGCTCGCGATTCTTTCAGTACTAGGTTTCCACTTCTATCCCAACTACTTTCCAAATGGATATCTTGGTGTGGATCAGTGAGTTTTTCTCTATATGAAAATCCCTTCAACTTTATAATTCTAGGTTCTTCGTCCTCTCCGGTTTCCTAATGTGTATGTTACTTTCCAAATCTAAAAACTTGGCTACCGTACCCTTCCTCCGTAACTTCTACACTCGTCGCTTCAAACGAATCCTTCCATTGTACTACCTGATCATTCTATTCTCCTTAATCGCGTTGTATACCGTATTCCTGAAAACTGCAATCCTACAAAACCAGGGTGCCGGGTTCCGGGCCTTATTCTTTTTCTCGAATCGCCCGCAAACTGGAGAGGAGGATTATTTTGAGAAGTTGCTACTTGCAATGGATATGTTCACTCATACATGGTCACTGTCTGTTGAGATTCAATTTTATTGTATTGTCCCAATAATCTTCTTGATTGGCAGCAGGTTTGGTGGGAAGCTGAAATACACTTATTATAGTTTACTGGGTAAGTGAAACTGCGCTCTATCATAATTTCTCTAAACATTGAATTTCAGGGGCTTTATCCCTTTATTACTACCATATATCCCCAGAAGATATTGCGTTTAATAGTATGTTTGCTAGAATATGGCAGTTTTTGATTGGAATGATGGTTTTCTTAAAATATATCAATGGGACGACTTCTGAACTAATGGAAACAGTGGAGAATGGAAAATATGAAAGATTGCTTGTTGAACCTGACCCAGAAGCAGACATCGAAGAATTTCGTTCCCCTACAGAGAACTCATCACTTAAATACATTTTTTTTTCCCAATGATTTGCATCGCCACCTGTCCGATTGCATTGGATTCCGACTTACTACGGCATCAATTCAACATTGTTTGAAAATATTATTAAACTGTTTCAGACCGATGTTCACTGTTTTCACAGGAGCACTTATGCTATTTTCTGTAGATGATAACTATTTGAGTAACCGGGTGCTGACCTACATTGGAGATATTTCGTATGCACTATATTTGGTACATTGGCCAATTTATACTTATTGTAAGCTGATGCATCCTGGGAATGATTATGGTAAGGGTTTTACAACCGGGACGTTTTGAAACCAGGGTATATTACAACAGAGCGCTCTTGCTCACTACAGTCAAAACGTTCCAATTTTTCAGTCCTTGCCACTGGTCTTATCTCCTCCATATTATTGGCTGTGCTGCTTTTTGAGACTTATGAGAAGTTAGTGCAAACTACTAAAATTAAAAATACATATGTATGTCACTGTTTCAGATTCTACCTGACGCTTTCAAATACTTCAATTTCCATTCTGATCTCCGCTCTGTTCGTTATGAACTACACGCTAATCAAAACAGATTTCACCTATGATTTAATGAATCCTTGTAACAAATACAATTTCACAAGTCTAGACGGTGTTACTAAGAACATGACTTATGGTGAGATCTCGATTTTTTGAATATCAATAAAATCTGTGTTCCAGACGATGCAGACTGCTGGAACGCCTACTGGCAATACACTGATTGGAGAGCCAAAGAGTTAAACGAGCCGGGATGTATAAATAGGAATCCGAACATAAAAGAGTGGTGTGCTTTTGAGGAAAAGGGGAAAGAATTCAAGTTTGCTATATTTGGAAACAGTTTGACACTGAACCATCATAAAATGTTCTTGCAAGAGTGCAGGCATCGCGCGTATAATGTGACGATGTACTCGGAGTACGGTGAGTCTGACTAGGGAAAGTCATGGGGTTTGAATGAAACCAAAAAAATTGTTTTAGGATGTGAGCCCCTAGTTTCTTGGATTTCTAAGAAGCGTTGTGATCTACGTCTCAAAGATTTTGTGGACTTTTTGAAAAGTTCGAAACCGGATTACGCGTTCCTTTTCACCAGACACGTATCGGCCGGCCTTCCTTCCCCAAACAGTACAAACATGGAGACTGATTATTTGTATTTTCAAATGAGGAGTCAAATGAAACAATTGATACCGTATGTGAAGAAGAAATTGTTCGTTTTAAATTCCTATCCGCGGATGAATAATGTTAGTTATATAAATGTGGCGAAGGATTTGAAGCGAGGAAGAAATGTGGATGAGATTCATGTGAGTTCTGTTTTGGAAAACGGTTGTAATTCGAGAAGTTTTGAAATGATCCTAAATTTTCAGAAAGAACTAGTGGATTTCGAATTCTATGAACTCGCACGCCACCGTACTGAATCCATTGTGAAGGAATGTGGTGCAAAATGTGAATTAATCGATTACAATCCTCTTCTTTTCAACAAAACTTCAAATCGATTCGAATTCTTCGACAACAATGGGTTCCTGTATTTTACCGGAGGCGGTCATTTGTCTGCACATGGATTAGAATTGGTTCGGCCGGTTTATACGAAACTTTGTAAGGAGTTGACATAATTGTGTATTAGTAAAAGATTGTATAAACCTGATAGCATTATATGAAATAACACAAATTGAAACAGTGAATAATAAAACTGTATTTTGATCAAGAAACTGAAAATTGGATCATCTTTTCCGCGTTACAGAGTCCAAACAGGGCTAGACTGCTATAAAATACAGACGTAGAACTCGTCGAGATCTACATTTTGGTATATTTTTTATCATAGATTTTTACAATAACACAATTCAGTATAATGAGTGTTTTTGGTACAATAAGTACTATTCCCGTATCTATCTCCTCTCGCGATTTCTCCGAATTCCAGATTTCCAGTGTCGTTATCCGTCACCAAAGTCTCGAAAACTGCCGGCTGCTTAGTCTTCACAACAATTCTATAAGTGGCTTTCGCACTATTTAACGAGATGATACTGAGAGATGTGACCTGGAAATAAGTGAGTGACATCGGGAAACACAGACAGACAGACCTTATCAAACTCATATTTATGGCATAGCGAGGACACATTCAGGCTATCCAGTGTCTCGTGAACATAGGTGATTAGGCCGGTACCCAGACGGTTGCTCAACTTGGTGCTGAAAAAGAAAAAACAACTGTTTGTCGGTTTGTCCGGATGTCTAGCCTCACTCGTGCTTCATGTCTATCGACTTAGACTTGCAGATACAGTAGTCCTGGATAATGGGAAGAGTCTCACAATTTCTCGGAGTTAACGGTTGCTCTCGGAGCAAAGAATGTCCTTTTTCACCTTGAATTTCCAGAAGGGTACGGTCAGTGAATGTTGAGGTTGGTTGATACTGTAACTACATGTTTGTATAACAAAAATTTATAGCCAAAAACCTTTGCAATATCCAACAAGGTGGCTCTCAGGTCATAATGGGTCTGTAGTCGTTGGGAATTTTTGGTTAAAACTTGTAGAATTTCTTTATCCCGATACTTTTCAGGTACAGATATCATTAACGCTGGATTATGAAGTAATCCAGCGTTAATGCTCTAAGTTTCCAATTTCAGTTTTATAGAATTCAGGGGTCCCTGCACGGAATCCATGGTCAGCCATCAGCACGACAAATGCGTTGTCAAACTGCAAAAGTGAAAAAAGTAATTTTTTTTAAATTTTTGTTTCAGAAAAACCATTTCAGAATTTCTTTGTAAAAACTCTAACAAAGGTTGGTCAAATCGATCAGCGCCCATCAGATAGTGATGTGCCACATGAACCGACCAGTACCACACAAATTTTGGACGGTCTTAAAAATATTTTTTATATAAAACTCATTTTCGGCTATCACTTACCGCTATAAGCCTCTGCAAACTGCTCAAAATACTCCAGCGCCGCCAGATGAACTTCTCGACGGTGTTCTTTTGTGATTTTTAAATCTGTTTTCTCAAAAATTGAGACAAATGGAAAAAACGAGTGGTTGCTGTGATAGTTTTGGAATCCCTTGCAGTCTGGATTGGACGTAAGACATTGATAATACCAGTCGTCAATATAATTGGTCTCTAATTAGAATGAGCCGGTGAGAATTTTGAATGCGGACTTACCGTATACCCTGCCTCCATAAAATCCTTAAACATATTTGGCTTATCGTCCAAATAATGATTACAATAATTTTCCTGACTCCAGTCTACTTCAATGCTTCTCCCACCTTGCATAGTTCCCGCTTCCACTTGTTTTCCTGAAACATTTCAAAAAATGAGAGTGAGATAGAGCGCACTTGCATTCACACCTACCAAACCATAGAGGTAGTGCGTTAACCTGACTACGCAGCGCCACCTGACTATAGAATGGAAAATCAACAGCCTGAAATTGTTGAGTCATAAATTCCACGGTTTTCGCCAGCGATCGTTTCATCATACGAGACGACATAGAGTCGATAAGAATTACAAATACATCCGGGAGGTTTTTCTTGGTTTTTGACGGTTTTGGTAAAGGTTTTGGTAAAATTTGAGTGTGAATATATCCATAAACTTCTTTTCCATTCACCCAACACGCCGTTTCCAGAAATTCACATTTTGTTGGTCCCGGTGGGAACCAACCGGATATTTTGAGACGTCCAGTGAGTACAGGGAGCTCATAGCACCTTGCCTTACAACTCCGCCCCTTCTTTCCCTGAGTTATTCGCCATGATCCATTCGATAATTCCGTCAAAGGTTTCAAATTCGGATCACAAGAGAAGTATTTGAAGATGCGGCTTTCAAACGATCTATAAGTTTCGTTGTAAGTATTTTCGACCACGAGGAGTTCATTTTTGCTATTAAAACCTGCCAAATATTCCTGCGAGCCGAGTTATGAGCTCTCAAACTTTTCATGTGGTTAAGCTTTTTCCCTCGCGGTTCCATTTGTGTTCCCCAGCGGTTTACCTGTCTCGTACGTCGCAAAACTGAAAATATCTAGTCGATTTGAAATTCCCATACTTGTCAACCGGGCCGAAACGGGCCGACATGGGGCGGCTCGTAACTCGCGTCAAAATGAATATTATGAGCTAAAAAATATACCAAAATGTAGATCTCGACGAGTTCCATGTGCGTGACCTACTACGGGTCGGATGGCTATTCGTTAATATGCCGCGGGCCGGGCTAGAATGGCTTTTTTGGCTCTTTTTCCCGGCCCGCGGCACATTAACAGATAGCCATCCGGCTCGAAGTAGGTCACGGGCATAGAACTCGTCGAGATCTACATTTTGGTATATTTTTCAGCTCATACTATTCATTTTGGCGCGAGTTACGAGCCTGCCCGGTTGACAAGTATGGAAATCCCACATGGAAAATCTGATCCACATGAAAAGTTTAAGAGCTCATAACTCGGCCCGCAGTGATATTTAGAAGGTTTTGATGGCAGAATTGGACTCCTCGTGGTCAAAAATACCTAACACCAAACTTATAGATCGTTTGAAAGAGGCGTCTCCAAAAACTTCCATCGTCGTGAGGGTAAAAAAATGGCTTCTCGGATTCGTCGTATAAATCAAAGATTGGTACCGTGCAGCCATCGGTGAAAATTTGGTTATTGTAGTTATTAAAAGTAAATTGGTTGGTGGAAATTGGAAAAAACTGGTTGAGGAAGGACACTGAAAGGTAATTTTAAAGTTTTTGAGAAATAAACTTCAAAAATTACTCATTCTAGATAGTTACAATTTCAGATAGTAATTTTTAGAATTATGAGCGAAAATATTTCAGAACAAGCCAAAAATTACCAAGTTTTTGCTCACTTTTAAGCTTTTTTGGGGTTTCTAAGACATAGAGCTTCACAGCGAGCCAATTTTCTTTGATTGTAATTTGCATTCCGTCTAAATTAGGTTCTCGGGTCATAAAAAATCAAAATGCGACATCAATTTTTGCCTAAGACACTCGTTTCAAACTGTGCAAAAATACCGTTTTCACTTTTAGCGATCCACCAATTGATTGGTATGTATAAAACCATGAAACTGGCAACAAATAACCCAAAAATCAGGTTGGATAAGGATCTTTGGCGGGAATTCGAATTTTTGAAAATTCTTGGTTCTGAAAAATGCAATTAGTAGTATGTAAGTGCGCTCTACTCATAATCTATGAACACACCTTCCGAATCCTTATATTCGAGCAGCAAACTTGTGCTTTCCTTGTCGTTGTTATGAGCCATTTTGGTATTCACCGAAACTGAAATGTCGAATAAGAACCGCCCGAAATAGGACTGGTACGAATAAAAACCGCCTAATATAGGTCTAAAATAAGTTTGTAATGAGTTGCAAGTTGGGAACAAAGAAATTTATCAAGAAAATGAGAGCGAACAAAATAATCGTCTTTCTTTTGTACATACTCTACCCATTTTAAATTGGCACGTTTGTCCTAAAAGAATGGTGTCGAAAAGTGTTCAATAAATCATCCCCATAATTTTCCAAGCCTTCCGTTCAAGATTAGAAGTTCAAAAAAAGAAGTGTCTTATAGAAAAAGGAAACGGAATTTAAAAATGTTCATGAATTGGTACAAAGTACAGAATAGACACAGGATTGGAAACAAAATTCCTTTCTATTAAAAAATGGCTGTTTAGCACAAAGCCACATGATGCAGTGGACAAAACGGATATCTTATCAAAACGGATATCTTATCATCAACATTTTTAATATTTCTGAAACAGCAAAAATTTCCAAAAAACAGTATATCTTCTTGATTTTCCGTGTATCTTCTTGATTTGCCTTTTTATAGCACTCCAAGGTTTCATGTTTTTCGAATTGGGCGTATCCGGAACAGGAAAATAATAGATGTCTGTGGGCTTGGTGGTGTCCTGTATCGGAACCGCGCCCCGAATAGAATCGCCAAATCTAGGTCTGATTGCTCAAATATAACATTTAATTATATTGTATTTTTGTGTTTTGTTGTTTTTTTTTTTCAAAACTACTATTTTTTCGGAGATTAGGCTTAGAGATAGATGATCTTACGGTCTAAAAATGATCCGATAAATCATGACATAATTTTCCAAAGATTAGGATCTTCCCTTGAAAAGGATATAGCCGACGCCGCCTGAATTTAGCGGGAAACCAACAAAATCGGATGTTCTTGATGATGGGGTCGTCTGATAGTTATGGGAAGAGATCAGGGGTACTGTAGAAAAGGAGGCGGAGTTTGGCAGCACTTTAAACTTCAAAAAACTCTGAAACAGTAGTAATATTTGAGGGGAAACTGTCCAGAGCATAGTCTGTCACTTTTAGAGCAAATTTTCTGAATTTTTCCATTGTTAAAATTTTTTTTAATTCTTAATAAAATGTGAGCCTCCAAGGATCAACGGCTCTGCTATTCATTAATTTTAACATTAATATATGAAGCTTGCTAGGTTATAAGATAGTAAAATTTTGAAAAGGAAAAAATTTTGCAAATTTGAACAACTGAGATGAAAATTTCAGTACAGTAAGATCCGATGCAATTTTCGAATATATGGAATCCAATCAGAATTACAGATCAATTGTAGTTATTTCCATTGGTTCAGAAGGTTCAGGACACTTGGAAAAGTATATCACTCGAGAATGGGAGGAGTCGGTACGGAGTATGCTGAAATTATTGGAAATTATTAGAAATTGGGGTGACTGGGGTGTCGTTGGCGCGTTTTTAGTAACTGCCAATTTTAGCAATAACATATGAAGGTTGGTAGGTAATAAAGTTCAAACATTTTTAAATTCAAAACAATTTGATTTCATTATTTTAGACTACCAAGAAAATAAAAAATATAAATTCTGAAACAGTAAAACTCACTTTTCAATAGAGAAAAACAGGCGGATAGTGTTATCCTGTAGATGTTTACAGTATCTCACATCGTGTTCCTCAGCAGATCCAGGACATGAACAAGACGCTGTTCGACACGCTTTCGCAACTATTTCCCCGGTTTCAGAGTATTCCCACCAAATTTTGAGCAAACTTAAGCAATTTTTTGAATTACTCAAATAACAATTGAAACAGAAAGTTAGAATAGTTTAAGATTCAGAATGAAGTAACCGATTTGAAAAAATAAAACAGTAAAAAGTGTGTTTTGTTCAATAAAAACCGTTAAAAATGTTTACAAATTTAAACATAGAGATTTATTTGTTTCCATTGAAACGTTATATCTATCAAAATTAGATGGAAATTGGAATTTAAGTTCATTTTTGGAACAGTAAACCTCAAGACGTCCCAATTGCCTGTTACTATTTGAAACACAATCAGATTATTATTTTTTTAAAGAAAAAACCCAAACCATCGGAGATTTTGTTAAAAGATTAGTGTTCTTCCGGTGAGAAGTCATACTCATAAATCATCACATCATTTTCCATGCCTTCCGTTCAAAAGATTAGGATCTCCCCTTGAAAAGGACACCTTGCCGACACTGAACTTAGCGAAAAATCAACAAAATCAGATGTTCTTGATGATGATCGGGATTTATGGGGGGGTCATTTGGGAGTTATGAGGAGAGGGGTACTGTAGAAAGAAGAGGCGGAGTTTGAAAGTTAGTGAAATAAACATGCTACTGTTCCATTTCGTGCATAACTATACTTCTGGAAAATTTAAAACAGTAAATATTATTTTAAATTGTGGAATGCTTTTGTCAATTATGAGTTTTACAAAATTACTGTTTCAGAATTTCTATAATTTGATTCAATAATAGTGTTTGTTTTTATTGTCTGACAAATTCACACCTTTGACATTTAATTACTCTGAAACAGTAATCATATTTTTATTTTGCAGAAAAAATTTATTTACTGTTTCAGGGTTTATATTCTACTGCTTATCAACATTTTTTAATTAATTCGATCGTTGTTTTCGTTGAAAATTGAAGTTCAAAAACAAAAATGTCTAAAAATCATTTCCATTTATTAAATCAACCAGTAGATTAAAGCTGTACACGTTAAATTGTATAACCAAGCAAAACAAAATATTATTTCTAATCGAAGAAATTATGTTTTGATTGTACAAAAGTATACGAAAATCACAGATCAATTGTAGTAATTTCCATTGGTTCAGACGGTTCAGGACACTTGGAAAAGTATATCACTCGAGAATTGGAGGAGTCGGTACGGAGTATGCTGAAATTATTGGAAATTATTGAGAAATAGGGTGGCTGGGGTGTCGTTGGCGCGTTTTTGAATAATGACTAATTTTAACAATAATATATGAAGCTTGCTAGATTATGATATCTTAAAACTTTGAAAACACAAAATTTTGCAAATTTGAATCTTCGGATATAGAAAGCTCAGTACTTTAGGCTACTAAACAAATAAAATATGTTAATTCTGAAACAGTAAAACTTACTTTTCAATAGAGAAAAACAGTCGGATAGTGTTATCCTGTAGATGTTTACAGTATCTCACATCGTGCTCCTCAGCAGATCCAGGACATGAACATGACGCTGTTCGACACGCTTTTGCCACTATTTCACCGGTTTCTGCGTATCTGGAACGGTAAGAATTGGATTTCTGTGGGTCCAGATGACTGATTTGAAAATACAAAACTTGTATACTACATATGTAAACGAAATGGACCAAGCAAGTAAATTAACTTTTCGAATTAATCGAATAATAATTGAAACAGTGATATATAAAAGAGCGTTATTCAGAATAATGTAGATTTTGACTAAAGTAAAAATGTCTGCCCTATGAATCATCGAACCTTGGTTTAAAACGGGGTCTATGTAAAACATTTCACTGAAACCGTGAAAATGCTCAAAACTAGAAAATAAAAAGATAATTTTGAATGTGTACTGCTTTTCAATCTAATGATTATAATAGTATTGAATGTCCCGATAATAATTGTGTTCTGATAATAAGGTAAATCTACGGATAGTCCACACAAATTAAATTTATACTAAAGAAAACTCAAAACTTTTAGTGTTAAGCTGAAACAGTGAAACTTAACACATCACAGAATTTAAGTATCTGTGTGTCGTTTTGTCCAACTGTCCCGGGGTACTGTAGAAAGAAATGGTGGAGTTTGAAAGTTTTTGGCGTTAGTACACTGAGACAAATTCAAAACAGACAAGAATCTGCTTCGTTTTAGATGTGAGATGTCTGAAACAGAAATAATCTTGAATTTGGGAATTTGGTAGTTATGGAGAGAATGATACTGTAATAGAAATAGGAGATAATCTAAAATACTAAATACCTCAAGTTAGAGTTCTATTTTGAGTTGAAATTGACAGTAAAGGATTTTTTAGGGAAATGATAATCATGCGCATAACCTAATAATGCTAATAATACAGTTCAAAACTTTCACTGAAACAGTGAGAAAAAAACTTGAATATTGACAGAAATTACCGTATATCTCTTGCAAAATCTTATGGAAGTATGGCTTCTATCACATATTGACGTTCTCGAATTAAAAAATAACAAAAAATAAAAATTATAGCATGATAAATGAAACAAAAACTCCTAGAAGCATATTTTTGAAAAAATTGTCAAATTTTGATAAGTTGGTTCGGAGATTGTATCTTGCAATACCTTAATTTTTCTTTCGTTTGGTGAGAAAAAGGTTTGAAACAGTGATGTTTTCGAAAACTTATTCTAGAATGAAAGTACTATTCAAGAACCAACTAAAATTTTTGAGTGAAATTGATGTTATATAGTTTTCGAAACAGTGAATTCTAATAGTTAAAACTCAAGCTTTCAGTGGAAATTGAGTATATGTGTGTCACGGTGGTACCTTGTCGACATTGGGGAAAGACTACTAAGCTATTTTAAAAATAAAAAATGTTCAAAAATGTTTTTTTGACTGAAAACATAGAAAGGAACATTGAGGTAGTGTTGAACAAGCCGATATTACCTAACTGTTATCTTAGCAGCATTTTCAATATTTTAGAAACAGTAACAAATTTTAAAAATTCACAAATGCTAGCCAAGTCCTCAAAAAACAACTGTGAGTGTTCTCTAATTCTCTATGGTAGTCATTTTCAGAAAATTTTTAGTCAGCTTGAGTTTTTCATTCTTAGAATACCTAGATTCGCCATGCCCTTTGTTCAGGAAGTATTTTGAAACAGTTAGTTTAAACGGACACACAAGAAGCAATATGAGAATATGTTCAAAACTTCTAGAATTATTCTTGAAACCGTTTTGTCTAATTTCAAAAAACACAAAGCATCGGAGATTCAGTTCAGAGATTAGTGTCCTTCCGGTGAAAAGTCATACTCATAAATCATCACATCATTTTCCATGCCTCCCGTTCCAAAGATTAGTATCTTCCCTTGAAAAGGACACCTTGCCGACACTGAATTTAGCGGAAAACCAACAAAATCGGATGTTCTTTATGATGATCGGGATTTATGGGAGTCATTTGATAGTTATGGGGAGAAAGAGGTTACTGTAGAATAGTTTGGAAAAAAGTTTTGACTAGTTGAAAATAACATCTAAACAATAAGCAAACCTTCAAATATGGAAATGTTTTTAATGATTTTGAAATTAATATTATATCGAGCATTATTAATGTTAATTATATTCTGGAACACAAAAAAAAATTAAATTCTATAAATTCAGAAAGATCAAAAACTAAAATTTTGGGGAATTTTTAAACAATATACTGGAATAAATAAAGACTATTCCACTCAATTTAGTTTGAATTTTAGAATTTGACTGAAACAGTAAATAATTTTTCAAAAATTCCCCTAAAATACCCACCTCCTCAAAACCTTGCTAACACAACTGTGAGTGATGCCCAGCTGCTTTGCAATATGTATCTTCTTCATTCCCTTCTGATAGCACTCCACTATTTTCTGTCGATCACATGTCAGTAGTGGCCGACCGGATATATACGGTCGTCCGTATCGATTTCGAGACGGGATCACGTTGGACACTGAAAATCAGAAAATGAGTTAAAAAGATAAAATATTGAAGAAAAAACTCACTTTTCGCCTCCTTATTCTTATCGATACATGATGATGACGTGGCGATTTTTTCGATTTGAATTTCCGGTCGACGGAACGCTTTCGAGAGTTTCTCCAGTGCGGCCAGTGACGAACCTATAAAATATTAAATTTTGAAGATTGATTTATAGTAATTTCATTGGCATGATGATCGGGATTTATTGGGGGTCATATGGAAGTAATGGGGAGAGGGGTACTGTAGAAAGAAGTGGGCGGAGTGTGAAAGTTAGTGAAATAAACATGCTACTGTTCTATTTCGTGCATAACTATACTTCTGGAAAATTTAAAACAGTAAATATTTTTTTTTAAATTGCGGAATGCTTTTGTCAATTATGAGTTTTACTAAATTACTGTTTCAGAATTTCTTTTATCTGATTCAATAATTGTGTTTGTTGTTTTTTTCTTTAAAAAAGATGATAATTATGAAATACCTATTTTAAATCTAGCTCAAATCGTATTGTCTGACAAATTCACACCTTTGACATTTAATTACTCTGAAACAGTAATCATATTTTAAATTTGCAAAAAAAATCAATTTACTGTTTCAGGGTTTATATTCTACTGCTTATCAACATTTTTTAATTAATTCGATCGTTGTTTTCGTTGAAAATTGAAGTTCAAAAACAAAAATGTCTAAAAATCATTTCCATTTATTAAATCAACCAGTAGATTAAAGCTGTACACGTTAAATTGTATAACCAAGCAAAACAAAATATTATTTCTAATCGAAGAAATTATGTTTTGATTGTACAAAAATATTCGAAAATCACAGATCAATTGTAGTTATATTCATTGGTTCAGACGGTTCAGGACACTTGGAAAAGTATATCACTCGAGAATTGGAGGAGTCGGTACGGAGTATGCTGAAATTATTGGAAGTTATTGAGAAATAGGGTGGCTGGGGTGTCGTTGGCGCGTTTTTGAATAATGACTAATTTTAACAATAATATATGAAGCTTGCTAGATTATGAGATCCTAAAACTTTGAAAACACAAAATTTTGCAAATTTGAATCTTCGGATATAGAAAGCTCAGTACTTTAGGGTACTAAACACATAAAATATGTTAATTCTGAAACAGTAAAACTCACTTTTCAATAGAGAAAAACAGCCGTATAGTGTTATCCTGTAGATGTTTACAGTATCTCACATCGTGTTCCTCAGCAGATCCAGGACATGAACAAGACGCTGTTCGACACGCTTTTGCCACTATTTCACCGGTTTCAGCGTATCTGAAACAGCAAGCATTAGAGATATGTGGGTCCTAATGTCTGATTTGAAAATACAAAACTTGTATACTACATATGTAAACGAAATGGACCAAGCAAGTAAATTAACTTTTCGAATTAATCGAATAATAATTGAAACAGTGATATATAAAAGAGCGTTATTCAGAATAATGTAGATTTTGACTAAAGTAAAAATGTCTGCCCTATGAAACATCGAACATTGGTTTAAAGCGGGGAATATGCGTAAAATTTCATGGAAACCGTGAAAAAATGTTCAACATTTTGAAAAATGAGATCTTTTATATGCGTATTGCTTTTCAACCTCATGATTAGAATAGTACCAGTCGGTTCACGTCGCCTGACGGCGACTAAACCTCCTTTTCTACACCAAAATTTGAAGAAATGAATTCATTTGAAGAATGAAACAGTTCTATAATTATTTTCCCCGTGAACTCCTATTTCCCTATTTCGGAAATGAAAGCCACTGAAAGGCTTGAAAACCCCGTTTTTTCACCTAGTGACCTAGTCGAGATTTATTCTAACTAAAAAAATAGACGGGCGTCATTAAGAGAAATTTTCTGATCTTTTAGTCCAAATTTGAAGAAAAATGACAGACAAACAAACATACAGCCGTTTGCGTTCATTAATAGTAAAGATTGAATGTCCCGATAATAGTTGTGTTCTAATAATAAGGTAAATCTACGGATAGTCCACACAAATTAAATTTATACTAAAGAAAACTCAAAACATTTAGTGTTAAGCTGAAACAGTGAAACTTAACACATCACAGAATTTAAGTATCTGTGTGTCGTTTTGTCCAACTGTCCCGCACTTCAAAAAACACAAACCATCGGAGATTTTGTTAAAAGATTAGTGTTCTTCCGGTGAGAAGTCGTGCTCATAAATCATCACATCATTTTCCATCCCTCAGAAATTTCCAAACATTAGGATCTTCCTCTAGGAATGAACTTGCGGAAAACCAATAAAATCGGATGTTCTTGATGATGATCGGGATTTATGGGGGGTCATTTCGTAGTTATGGGGAGAGGGGTACTGTGGAAAGAAGGGGCGGAGTTTGAAAGTTTTTGGCATTAGCAGGCTGAACAAAGCTCAAAACAGACAAGAATCTGCTTCGTTTTAGATGTAAGACGTCTGGAACAGAAATGATCTTGAATTTGGGAATTTGGTAGTTATGGAGAGAATGATACTGTAAAATAGAAATAAAATATCTTTATGTTTTATTTTCAAAAACTATTGGCTATGAACTTCGTTTTAATTAAATAGTCATTATCCTCATAGAATAAGAAAATCCAATATGTTTTTGAGTTTTTGAAAATAGAAATTCTATTCGGTTAATCAAACAGTCAGTATAAGTTCATTTTCATGCACTTTCACTGAAACAGTAAGAATCAAAGTTGAGTATTGACAGAAAATTACCGTGTATCTCTTGCTTAGTCTTATAGAACTATGACTTCTATTACATTTTGATGCTTCCGAATCAATTAATATCAATAAAGCTAATAAGTAGCATAATAAATGAAACAAAAACTCCTAGAAACATATTTTTGAAAAAAATTGTCAAATTTTGATAAGTTGGTTCGGAGATTGTATCTTGCAATACCTTAATTTTTCTTTCGTTTGGTGAGAAAAAGGTTTGAAACAGTGATGTTTTCGAAAACTTATTCTAGAATGAAAGTACTATTCAAGAACCAACTAAAATTTTTGAGTGAAATTGATGTTATATAGTTTTCGAAACAGTGAATTCTAATAGTTAAAACTCAAGCTTTCAGTGGAAATTGAGTATATGTGTGTCACGGTGGTACCTTGTCGACATTGGGGAAAGACTACTAAGCTATTTTAAAAATAAAAAATGTTCAGAAATGTTTTTTTGACTGAAAACATAGAAAGGAACATTGAGGTAGTGTTGAACAAGCCGATATTACCTAACTGTTATCTTAGCAGCATTTTCAATATTTTAGAAACAGTAACAAATTTTAAAAATTCACAAATGCTAGCCAAGTCCTCAAAAAACAACTGTGAGTGTTCTCTAATTCTCTATGGTAGTCATTTTCAGAAAATTTTTAGTCAGCTTGAGTTTTTCCTTCTTAAAATACCTAGATTCGCCATGCGCTTTGTTCAGGAAGTATTTTGAAACAGTTAGTTTAAACGGACACACAAGAAGCAATATGAGAATATGTTCAAAACTTCTAGAATTATTCTTGAAACCGTTTTGACTAATTTCAAAAAACACAAAACATCGGAGATTCAGTTCAGAGATTAGTGTCCTTCCGGTGAAAAGTCATACTCATAAATCATCACATCATTTTCCATGCCTCCCGTTCCAAAGATTAGAATCTTCTCTTGAAAAGAACACCTTGCCGACACTGAATTTAGCGGAAAACCAACAAAATCGGATGTTCTTTATGATGATCGGGATTTATTGGGGGTCATTTGTTAGTTATGGGGAGAGAAGAGGGGTACTGTAGCAATAGTTTAAAAAAACCTTTGACTAGTTGAAAATGTCATCTGAACAACAAGAAAAGCTCCAAATTTTGAAAATTCGGTTTGAAAATGGAAACAAAGGTGTAAAGGAATTGTGATTAATGCTATCCACCGTTATTAATGTTAATTATATTCTGGAACAGTAAAATATACATTCATTGAATTGAGAAAAATCTCTAACGGTAAAACATAGGAACTTTCCGTTGACATTATACTTAAACAAGCTTAGTGTGTATGCGAAACGACCCTATCAACCAAGAACTATTCCGCTCGATTAAGTTTGAAATTTAACATTTGTTTGAAACATTAAATAATTTTCCAAAAATTCCCCCAAAATACCCACCTCCGCAAAACCTTACTAACACAACTGTGAGTGATGCCCAGCTGCTTTGCAATATGTATCTTCTTCATTCCCTTCTGATAGCACTCCACTATTTTCTGTCGATCACATGTCAGTAGTGGCCGACCGGATATATACGGTCGTCCGTATCGATTTCGAGACGGGACCACGTTGGACACTAAGAAAATAAGTTGAGAAAGATGGAAAATTGAAGAAAAAACTCACTTTTCGCCTCCTTATTCTTATCGATACACGATGATGACGTGGCGATTTTTTCGATTTGAATTTCCGGTCGACGGAACGCTTTTGATAGTTTCTCCAGTGCGGCGAGTGACGAACCTATCAAATGTGGGAAATTTAAAGCTTTTATGACGGAGAATGTTCCAGAGTCAATGTTTTCTATGTATGGTGTAATTGGAATGAAAATCACTGTTTCAAAATTAATTCTTTAATTTTTGGGCATTTTTGAGTATAGAACTTTTCAAAAATTCCCGTTCTAAATAGTTTTATCGTCCCAAGTAAATATATTTCTAGTGATAACATTTTGATAACAGATAATACTAATTAATGTCAAAAATATATACTGCTTCAAATAATAATCACTTTTCAATAAAATAATTACTACTGATTTTTTTCAATTCTCAAAACGTCTTTATTTTTCGATAGTTCTTGTGTAACAGATTCCAAAATACTTATTTGAGCTTAAAAACACGTCAAGAGCGCCCCAGACAGAAAATTCTGAAAATTTTACATTTTTCGCAGTTTCAGCAAATGATACTGTCTATCTTTGTGGAAAACCAACAAAAACTACAAAACGCGCCAAAGGTGCACCAGATTTCAATTTTTGAACCTCTCAATTTTTTACTGTTTCAAAAACTTTATAGTTTCACGAAAACTTGAATTCTTCATTATGTGACCACATTTAGCATTTTTCAATAATCAAACCGCGTCTAAGGCGCGCCAGACAAATAAACAATCTTCAAAATTACAAAATTTTACTGTTTCAAAAAATGTGTATATCAATACTCGTTACTCATCTACTAATACTCTATTGCGTCTTGATTCCAAAATCGCGCCCAACGTCACGCCAGCCTCTCCCTACCGTACCTGACGGTTGTCCATTGGATAGTGCTCTTTGAGCAGCGAAATTGGAAAAAAAAGCAGAATTTTGAATAAGAAAATTGATAGGAGGGAATATAGATTGGGACATTTCGAATCATAATAATAATTGACACTGAATGTATGAAATAAGAAGCTCCGCCCCCATTTTGACCCCGCCCTTTTAATGTTTTTTGTTGAAAAGATCATGGGGGAGTACGGTAGTGAATCGGAAGGGGGCTGACACTGAGAGATGATAATATCTTGGAGGAGAAGAAGCGTGTCGATTCGTGATGATCCCCCTTTGAAATATGCCGACACCTGAGAGAAGAGGTGACAAATGATGATTTGAGGGGGGGAGAGGGCATTGTAATAGGAACAGAATGGGGGAATTATTAATTACTGTGGTGTGTCGGTCTGTGTGTCGGTGTGTCCGGATTGCTGTGGACAGTTTAGAAAATTCGACGGGTATAGCCAATGTCTATTTTGAAGGTGCTGAATATTCAAAAAATGTTGAACACTTTACATAATACCATATAAAAATCAAGATTTCAAGAAATCAAAAATCAAGAAATCAAAATCATGTAAATATTAATTGATATCATAATTCTACCATTTATCAAATTTTCCTGAAACAGTGTCTCAAATAATCTGGAACATCATTATTTCCTTGATTCTTTCAAATCTGGCGCGCCTTCACCGCGATCTACGTGCTGTCGGCACTTTCATCCTCTTTTCAAAGGTTCTAGCGGGTTCTGATAAATGTTACACCTGTCACTGATCCCCCGATCATATCATCAATTCGGAAAGGTGTGAAGAGGGGGGAAACATGACTAATTGTTGTCACACACCTGACATACCAATTAGTAGACAACAAGAAGTATGTACTGAGACACTATCTCTTTTGTCGGCAGGTTTTTGAGATTTTGTTGCGAAATTAACGGAATTTTTGAAAGAATATAAAAGTTTGATGCATTTCCTACTGAAGTAAATGTACCATATATCTAATAACTGAAATGAACGAATAGAACCTTTACTGTTTCAATTCTTCTACATCAAAACATCGATTCAAATGTGGATTGTTAGTGATCGAATCGATAGTGTTTAATTCAAAAAATACTGTTTCAAAAAACTAAAACTTTGTTATTATTTACGATCAGTCTGTTTTTCGAGTGATATAAAACAATTCCTTTGAAATACATGGTAAACATCTGAATGTGAGGTTGGTGAAAAGGTTTTAATATTTTGAATGAGTAGAATGATGTTCTAACAAAAAAGGGCTTGTGTGTTTTGTTTGTCCAAATTTCATTTTTTGAAACTGAAATAAAAACAATTGTTTCAGCTTCATAACTTCAAAATTGGCTATCAAAAGAATGCACATTCGCAATGGACAATTGAAATTTTTTACTGTCTCAAACAAATAAAAAGTCTTTCAATATGATGTAATTGACAATTCATCAACTTTCTTTCTATCGAAGCAGTTTATTTTCGTTGTTTCACAATTACATTGTGATTATTTAGGCTTGTATTTTTATATCTAATTATTGAAAAATTATTAATGTTTTCACTTTATTCTTTTAGAGTGAGAAATACTAAAACATCACTCTCTGAATAGAAGGTACACAATTAATTAATGAGTTTAATTTGTTTTTCAAGTGAAGGAGATCGATGTGCAATCCTTGATAATTGAAAACATGTATAATTTGCAAAAAGATAAAAACTATTTGAAACGGTAAAAAACATTTTTAAAGTTATTTAGTTTTTATGCAAGATTCCTGTTTTATAGATATGGAACAAATATTATATTTGCGTTCACCTCGCTTGCATTCGAGATTTAGTTGGAAAAAATTACTGTTTCAATTCTTGTAAATAACACCGGTCCAAATGATTGTTAAATGATTGTTCAAACAAGAAAAAGCTTATTCAGATTTTCGCGTAGCATTAATAGCCGGAGCACCGTATTTCCCATTTTTGCTAAATTTTGATAACTTTCTGAAACAGTGTCTCAAATTATCTGGAACACCTTTTTTCTCCATTCTTCTCACGACTGTCGACATTTTCATTTTCTTCTCAAAGGTTTCATCGGGTTCTGATAAATGTTACACCTGTCACTGATCCTCCGATCATATCATCAATTTGGAAAGGTGTGAAGAGGGGGGAACATGACTAATTGTTGTCACACATCTGACATGAACCAATTAGTGGACAACGAGAAGTATGTACTGAGACACTATCTCTTGGCAGGTTTTTTCTAGATTTCCCGGTTTCAAGGCAGCTTGGTTAGTGTTAGTGTGGTTATGATTGCTAGTTTGATTTCCATCATAGCTTTCATAGATAATTGGAAAATACTACAGTTTCAGAAAACTGAAATATTGATCTTAACTGTCTGGAAAAATGTTGTAGTACTGTTAAAATTCTCAATTATTCTATTGCTTTAACAAATGTCTATCATACGAACCCGGATTCCGTTCACCCCAAAACATTTTCACTGTTTCAGCACTAAAATTTGTTTCTGGTAACTGTTTGATCATAGATTCTTCATCTTCCGAATTTTCACGGTTTCCTTTTTTAAGTGTTCCTATCACAAGGAGTCGATTTTAATAGAGAAAAACTGTTTCAAACGAAAAATAAACGTTTTTTTGTAATCAAACAGCTAGTGTGCATCTTATTAGCAGAATTTTCAGCACTGCAGATTCAAATCTAAAAAAAATCGATAAAACAACTGAGCCGAATAGCTTAAAACAGCAATTATCAATACGCAATACCACAGAGACAGTAAATATAGTCTTCAAATTTTCAAACAGTTACGAGAAAATCCAATGAGATTATGAAAATTTTGGCTTACTGGAACAGTAATATTTTTACAAAAAACTAAAATTCTTTCTGTTTCAACGAAATCTCAATGAAAAATAGTTTTTAGACAGGTAATGCAGATTAGCCGAACATAATTTCAAACATTCTAAAAATCAGTGGTGCATTGGAACAATTTATTTTCAGATTGATTTTCCTATTACTGTGTAACAGTAATTATTTGAAGTTTGTTAATTCATCTGTTTCTTTGATTAGTATCGTTTCTGGAGTGTCTGTAGAACTTGCGTTTTGATTCATAACATGAAACTGCGTAGCGACTCACTCATATATAATAAATCTGGTGCTTCACCGTATATCGAATATTAATCAAAAATAGTTCCAGAAAATACATTTAAAAAGGAAATGACACAGTAAAAAAATATTAATTGAGAAACATATAAATAACGTTGGTTCTTGTATTAAAAAAATATTCTCTGTTTCAGTTTTTTTCTGATAAAAGTTTATGTTTTTTTACAACAATAGCGAATGTGCTATGTGATAAAATTACTGTAAAAGTTATACTGCGACAACAGAAGTTTTGAAGACAAATATGGAGTTAATTTCCAAAACTTTGAAACAGTTAAATTTCTGAAAATCTATAAAGTTTTTCAAAGGTAAAATTGCAACATGGACAGAACTGCTGACCGAAGTTTATTTAGAATATCAAACAAATTGAGAAACAGTAATTCTTATGGGTTTCAATGTCACAAAACATGAAAATTATTATTTAGCAGAAGTGTGCAGTGGAGCAACATTGCAAACCTACCGACCTGCTTCCCAAACAATCTGTCAGAAGGGTTTCATTAAGTTACTGAATAAGCTTTCAATTTTTTCTTGTTTTCAATTTTATTCCCATAGCTCTCTAAGGTCAAACTCCTAGCTGATGGAAAATTCTGGTAATAATCGTTAAAAATTACTTCAAAATAGTGAAAGATTATGAAAGCTTCTCATGAAACAGTAAAATCTTATTTTTGTTTCTCTCAAAATTTTTATTATCACCCTTTTCCAATAATTCGTGAACACCACTTTTTCCAGACACAGGTTGACTGCTTTTTATCATTTGTTTGCACTAAAAAATTGCTGTTACTACAAACCAAAATAATTGTGGGATTTTATTTGTCTAGTGATTGACTGTTCTCAATTTCTTCTATGAAGACAACCTGACACAGTTAGATGTTTCAGAAATACTGAAAAATTTATTTTTGCTTTCAAAGTTTTTATTGTCGATTCCGTTACAGAAATCTATTTCAGCGTTGCAATTATTCAAAAATATATAGAAATTTATTAAAATAGACAAAACCACGGATCATCAGTGAAACAACAACTTATTATTTCCTGATTCACTGGTTTCTGATAAAAATTTAATTTTGAATAGAATTTATTACGGAGATGTTATTTTAGAAACTAACACACTTTTTGAGATTTTGCTATTTTTCTGGTTTCTTGTATATCTGAAAGCAATAATGAAAAATAGTTTAAAAACGAACTTTAAAAAATCGTAGCATTAAAAAAAGGAAACATTGAAACAGTATTTTTTATAGATAAGTGCAATAGAGCAATATTACATACTGAAATGACTGAAGATAGTATAATTACATGTTTGGAGACACCAGACTTTTCGATATATGGACATTTATGTTACATATCAGTCAGAAGGCTGTAATTTTAATAATTGGTCGTTAAGTAGACTCTAAACTTGCTATTTTTATCATTTATTTTTATTTAGTGCTCAGAAACTTTGCTCTCTGTCACGTGCACTAGTAACACTTTTGATTTAATTTCCTTTTATGCAAATTTTGGGCGTTTCCATAATTTTTGCAGTAAAGTGTCTAGCGTCATAAGTTAATTTCTGGAGCAAATGTTGAAGCCCACTCAGTATTGTAAAAGTTTAGTGAAAACAATATTTAGTCTTATGGAACAGTAAAAAGTTTTTGTGTAGAAGTGGGAATTAAATATGATTAATATTTGAAAATTGTGACCATATGTAACATAGTAAAATAATTTTTAAAAAAACGATCCTGGACAAAAATGGAAACGTATCAGATCACAGTAGGATTCTTTTAAAATTCCGTCGAAACAGGAAACATTTTTTGGTCCATTTTTAGTTTTGAAGTGTCTTGGTTTCAAAACGTCCTGGTTTTGAAACGTCCCACTATTCTCTACTTGGTTCTTATATCCTAATCAATCAAATTTTGTTAATAAATAAAAATTTTTGAACTGGAGTTACGGAAATAAAGGGGAATTTGTTGATTTGATTGTTTAGGACAAGTTGGGTACCTAGAATAAAAAATGTGGTGCAAACAAAATTATCCAGTGAGTTTTAATCTCTATATTTCTTTTACTTATCGCAAAAAATTAATTAGAATTTTATTTCTGTTTCTGGTGAAACATTTATAAATATAAAAACCTTAAGAATTTAATAGGTTTCTTTAAGTACTTGCATTGTAGACATTTTTCCGGATCATATTCAAACTGGCACAAATTAGAAAGGATTGAAAGATCATTTAAAAGTGATTCATTATATACAGGCTTCGAGCATAAACTTTTAAAAAATGTTGTTAAGTCATCCCAGGCCCCAATAATAGAAATCTCCTATACCATTTACTTTTTCAAAAATATGATTCTGTAATACCTATTTATTGAATTCTAAAGTATTGTATATTTATAATTGTTTCACCAGAAACAGAAATACATTTTTCTTAATGTTTTTGCAGTAATAGAATAATTTCATTGACAAAAAAAATTCGAAGCAGTAAAAAATCCTATTTTGCACCGAAACTTTCATTCTAAGTGTGTCCTAACCAATCAAATAATCATATGCCCCGTTATAACCGTGACTTCAGTGCACCAATTTTCATTTCCGAACAAAAATTGATTGATAAGGGTTTAAGAACCAACTTGAGAATAGTGGGACATTTCAAATCCAGGAAGTTTAAAAAAATATGTCAAAATTTTTACATATAAATTTTTACACAAAATTTTTACATGTCAAAATTTTTACATAGAATTAGATGTTTGATTATTTTTCATTTCTTCAAAAATATATACTTTTTTACAGTTTCATAAAACTAACTAATGTCTATTACCACATTTCACAATACTGCAAGTGTAATATCATTTTTTCCGAAAAAAAATTATGACAATAGTCTTATACCAATGTGCTGCAAATCCAGCGAAACTGGAATCAAATCCATATAATTACGTGCCTAAGAGCAAAGTTTTGGGTGCACTAAATAAAAATAAGTTATAAAAATAACATGTTTAGTGTCTAAACAACCATAAATTGAAATGTTTGGTGTCTATAAACCTGTAATTATACAATCTTGAGTGATTTCAGTATATAACATTGTTCTATTGCACTTTTCTAGAATGCTTGTAATACTAAATGCAGGAAAAAAAATTGTGAAAAAAATACTGTTTCAAATTTTTTCTTTTTTCAATTCTAGATTTCTGTTAGCAATGTTCGAACGGTAGAGTTGGACTATTTTTAGTTATGGAAGACCGTAATCAATTTCAATTCAAACTCAAAATTTCTTATCTGAAACTAGTGAAACAGTTCTTTTTTCTTACAGTTCTGATCATTTTCAGCTCAAGGTTGAGCGGAATTCTGTCTTCCGACTTCCTCCTTCCGCCATTTCAAAAAATTTCAAGCCGCTCAAATTCTGTACAACAGAACTATAGACATCTAACTTCAAACCCCATTTTTCTGCTATTAGATTCGATTAGACCAAGAAAAAAAAACATATTTAATCAAGTTTTTGGTTACATACCTAGAAATAAATTTTTTTAGATTTTCTGAGTATATTTTTGTCAAGAGTTCTAACAAATAGCTTTTCTTATTTCTTTCCAGACCATGTCCTTATCTTTATCCACTACCATTCCTCCCTCTACGTCATCTGGAGCATCATCTGGAGCACCTGATGAAGATGACCACTGGCTCCTGAACACCCTGGCCACAGCGGTGCCAGGGACTATTGGTGTAGTGATAATTGTGTTCAATTTGATTGGGAATTTTGGGAATTTCAATGTTATCGCAGCGACGTGGAGGAGTAAGAACTTGCAGGTACGGTTATGAACTTCACTGTTTCAAAATTTTGTAAAATTTTATTTTAAAAAATTGAAAAATTGATGTATTTGAATATTCAATACTTCATTAGCCTGATCATGAGACATTCGGACATCCGGAATCACTGAGAGACGGACAGACGGTCACGTCGAAATTTCTACCGTTTCAAAAATTTCGGAAATATGCAAAATTTCCTAGTGATTTGATTTTTTCAGTTCACTTTTTACAACATTTTAAAAAACTATAGTTTTTCCGTCTATATTATAGCTATGAAACAGTAGACGGACAGTACAATCACCGGAAATGAGGACATCTGGAAATGCAGATAGACAGACAGACACATTGAATGTGACAGAAAAAATTCACCGTTTCAAAAATTTCAAAAGTTTTCTGAATTTTATATGAGTCAGTTTTTCGTAGACTTGGAAATATAGACAGACGGACAGACAGACAAGACGGAAAAAATATGTCAAAAACTATTCTGTTTCAAAAATTTCAGAAATTAACTAAAAAATTTTAAAGAAGGTAGTAAAAAGATTGCATATATTACATATATCATTCATTTGAAAATAGAAAGAGTACTTCGGAGAAAATACGGGAAATTGGATTTTACTGTTTCAAGTTTTTTGGAAAATAAAAGTTTTTTGGCATTTTCCACTGATTCGAAGCCATAAAGGTTCGATTTTTGTGTTTTTAATAAAAATAATTCTTCCAGTTTTAATGAACAATCTATTCCAGTCAAAACACGGTTGGCTCCTGGTGATCCTCTGCTCGGAGCACTCCCTCTGTCTTCTATTCGAGTTCATCAACGTGTACTTCGCCCTTTCGGGTGTCCAAATCACCAGAAGATCTTGTCTTCTATACCTATCCCCATATATTTTTATAAGTTTTCTGCAATCCACCACTTTCATCGCGTTGGCTATTGATGTCTTACTGTCGTTTACGGTAGTCAGCCGATATCAGAAATGGCAGACGACGGGTTACTGTAGTGTGATGGCGTTTAGTCCGTGTGTATTGCCGATTGCGTTTTTGACAAGGTTATGGAGTCAGGTAGGTCCTTTTGTTGAACTTCAACCGTTTATATCTCGAAAATGGGCAAAGCTATGAAAAAGTTGTCAACTACAAAGATATTCTACGTAAAATTTGGCACATTTTGGTAGTTGACAACTTTTTTCTAGCTCCGCCCAGTTTTGAGATATAACGGTTTGAAGTTGAGAAGAGACATAGAGAAGCTAGAGCGTCTCGTTGTCTGCGTCTCTCCCAAACTTCAAACTGATATATCTCCGAAGTGGGCGGAGCTTTCAAAAAGTTGTCAACTACAAAAATGATCTACAAAAAATTCCCTACAATTTCAGGTATCCGACGAAATAATTTTCCTCTGCAATCCCCCGTTATCAATGGACGCGAAAGCTGTGAATATCTGGGGTGGATTAATTACATCTATCAATATCTCAATTTTATTGATCTACGGATATGTTTATTTTTATTCTCATCAGACAAGTATTGTCCGATTAAAAATATTCATTTTTTGTGTTAAAAATGAAAAATTTCAGAAAAACGCTCATCGAACTCCAAAATGGCTGAAAAAATAATGCGCTCCTTGACCATTCTGGTAATGGTATTTTGCTTCTCATGGGTCACTTGTATGGGTATGGTATTCCTTGTGGACTATTTTACGGAGAACCCAATTATTATTATGTTGGTTAGAAGTTATGCGGTAAGTTTAATTTTTTTTCAAATCTAGAATTCAAGTTTCCGTTTTATAATTGATTAATAATAGGTTTTTATTTATAAAAATCACAAAAAAACCTTAAAAACCCATTAAAAACCATTGAAACCTCCAAAAAACTATCAAAAACCAAAATTTTTGTATTTTTTTTTCATTTTTCACCATTTTTGCCTTTTTTCAGGTAATCTTCGCCGCTATATCATACTCACAAACGTTTTATGTATATTATATAAGATCTGAAATGTATCGGAAGGAGTTTAAGAAACAAATGTGTTGTGAGACGGCGGACGCTGCCAATGGGGCTTCGGTGATAAGGATTGTGTCACGGTCTACTAATATCTGAATTTATTTTAAGATTCTTTATTTTCACTGTTTCAATAAACTGTTCTTAGTTTCTTTAAAAGGTATGAGAGTGATAGTAACTCGATTTTGAAGAAAATTTTGAATTTTTATCGAAGTACTTCACGAATTATAAAAACAAGTATCTTCATCAGGAAACCAATTATTGAAACAGTAGATTTCTGGAAAAAAAGTAATTGTTTTTTCGCAGTTTCAGGGTTTTTAGTTATTGAGCACACTAATCAATATTATTACTACTGCTTTTAGAGGATACCAAAAATTTACATTTGTTTTAATAGCGTTTTACCAGTCTGCAATATTTATAGGTTATCCAAACATTAGAGAACATTTTTCTGTTTCAGTTTTCATATTAGTAAGATTGTATACATTACCCATTCAATATTTTATTAAAAAGGGAATAACTCACCTCCACTGTTTCAAAAAAAGTTCACAAATGCCCATGTATAAATACTTACAATGAGTTTATATCCCTTTTTTGGCAATGTTTGAGTTTTTTGGCACTTTTTCCCGGCCCGCGGTGGGGAAAAAGTGGCGGGTAAGACGTAAGGCCACTAAAAATCAAAAATATTTGTTATTTCAATAAAAATAGGATTCCAATTGAATATTGCAATTTGCAATTGCTGAATGAACATTCTCTCTCATAAGGCTTACGTTTCAAAACGTTCAGAAAAGATAAGCAGTTTATTAGAAAATTATGGAGAGTCGATTCATAAATTGATTTCCTGAAACATCATTTTTATTCACAGACTTTGATGATCAGCATTTTTCAAATTTGGGCCACTGATGATGGCAGTAAAATTAATCGCAATATTCAATATTTTTTTTAGCTATTATAACTTGTTTCCTGTCTTTGTTTCAAAAAATGAAAAATTACTGCTTCAATAAGAGCACTAAATTGTTCCTTTGCTAGAAATCATTATTAAACTTAGTAACATTCTACCTTTTTTGACTAAAATCGGAAACATTTACAGTTTCAAACATTTATTTCTACTGTTTCCATGAATGTTTCAGTTGCATACTGATGAATAAGCGAACAGTTAGATAAATTTAATACTATATCATCGTTGTCTCATAATTTTCGCTTCTCCGGAAAGATAGAAACAGTAAAAATTTCCTGTTCATGCAATTAGATTCTCCATAAGACAGAGAAACAACTTTTAAAAAAACAAGTTTTTTTGCAAAAAAGTAGATGAAATAGAAAATTTTTACTGTTTCACAAATACAAAATATTTTTTGATATTCCTCTGAACACAGTGCATGGCCTCGTTGCTTAAAATAACTAAAAAATACAAACATTTTGAAACAAATTAATTTTCACTGTAAGAAATAAGAATAAATGACGAACCGTATCTATTTCTGTTTGATTCTCTTAAAAACAGTTGGAAACATTAAAAAATACTTTTAAACTTGGTATTTTTTGTTTTACCAGCAATTAAAATCTAATTTTTTGGAAGCCATTGAAAAATCGTACTGAATGATAATTTTACACTGATTCAGGCTTATTTTGGATCTAGTTGAGACGTTATTCATCTGGGTGGAATACATTTTCAATTTTCCGTTTTACTGTTTCAAAGAGTTTATCTGATTTAAAAAAAATATTAAAGTTACTAGTTACTTAGACTTTTTCAGTTAGTGTCAATAAGAAACTGTTAAAATTCCAAAAAAATTATGAGATTCAACAAATAGTGTTTTTTGACACATAAGATGGTCAAATTCATAAATCAAATCCGCAGTATTAGAATAAAAAACAACTAATGTTGCAGAAAATAATTTTAGAAGTTTAAACACACTACAGTGAAAAAAATTGAATTGTTTGAAAATCAATTAGATTTACTGTTTCAAAATTATTTTAAACAGCGAAAACAGTGATTGTTGCAATGACGAAGCATTAAATTCTTTTACTGATCCAGAATTATTTCATGAGATTGTCGAAATAAAAATACGCTATTTTATTCTAGTGTAAAGTGTTTCCACAGATGAATGCAGAATTAGAATACAAATTAGAAACAGATAAAAATTAATACTGTTTCAGAACTTTAAAAATTAAATATTAAGTTTAGTCATACAATCATGATTCTATTACACAAGCCTTGCAATCCACCATTCTTCTAATACTTGTTGTTTGAACATTCAACAATAAATGAAACTGTTTTATGTTCCAAGCTGTTAGAGTAAAACAAAATAGTTATACTTATTAATACGAATATCTCATGAACAATATGACAAAATGATTTTCAACATTCTCTAACTGTTTTAGACTATAATTCATTTTAGACTATATTTTAGTACTACCAATGATGTGTGGTTTTTTTCCTATTCCAAAACCTCAAAGTTAGAATTCCTGCTACAGTCATTTGTCTATAGGCGCTATAGAAAATACTAAAAATACCACAGCTATGCCTCATACTTTGATTCATTAAATGAGTGTGGATTAGAACTCGTAGAATACATACGACATATTTGTTTTTCAATTTCGCACCGCATTGAAACAGAAAAATTACTGTTTCAAAAAATTTATATGAGTTTAACAGTATAGTAAACATACAGTAAACGAGTGTTTTACGATCGTATAACTTCCAAGACTCTTGACATTTCAGCTCAGGTGTATGTATTGTAGAGTGCAGTACTGTAGTTAGTTTACACCCGGTAATGTATATTGAGTGAATTAGAAAATTGTGGATAATCTATCCTTAAATTGATATTCTGAAACAGAAAAATTTTTTCGTACATTTGGATAATCGGAACATTTTTTAATATTCGAGTCACTAATTATTGCAGTAAATTTATGAAACTTGTTTCTTGTCTTTTGTTTCAAATCGTTCAAAAAATTACTGTTTCAGTGAGAGCAGTGAATTCAATTTTTTTGTTTTTATATTGTCAAACCAATCAAGAAATCAATATTAAAATATCAATTTAGCCACATTCCTTTTTCCACTGAAAATCGAAAGTTTTAAACCTAAAGATTAGAAAATACATTAATTTTTACTGTTTTGATGAATGTTTGATTGTTAGGTGGTTGCATACTGATGAATGAGCGGACAGTAAAAAAATGAGAATTCGATTCAATAACATGACTCCAAACAACTGAACATTTTTTCTCAAAAATTTTGCTGTTTCAAAAAAGACAGAAACAGTAAAATTCTCAGGTTCATGCAATAGATTCTCAATAACAAACCAGAAAAAAAATCAGTCGTTCGCAAAAAATTTTGTAGATAAAATGGAAAAAAAAAGTTTCACAAATACAAATCTAGTTGAGACGTTATTTGTCTGCTTGGTGAAATATATAGTTTTTCGAATTTTGGCGCTATCACTTTAGCTCTACCAGTTATAACTATTGTAAAATGCAGTACTGTAGTTAGTTTACACCCGGTAATGTATATTGAGTGAATTAGAAAATTGTGGAAATTCTATCCTTAAATTGAAATTCTGAAACAGAAAACATTTTTCGTACATTTGGATAATCGGAACATTTTTTAATATTCGAGTCACTAATTATTGCAGTAAATTTATGAAACTTGTTTCTTGTCTTTTGTTTCAAATCGTTCAAAAAATTACTGTTTCAGGGAGAGCAGAAAATTATTTTTTATTTGTTTTTGATGTTGTCAAAGAAATAAAGAATACAAATCACTTTAATCAAGATTAATTTATTTTAAAACATTCCATTTTTCCCACCAAAAATCTTAAATACTTACTGTTTCAAACAATTTTTCTACTGATCCAAAGAATGTTTCATAGGCGTTAATAATAGCCCACCTATTAAAAAATTCCAACTTTTTCCTCATATGCGTACATCAACCAACAACTTTTTCACAATATTTCAAAAAAATAATACCCATTTCGTGTTTTGATCTCAGTGAATGAACACTTAGAGTTCAGATCACACACACAGACTCCAAAAAACCAACTGAACTAAAAAAAGTTTTGATATTCCCACCTGGATAATCAACAAAAAAGTTTGCAAAAAAGACTTTGCTTTTCAAAATGTTATTTTTAAAACATTGACGTAAAACAAAAAAAAATGGAAGCCATATTTAATTTCCGGTCAGTGGATTGGTTTTGTTCTTTTTTTTTGGTATGTATGTATGCATTCTTTATTAGGGAAACTTACAGGTCGATATATATATATATCTATATTACCAGAACAAAAATTTCGCACTGATTTCGAATTTGTGTTCTGTTTTGGATAAACTCGTCAAAAAATCTCGTGAAAAAAGTTATTTGCGTTTTCGGGGCTTCTCAGTGAAAAATTTCCGTAAAATTTATCTTGACCTAGATAAAATACCATCTTCACCAATGATCATTCCCTAGTTAGTCACAACTTCTAATTTCTTCATTAGAGCGCTTACGCTTCAATAGTTTAGAAAAATTTTTCGAATCACTAGTGCAGAACCACGAGCAGTTGAGCAGAGCACAAATCTCTTCTTCTTCTTTTTTTCTATTATTTCTCTGCGTCTCTCTCTCTTTTTGTTTCTAAGGGGGGATTACGAAGCATATCTTTATCTTTTGGATTTTTAGTTTTGAGAGTATATATGCAAATTTTCTATATTAGAATTCCAGAGACCATCACGAAGATGTTCCGTCAATTCATAGTGGAAGTTGATGTCAGGTACGTGAGTTTAAAAAACGGTCAAAAACTAGAAAAATAGGATTATTGGATTCCATTGCGATTAATTTCGTGAACATTTTTTTTCAATTGAAGTTTTTTTTTGAAACAGTGAAAAAATTATTTTGAATTTGTACACTGCTTTAAGAATAAGCGTCTAAACCCATGCTAACATGTTTTTATTCTAATTGAAATTGTTTGCAAATTATCTGAAACAGTAAAAATTTGAAAGTTAGCAAAAATTGATTTTCCACATCAAAACTGGCTAAATTACAGTCGAAATGCGGTTTTTCGTTCATTTTTCAGTCATAAAGTACATTTTCGGTACGGAAAGTTTCTTTTGGTCAATTTTTCAAATCCGATGTCTGGCGTGCCTGAGACGAATCCTGAAACAGTTTTTTTTTTAAATTTTTGGTTAAAAAAATTTATTTTTAGAAATATATTGATCTCAATTTAATAATTTGTTTGTTTTGATTTCATACATTGAAGATTTCTAAAACAGTAAAATTTTGGGGATTTTTATTGTCTTCATTGTTATCTTACATAATTTGGTCATACTTTACAATTTTCTAAAATAGAACGAAATCCATGTATTTTTATAATGTTCAGCAAAAAAAAACAGAAAATTTCGATAACTGGCGCATCTGAGACGCGTTTTCAGAAAACTTGGGAATTTTTAGATGAATTTGGTCTTCAAAACAATAGTTCAATAGGATTGTGCCGACTATACAAGGATCATTATATTATAAGTGAAATTGAAACTTTTGGAAATTTTCTGAAACCGTAAAGATTTTATTGTTATCTTTATTTTTGTTTTACAAAATTTGTGTTCGAACTTCGGAATTCTTTGAATCGGGATTAACCGCGCTCCAACAAAAATCAATAAAATTTGATGTCTGGCGCGTCCGAGACGCGTTTTTCATCTAAAGTTTGCAATTTTGGCTCGTGAAATGGCGGCTATGTGGGTTTAGTACATAAATTTATGGACATGTGTCTGTCATTTTATTTCCAGCTTCATAAAGTTTTTTATCAGTATATTTTATAGATGAAATCATTATAAACAGGGAAAAAAAGACATATGCATGACTGATAACACATCAGTCTTTCTACCCGGGGCCACACTTTTTTTTGTTGATTTTTAAGTTTTTATTATTTTTATTGCTTTAAATTTCTAATTCTATAGAGTTACCAGGATGCCATACCTATTAGCTTAGATACTAAACGGCTAACCCTAAAAACATCCTGAAACAGGTTTTTTATTACTGTTTCAAAAAATTTCTTTCTTAGAAATTGTATGGATCAGAATTCAATCTAATATGAATTGTCAGTTTAATTACTCTGTAGTTTTTTTGAAAAGCACTAAGAAAAAATATTATTGGTTTTGAATTTATACATTAACGAGCTGGAAGCAATATGGGCTAAAAGCAATATTTCATTATTAGTCAAATTGAAACTTTTGGAATTTTTCTGAAACAGTAACATTTTTGATTCGATTGAGAGATGTTTGTTGTCATCTTCATTGATATCTACAAATCTTGAATCCGTACTTGCTTTTGAAATACGGCTAAGCTTGCTGAGATCTCTATTTTTCAGAGAAAAATCAGAAAAATCAATTGTCTGTCGCGCATGAGACGCGTATTTTTTCAGAAATGATGAAATCACTATAAACAAAAAAAAAGGCTTCATTTATTTTTTTACTTCTGTAACTGCTTCAAGTTTCTAATAAAACAATTGAGGTACGAATTAACTGTTTCAAGATATTCTTTCCTAAAAAATGTATGGATCTGAACTCAATCGGACTGCAGTATCGATACTTTTCTCACAATCAGAAATGATTATTAGTTTAATTACTTAATTATTCTGGACTGGAAAACAATTACTGTTTCATTAAACTTTATGGCTTAAAAGTGATATTTCATATTTTGCTGTAGCTTCAAACCAGTTTTGCCTAATACTCCCAAAACACAAAAATCACTTTTTCAGCCGACAAAATTCGAAAAACTGATAAGACACCAATTTCTCTACCCTTATGGTGAGGCTAGACTCTTTTTTCCGTTTTCAAATTGCTTTTGATAACGAAACCAATAAAACCCGGAAAAAAGGGGAAAAAACTACCGGTTATGCGAGTTTTTCCGATTTTTTCCGTCGATAGAACTGATAAGAATGGTCATGTGGGGAAGGCAGGGCATGTGTATATAAGGAGGTTGAGGAGTGGAGCAGCAGGTCAGTTTCTCACGTTTTCGTGGTGAAAATTACTGTTTTAATATTGAAAAAGTTACTGTTTCTAAGAAATACGATGATAGTCTCAGAGATTCACTTTTCAATTATTAAATTTTTATTGTTGATTTTAAGCTAATTTAACTGAAATTCAAAACTTTTGATAGTTTTTTCTCAATACACGCCAGATGGTTTTCAATATCAAGTCAATTTTTATTATTTTACTGTTTAAAAATGTGTCAATTAATTAATGAAACTGTGCTTGGTGCCTGTTACTCAGCACAACAACTTTTTTTTGCTTACAATCTTCTTTTTTAGCTGGCAAAAAATAAAGGATCAAGTCGAATCCAGTAAAAAACAAACCTTTGTTTTTTTTAAAGAAAAAGCTGAAACGGCAATTTTTTAGATCCAGAAAAGCTAATAGTTGTCTTAAAATGAAATAAATTACATTTCTGGCGTTTTCAATTTTTTCCTGTTTCAAACATCCATGGTTTTTTGAAAAACTTAAAAGTGCCCAGTTCTAAGAAATAAAACCGTATTTTTTGAGTTTTCGAGTATTTATTAGTGTTATCAATTTGTTTGCTTATTTTCACAAAAGCTTTTACTGTTTCAACAAAATTTCTTATCATCTGAAGATGAAAAATATACGATTCTGTAATTCTCCCATTTTCAAAAAAATGTTTTTTACTAACTAGAAACTATTTATGATGTTTCGAAAATTCCGCTTCTAGAAAAATTGTATTTTCCACTCACTGTAGTCAATGCCCTTATGGCGCTGTTCTTCTCCAATCCGGTAATAACATGATATCCAACTGGACCTCCCCCTTCACTAAGACCACTCTAGGACCCAAAAACTGATGTTATCAATACAAAGTACACCACATTTTCATCACAGAATCTACAGTACCTACAGTAGTACGGGATTTGGGATAATTTACTGACTCCAAAATGTCATAATTAACTACTCTCCGCTGTAATTAACTTCTCAAAGCCTTGAAGTCTACATCTCTGCAACTCTTCTTCAGTAATTAGTGTGGTCAATTTTTTTGCCTTATTTCAACAAAATATTCACAGTTTCAACAAAGTTTCTTATCATCTAAAGATGAGAATGTATACGATCTTGCGTATCGCAGGTTTCCTAGTTTTTCTGAAAAGAAATTTCAGTTTCAGTATAAAATTACCATGAAAAAATTTGTTCACTGTTTCACAGGAGTTAGTCAATTTTAGAAAGTTTAATTCAATCCAATCATTGATGGTAATAATTGCTTCACATAACTAGAAAAATCAGTATTCCTGTTTCAAAATCACTGGTTACGTTGGTCTTTAATTGAACATTTTCAATTTGTTTCTTCTATGCTTTTGAAAATCTATTTTTAGCTAACAGGGCATTGTTTCCCAAACTAGAACTGTACTTCTGCAAGCCAGTAAAACAAATTATTTATCTGGACCTCCAGAATTTACAGTAAGGGATATTAGTTGCCTGACTCGTATCCAAAATTTGACCTACACATCTCCAAAAAATTATAATTAGCTACTGTTTGCAGTAATTAACTTCTTTAAACCTTTAACTGTTGACCTCTACCATTCTGCAAATGAATTTTCAACACCTTCTTTAGTAATTAGTGTAATCCATGTGCTTGCCTAATTTCACAAAAACTTTCACTGTTTCAACAAAATTTCTTATGATCTGTAGATAGAACATATACGATGATAACGATGCTAGGTTTCCTGGTTTTTCTGAAAAAACGTTACAGTTAAAACTTGCAGGCAACACCCACATTCAAAATTTACATTTTTTGAAACAAAAACTGAGCAGGCTATTTTTTTTTGTTGAAAAATATTTCTGTTTCACAAGAATTATTAATTTTTATACAGTTTAGTTTACTCCAATCAATGATACATAATTTGCTTCACAAAACTAGAAATATCAATTTTCCAGTTTTAAAAACGACACATATCTCGACACAGCTCTTACAACTGCGCTCCACCGAAATCTCCTTGAAAACCTTCTATTTTTCTCCGAGTCTCTCAGTTTCGCACACTGTTTTCTTCCGTTTCGGTAGAGCGCGGTTGTAAGAACCGTGCCGTGATAATATTCTTTGCTTGACTATTTTTTTCTCTGTTTCTCAACATCATTTTCACAAAAATTGTGTTTTTTACTCCGGTATTGCAAATACTATGGTGTAATAGTTTTCACTTACTAATCCGATTCTACGGGATAAAATTAGAATTTTCAGAAGAACCGCTATTTCCACAATGCTGAAGACCGCTGAACTTGCTGATGGTCTACTTGGAACAACTCTCCAATGGGATGACGTGGAGGAGATTGCGAATGAAGGAGCAAAAGGGGTGGAGCTAAAGTTTGGAGAGAAGAAATCCATCAAGCCGTTGGCCGAGGGAGTTGTGAGTTTTTGGGAAAAGTTGATATAACTATTAATTGTAAATAAGATAGGTATCCTGATCAAAGATGTAACATAGTTAACCTTCTCCATTAAAATTTTGACACACGTTGAAACAGTAAATTTAGAATTTTGTGAAATTTCATATAGTTGTTGAATTCAAACTAGTCCTATCTTTTAATCAGAAACAATAAAAACTGTTTTACACTTTTTCAAACTTTCAAAACTTGAACGGTTTTTTTAGTTGCTATAATTTATTAGCATAGTAGGTTTCTTAAAACCGCACTCTACCGAAATCGAAGAAAAGAAAATTGTGTGAGAGAATCAGAGAAAAATAGATTTCAGTGGAGCGCAGTTAACATTAATATAATTTAATTGGACTACATCTTCAATCGGAAATGTCTAATTAGCTACTGTTTTGAAAATATTCTGAAACAGAAATATTCTTTTAGGGTCTCCAATCCCTGCTTGGAATTGCAAACGTCGAATGGTCCACCACTGAAAACGAAAAATCTCCTTATCCCAATAAGTTCGCGCTGAAAATTGGGTCGCCAGTGGCATTGCTTCGTTAGTTTTAGTTTTAATTTTCAAAACATAATTCACATTTTTTACTGTTTCAGAAGCGCTCGAAGCTCAAGCCACTAAGCTCCCGCCAAACGTCGCCGCCGACATTTCCGATGAGTTCATCAAATTCTTGCCACCTGTGAGTAGGCCACGCCCCTTTAACCCCCTTAACTCCACCCATTTTTTTGCAGTGCCACAACTCGGAAATCTACTTCTACAACTACATCCGCACCCTTCCATCCCCGCTTTCCATTCTTCCCGACTACTATTTCGGAAAGGAAATCGAGCTGGAATCCGATGGAAACTACACGAAAGGATGTATCGCTATAGAGCTAGTGGAGAATGTGAAAACCTTGTCACCCCTTGAAAATTTCACGGATTCTCAAATGACACAGGTGCTGGATAGCTTGGCAAAACTGCAAACTCAATTTTTGGACATCGGGGAGGAAGAGAGACGGAAGGCGCCGCATAGAGGCCTTGCCGGGTTGTACTCCACGTTCAAAGACTGGTTCCTCCAGCTTAATAATGGTCTTATGGCGCAGTTCCCGGATCCGGAAATGCAGAAACTCACGGAGACGTTTGCAGCGAAACTCCCTGAGATTATTACGGCGGATGATTTGGATTTGGTACCTGCTCAGCTTGAAATGCAGCGAGTTTTTGTTCATGGAGACTTGTGGTCGGCTAATATCATGTGGGATGAGAAGGACAATCTGAAAAAGTTGATTGATTTTCAGGTAGGTATAAAAGACATCGGAAATTTACCCAAGAAAAAATTCGTGGAAAATTTCAAATCGACATTCTTCAAGTCTATGTTATTATAAGACAGTAATTAGTTAATAAGTTATAATTAAAGATTGAATTAAATGTTGAGAAAAAAATCAAAAATTTTAACGAATACTTTTGAAACAGCAGTTCACAACTTATTATTATTTTCATTATTTTTGCAAAAAAATGATTTTTTTTCTGTTTCTAAAATTGTATACCAAGAAAATACCTGTTAATTGCATAATAGACATAGTAATAGTGGAAAATTTTGAAATGCGGTTTTCAGATAGAAAAATTGCAAAAAATCGAGTTGTTAACATGAAAAAAGTTTTTTCACCTCAAAATCTCATTTTTTGAATTTTTTTAATTAGAAACTGCAAGGATTAAATAAAATCTTGAAAAAAAATCAAAAATTTTAACGAATCGTTTTGAAAGAGCAACTCACAACTTTTTATTAAATTTATAACTTTTGCAAAAAATGATATTTTTTCCGTTTCAACCTCTTCATACCAAGAAAACTCCTGCTAATGCATAATAAACCTTAAGCATAATTAATGGTGGAAACATTTAAAAAAACGATTTTCAAGTCTAAAAATTGCGAAAATTTGAGTTTTTTGCATGAAAATCACGTTTTTCCAACGGTTTTCTTACTTTTTTACCTAAAAATCCTCATTTTTTAAATGATTTTTTATTAGGAACTGCAGTGAAAATTTATTTAAATTTTGAAAAACATTTAAACATTTTTATAAACAGCAATTTACAAGTTTTTATTAATTTCATATTTGTTTCCTTTTTCAAAAACTTTATAATAGGAGAACTCTTGCTAATTGCACAATAGGCTTGTTGGCATTATCATTTAATTAAATGTGAGAAAAAATGTATTATTTTGAAAATTGCGGTTCTCTAGTCGAGAAATTGCTTTTTTGCATGAAAATTGCATTTTTCCGACAGTTTTCTTAGTTTTTTACCTCAAAACCGGCATTTTTGACGATTTTTTATTAGAAACTGCTCCAAAACAGTGCTGGCTGAATTTTTTGTGTTTCTAGACCACGGAAAGGTCTTCCATCGTCAGTTTAGCGATTATAGAGAAAATTGAGAAAAACGAACGGGTGGAATAACTTACCGTGGCCTAGAAACAGAAAAAGTTAGGCCAGCAGTGTTTTGGAGCACTTTTGTGCTGAAAATTCAATTTTACGTCATTTTAGACAGAACTATCGAAATTGGGAGCCAGTTTTGAAGTGAAACAATACAAATTGTCAGAAAATGATATTTCGAAGTGGAAAATCAAGAAAAACACGATTTTCATGTTTAAAACTCAAAAAATGAAACCTGGAAACCGCATTTTTTTTTAATACTTTGATGAATGTTGAGCTGATGCAATTTTTATTGTTTCCAGATGATCCACTTCGGTCTGGCTGCCACTGACTTGGCCAGACTATTCAACACATGTCTGACTCCAGAAGTGCGTCACGCCAATACTAACAAGTACCTGGAGAAGTACCATGAGTTCCTCGAAACCCATTGCAAGGAGGCTGGAAAAAAGGTTCCATTCGATTTGGAGCAGCTCACCACTACCTACCAACTAGCGTATCCACGTGTCTCAGCGTATCTTCTTCCAGCGTTGACAGCGGTTTTGGAGGTAAGGACAAACAGAGACATAGACAGACAGAAAAAATTTATTTTCAGAAAGTGGTGTCGATGCCTGATAGTCCTATCAAACTGACATTCCTCGGATCATTTATTGCGAAAGTCAAGGGAATCTACGCGGATATCATTGAGTATCACGAGAATCGTCCGGAATATTGAATTTTATTCTTATCTACACTGAGCTTAACTCACATAATTACATATTTTAAACTACTACCAACTCAAATATAAAAATGCCAAGCGTACACCAGGCACTTATCATCTTTATAGTGAGCATCTGACTAGCGGGAATTGAAACACATTCTGGTTATTAGACAGGGTTTATTATGTTCACACAAAATGTTTTTTGATTATTCAATTAGGAGTCAACGGAGCTGGAAGATCCGGTGATCGTGTCCGTGTACTACTCGAATGACCCGTTTCCACAGTACTCAACCATTCGTATGCTTTTTTCAACGCGTTTTTCAGCATGTCTGAAAGTTCTCAAGTATAAGATCGGAAACCTATTCAATTTTCAATTTTCGCCGCTTTCTTATAATCTTGGACAATATACATGACTATGATAGCATAGCTGGGTGAAGGCGCAAAGGAATATTCCAGTTGGTAGATCACATTCTAGGTCCAGAAGTGGAAGGTATATGATAAGCATCACTGGAGAGAAGAGAGTTATAGTGGGGGTCACGATTTGGAGGATTAATGTCTTGAAGAACTGTTTGTGAAGGTTTCTCAGGGAAAATGATAACATTTGAAGCTTCTCCTCCATTTCGATATACATCCGAATGGCACAATAGATAATTACAGTGTATTGAACCAACATAATTGCTGTCATAATTGGAGTGAAGGACATATTAAACCATCTAAAATTGCCTTCTTTATCATAAGCGATGAATGCCATTCTAGCAATCTCAGTAAAATCTGTACTGTATTTTTGCATCATTTCAAGTCTGGAATATAAAAAAGGTGAGATATTTTATATGTTACTAAACCTGAAATAATTTTTAGCGAAATCATCAATTTTTCCAAAATAAAAAGTCCCAAACGCCCAAAGAAAACCAACAACTATCGAGTATCCAATCCAAATCAGGAATCGCCAGATTTTAAAGAAACGGAGCTTGGTCTCGCTAAAACTCACAATTTAATGCTTCAGAATTTTTATAATGCTTACTCAAAAATCGCCCAATATCGATATAAAAATTGAACGGATATCATTGAAATAGTAGATGCGTAGATCCCTGTGTAGAATGCAAGGAATAAAGTGGCGATGTCTTGACTCATATTAAATGGTCGGCTGGTGCAATAGACTAAAAATCCAGCGTTATGGGAGTAAACATTCTAAAAAAACTGTCGATAATGCGTTACATACTAATAGGTTACCGGATACAAAACCAACTCAATTGTGGCGTAGAATATCCCAACTACCGGGAACATTACCAACAGCGAAGCGTAGCTTCCAAAGTTTCTTTTCACCCCGAATATTGTCAGGAATACCAGAATGAGAGAGAGGTGGAGAGAAATCCGAGTTGAGCAACGATTTGAGCATATTTAACATAGTGGAGAAACGATTCCGGCATATCGATGAGCATTTTCAGGGTTGTATAGTGAGACAAGATGTATGGGATTAACTAAAGCTGAAAAGAAGAGGAAGTTTCCGGTAGACAGAAAATTGGGTAGAAGAAACATGTATTGTTCTCAGATGAGATCTTTGGTATGTTTTCTGGAATTGGACACGTCCATCCTAGTCAGAAGTTTTCAGTCTTCTACCAATCCTATATTTGGCAAGTAATTCATGTACTCGATGGATGTATTCTATAGGTATTTGTTCAGTATCGGCTCTAAGATCACATCTGAAAACATCACATGTGTTTTCTATGCAATTTCCTGTCTACCGGAAACTTCCTCTTCTTTTAGTCCCATACATCACATTATACAACTGTGAAAATGCTTATCGACGTTCACCACGTAGTCTTAATTACCGCGTTCCTTGATAAACCCTGTCTAATAATTAGAATGTGGTTTTCTCAAAACAGCCCACTTTCTCAAAAGTTTTCAATTTCCGCTAGTTTTACTGTTTCAGAAAAAACGGAATTCAAGAATGTCGTGACTACAAATGTTCACATACAAGATTCAAGACGAGTAACGGAAATGAAAAATGATACTGTTTCAGAAAAAAAATATTTGGGTGATTCCCAGGAGTAACCGATAGATGGATGCAATCATTCCTTGTTTCTAAAAATGTTCGTCTGTAGATAATTTTCTTTTCATTATCGAAAATGTTCTCAGATTTAAATGATTCCATTACATCATCGAATCATTGTTCTTGATTAAATGTCAAGTATCTGGTCAGTAGAAATATATGGATTAGAAAAAAACCTCGGTTTCAGAAGATTTTAAAACCAAAAAATACGATTTTAGTGTCACTGTTGTTGCCTTTAGCATCAAATCATGAAAAAATTGCTGAGTAGTCTTAAATTGAATCACTATTGCTGAAAAGTGAGGCAAATATTAGAATTTCACGATTTCAGACTGGTTTTTCCACTGTAGACCTCGGAAATAAAATGTGATCGATATTTTACAAAATTACCGTTTCAAAAGAAGAACTTCAGCAAAATGTGTGACTCTATGTCGGTTATAGATAGACATATTTGAAAATATGTATTGTTTTCACTGCGCTTATATAAATGATACAAAAATAATTCATGTAAGATTTCAGTTGTGATTTTTTTATGGGTTTTCCTAGCGAATAACAAGAAAAAACTGTTTCAATCATTTTATTAATTGGCTCGACTTTGTGGGTAGTGCAATTTTGCAATTTTGTTATAATTATTTTAGGTTATAATTATACATTTTTGTTATAATTATTTTAGCAGTCTCGAATTGGCAATCAGAAATTCAGAAAATAGAAACTTCTCTGTTTCACATAAATAAATTATTTAAGACTGGGGCAAATCTGTCTGATACACATGTAATGTTATCCTTTTGTACTGATTTTGTACTGTTTCAGATTTATAGCCTTTTATAAGCTGAAATAGATGTTTTCACTGTCAGAATTGATTCAATTTTAACGTGATTATTTATTCTCATTGCTCTTACATGGGAATGACCCGGGGTGTCCCACCCGAAATGTTCCCATATTTTGTACACAAGTAGTGTCTGACGTCACTAAGAAAAATCCGAAATTATAGCGGCGCTCTCCGAGGTTTCGGAGAATTACACAACTTTTTTGAAAATTTTCGAAAATTTCGGTGTCTTTACTTTGAGAACTCGTAACTTCTTCAGTTTTTGAGCTACCGTATAGGTTTTAGGCTCATTCGATAGGCAATAACATGGACTTCAAAAAGTTCTCTTTGAGCGTTTGCCAAAAAACATAACCTGCTGAACTGTAGCTGAAAGTGTAGAAAAGTCGTCAGTGTGAGGTAACGATAAATGTCAAATTTCGACAATCGGGGAACTGGGGACTACCACCTGCGTACTCTTTACTCCAAGTTATGTCTGTATACGTGTTCAAATATAGGTCGAGCCTTTGAGTTACGAGAGTTTTTTCAGTTTTTCAGAAAAATTTCAGCTTTTCCACGTATCCCTATACGTTATGTTGTCAAAAATTGTGTCCTGTTTATATTGAATTTTATGCTCCAAAAACTTCATTCATGGCCAGTTAATGCGAAATTTTGTGCTTTAGCCTCCTTTTCGTTGTTTTTGTCATTGCTCTAATTATTTGATAAAAATTGAACGTATATGGATACGTGGAAAAGCTGAAATTTTTCTGAAAAACTGAAAAAACTCTCGTAACTCAAAGGCTCGACCTATATTTGAACACGTATACAGACATAACTTGGAGTAAAGAGTACGCAGGTGGTAGTCCCCAGTTCCCTGATTGTCGAAATTTGACATTTATCGTTACCTCACACTGACGACTTTTCTACACTTTCAGCTACAGTTCAGCAGGTTATGTTTTTTGGCAAACGCTCAAAGAGAATTTTTTGAAGTCCGTGTTATTGCCTATCGAATGAGCCTAAAACCTATACGGTAGCTCAAAAACTGAAGAAGTTACGAGTTCTCAAAGTAAAGACACCGAAATTTTCGAAAATTTTCAGAAAAGTTGTGTAATTCCCCGAAACCTCGGAGAGCGCCGCTATAATTTCGGATTTTTCTTAGTGACGTCAGACACTACTTGTGTACAAAATATGGGAACATTTCGGGTGGGACACCCCGGGTCATTCCCATGTTAGTTTAATCAAATAACTGTTCTGGTTACGATTATTGGTAAGAGTTTGTTCAATTTTTTGAAATACAAGGTTATTCTTGCTGTAAAAATTACTGTTTCAGAAAGATGTTCTAATTTTCACAAATTTTCAATAGTCAATTCACTCAGTTCCATGTTTTCGTCTAAACTTTATAGCAGTACCGGAGGCATGTGGTGCAAGTTACCTTATCATTGAGTACAAGATTCGTCTGGAAAATTGAATTCACTGTTTCATGAGAATTGGTTATCCGGATCAAATCTGATTTCACTATTATTGGACCTTTAAGCCTTTCTCTGTTCAAAAAATTTAATACTAAAAATGCCAATTAGCGTCTTGAAGCAGATTCTCAATTTTTATTTTCACTGTTTCAATATTTTCAGAAGTTACCACCGTAGCTGAATGTAGGTACTCGCTTAGGAAACTACAAAACTTGCACACTTGTTTTTTTTTACCAGAAATGTACAAATATATTTTGAACCGTTAACATCATCCAATAATTAAAAATTGCTGTTTCAAAAACTTTTTGAAACAGAATTCAGTTTTTCGAACTTATTGCGAGCTTCAATTGAAATATTTCAATAGTTTAAAAAACTGTTTCAAGTTGTTTATTAAATTAGAACATCTCAAAAATAAAATGTTTTGGTTCTAGAAAGTAGAAATTTTTTTTTTAATCATTGTTACAGAAAATGAAGTAAACAAAAATTTTCCACTCTAAAACGTTTCTTCTGATGTAGAAATTCAAAAAACTGTATCAAAAATCATCGTTTCTGGAGTAATCACAAATTTTTACAATACCGTCATAGACACGGCAAAATTTAAGAGACATAATTATCAAAAATCGTTCATAGTCTGAATATGATGTTTCAACTTTTAAACAATTTCGTCTTATTACAACAATCGTGAGTAACTTATTTCTTCTGTTTCAAAACGTTTTTTTATAACACTGTAAATGTTCAAAATGTTTTTTTTGCTCATATTCAATACGTAAAATTATTGACAGTTGCGGAATATATTATAACCACTATACATTCATAATTGTATTTATAGTTCTCAAATGTGCGCAAGTACGTATATATTAAAATTTTTAGTTGCCATACTTGAAAATAATGAACAGAGTGTGAAATTGAGTACTGGCTTACATTTTTCTACTGTTTCAACAATTTTTGAAAGTATGTAACAATTTTTGAAAGTATGTAACAATTTTTGAAAGTATGTAAGAAAATTTTCACTGTTTTGAAATGGGAAAAGACTAATACAGAATACGGTATACAATATGGATTTGGTATGTTTTTCGCCGAAGTTTTTCTGTTTCAATATATAATAACTTAAATTTTGGTATCGTTGTTTTCACTGGATGGCTTTTCCCTGTTGACGTATCTCCCTGTTTCATAAGAAAACATTTTTCTTTATAAAAAAGTTAATGAAAAAAGCGTAACAATCCATGCTACTTATCTGAAAGTCGACATAAATTCAAAAGTTGGATTCTACAGTAGTTTTTCTGATTTCAAGAATGATGAAGTCTGAAAAAATTAATTTTACTGTTTCAAAACTATAAATTATTTTTGGAAAAAAGTTTCAAGTTGCTAGTTGTAAAAAATCTGTATTAACAATATTCTTATTCAATATTTCACTCATAGATTTTTTGTATTTTTTTCTGTTTCAAAAATTATTTGTTTGCAAAATTTGTGCATTCTGCTTAATACGTGATGTGTCTAAATACTTTTTTTCTGTTGAGATTATGTATAACATTAACACGTTAATAAGTTGTGTTTTGTGGAAGTAAATGAATAGAACTCGTTTTTGAAACAGAGAGAAAAAAATATTTCCCGCGGTTATTTGAGTAGATGTGCTATATTTTCCTCTGAATTCACAACTTCCGCTCAATTTTTCACTGTTTCAAGATTTTCTTATTCAAATAAATCTATTAAATCGTTAATAATTCTATGTAGGCTGTCATGCGAATAACAATAAACGACTGTTGTTTTATAATAGACTGTTGTTTTATAATTCCCCGTTTCATTTTAATTTTCTCATAGTGTCAAAAAGTTTCTTTACGTTGTTCAATTTCATTATGTGTACGCGTGATAAATGATATAGTTATTTTGGTTCAAATTTGTGTCAGTTCTAATCCGGGGTATTCTGATTTTGGTGGTTTATATTTGAGATTCCACTTTCAATGTATGTTTGCTTCCAGAAAATTGCCACAGCTTCCAAAATGTGTTCTTCCTATATCTTAAATCAGGATTTTTTCACTTAATGTTTCAGAGGTAAAGTTGAAAAAATCCGGAATAACAAATGTTGAGAAAGTTGTAACAAATGATATAAGGAGTATGATGATAACAATAAGTTTTGAAATTTTAAGATTCTAGCCAACACAATAAGAAACCGATATTTATTTCTGTTTCAAAATATTTTATTTTCAATTTCGGTAGTTTTGTTTTTACTGGGCTTTCCCCATGTTGAAAAAACAATGAATAAAAACTTATTAGCCTGTGCTAGTTATCTGAAAGTCGACATAAATTCAACATTTAGATTCTACAGCAACTTTTCTGAATTAGAAAATGTTTTACTGTTTCAAAATTATATGTTTTTGTTGGACATATTTTTCAAATTGCTACTCCTAGTTCATTCGACATGGTTTATCACGTTGTGAACGATAATCAGTGATCTTAGAAATCAGAAAAAACGTGATATCGTCACTTTTTCCATATGTGAAGGACACAGTTCAACATTTGACGTTTTGAATTTTGAAGCATAGGAGCAGTAATTCAATTAATAACTGTTTCAGCAATTATATAGTTGGAGAACGTCGTTTAGCAGACTATTTAGTATGGAGAACTGACTTGAAAATTACTGTTTCAGTAATAAAATATTAATTTTGTTAATTTTTATTTTAAACTGATATAGAGATTGTATCTGATTCTGTTCAATTAAATGAATTAATTGGTTTTTTGAAGAAAAAATTGCTGTTTCAAGGATTTTTAAAAATAAAATGTTGTTCTACACGCTCAGCATCTCAAGTGGTACCATATAATTATCAATTGATAAGATTTCTTCCAGTTGGGATCTATAAATTTAAAATGAAAATTACTGTTTCAGAAAAAAAACATTAAACTAGGAAAAAAATGACTTTAATCATCGATTCTAGAAAACAATGTTAGATAGGCTATGTTATAGGTTATTATATGTGAAAAATGAGAAAATAAACCATCAAAAAACGGTGAAATTCCAATTTCGGACTATTTTTACTGATTTCCTTCTTTTTTTTCAGTAATTACAGTACTTCTTCTAATTTTTAGCAAATCATCAATCAAATCTGTAAAAAACCAGAAAATCAATCAAAAATATGACGAAAATTAGTCAATATCAATTTGCAAGCCATTTTTCTCATTTTGGAAATTCTGAATGAAGTTTTACACATTTTTATTATTATTTGTCCTTATTTTATCGCTCAAAAACAACAAAACACGTCGTAAAATGACTAAAGATAACAGCTTATCTACCTTTTACTCATTTTTAGTCGTCCGATTTGTATTTTTAGGTTGGAAAATGAGAAAATTCATAATTTTGTGCTTTCATTTACTTTTTAGCAATTAATTGATTGAAACGTTTGAAAATCCGGAAGATAAATCAGAAATTTGACAAAAACTAGTCAAAATTATTCTGGAACCGAATTTTTGTCTTGTTTCCCCAAATTTTATTGCTTAAAAACAACAATTCAAGTCATAAAATGACAAGCTTATCTATTTTTGACTCAGTTTCAGAATTTTTTGACCATTTTTCCATTAAATTGTTTGAACTTCGAGTATAATCCCTTCCACCTCTACCGAAATATCATCACACCCTTTTCCCCAACTTATTCAAATTTTCGAATTCACATTCAGTATAAATTTCTATACTGTCATCAAGTATCACACCACCAACCACTTTTTCTGTTTCAAAAAGTTTTTTTTAATCAAAAATTTTCCATTCGAAATGGAAAAGGACACAACTTTGGGTATCGTGTGTGCAGTGGTGTCTGCTATCACGTTCGGCTCGACGTACGTCCCATTGAAGTGGTTCCATAAAGGTGATGGTCTGTATTTCCAATGGGTTCAATCACTCGGTCAACTCCTTGTCGGGGTTACTGTAGCGCTGACAACTACACCGGCACCGATTCATCCGATTGCGATGTTGAGTGGCATGTTTTATTCGATTGGTGAGTATTCTACTGATTATTTAATTACACTAATTAGGAACGTTCTTCGAATACGAAGGGAATATTGTAAAGGAATCAAATTTCAGGATTTTGAAAATTTTGTGAAATAGTAAAGTGTCAAAAATACTTTCTTTACCGTTTCAAAATTGTTTTTTAAATTTAAGGAATCAAAAAATGTATTGAAACTAGTCGAGACGAAATAACAATAAAAATTAAATCTGTTTCAAAAAATAAATACATTTTTCCTGATAGGTAGATGAAATGTTTTCTCTTGCAAAAAACTGTCGACAATCACCGAAACATTTTTTTGAGAAACTACAATTATTTACTGTTTCAAATATTTTTCAATTATTCATAACTGAATCAACTACTATTATCAAGTTTGAGGGCACCAGGATCTACTGAAATCAAAAAAATAGTGTGCGAAATTGAGAGGCGCAGAGAAAAAGAGACATTTTTCAAGGAGATTTCAGTGGAGCGCAGTTGTAAGAGCTGTGATGAGCTTGAAATAAAAAAAATATAAAAATTTGTCACTGTTTCAAAAATTCCATGATTTTTTTCAAAAAAATTTACATTCTATTATCTTTTTGACAATTTTCATTACTCAAATTTTCAAAAAAATTGAATAACTGTTAGATAGGAACTGTAGCAGGTGTGGTGTTAATAAACATTTCAGCGGTGACCTCGAATTTTCAATTTTTGACAATTTAATTTTTAAAAAATTGTGTGTTATTCTTGTTCAGCATGCCTCGTTTAGTATGTCCGTAAATTTTCAGAACTTTTGGTGTATGCGTTTTTGTGATAATGTGAAAACTAAAAATAAAGTATTTGAAAATTCTGAAAATTGACAAAATTGCAGAACAAGATACGTTAAACAAGAAAATAATAAAATTGTCCTGTTTCAATTTCTCAAAAATTTTATAGACGGTTAATAATCCATTATTTATTCTGATATCAGAAAATTTACTGTTTCAAAAATTTTCCAATTCCAAACACAATCGATTTCAGCAATTTTTTCATTTATGCTTTCTTCCAGGAAACTCCCTAACCGTCTTTATCATGGACGGTATCGGTCTAGCAATCGGCTATCTTCTCTGGAACACTGTCACCTGTAAGTCTATCTGTCCGTCCAGATGTCCAACCACTATCCATTTCCAGGCGTCGTCGGCTGGGCGGTCACGCGGTTCGGTCTATTCGCCAACCCTCAACAACACCCGAGAAGCGACTGGTTGAACATTCTAGGCGTGGTTACTGTATGTGTGGGCGGAGCTATCTATGCACCCATTAAGCATATCCCGTCGAGAGTCAGACCAGCGCCATGGAGTGTTGAGGAGGATTATAAGACTGATCCGTTGGTGGTACAAGAGGTTTCATGTACCAGGAGGATCATGTGAGTTAAGGAATATCTCAAAAATGGGCGGAGCTATCAAAAAGTTGTCAACTACAAAAATGTAGCAAATTTCATGTAGATTATTTTTGTAGTTGGCAACTTTTTGATAGCACCACCCAGTCTGGAGATATAACGCTTTGAAGTTGAGAAGAGGCGCAGACAACGAGACATTCTAGCTTCTTTGTGTCTCTCAAAGCTCTCTCGGGCTTAAAGCGGCGGTAACTAAAAAATGGACGGAGCAAGCAAAAAGTTTTAACTACAAAAATGTAGAAAATGTTACGTAGATTATTTTTGTAGTTAACAACTTTTTGGTAGCTTGGCTCATTTCTAAGATAAATGGGGTTGAAAAATTATTTAATCTGATTCTTCAATTTTTTTTATTTCTAAACGAGAAATAATCAAATTATTGGTTTTCTACGTTTTTCATCAAACAATTAGCATTCCAGAGTTTAGAAACTTAAAACTTCACAAAAAACGACAAGAGACGCAGACAGTTAGGCACTCTAGCTTCTCTGCGTCTCTTCAAACTCTGAAGCTATGTATCTCAAAAATGGGCGGAGCTATCAAAAAGTTGTCTACTACAAAAATGTGTAAAATTTTGTGTAGATTATTTTTGTAGTTGACAACTTTTTGATAAGTTCACCCCTTTTTAAGTTATGAAGGCTCCAATCTGGAGCAAACTAAGAGAGACCCAGCTTATAACGCTTATAACTTCTTACGGTCGAATGCTATCGAAACGCTGTCAACTACAAAAAAAAGCTTTTCCTTTGATCTACCACTCCAACAACTCATAAAAAAATTTCCAGCTGCCTATTCCTCACCATCTTCGTCGGCTTCCTCTACGGTAACTTCCTCACCCCCATCAACTACATCATAGCAAACGAGCCGGGAGCCCCTCAAGACGTCCGCGCGTATATCCTCTCCTACTGTCTTGGTTCTTTTGTCACCTCTACCGTAATCTTTTTTTTCTACGCAATCTTCAAAAAGAACACGCCACTGGTCAACGCGGAGCTCTCCATGCCTTCTATTGTGTCAGGGATACTGTATGGTATTGCGGTGACTACGTTTTTCATGGCAAACCAGCATTTGGATCAGGTTTGTAGAATTAATTATCTACCTGATTACCTAATTAATTAATTTCTTCCAGGTAATCGCCTACCCAATCCTGTCGAAAGCGCCTGGAATTATTGTCAGCTTGTGGGCAATCTTTTTGTTTAAGGAGATCCAGGGAAAGAAGGATATTATACAACTCTATATTGGTATTGGTGTCACTTTACTTGGTATCGCTTTGATTTCGCTGTCAAAAGTTGAATTTTGATAATAAGAATAAATGGAAATACATGACAAATTGAAAAAAAATCCTGTTGTCAACTCTCTCCCAGACGATCAATTCGTCGACAACTTAAAGGCTGAAGGATAGTCTCCATGTGGTTTTCCCCGCAAAACTAAGACTATCATCGCCTTACTAATCTATTATTACAATCTGTTCACTAATTTATATTATTTATCTCTTTTAAATCTCCTGTTATCAGGAATATTTCAAACATTATTATTATTTAAATTTCCCTCCAAAAATCCCTTGTGTCAGTGAACGCGCTCTACCGCTTCACTGCCGACACAACTCTCCACAGCATTCACACTATTTCTTCCACCCAATGTCGTCCGCCGCGTAGCGGTTGCGTGACGCGGTCCGACGGACAGCTCATTTTCTTGGCAGTCTCGCTCAGCGAGCGAGGGACGTGTTGCTACCCTTTTGTAGAATGCGTTGAGAGTGTGTGAACCCGCGGCAGAATAATTCCCCTTATTTTTATGGAATATTCAGACCGTTTTAACGCGCACTGACGCTAGGGAATCCACTTTTCTCCTCCCTTTTTAGGCCCTTTAGGCCATTTTTCGAGTCCGCTGCTGTTCGCATCTCTCCGTCCTCCTTTCGACCCGCGGTGCTTCAGTCGGACACTTTCAAATTATCTAAATTATCTCTCTTATTTATCTTTAATCTTTCTACTCAATAAATGGGTCATTGCTTTAACCGTGTTCTGTTATTCGCATCGCTTATCTCACACTCGTTAGCCTCTCTTTTGCTCTTTTATAACAATCAGTTTGGGAAGAATATATCCGGAGCGGGTGTGCTTCCGACTGCATTCAGCACCCGTCTCCACATGGTGCATAACGACCGTTCACTCTTGTAGTGATTGGCCAGTGACCCGCGGTTCTTCTCTGAAATTTTTATCGATTTTCTATGATTTTACTCGGTTATGTGTGGAGTAGACGATTTGATTGTGTCCACCGTGATGCAATACTCCATGCACAAACCGAAAATCGCTCAAAAAGTGACTATTTTTATGTCTATGAGCAATATCGATTCGAGAACCGCGAACACTGAAAAAGAACCCAGTCGGCTTCCCATTCTGTAAAAATTAAGGCTAGTGAGCAGCGATAGTGGTAGCAGAATACACTGATCCATCAAAAACCTTAAAAAATTCTAAAAATTTCGAAAATTCTCGTATTTTTCTCTCATATTCGCTATATCCTTCCTTTTACTGTCACGTCAATGTCAATCCGCGGTTGAAATTTCTTCATATATTGGCAGTAATGTCGAAAAGGAGGAATCCATCGCCACGGAAATGATAAACTGGCAAGTAGAAATCTGGAAGGGTAGAAGCAAAATCCAGAAAGCCGTCACACGCCCATTCTCATAATTGACTCCGTTCGATTCGTGTTTTCCCCGTGGAAAATCACGAGAATGGTCGAGAAATAGGCTGAAACAAGTGATAAATAGATCAGGTGGCCCCTGTGAAATCATTCAAATATCGTCACTATCTCAATTTCGTAATTATTTCCGTTTGATTCGTGATTTCCCCATGGAAATTTGCGAGAACGGTTGAAATGAGCTTAAAACCTGACAAAAATTATCGTATGCTGAAAAAACACTCAAAAATCCAGATTTTATGTCTGTAAATAACCAGAATTGTCTCAGTAAGTCACATTTTTTGTGCTAAGAGCGATTTATCAAGTCACATTTATGTGCAAAGAGCAAAATCCACCTTCGGAATGCTCAAAACGCTCAAATTTGAGTTCCCGTAAATCGACACGACTACGGTACGCAAGTTGCGTGTCACTGTACGCAGTGCGCGTGTCATTGCGTACAGTGCACAAGAGCCTCCGCGCAAACGAAATTTCATAATTTCGCGCTTGGCCTAAAAACCTTTTCGTGCATTTCCGTGACGTCGTACATCTTTTTCGTAACATTTTCCTAAAAAATTATCAAAAATATAATAATTCTGAATTTATTTCAGCATAAAAATGTCCAAAGTCTCGCAACCATCCAGTGACAACCCACCGGAAACCGCGGTCTCCAACTCGTCGGAAGACGAAGAAAAGCTGAAACCCGCGGAACGAAGAGCTTCGGGCAATCCAGTAAGTGTTTTTTCACAAAAATATCAGAAAAATATAATAAAAAATCGAGAAATTTCGAGAAAATTCGACTAAAAACTCAAAAAACCCGTTATTTTCACTGAAAAATATTCGGAAATATGGCTGGCAGCTATTCAAGTGTGCTAATTCTTCACAAATTCTACTCGAAAGAACGTAAAAACGTGAAATATGAGTTTTCGGCAAAAAATTTGATAACTTTTCAGCCAAAAATCCGTGATTTTCAGTCAAAAACGCTCAAAAAGTCAGTTTTCGAACCAAAAATTGATATTTATCGAACATTTCTAGCGAAAATGTCAAAATCCTCGAATATTCAACACTGTTTGAGCACAAATATACTGAAAAATCACATTCAAATGCTAATTTTAACCAAAAGGGATAAAAATCTCAACATAATAACCACACTGTTATTAAAATATTGCTATTTCCAGGCTATCGAATCTCCGATGAGATCCGCGGCGGACAAAATACATGAATTGTATGGACATCCACTGCTCTTCGAGTCTTCGGAAGACGAAGTCAAACCGAACTCGGCAAACCGCGGATACACATCCTCCGAGGACAGCTTCGACACCATGTCAGGTACTAAGAATAGCTTTGAGACACCCATACAACCCAATTTCTTTAAGCCAAGGCTCCGACGGTCCAGTTACTCGACGAAATGCAGTTGGGCTCGGAGAGATTGAATCAATTCATCCTCAATCTCGACGGAACAATTGCTCGCCGAAGAGCCGCTCACGTGAGATCCGCGGAACAGAAAGAAGAAAGAGGTTAGAATAATAGCATAACCCCGGCAACAGAAATACATCTCGTCGGTTTCAGAAGCGATCCGACAAGTGAAGGACCGTCTCGAAATCTGCGGGTTCCCCATTCGCCCCGAGTCATCTGAAAGCGAACACGGACAGAAAGAGTCGACCCGCGGGTGTCCATTCGGACCCAAACCAGTCGAGGACGAACTCGTCCAACTGCTCCGACAGCTTCTCACGGTTGCCGACAGATGGGAGCCAGCACTTGCCAGCCTCGAACTCGCTACCGAGCGACTCACCACGGCGCTACATCGATCCGCGGAGCAGAAAGAAACTCAAGGAGATCAAACTGCAATCCGCCGTCCCCGCTTCAACAAGCAGGCAAAGTTGATCGAACTCGCGGACAAACTGGAAGCTTTGGGGCTGAAACTCGACTCGCTGCTCATCAAAATCGCGGCACAACCTGCTAACACAATGAGCGAGAAAGGAGTCGGAATCCGCGGAAATTCCGAAGAAGGAATCTGAAGATCAACCCGCCGAAACCCATTCATAATAACTGTTAACCTGTATACATTGTTGTCATTGTTATTATCTTTTAGCATAGTAAACAGACATCAAATAATGCTATTTGTCATTGAATTCTCGTACATATCGATCATTGTCATATCTGAAACTGTGCTCGACACAGACAACTCTTAATCAGATTGTTACAGATGACAACCGATTACTCGGATTCTCTGGTTGACAACGTCCTCCAGCTAGAAGATGGCCACGAAGAAGAGGTGGAGAACCCGCGGACCGTCCAGAGGGAGGAAATCGTGACAAGTGGCCCACTGCTGGCAATTCCAAGCGAGAAACCCGCGGAGAACCCTGAGGAGGTTGAGGAAGTTCAAATCCTTAATGAGAGCTACGCTTCATCCGAAACAGGACCCACGGTTGCTGACACCATCTTGGAAGGTAACAACAGTCACGATAACGTAGACATAATAAAACCACCATCCGTTTCCAGAGGTTCGAAGCCTCCAACAGGCGATGGCAAAGCTTGAAGTCGCGGTCGCTTCGATCATCCATCTTCAAAACGTCCCACCGGATTGGATGAAAAACTGTAATCAGCTCTCGGCACATATGTGCTCAGTCGTTCGTACGAACTCGGAGCTGATCAGAGCAAACAATTCGACAACCGCGGCAGTTCAGCGTCTCGTCGCCAAGGACAACGAGGATCAGAAAAAAAAAGATCAGAAGATTGACTTCCAAAAGGCATGGTTGAAAGGGCTCCAGGAAGCTGCACAAGACAACCAAGAGACCCGAAAATTCGTGGAAACCGCGGTGGGCCAAATCGAGGGCAAGATTCTGAGAAATTCGGATCCGCCAGTACTCCAGCTTGATCCACCGACTCAGGAAGACAAAATCAGCTCTGAAACTGCCAAGAAGGCCAAAGTCAACCGCGGCTGTATCTTCTGTCACAAGAGGAACCACCCGACCGAACAATGCAAGTCATATGTCGGATCGGTCGATCGGACAAGAAGAGCGGAAAAACTCAACGTGTGCCTCCGCTGCCTCGAACAGAACACCGACACCGAACGCGGAACACACGATGAATGCCTTCACCTGAACATCCAGTGCAGAAGATGCTTTGATCAAGTCAACGACATCCGAGCCGCTCGACATCACGTGGCGTTTTGCGCCATCAGAGCGCCAAACGAAGAGCAATCCGCGGGTCCCACAAAGCCGAAGAGACCAAAGGTATTAATTATACAACTCTATAAAGATACATAACAACGATAACTGATTTATAGACAAGCCAGCCATCAACATCCGCTCAGAAGATCAAATACTTCCAATAGAAGTGGATCCGCGGCACTGACAACGTCACTCCCGGCTAACCAATCAGATCCATCGTTGCTTATGTTATTGTTCTGTTGTTTTGTTATACCCTTGTTATCTCCGAAAGGAGCTTGTTACGTCCATACACATCTTAATATTCTTTCATTGCCGGCTTCGCCCAATAAAGAAAAAATCAATAATTCCTTTCATCATATGTTTCTCTCATTTACCATCATCAAGAGTTAATATACTCTGTTATATCTGATTTCAGAAAACTCTCGGTACGATGGACATGTGAGATGATGACTGGAAGCGGAGGAGTTGACTGCCCTTTTGGATGGTACAAACCGGAATCAGCCACGAAACTCGCCAGCCGACAATCTACTATCTGAGCAGCCTAAACAGCCCTCAGAATACGGGGATGGCAAACCCATTAACGGTCCACCAAGTCACAAATTTGTGCAAAGAAGTCGTCACTGTACGCAAAAAAGTCACAGTTATGTGCAAAAGAAACCGCGTATCCGCGGAATAATAAATAAAAATAAATTAACTAATTCTGTGACTTATCAACAGAAATGCTACATTTTGTGGCGCAAAATTCTACCAGAGATTCACAGAGGGGAATCATTTTGAAACCTCCAGAATCTCACAAAATTATGCTCAAAAGCAGAAGAACCGCTACATCTGATGCTCGAGAGCGAAATGCTACATTTTGTGGCGCAAAATTCTAACAAAGATTCACAGAGGGGATTCATTTTGAAGCCTCCAGAATCTCGAAAAACTATGCTCAAAAAGCAGAAGAACCGCTACATCTGATGCTCGAGAGCATAAAGCTACATCTCGTGGCACAATAATCAAACAAAGATTCACAGAGAGGATTCATTCTGAAACCTCCAGAATCTCCAAAAAATTAAGCTCGAAAAGCAGAAGAACCGCTACATCTGATGCCCGAGAGCAAACTAAGACACCGCTCAAACGAAAAATCGATAATGTCAAAGACACATCGATTGATTCAGAGCAAAAAATTCTTGGAATGTAGATAATTTTTCTGCACCAAAACCATCAAATTCTGAAGGAAACACCAGTTTCTAGAAGAGTTATATACAACGGAATCCGCGGAAAACTTTTTCTCCAAAGATTTCGGAAGACAAATCGTCGAGAAGCTTCAAATAAGGTCTTAAGACAACGCTACGAATTCCTTTTGAAGGAGTGGCAATTGCCAGAAGCTTCGAGACACCAAACCTTTGCTAATTTTTCTAACAAATTTTGTCAAGAGTCTTCATGACCTGATCACAACGTTGTGAATTCCTTTGGAAGGAGCAGCAATTGTCTGAAGATTCGAGACATACAAAAAGTTGATTTATATTCTAAACGTTAGATTATAGCTTGTCTATAATTGAAGTATGGAAGAGATACATAGATTCTATAAACTATGGCACTGTCGTCAAACGACGCCGAATAGTATCCAGGACACTATGGTATCTAAGAGAGCCACCAACTCTCGATAGACCCAACAAGTTGCCTCCACAATCAATGCATGTGACTCTGAAGAAAGACAAAATGTCTATAAGTGGCAGTTACAGATTGAAGAAGGAGAAAGTTGTCTGTATCAGGAGTAATTAACCTGATACGCAAAGAGCGTGAAGGCAACAAGTTGGTAGCAATAATTCCAATTCAGATTTCGGGCTGGTACCCTGAAAATTCTGATCAAGATCCTAAATTATAGCACTTTAGCGAGATATAATACGGCCTAGATTGCCGACAGGTTGGCGTTTTTATTGCTTTCTGGTATCAAATCCATACCGATTGATAGCAAAACGTCAGATGTGAAATCCGCGGTGCAGAAAGTTATGCAAAAATTCACACTCATAAATTATATATACGTGTAACGAAAAACAGAGCGATCGTATCAGTTTGACACGATAACCCACTGCTCTAATTTCACACAATATATAAGAAATCTAAAAAGGAAATTGATATCAGTCTCAAAATTATAAGAGCAACCTTCCTAACCATAAACTCCACCATCCGGCTAGTAAGTCTCTTACATGAACCCGTCGTTCCGAGCGCAGTCCCGCAAAAGATCTCAATAACCCAATGAACCCTTTTTCGTTCAGATGGCAAACAACGAGAGAAACCGCCGGCTTGCTCATATCCCAACGGACGACGAGGACGCTCGTCCTCCAGAAATCCGCGGCCCACCGAGACGTAGCCCAACACGTCATCGTCTGCCACGTCGAAATGACATTCAAGAGCAACATGAGAGCTACGAAAGCTTCTTCAACCGGGATACACCATTCACTTGGGAAGAAGTCCAGAGGTTCGCTCGTTTCGAATCCACGTGGCCGATTCCGTGGCTGCCCCATTCACCATTCGACGGAGCATCTCTACGTCTATACGTCTGGAGAGGTGACCGTCCCACACCCGCGGAACACTGGGAACAATCAGTTGCTCGCATGCCCTACCTGGCTCAACAGGAGGAGATAAAAACTTTCGTCCACAAGTTCGCCAGAGCTACGTACGAGATAACCCGCGGAGCTAAATCAAAAAGATGCCCATGCTGCGGAAGTCAACTACTTGGTCAGCCGTTATATGATCACGGTATCTTGGAGTGCCCATTCTACAAGAAGCTACCGCGACGAGAGAATTTCCAGTTCATCGCCACCAACATGGTAGCATTCTGCCAAAGGTGTAACTCGAGATCCGCGACACACACAGGCTGTAGACCTTTGGTATGCAGCCTTTGCAATAGTCCGGATCACACCGTAGCGTCAGGAATCTGTCATAATGCTGAACTCAGGAATCTGACCGAAGAACAACTCCGAGAGAGAGCGAACATAATCCGTCGAGAATATCTCCACCACATTCGCAATCTTCTGGAATCCGCGGACAACCCACTGAGATACCGTCTACCGTCTGACTCCCCATACATCTCTCTGTACAGAAGACAAGTACCCGCGGGTGAGATTAGAAGCGGACTACAATTTCTCAGGGTTCCACCGGACCAGTTCCCCGGAACACAACTTCAACAGTATCGAGGAGCCAGCGGAAGTGGAATCAGAGAATTTCCGACTCTGAGACCACCCGAATTTGACATCTACACCCAACTCCAAATCCCGGTCTTCGACGTAGACTCTGCAAGATATCTGGAAGATATTGCTCGAGTGGTCACAAGAATCAGAGAGTCTCCAGAAACCGCGGGCACAGTGAGTTAAAAAGCCCAAACCTCTATAAACCTCATAATACCTGATAAACAATGTGTTCTTTCAGTTTGATCTACCGGAAGCTCCACTTCCAAACCGCGACGTCTTACGACAAGAACGCCCAAATGAAGTGCTAGCAGCAGAGCCCCGAGCTCGCCCAGCATACAATGGACCCGCGGGTGGACCACAAGTGAACCAGCCAGTTCGCCAGGTACAACCACAAGTCGAGACTCCCATCCTTCGTTCGGATCCCCCTGGACTCCGCATGCCACCACCAGTGCCTTGGGAAGTGGTAAAAGCCAGGAGAGAAGCCGCGGCAAAGCAGGCAGCTAGTGCTAGAGGAGAAACTGCACCTCGTCCACTTACTAACGATCCAGGATCTCAGCCCTGCTCCAGCTCACAAATTGCCCCACACATGTCGGACTCAACGGTACGAACTGAAAAGAAACAACAAATCTAAGTACTAGTTATTCCAGAGCTCAAGTGCGCAAACCGCCAGTTCCTCAACGATCAATGTTGACAACATGTTCGATCCGGAGACATACCAGTCAATGGAATCATGGTCAGTCGCGATGAATCGAAGAACCGAAGCCCAGCAGAGAGCCACGTCCAGAGCTAGTGTCTACGAGGACACAGAGTCTCAAGGAGAAAGAACTCTCGAGAATTCACTCAATGAGGTAAAATTACAACAAAGTTAGCCGAAAAGGTATAAAACATTATTAAACTCAGGCACCACACCACCAACCAGTTCAACACGAACAAATGAGCGGATCCACGAGTCAAAACAATTCGACTTCTACCCCAAACGAGGTATATTTCAACACATTTTACAGCTTGAAATAGCAAAATGCCTTGTTTCAGGGATCACTGTCAACAACTCGTCCCAGCTCGAGGGAATCCGCGGTTGAAAGGTCGTCTTCTCAAGGCTCCAGGCTGACAGCTAGTTCTCAGGTATACCACTTACCATAATAAATCAATAAATCAATACGAATTTATTGCAGAACCGAGAACAGCTTGAAGCCCAAATTGAAGAAGACATACAAGCAGACGCGATCTATTGGTGTCACGAGGCTCTGCGTATCGACGGAACGCTGGCGAGGCCAGCATTCCAGGAGACACCATTTGAAAAGATGACCAGACTGCCACCAGTTGAAGGAACCGCGGCAAGGATCATCCGCATCCAAACTCTCCAATTCATCATTACTGCTCAAAAGGATGATAGAATGGAGAAATACTATCAATGCGATCCGCGGATCATCAACAACTACCTACAAATGTTGTTCAGTCTTGGTCAAGCCCTCGCTCGTGAAGACTTCATGATCGTGATGCTGGAGAAACACCACAATATTCCCATCCTTCACAAAGCAAGATCAGGCAGAGACATTCTCCACGTCCCGTCGATCGACATTTGGCGTAACCCACACGTGTCGAACGCAATGGAGAGAATCCTAGGATCCGCGGAATTGGGAGTGCCTCACCGCCTACTCAATTTCCGCGTAACCGAGACACGCCACTGGTTTGAGTTTGAATTCCCTGGAGCGAGCCCTCTCTCGGTAGAAGACCAACGAGGCCAAGAGTTGTACCATCTAGACACGGTCGAACCAGCCATACCACTGAATCCGCGGGAACTCGACCAACTGGAAGCAAAGTCCAGAATCCCACTCCCAACAGACATGGTAGCTCTCCGCACCCAGATCCAATGGATGACAATCTACTTGTCTGGCTCAACCGTGGTCGATCAAGACTATGTCCAGAGGAACAAGATAATCGCGTACGCAGAACTACTCAGAGCCATTCTTGCATTGCTCATCCACCTCCGCAGAGAGTTGAACATCAATCCGCCGGTGCGATTCTATGATTGCGAGCAAGAATTGGGATCCGCGGCTGCTCGGTGCCACAATATTGTAGCACCCACATTGAGACGCTACGCCTACAAAGATGTGACTCAGATGAAAGCTTATCTTCAAACAGTCTGGACTTCATTTGTCGAACTTCAAGAAGAAAAAGCGAGAGCGTGCTGGTGTAGCAGTTTACCGGAGTGAAGAAACCGCGGCTGAACAATAATTATTTGTCTCTAACCCGCGGAAATAACCACCCATCATTTATTGACCTACTCGTGTATTATTGATTTCAATAAATTTGAATTCATATAAAATATGTTCGTCTTATTTCTCAAAATATACAGAAACAAAGAGACTTCCAATTGAAACAATAATAAAGATTTCTAAAAAGACCTTGTGAATGCATAACTGCCGACCGCAATTCCACATCTGATGAATTGCTGTTTCTAACCGCAAAAGGCCGTCGCTGACAAGCCAGCATCGCTAGTGCGAGCAACTTTTCAGTTGAGCGCATGAAAAGGGAGCAAGAAATAAGGCGTTCATTACGCGCCCTAGTCGACCACGCTTCCGCGATCGTATCCAGCGGGTGATGGCCCGGAACAGGACACTCGGATGTATCTGCTCGCGCAGATACACGGAATTGCTCTGCTCAGAACAGTTTGAGTTACACCCCTCGCGAACGAGTGTTACAGGTTTCGAAATCATGGACACATGATTAGGTGTAACTCAGGAAGAAGTCTTCCCCCGTTGTAAAGGTACTGTAGAGTGTAAAATCAACAAAACTAACTATGACCAATTAGAAATAACTGGTCAAAATACCCAGATGCACACCTGCATCTATACTAATACTCTGATCCCGGTCACATAGACCAACGGCTAGGGATGCCAGCCGTACGGATCCTGATTTACACCCCTGTTGCAACAAAGTTGGAGTCGTGGGCACACGATTAGGTGCGGGTCAGGTCCTGTGAGTCTACGGGTGACGAAAAACACGCATATCATGAATGCTCAAAGAAATCAGGACTGTGTCACATTCATCGCGGACGAGTGTTACAAGTTCCGAAATCGTGGGCACACGATTAGATGTAAACAGTCCTGTAAGCCAAAGTGGGGAAGGAACGGAACATGACCGAAGACGGAACCGCGGAAGCCCATCAGCGAGCCATTCGTGATATATAAGTCACTTCCAAACTTGCGACAGTCATCATCTCTTGTCGCTACCAAACCGAGGCAGACACCCCTCACATCTCACTAACATTTTTTGAATTTCAGTTATCTGAACTCTCCTGTCTTTGACAAATCTACCAGGATGCTTAGCCGTCCAACCCGCCGTACTTCTTCATCTCCCTTGAGTCGCCAGACGCGCTCTCTTCAATTGGAAAGAGAGAAACCGCGGATGCGAACCAAGACCCGGTCGAAATCGCAACCGAAGTCAGTAATGACTTCGATCGTCGGTCCGACCAAATCTGTGATCACGAAGACAGTGACCAAAGCTAGAGCTCTCACTACTGAAGCTGAAGCCGCGTTACAGTTCCTCACTGATCCGAACAACAAATACCCAGATGACTTCAGCGAAGAGACTCTCTTGTCCGCAACATCACTCGCCATTCGAATGAAGGCTGTGGTAGCGAACATTGATAGTCTCGATGGATTCATCTATAACCAATTCCAAAAACCCGGAATCAAACAACATCCGGAGAGAGACAATCTCCTCCGCGACGTCATGGACACACTCCGAGCAAGCGGAGCAGACTCGTTCCACAAGAACCTAACTGCGCAATCCGCGGAAATGGAGACAGTCCTAAAAGCTTTTGGAATCCCGCCGAACAGTTTCCAACAAAGCAACCAGCCTCAAGACATGATATCATGCGATCCGCTTGCTGAACCGGAGAACGATGTCAACGAACAAAACACCAGCCAAGAGACTATCCACTTGGCCGATGAGTTGCCATGTTCTCTCGACTCAAGAGTCGAGTCTCCATCCAGCTCGCGACGTATCACCTCATCTCAAAGTCGAGAAATATCCATGATGTTCTCGGACAGTGCCTTCCCAGATCGCACAAGAGAAATCCAACAAAGACTAATGAATGAGAATCGCCGGTTGCAAGAGGAAAATGAAAAACACCTTCGTGCTCAATACGAAGAAGAAAAAAGAAGATATGAGTTGAATATGCAGGATCTCCAATACCGAGAATCCCTAGCGGCGGAACTTGACAAAGCCCAAGCTAAAGAGAACGATTGGCTAGCACGACTCAATCAACATGTTGCGGAAAGAGAAGCACAAGAAAATGCTAATCAGGAATCCGCGGCTGCAGGTACTACCAACTCACCATTACCACCGTTCGAGCCACAAGCCGCCAGACAAAACACTGCTATTGTAGTGGAGTCTAACAAGCTATCCGCCGAAAACAGAGTTGTACCGTCGCCAGCTCAAAACTCGTGCAATCCAGCCCAAATCGTACCCGCTACAAAAGAAAACTACCAGGAAACACCTATCCTGCGTACAAATAATCATATCAATCATCAAAGTATTGAGCCGAGATCCGCGGAAACACTAAACGCCTCCACCAATCCTGATCTACAAGATCTAATGAATGTCCTCGCAAACATTGCTCACAATCAGAGAGCATCAGAGAGAAACATTCTTCAACAAACGACCCACATGGTCCAGGATATGGAGCAGCGTCTTGGTGCGCAAATCAATGAAAGAGCCGAGTCCATCAGGTCCAGAGCACCCAGCAGAAGAAGTCATGCCAGAAGCCCGACTCGTTCTGAGTCGAGTTATGTGCGCAGATACGAACGCGGTGAGCCTTCCGACTCGGAAGACGAATCAGTCCACCAGGTACCACTGCGTACCCCGACAACCCGCGGAAACAGAGCTCGCAGCCCAACACCAATGGCTCGAAATCGCGGTCTGAAACTTGAAGTCAGACTAAAACTTCTGCAAAAGTTCGACGGATCCACAGACTTGGAACACTTCCAAACACTATTCACAAAATTCGTCCTTGAGGACGATGAGCTAACCGCGGAGGCGAAACACGCAGTACTGATGAACCACATTACTGGTCCAGCTGCTAAGTGCGTTTCACACGCCAGAGACTCATCAATTGCTATCGCAGTAACGTTCGTAGCATTGAACAAAGTCTATGGAAAAGTGAACAGCAAGCACAATCTGCTCAGAAAGCTGCAAAATCTACCGTTCCATCAAACAGACCCAGAAGCCATGAGTCTAGACGCGGCCTCCATTGCTAACGTCCTCCAACAACTGAAGGACAAAGGAGTACCCGCGGACGATCACATGACTATGTGGGCTATCGGGTGCAAACTCCCAGAGAGCATGCAAAAGAGCCTAGCCAAGTATTCCATCAAAGTTGGCGAAGCACTCACCCACGATCTGATCCTCGACAGAATCAGTCGAGATATTGAAACGATGGCAATGGAACAGACATATGTCAGCCAACGCAGTCCGCAAGCCAACGAGATAACAGGCTCATACGCGTCAGTGAATTATGCGAATGCAACCCCAAGCAGTCAAGGATCCGCGGCTCAGAACAAAAGAAACAAACCAAGTGGAACACGCAGACTAGCATACGACGCCTCCAAATTCAAATCGGAGTACATCGACCCGATCACGAAAACCAAATTGGAAGGCATATATGCTCCCGGAGAAAAAGGTGTCAATATCCGAGTCATTCACCGCACCTTCCCCTTCACTGAAGCGGAAGAAATCAAATGCAGTGTCTGCCGCGGAGATCACCATGAACTTCGTTGTACCCTCTCAAGCAAAGATTTCAGAGAGCAATGCAAATCGCAAGGACTATGTCCGATTTGCACTCGCAAACATGACATCACGGCTTGCGCCTCCACTTTCAAATGTGGATATTGTAGCGGCTTACACCACCTCGGTGGTTGTCCAAAGAAAGAGTTCTATAGAGACATGAAGAACTACCCAAAGGGAGCGCCACCAGTGGCCAAATTTTTTCGTGCCCCAAATACCAACAAATCAAAGTAAAGGCATTACGGCAGGCACAGAGTCAAATGTACCGAACTCTGTGTCAACCGCTGACTTGCCAACAGCACCTATAGCTAATGCTTGCTCCATTACTTCAGTTCCCTGTTCTACTAATCCTGTCTCTCCAAACTATAGTTCTCAATCCGCGGCTCCAACCGTCACTGTTCCCAAAACACTATCCTATTTTAAAAATCTTGTTCAAACTAAACATGCCGAAGAAGGTGACCCAGAAGAACTGGCCATGCAGCTGTTCAATGAGTTTTTAGAAAAGTCAAACTATCACGTATACACAACTTCGGTTACAAATGACACATCACGCCTCACTTTCCTTTGTCTGAAAACAGTAGAAGGCCAGCCACTGCTCTGTCTCGTTGACACAGGCGCTTCAACGTCACTCATTCTGGAATCCGCGGCTAATAATTACTCATTACCAATCTTAAAAAGAACCAGACTGTCAGTCCAAGGCTTCGGGTCCACCACATTCGCAAATACAAATATTTATGCATTACAAATTTTATTAACTGAATCATTGCATGAACTATCCATCATGATCGTTGGAACACCAACTCTACCAAAAACAAAGTTCCATGCACCCAGACTATCTCTGGAAGATCTACGATTCCTACAGAGTCAAAATATCAACATGTTCAAAGCTATCCATAGCAGCGAATACGATACACACGAGATCCACATGATTATCGGAAACGACATTCTGTCGTGGATCACAGCACAACCCAGCTATTGCAAATACATTCTTCCGTCAGGAAGAGCAATGGAAAGAACCATCATTGGGAACATCGTGCATCCAATTCCAAAGCTAGCCTTGTGGAATAAAAATATCGATCCACCGCTGTCTGATGAATACCAAGTCGCTATGAACATGGCTAATACTCTGTTGAATAGTTGTGAACCAGAAGATGCCATGACAAAACTGACTCTACAAATCGCCGAAATGTACAGGTTAGAAAACCTGGGCATTGAAAACCCTTCTGTTTTTGACAATTACAAAAAATCAACAATGGATCTCCTACAGGAGTTCTTCGATACCGTCAAATTCAATAAAGAAGGAAAACCAGAAGTTGCACTTCCGTACAACGGCAACGAGTCACGTCTAGCAGACAATTACAACGTGTGCTACAAGAGACTGATCAGCTTAGTAGTAACTCTCCAAAAAGGCGTTGACCTCCTATCAAAATACGACTCAATCATTACTGGTCAAGAATCCGCGGGCTTCATCGAAAAGGTGACTCAGGAAATGCTGGAAACCAAAGGTCCCAAATATACTATTCCCCATCGAGGAGTAGTGAAAGAGGACTCCCTTACAACGAAGTTGAGAATCGTTCTCGACGCGTCTAGTCACGCTAGAGGCGAACTCTCGCTGAACGACTGTCTGCACGCCGGAACGAACATGATTACCCCAATCTTCGGAATCCTCATCAGGATGAGAAGCCCAAAGTATATCATTGTTGGTGATATTGAAAAGGCCTTCCACCAAGTGCCCCTACAACCTGTATTCAGAAATGTCACAATGTTCTTATGGCTGAAAGACAAAACAAAACCAGTATCCGCGGATAACATCCAAGTCTACCGATTCAAAGTGATCCCGTTCGGAGTGTCCAGCAGTCCATTCTTGCTTGCGGCGTACATTACATACAATCTGGATAACTATCCACATGATCTCAATGAAGAGATTAAAGAGAACTTGTACGTTGATAATGCTTTGTTCTGTACAAACGATAAATCTGAAATTGCGACGAAAATCCGCGGAACTAAATTCATTTTCAAACGAATGAATATGAACCTGCGGGAATACATCGTAAATGATCCAGATACCATGGAATCACTTCCAGAATCAGAAAAAGCTCAAGCCACAACTATCAAGCTGTTAGGCTACAAATGGAACTCTATAGCTGACACTCTTACAATCAAAATTGCTGTACTGGATGTTGACCATCCAACAAAAAGAGACGTTGCTTCGAAACTCGCTGAGACGTTTGATCCGCTGGGACTCGTATCTCCGATCATGGTCCCATTCAAACGATTGATGCAGAGAATTTGGGGAAATGGAAAGAGTATTAACTGGAAAGACCGAATCCCAACAGAGCTTCTACCAGACTGGAGAGCTCTGAAAAACACCTTCGTCGACAGAGAGATTACTGTCGCAAGACAGCTCACGTCGAACTACGATTTTTCCGAAGTACATCTGCTGATGTTCAGCGATGCATCACAGGACATGTATGCAGCTTGCTGCTACGCCTGCTATATCGTGAAAGGTGAACCACCAGTTGTAACTCTACTTGCCTCCAAGAACAAGATCCGTCCGTCAAAGAACGAGAGTTGGACAATCCCGAAACTCGAGCTTCTGGGAATCCAACTTGCATCAAATCTTGCATGCGCTATCGTTGCAGAGCTGAGAATCACTATCAAATCCATCAAACTGTTTACCGACTCTTCTTGTAGCATTTATTGGGTACTTTCTGAAAACAACCCGCGTCAATGGGTAGCTAATCGGAAAACAACCATCAACGACAATATGAAAAAGATGGAAGAATGTGGAATTCAAACCACAATCCATCATTGTCCTACAAAAGAAAATCCAGCTGACTACGCAACCCGCGGAATGAGTACCAGAGAGTTACAAAACAGTAAATTGTGGTTCGAAGGCCCACGCTTCTTGAAAGCCGATCCATCCACGTGGCCATGCATGATTACTGGAAAAGTCACTTGTCCAGCTGAGTTCCGCGAACTGGTATACTCCGAGATCATTGATCCAGATACCAAAAAGAAACGGAAACCACTCATGGAGAAAAAGGTGGCTAAACCAGCCGAGAAGCCAATTATACAGAGATCCGCGGATGATCAGAATACAGACGAAACCGTCTTGATTCTAAACACTCATACTGCGAGACAAGGCTCATTCATTCCCTATACAGCAACAAACTCTCTTCAAAAATTGATAAAAATTGTAGTACTCCTCCTAAAAACATTCAGCATAATCAAAAACAAGTCTTGGGAAAGCCCAATAATGAAACAGTTCAAAAGTTCCGACTGTCCGCTTCATCAAGCAAAAGTCGCCAGATTGCTCATCATCACCGAGCACTACAAAGACTGTGATTATGAAGGTTACACATTTCCCACTGATATTGAGCACTTCACTGATACTGACGGACTCCGCCGGGTGCACAGAAGAATTACATCTCCAGTACTTCCACAGGAAGCAAGTGAGCCAATCCTCGTTCATCCGCGGCATCCATTGGCGAAGCTCATCGCTCGTGAAACACATGAAATAAATGGCCACATGCCAGAAGTCTATACTACATCAGCCATAAAAACGAGATACTGGATCCCACAATTGGGAAGCATTCTTAAGAGAGTGATCCGCGGTTGTGTAAAATGTCAGAAAGTGAACAACTTTCCATTCGATTACCCATATACCAAAGATCTCCCACTATGCCGAACCACTCCATCCAAACCATTCTCGAAAGTTGGCCTAGACTATTTGGGCCCAATCATGTACCGTGGTGACGATGGTCTAACCAATAAAAAAGCTTATGTACTCATCTATACTTGTTTGATAACCCGCGGAGCTGTGCTGAGAGTTGTTCCAGATGGAACATCACAAAGATACGTACTCTCGCTGAAAATGATCTTCAGAGAAGTTGGAGTACCCAAAGTGATTTTCTCAGACAATGCATCCACATTCAAGTTAGGTGGCTCTATGATCAACAAAGATATCCAAGATTCAGTATACAGTCATTCCCTTGTATCGTTTCTCGCCACTGAAGTAATCGATTTCAAGTACATCACACCCCTTGCCCCCTGGCAAGGGGGGATCTACGAACGAATCGTGAAACTGGTCAAACATCAACTGATCAAAGAGTGTGGAACGAGGACATATGACTACTACGATCTCCAATACGTTGTATCAGGTGCTCAAGCTATGGTCAACAATCGACCACTGATCCCACATTCCAGAAGTCCAAGAGACATGATCGCTCTCAGACCCATGGACTTTATCAACCCAGGCGTCATGACTGAAATTCCAGCAGACTCAGAAATGCCAGATGCGCTCCCGCGGAGCACAGAGGCTACTGTACGAGCTCATATAAATAAAATGGAAGCAGCCACAGACAGACTATGGGAGACATGGTCCAATGGATACCTACTCCATCTTCGAGAGAACATGCATACCAAAAAACGCTCGTCGTTAATGAGACCCGCGGTTGGACAGTTGGTGATCATTGTTACCAAACTTGTGAAAAGACACAAATGGCCATTGGGACTAATTGTTCATGTTGAAAGATCAAAACGCGACGGACAAATTCGATCCGCGGTCGTAAAATGCAGAGGGAAACTATACTCTCGTGCAGTCTCCCAGTTGATTCCTCTTGAATTAAATCCACTGAACCGCCCTAATATCGCTACAGAGGATGAGACAGAAGATGCACAGGACTCCAGTCCAAAAGAGTTACCACTACCCGCTGTTCTGTTCAACCCAAACATGACATACGCCCCAGAGCTATTCCCATCAAAAGACTTACCAAACATCGCTGAATGTGAAAACAGATCAAATCCTAATTTAAATATATCAAATAAACAAAATTTACCACTGAATCTAAATACCGATCATCTCGAAAATAATATAATAACAGGTGATACAGATGATGATTTTGATATAGTTGAAAAGAGATTGGAAACCGCGGATACCTTTCAGGATCCTCAAAGGATCTTACCGGCTGAAGCCACAGATGAAGATTTTTGGGAGTTGCCAGCGGGACGAGTCAGAACTTATCTTTCTCGTAAAGCCAAAGAGCTCCCAATCAACTACGTTCATCTCGTGGATAGTCAGGACTCCGCTGGCACCCTCCCCCCGGGAGTGTTGTCAACTCTCTCCCAGACGATCAATTCGTCGACAACTTAAAGGCTGAAGGATAGTCTCCATGTGGTTTTCCCCGCAAAACTAAGACTATCATCGCCTTACTAATCTATTATTACAATCTGTTCACTAATTTATATTATTTATCTCTTTTAAATCTCCTGTTATCAGGAATATTTCAAACATTATTATTATTTAAATTTCCCTCCAAAAAATCCCTTGTGTCAGTGAACGCGCTCTACCGCTTCACTGCCGACACAACTCTCCACAGCATTCACACTATTTCTTCCACCCAATGTCGTCCGCCGCGTAGCGGTTGCGTGACGCGGTCCGACGGACAGCTCATTCTTGGCAGTCTCGCTCAGCGAGCGAGGGACGTGTTGCTACCCTTTTGTAGAATGCGTTGAGAGTGTGTGAACCCGCGGCAGAATAATTCCCCTTATTTTTATGGAATATTCAGACCGTTTTAACGCGCACTGACGCTAGGGAATCCACTTTTCTCCTCCCTTTTTAGGCCCTTTAGGCCATTTTTCGAGTCCGCTGCTGTTCGCATCTCTCCGTCCTCCTTTCGACCCGCGGTGCTTCAGTCGGACACTTTCAAATTATCTAAATTATCTCTCTTATTTATCTTTAATCTTTCTACTCAATAAATGGGTCATTGCTTTAACCGTGTTCTGTTATTCGCATCGCTTATCTCACACTCGTTAGCCTCTCTTTTGCTCTTTTATAACAATCAGTTTGGGAAGAATATATCCGGAGCGGGTGTGCTTCCGACTGCATTCAGCACCCGTCTCCACAAATCCTGTTTCTGAAATATTTTTAATTTTTATTAAGATTTCCAGTGTTAGTTTGTACATTGCACTATAAGAACTAATAGTTACATGAGAATGGAAATAGTTTACTGTTTCAGACATAAATTGTTATCTTTGATAAGAAAATATCTTTAATGCCATTTTCATTTTGGACTGATTTACTGAAAATTTGTGAAAATGGTCTAAAATAGTGAAAAATCGAGCAAAAAATTTTAAAAAATCGGGGGAAAAGGCTAAAAATGTGCTTAAAAACTAAACTTTTATGAAAATCAATTTGAAAATGAAATTTTTCAGCGATTTTCAGTTTTAAATCGTTTCAAGTCTAACTTCAGCTATCACAAGTAATCAAAATGGGCAAAATGACTATTACTATCAAATTTGAAGTCCCAAATCAAATGGAATTCAGCGTTTGATAGAAAAAACTCAGAAATTGCAAGTCTCGACGAGAAAAACTTTCACTGTTTCAAATATTTTTCAATTTGTCACCACTGATTTATATATTATTAACGTCCGAAATTTCTTTCATTGGATATCTCGACACAACTTTTGAAAACATATTTTCACTGTTTCAAAACTTCAAAAATACAAATTCATAATCAATGCATCAATGACGACATATTCTTGTGATTTCTTCGGATAAAAGTGAGAACAGTGATAAGATTTTCCGTTTAGTTCAAGACTTGTGGATTGAAGGAAAAACTCTTTTTTGCTGTTTCTAGAATAGTAGGTAATAAAATCAGAACTTGACGGCGATGTTGAAAGTAGCAGTCGAAAAAATTGATTCAGAATATTTTTTAAGCACCAAAGATTATAAAACAGTAGAAAAGTAGTAATTGTCTCTTTTTGATGTTCATTTCTGATATCGCTACAAAAAACAAAATTCATAAAAGACGGCAAAATATCTGATAATTGAATAATTATTTGATGGAACAGATTTCTCTAATGCGATAAAAAAGTAACTCACTACCACTTTCAGACCTACAAAAAGGAACGGCATTGAGTTTTTTAACGCCTGAAAACTTTTTGAAACTGTGAAACAGAAATAGTTAGTTTCTAAAACCGATTCATTTTTTTCTAACAATAGGCCCGTTAAATAAGTGAAAGGGTTTAGTAAGTTGTTTATTTTAGACAGTTATAACATAAACAATAAGTATATGGCTATCAGTGTTACAATTGAATATATCAAAATTGCATCAAAATAATTTAGTGGTTTATTGAAACCGTATTAAAAAAATTTTATCATCAAAAATAAAAGAATCTGCAGAAAATTGAATGTATCACACAGAAGTGCAGGGAAACAAACAAAGAACATACCGAAAAAGCTAAATTGGATTTTTAGAATATCGTGAAATAATACTTTGACCTTGTTCAAAAAATTATTCGAAACATTTTGAAACAGTGATTTTATCCAAAAATTAATATGAAGAGAAAAAAGAAATTTTCATTAGTTTAATAAGACTCAATGTTTTCGATTTATTCCCAAAGCTACGAGACAATTATAACGGAAGTGATCTTATTGATAATTTCTATTATGGGATTCGTTAGGAAAACACAAACAATTACATTCTGAAAAAATGGAAGAATATTGAAACAGTAATTTTTGAATTTTAAGTTTTATTCTGTTCCACTGGTTGCTTCTTAACTTTAGTGTTTTAAACGTTTTTGATGATCTTGAGCAATTACAAAAATAATTTTTTAACCATCATTCTTATGCATAAAACGCATGTAGCTGCTGTCTATAGATTTGTCTGTATTTTTTCCTGATGTCCGCAAGATTTTTGAGTGATTAGACAGTAAATAGCAAGACAACTACGCTTGTATTTTGATTGAAATAGTTAAATGTGTGGTCTTTTCATTGAATGAACAAAAACTTTTTAAAAATAATACTGTTTCCATAAGACGTTTTTTCGCATAATCAAATCCAAAATTGCTAAAAATAGTATAGAATTTGGTTGAAACAGAAAAATTTCCAATAAAGTTTTTTGAAACATTAAACACATCTGATTTTGATTAAATTTTTATTTGAAACAATTTTGGCACATTATTCTAACAACAGAGCAACTAATCCTCATCTAAAAATTTTTGAAAGGTCTTTACAATTGATTTTGAACGAATTACTGTCAAGATGTTAATAAAGTTTAAATCCTGATGCCTGATAATTTGATAAATTTCTGAAACAGCATTTTTTTCTCTGTTTTTAGTTTTATTTTACTGTTTCAAAAGCCACTCATCATTTTTTTAAATTTATATAGAAACAATAAGTCAATTGTATAAAACTATTGAAACAATAGTATTTCTTAAATTCAGTTACACCGACCCTATTGTCCGCAGTCGAGGAATTTTTCTGTCTCAAAAATGTTGTTGAAAATTCAGAGGCAAAAAAATATTATTAGGACAGAGACAAAGAATACACAGCTGAAGTAATTCTATTTAACAAATCGCGTCAAGGCTCAAACTTCAGGATTTCTCACCAAATTCTTTCTTCTCTCTAGAATTTTAACTTCTGACCTTCCTTCACTAATTTCTCTTTTATTTTCATATTTCCAAGACGTCTCTGTGTTTACTGAGAAATGACTAACGGAAAATTCTGTGTCTCGCAATTTGATGGTCTATCTCAGGTTTTTCGTCATACCTACCACTTTGAGCTGATTGCGGCGTCTAAAATATTGTATATATGTATATATTTCCGATTTTTATTAAATTCTCCTTTTTTATATTATCCGGCCTCTTTATTGGAATCAAAAGTGTTGAAACTCACAGCTCTCATTTTATAAACATTCTCTGGTGTTTCGACCTTCGCGTTTTTGCTTGTACGAGGATTTTTGATGGAAACTTGGCTTCTCGGCGGTCGGTTCCATAGCAGCTTCCTTGTTGAATTGTTTTGTTTTTAGAAGTGGCTCCGCGGTAAGTCATGAAGAAAAGACTGCTCAGCTAAAACCCGAGTATTTCTTCAAAGAGTCGGGTCCAGTTGTCATCCACCTCTGTCAAGCATGCAAAATCAACAACTCCAAGAGACCAATGAAGCAACTTCGTAAATTTTTGCTTTCTTTTTTATGAAAAAAGTTGTATTTCACTATAATTATCGAAATGTATAATTTTTATTTACATCACTTGGCATGTGTACAGTATTCCTAAATCTGTGGGTCCAATATCATTTATTTTTTTTCTTGTTTTTTAAATATGTTCTTGAGAAAGAAACGACCTTAAAAATAATGCAATACCGTAGAAATTATAGACGTTGTCGATCTTCTACGATGCCAAGCCGTTGTTTTTCCTCTGCACCTTCATCCTGTGCCAGTTTACGGCGGTCCAGGAACAATTTTCTGGAATGAACCCCGGGAAGCTTCATTGATTTAAAAAGTTAATAGATTTATCAACCCACTAGAAAAGCATTTCAGTCTCAACTCACACTTTCAGACATTTTTTTAATTTGAAAATGAAAAAACTCACCTAGGAGGACCAACAGCTTTTCCGCATCGTCAGCGGACCAGCTGGAACTGGGAAGACAATTTTTCCCCATTACTTGAGAAATGTCGTTGTCCGCCATTTTGATACGAACGCAGCCTGTCGCCTAACTGCTTCAACAGGATCCGCGGCTTGGAACATCCGGGGAGACACAATTCACTGATTGGTCCAGTTGTCTGAAAGTTTAAAACTTTTATTGGAATCAATCTCTAATGGTGTAAATTGTATTAACTCATAAACTATCAAAGCCGAGTACTTCAATTTTTGAGTTTAAATTATTTTAGATTGTCAACAAGAATGCTTTCCGTGTCAATGGCAAGACTTTTTTGATTTTTTAAGAAAAAATTATTAAGAAAATTCTTTTTCAAAACAAGATAAAAAACATACCTTTGATAAAAATCAAAAAATAAATTGGCTATCTATTCCAGAAAGATGCCAGATAATAGAAAATATAAGAATTCAATAAAAATCAGAAATATATACAATATTTTAGACACCGCAACCAGTTCGACGTCAAAGAAGTAGGAATGACGAAGAAGCCGAAAAACGACCTTCCGACTACGAGACACAAAATTTCTCCGTTAGTCATTTCTGAGTAAACACAAGGACATGACTTAGAAAACATGAGAAAGAAGAAAGAATTTGGGAAAAGGGTCAGAAGTCTGAATTTGAAAAATATGAAAAAGAAGAACGAGTTTAGTAAGAAATTCAGAAGTTCAGATCTCGACACGATATGTTGATTTTTCTCTAGGTACAAGTGCGATAATAATCATTTCACATCCTTGAAATTTAAACAAGATTTTTGAAACAGAAAGAAAAACTGTCTGTGAACCATTTTTCTAATGAAAATAGTGTCGTTTGTAACAAACGATATACAGCTATTTAAATTATCACGTTTTCTAAAAACAGAAATTTATTTGGTTTCACAACATGGAATTGAACAATTCTTCTATTCAAAATATTTGGGAGAAATTCGGAACAGTAACTTAAAATCCATAGTTATTTACTATCGAAACCATCTAAAACCCAGACAAGGTTTTTTTTGATAAATTTTTGAAACAGAAAGTTTTATTTTTTTGAGAAAATAACAAAATTGAGCAATTACGCTCCATTGGCCACTCAGAATTAAACATGAGAACGATGATGACGTGAGTTAGTAGCCAATATGAATGATCGTGGTGGGCACGGGCAGTACTGTCCGTCGCGTCCTGGAATTCCAGGTCCTCCCGGCCCTCCAACACTTCCAGGCTGTCCTGGCGCCCCTCTTGGTCCAGGTACTCCAGGAATACCCTCACTTTCAGCTTTTCCATCTCTTCCCTTCTCTCCAGACACCCTATTTTTTTCCAATAGATCCCGGTGCCCCCCGAGGAAACATTTTCACTGTTTCAAAGTTTTCAAAACTCGAATTTTGTATGATTACAGTAATGCAATCGCGAATAAGAGTCCTAGAAATTTCCAGATTTTTTTTTTGAAAAATTGATTTTTTTACCTGCGGCAACAATATCAATGCCAGTGAGTTTAAAAAAACTTACGTGTCTTTTCAGTAATCCACGCTTGTTATCCGAGCTAGTTTCAAGGTAAGAGACAAGTCAGCCAAGTTTGATTGGAGATAAATATTCTTCACTTTTCTCATCTCTACTCTAATTTTTTCCCTCTTCTGAAGAGTTTAGAAATATTTTTTATCATCAATAAAACACGCTGACGAGGATACTCGATCTTTTCGCCCATTGGATCCAAGAACAAAACGAAGCATTCAGACTCCGATAAACTGCTACTTTTGGGTTTTTAATTACAATCAGCATGAAATGGTGAAGATTGAAATATGGACTGATCCACACATCCTTCTCGAAGTGGTTGGTCTTACAGAACGTATTTCTTGATCCAAAAACGTTGCCGCACTTTTGTCTGAAAATAAACAATTTTTAATTTTTGATACGGTTATTGTCTCGAGATCAACCAAAAATTTACTCTTCAACGTTTTTCATGAACTTTGATGCGGAAAATTTGAGATTTCAGAAACTCATTAAATCTCCAAAGGTGCAAATTAAAATAAATGATAAACTAACAGATTCGAGTTCTTCAACTTTTGAGTTTGAATGATTGTGGATTAAAAATGAGACAAGACTCTCGATTTTTTTCAGAAAAACTAATTCAGAATTATTTTTTGAACGTCAACACGAAGTTGAAAAACATTCCTTTGCGAAAATTTAATATAAATCAGTCCAGAAAGAAGCCAGATAATATAAAAATATTAGAATTCAATAAAAATCAGAAATATATACAATATTTTAGACGCCGCAACCAGTAGGGCGTCAAAGAGGTAGGAATGAGGAACAAGCCAACAAAAGGTCTTTGGTAGAGGGACACAGAAGACCCAGTTAGTCATTTCTCAATAAACACAACAAGCAGAGAGGATTCACCAAAAATGCGGCTTCTTTTATGACTAAAAATGTCTAACCTTTTGAGTCTGTCATAATATTACTCATTTTTCCGCCAATTGAAGTTTTGAATCGATCAAACGAATCAAATTTCAAAAACTTATCACGTTTTTTAAAAAACAGAAATATTTTTAGCTTTAAAAGATGTGAGAGAGGCATCTGGAAGAATCTACAGGAATTTTTAAAATTTAACATTAAAACATTCATTTCACATTAATCGTCCAAAAATTGAATAATTTTTATGTTGTATTTATTTGGAGAAAACTTGGAACAGTATCTTGGTTGTATTATTTTGTTTTATACATTTGTATTCTCTAATTAAGTTTCTCAATCATCAATTCAGAAAAAACTAGAAAATCCATATTTCTACTATTAAAAATTAAACAGCAGATGAACATTCTTTCAAATTTTTCGAAACTGTAATCAATTTTTTTACACAAAGATTATTAAAGTTTCATATCCTGTCTTGTTATTGCTCCTACCTTAAAACAGAAAATAAACATTTTCGAATTCCAAAACACCTTAAAACGTCTAAAACCCCAGACAATGTTTTTTGATGAAATTTTGAAACAGAAAGGTTTATTTTTTAGAAAATAACAAAATTGAGCAATTACGCTCCACTGGCCACTCAGAATTAAACATGAGAACGATGACGACGTGAGTTGGCAGCCAATATGAATGATCGTGGTGGGCATGGGCAGTACTGTCCGTCTCTACCTGGAATTCCCGGTCCTCCCGGTCCTCCAACACTTCCAGGTTGTCCTGGCGCCCCTCTTGGTCCAGGTACTCCAGGAATACCCTCACTTCCAGCCTCCCCATCTCTTCCTTTCTCTCCAGGTACCCCATTTGGTCCCGCTTTTCCAACAGATCCCGGTGCACCGGGGGGTCCTGGCTGTCCACGCTGACTCTGTCCATCCGCTCCAGGGTGCCCTGGTGCTCCATCTTGTCCTGGTGCTCCTGGAGCTCCAGCGTCTCCAGGGGGTCCTGGTGGTCCTGGTTTGCCATGAGTTGAAGATGGAATGCCTGGTGCTCCTGGAGCTCCGTCTGGGCCGCGTGGTCCGATGTCTCCCACGGCGCCCGCAGGTCCGGGCGGTCCACGAGGGCATTGCACGCATCCGGAGATTTGAGAATCGCATGCAGTGCTACCAAGAGAATGAGGGTTATCCATTCCGCGAGGTCCGTTGTCTCCGGGAGCTAAAATTTAAAATAATTTTTTGAAACAGTAAAAAAAAATTTTGAAACAGTAATTTTTTCTGAAACAGTAACTCACTTCCGGGTGCTCCTGGAGCTCCTTGAGGACCTGGCGGTCCTGGCGGGCACTGTGGCGCTGAATCACATTGACACCAGTCGGGAAGTTGGGCGAATCGCTTATCCCTTCTGAGAAGTGGATTCTCCATCGGACGGGATGGGGCGGAGTGCTTGATTTGGACATCCATTAGGTCGATCCAGAGAGAGTCGGTTTCTACCTGAAAATTCACAGTATCAAACAATGATCATAGCAAATATTATACATTTAGGTATTTAAAGTTGAAATTTTGAAACAGTAAAAAATTTGAATTTTTTACTGTTTCAAAATTTTCAGAACTCGAATTTTGTTTGATCAGAGTGATACCGCTTTCAAAACAACTACATTCTCAGAAACTTCCAGATTTTGGCCTGAAACAGTAAAAAAAATTACTGTTTCAAAAAAATTAACCAGTTTTCACTCTTTCAAAATTTTCAAAACTGGAGTTTTGTTTGATTTTCTGATGGATGGTATATTGCTGTCTAAGCAACTAAATTTTCAAAAACTTCCAGATGTCAACAATCTGAAACAGTAAAAAATTTACTGTATCAAAAATTTACCATTTTTTTACTGTTTCATTCTTTTTCGAATTTTCGAAATTTGATTTTTGTTTGATTTTCTGATTGATGAAATATTGCTGTCTAAGCAACTAAATTCACAAAAAATTTCTTAATGTTTTCAGTCTGAAACAGTGTAAAATTTACCGTTTCAAAAAAATGTACTGTTTCAAAATGTTCCATCTACAAATCTTTCTTTACCTTCAGTGATAACCGTTTTATTTAATTACAAACAATTTCAGATGTCCACAATCAAGAAAAAATTTACTGATTCATTTAATGACGCTTAGATTATTTATGACTTTGTGATTAAATATATTTCGAGAAGTTTCTAATATTTACAATGTGAAACAGCAAAAATAATTTGATTGTTTCAAAAAAAATTGGCAACTTTTAACATATTTCTGACATAATTGATTGCGAAAAATTGTTACATGTTCTAACCGAGAGACGCAGAGAAGCTAGAGTGTCTAGCTTCTCTGCGTCTCTCTCAAACCTACCTTAAAACTCTCCACAACACCAACCACCTCCACTTGCAGCTCATTCATCTCCCAGTAAATCCGTGGGACGAAAATCGTCAGCGCCAAAATAGCGAAGCCGGACAAGGCGGCGAATCCCGATACCACCAGCTTCATCATTTCTAGTTGAAGCTATAGTACGACCCTGTCCGAAAATTGGCTTTTATACCGGGGAGGGAGGCGGAGTCTGTTCATCTACCGTATCACTTTTTGGAAAAAAGGGGAACAAGACCAAAACGAGTTGGGTGGGAGAAGGGGGGAGATGGTGACGAATTTCGGAGATGAGGTATTGTCCGTAGACAAGGTGAAACAGTAACAGATAGAAAAAAACGGACAAAAAGGAGATGGCAACAAGTTTGTATTAGTTTTGTGTGTGTTGATAGTACTAGTAGCAGAAGGACAACGAAATTGAATTTGAAGGAAAAAAACAAAAAAAAAGTTACTGTTTCACAAAATAAACAAATGTGTATTAGGAACGATTTGCTTGGTGAACAAATCGACTGAATTTTTTGTGTCAAAATATTTTTACTGTTTCAAAAAAAATTCTAATAGCTAATGTTTCAAGGGACAATACTGCAAAAACTATCCATTTTACGAAAATATTGTTTAGACATCGAAAAATCCATTTATATCGGAAAATTACTGTTTCAGAGGAAAAATTGAAAATTAGGATTGCAAAATGCGTTAATAATAGCAGACCAACACATTTCACTCTTTTTTGAAAGAGTAAATTTTCAAATATTGTTTCAAAATTAGCTGTTTCACTGAATTGTCTTCTTATTTGTTTCCTACAAAAACATTGCTCGTCGATAATATTTTTACTGTTTCATTATCTAGAAAGTTACTGTTTTTTGCAAATCAAAAAAAAACTTGCTAATTACAGATATTAGTATTAGAATTGAGTGCAAAAACAATAAATGTTTGTTATTTTCAAATCGGAAAATTTTCTGAAACGAAAATATTTAAATTTTTCCGTGAAACGGTATTTCTGAAAAATTACTGTTTCACATGAGTTTTCTTTCGACAAGATAATTTTGGAGCGTATTAAATAGTATCCATACATATCTCCGTTAGAATTTTGTGCCGTTTCGAAAAATTGAAAATTTACAGTTTCAGAGAACTTTTACTGTTTCAGAAAACAAAAACAGGGGAACTTTTTAAAGGCTAGGAGATTTTCAACAATCCAGTTATTCAGATGAATACAGTAAACAACTGAAAAATAGAAAAAAGCCTATAAAGCAACAATTTTTTTTGTAAAATTACTGTTTCGAAAATTTTTCAATTTTTTTCAATTTTTTTTTCAATTACTGAATCTTCCAAAGTTTTTTAAAGAGCATGCAATTTATGTTACTGTTTCACAAAATTCTGAAAATTTCCTCAATTTTTGTGATCTTCACTGTAGGGTCTCTATTCTTGAATCATAATTTTGTTTAATTTTGGAAAAAAAGGCAAAATTCTACTTAAATTTTTCAAAGATCACTTTTTATTTCTTCATCATATTTATATAATCCGACTAAAAGTCTTCAAAGATTATTTTTCCAAAACTTTTTTCCATTTCATTCCCATATTGGTTTTGGCCGATTGCCAACGATTCCAAATACAATTCTCCCATGTCTCTGCGTCTCTCCCACTCCCATTATCTCTCGCTCACAGATTCCCGGGCGTCAAATGGACCGTTGCGAGTCGCCCGCAGCAGGGGACGTCGTCTTCTGATGGGTTTTATGCAAAGTAGATGAATTGGATGGCATCTTTTTTTCGCTTTTTGTCAAGGTGACTGACATTCGGAGAAGGATGTTGATTGTATTTTGGCAGAGGGGGGAAATGGGAGAAATGAGAACGAAGAACAGGGAAAATGGAAATGAAGTTTTGTTTGGGGTGATGGATGATGATTATGTGGGGGAGAAGGGAAAATGGAATTGGATAATTTGGAGGGAATTTTTGTTCTTAAACAAGTACAATAGTGCCCAATAGAACAATGATTCTCAAATCTTGAAAAATCTAAAATTTTAATTTTGAAACAGTAAAAAAATACTGTTTCAATTTTTGTTTTTTGAAAAATTGGAACTTTTATAAGCAATAAGATCCGGTTTTTAAATTTCCTAAATTGATTAGTTGCAACATATAAAAGTTTTGAGAAAGGAAAAAAATATTTTCTGTTTCAGATTTTCAATTTGGGTTTTTGATGTATTGACAGTGTTAATATATCTTGAAAAACAATTTCCAAAATTAATGTTTTGTGATTTTAAGCGGGATATAGTCACTAATGGTTGATAACTACCACCCGAGGTGCCAAAAACCAGAATATTATATCATGAAACAGTGAAAAAAATACTGTAGTCAGCTATATAAAAGTCAGCTAGATAAAAACTAAAATTGAAAAATTCTTAAAATTTCAAAATGTGCTGATCAATTTAATTTGATTTGCAATAGCCTTAATGTTGCATCAAAGATTATTAAAATTGGAATCAGAATTTTGAAACAGTGAAAAAATTACTGTTTCAATGTAGATTTTTAAACAAATTATACTTCTATTTGCAAAAGTTTTTAATATTCTCAAATTGAGTTTTTGAAACCGTTAACAATAATTTCGGTTTCAGAATTATAATTTATATTTTTGACATATTGTGAATGTTGATAGGTTCATTGTTATTAGAAATATCAATTTTTGAAAAAGTGGAGATTAGCATTTGAAACAGTAAAATAATACTGTTTCATGATATATTTTTCATGTTTTTTGTCAGGAAAAAGTCAATAGGCAGTATTGACTTTTTCTCGCGGAGCTTGTTTGAAACATCTGCCTTTTTTATTTGACATTCAACTATTTTTTGGCTCGTTATTAGTTCATTATGACATTTTTCTTGAAAAGAGAATGTCATCTTTTCTCTCTACAAATAAAAAAAATTGCAAAATTCTTATTTTTCTTCGAAAACAATATTCAATCATTTTATTAGCCGATTAGCCAGTGATTAGACAGTGAGACGGTCAACAGTAGTGAAGAAAATTTACTGTTTCAAAAAATGCATTTGAATTTTGAAGCAGTAAAAGAAATTGTTTCTAGGAATCTATACGCACACACGTTGTCAGAACTTTTATCTAAAAAACGGTACAGAGAGCCATAAAAGAATACTGTCTTAAACTTGTTTAAAAAAGTTTTGAAACAAAAAAAAATACTTATTGTTTCATACACTCTGCTTAAAAAAGTTTTTCTGAAAAGACTGATTTTTTTTGTTTCAAGTCTTAAAGACTAACACGTATGCGGAAATTTGAATTAAAAAAAATACTGTTTCATTTTTTTCTTAAATTTTGGTTTAGGGTGAACCGGTAATGCCTTGTGTAGAGAACATTTGACTTCAAATTAAATGCCTGTTCAATTAAAGAAATTCACTGTATCTTGGATAGTCTCACAAGGGAAGTCTTTGGAGACGCCTCTTTCAAACGACCTATAAATTTGGTCTTAGATATTTTCGACGGAGTCCATTTCTGCCATCAAAACCTTTTAAATATCACTGCGAGCCGAGTGATGAGCTCTCAAACTTTTCATGTGGATAAGCTTTTTCACGTGGAATTCCAAATCGACAAGTAGTACGCATGATATTATTATTTTTGCATTGTACAAGCACAGGTAAATCGTTGGAAAACACAAACGGAGCCGTGCGTGGCGTATAAACCACCGATTTGAAGTTCCACGTAAAAAAGCTTATCCACATGAAAAGTTTGAGAGCTCATAACTCGGCTCACAGAGACATTTAGCAGGTTTTGACTGCAGAAATAGACTTCTCGTAGTCGAAAATACCTATGACCAAGTTTATAGATCGTTTGAAAGTGGCGTCTCCAAAGACTTCCCTTGTCAGTTTATTAAAAACTTTAAGCTAAAGGATAAGTTTGACGGCTCATAACTCGGTTCACAGAAGGATTTAGCAAGTTTTTGTTTCAGATTCGGAATCTACGGACTCATAAGCATCAAGGCCAGAAATCTTGCGTCGTTTGAAAAAGGGCATTCCAAAGACTTCTAAGATAGATGCATCAAAAATGTAAACATGGGAAATGCTGCATTAATGACCCTTTATTCAATATAAAAACAATTTAGTTAGGAAGTTTGTTTTTTGCAATCTGTTTCCACGTCAGGATCTCTTCATTAGTGTTATAGAATCGATAGTATCCGGTTTTGAAATCGCAGTAAGCTCTGAAGTACTCATCGGCAGATGATGTACAGTCAGCCATCCGATACTCAGTATGTATTGTAGCATCTTTTTTCCAGTAGCGAATGACATTTGAATATTCGTAAGGTCCTGGAAACGAGTGTATGAACATGATTTTAAATATTAAAATTTAAAAAAAACTAACCCCAATTATTACAACCAAATGTTTTATTCAGTGGTGCTTCATAAATGCATGTCTTGGAATCCAAACTTGGTGGCCCTGGCATATCAACAGGTTTAGCATCCAATAAGAACTTCTTGTTGATATCTTGATCAAAACTGTTACATGGGCAGGCTCCTACGGAAACGTTGACGCGTTGCCCGCCACACGGACAGCCAGCAGTTTCACTCAAACATCTTCTGGACTGCTCAAAAGCAGTGTCCTCTGCATTCCTCACGAATCCTCCCCACTCGCTCCATAAGCCACCCTCCGGGCAGCAAGACGTCACGACGGGCTGTTTTGGAAATGGCCCGCACTGCATGGATCCGTTTATTGTCATGGGGACGTATGGGATGCAGCATGTTCGTTGAGCGGGGTAGACACAGGCCAAGGTGTTGCAGGGGTAGTAGCGAGACGAGTTGCCGCTGGAAGTTTTAGGGATGGAAGGTTTGAAATGAGGTAGGGGACATTATATGGATCGTGACCAATATCATCAGAAAGCTAAGAAAACGCTGATTCCAAATATATATATTTAGTTTTTGCCCAAGAGAACTAGGATTCGAGAAAACCGATGTCAAAAAATGAACCGAAAAAAAACTGAATATATATTTCGAATCAGCCTTTTTTCAGCTTTCGAATGGTATAGGTAACGGGCTACACCTCTCTCCAATTTCGGGCCCCTTGTGTCACATTACTGTAAGATTACTGTAGCCATCGTCACCGAAAAATTGGAAAAGACTTCCAATGGTAACAGCCTCAGTCCTTCGGTATGATACCCCAAAAAAAATTGTGCCGATTACAGTAACCTTAGTACAGTACTACTCTCACCGAGCTTTCACAAAAGTATGTACCAACTAGCCTACAGTACCCTAGCCTTTAGTAACTTTGCCTATGATAGCCTAGCCTACAGTAACCTAGCCTACAGTAACCTTAGTACAGTACTACTCACGTGCATGGACATCCCCCTTCTGCAGTCAAACATCTTCTTGTATAAAACGCCTTCGAGCAGGCTCCACAACTAGTCTTACAGTCATCTGTGGTCGTCCACTCACTCCAAATCCCGGCCGGTGGGCAGCCAGGGGCAGCACATTTCTGAAAAATTAATATTTATTTCAGGATTTCAGCCAAAACTACGAATTACCGGTAATGCGGCCCAACATGAGACGGATAGAAATGATAGGAAGAGAATAAGTTTCTCGTTCATCGAATTTCTTCTAGGAATACCTTACAAAAATGGGTTTTTAACTACACAAAGAGGAGAAAAATGGCTCTTTGATCTCTATTGTTATGCAAAAATCTATTCTTTCTTATATGATCTTTGTTGGTATTCCGATTTCTATAGATTCATGATGTTGTCGATGTGTGAGTTTTGTGGTTTGATGTGATAACACAGGTTTTGAGAGGGAAACACAATATTATGAGCTGAAAAACATACCAAAATGTAGATCTCGACAAATTCTATCTCTGTGATCTACTATGGGCTGGATGGCAAATCGTTATTGTAATGCGGACCGGGAAAAGCAGCCAAAAAGTCATTTTAGTCCGATCCGTAGTCGATTGAAATATAGTGACAAATATACAGTGACAAAACTACAGTGACAAAACTACAGTGACAAAACTAGAGTGACAAAACTACAGTGACAAAGTTGCACTCTATTCAATTTTTTGCCAGTGCAACTTGGTCACTGTAGTTTGTGTTAATGTGCCGCCGTCCGAGCTAGAATGGTTTTTGCATTTTTTTCCGGTCTGCAGAGCATTAACAAATAGAAATCCGGTCATTACTATATTCAAAACATAGAAATCATGAAAATCTACATTTTGATATAGTTTTCAGCTCATAATATTGAGTTTGAAGCGAGTTACACATACATAGCCGATAAAAGGTTTTTATAGACTTCTGTTTCAAGATTTTAGTTTCATCATTTACAGGATTTACACATAATGACATTACGGAAAAACTGTATTTTCACTCACAAGAGTTATTTTTTTGTTGATAAAATTGATCTGATAATATTTTTAAGACAAATGCAGAATGTTCTCACATTGTCACATAATTCACTGTTTCAAAATTTTGTAAAAACTTTTATGCAGAAAAATTTAATCATTTATAGTTTAGTAGATTTGAGACCTCTCTGCTTTTCAAAATAAATAAATTTGAATTTTACTGTTTCAACGTTTTAAAAGAATTTTGAATTATTTTTGACTCAATTTAATTTTTATATTTAAAATTACTGTATCTCTTACCATTTTCTTCAGCTTTTTTTAAATTTTTCAATTCAAACTAAAACTGTAAATCCTACAATACGCAAACTCAACAATTTTCGAAATTTCACTGTTCCAAATTTTTTCAAATTTCAGATAAGTTTTCAACAATTGAAAGTCATCTTTTATAGCGGAGCAATGTGACAAAATGTTATACGTTTGAACTTCAAAAAACTACTGTTTCAAAATTTTGAATTACGTATAAGTTTCAATTGTCAGACGAAGTACTGCATTCCATTTTCAGATTAAAATATTTTTTTTGCTTCAAAACTAATAATCACCGATTTAAAAAAAAATATAAAAGTGCGTTTTGAAACAGTAAGAATATTTGTGAAAAAAAAAACGATTTTATTGAAAAGGAGTTAATGGTCGGATCATTTTTAAACAAAAACTCACTACTAACCCTCTAGAAATCCTTCCCCATTCCCAACACCCAAAATTGAAAAATAAAAAAAAACTTTGACCACTGAGCGGATCGAACGCCCAACCTTTCGATCTGGAGTCGAACGCGCTACCATTGCGCCAAGCAGTCATGGGAGATGAGAGGGCGGCGGGGTGTATAGGAGAGGAAGGGGAGAAGGGGGAGGGGAAGAGAGTGTGTGAGAGCGTAATACGCGTAATGTAGTGGTGAAGAGAAGAAGACACTTTATGGGCATTTTTTGTGTAATATTGAATTTTAAATGTGTCAGATTAGAAACTGATAAATAAATTTAGATTTTTCAAGCTAATTAACATAATAATTTAGTAACAGTAGTTTTTAGAAAAAAAGTGTTTTTTTGAAACAGAAAAAAATTATTTATCTAAAAAATTTATCCTTTTTCCATTAAAAAAATATCATTGTGAGACATTGATAGGTTTCAGATTGAAGGAGTTGTGGAAGTAATGAAAATTTGACTAAAAGTGAATTTTAATTTTTTTTTCAAATATTGATATTGAAACAGTGGAATTATTCTAAATTTTTTACTGTTTCTGATAATTTTTTATATTTTATTTCTTGGTATTGAGTCTAATACTTTCGACATTCGATGACACGACAAAGCTGCTTGGCGACACCATTCGGGGTGTTGGTCCGCTTGACGGTGATACAATTGTTGTTGTGGCCCTTCTTGCACGGAGAGATGCGGATGGCGATGGCTTTTCGTGGAGCCAGTTTTTAGTAGTATTTATCATCACACTTCGCTCTATAATTGACTGTGTTGGGACTGATACTAGTTATGTCAATTTTGAAGATGGGAACGAATTAGAATATTAAAAAAATTTATTTTTCGAAAAAAATTGAAACAGTGATTTTTGTACTAAACATAAATTCTAAAATACTGATAGGGGATTTATTACTATCAATCACTCCACTGAAATTATTTTGAAACAGAAAAAAATTGGTAGGTGATTTTTTTTGAATATTAGTGATTGTAGCAGTTTGAGTTTGAATCATAGCAATAACAGTTATATAAATCAAAAGTAGTGTTTTTCTTAAAATGTTGAAACTGTTGTATTATATTAGTAAATAACTTATGACTCATAGTTTAGTATATAAACCCCCGCTCTTATCAGTTTCTTTAGTCTTATTGTTACCATCAGTAGACTCTGTACATAACTGTATATATTTCTTTATATTCTATTCTATATAAATTCTACTATTAATCACGTCTTAGTGTATTCAATAGTCTGCATTATATTCCCATGTGTGGGGATATAACAAAACAGTAAACTCCAAAATTTATTGTACTGTAATATTGAGCTTTGGATTTACAGCCAGACTTTTATTATAACAACAGAAATAAAAAAAGTACTGTTTTAGAAAACCCAGATAAATTTCAGAGAGATACTAAAATTGGTTAAAAAGCGCCTTTATTCATGAAAAAATGATATTTGAATAGCCTGCGGAAAATAAAATCGCAGTATTCAGTAGTCTCATATGATTAGTACACAACAATGAACAAACCTTTCCAATGTTATACTGAGAAAATTCTGGAAAAATATTCATTTATAAAAATTTTGAAACAGTAAAAAAATGAGCACAAAATTAAATTCGGTACCTGCTATATGTATATAAAAACTCTGTAAAATCAGAAATATTGTATAAATTCCATGTATTTTCCATCTTTTAAACTGTTTTTTGAACTTTTTATCGAATGTCGAACCACGAGGAATAATGAAAACACAGCGCCTTTACATGATTATGAAAAAATGTTGAAACAGTGTTTTAATTTTTTATTTTCGAGTCTGCCATAAAGTGTACCGTTTCAATACAATAAAATAATATTAAAAAAACTTTTTTTGATTTATTATTTAATTGCAGCACTTAATTGTGACAGTTCTTTGTGTGCGGTCCTTTCCATTGACACCATCTGTCTTTTACCCAACTGATGAACCTCCCCTTCTCTGCGTCTCTCTTATCTGCACACTCTCTAACCGTTTAACAAGACGACAGATGGTACCCTTCGACAGTGCCTCTCTTCTTCCCCCGATTGTCCACTAGAGCGCGATTGCATCTTTTTCCAAAATTATGTTCTTCTCGACCTGTTTCGCGCAGTTTGCCCTTTTCTTACTGTTTCACTGCTATTTTGAAATTAATTTTATAAGATTTTTAATTTTCAGATGACTACCGAACATACCGACCCTTATGTGACAATGGATGACGATGACGATGAATATGATGTGGATCGGTAAGTGGACATCCGGATAAACAGATAATTAATTATATTCGTAATTTCCAGCGTTCTTGCGGATTTCCTTGAGCAATCAATCAAATCAACGGAAGAGGAAAAGAATGAGTAAGTTTTTCCATTTTTGTGCCATTGTACTGGGGTTTTTCAGTCGAATGAGTCTTTTGGCTTATAAAGTTGGAACTGGAGCCGTGACGAACAAAAAGTTGTCGATGAAAGAGGAGATAGATGGATTGAGTGAGGAGGTAAGTGGGTTACCGTATTTAAAGGAGGACAGAAGTCATATTTTTTTATTTGAGATTATGATACTTCAGAAAATTCTGAACAACTTTCATCATTGGAGCATATGCTAAAAATCGCTCTAAACACCCTAAATTCACGTTTTCCCGACTCAAAAGGAGCCTAGGTGGAAGAGTTTTCCCACGCGAATTTTCGCCCCCGTGTAGTCCTCTCGGACAATATTATTTCTTTTTATTTCTCGATTTTTCGTTTTCTTGCTTTTTTCAACAAATTTTCATGTTTCTCTTCTTTTTTTACGATAAAAATTGAAAAAAACATGAAAATTTGTCGAAAAAAGCAAGAAAACGAGAACTCGAGAAATAAGAAGAAATTATTTTGTCCGAGAGGACTACACGGGGGCAAAAACTCGCGTGGGAAAACTCTTCCACCTAGGCTCCTTTTGAGTCGGGAAAACGTGAATTTAGGGTGTTTAGAGCGATTTTTAGCATATGCTCCAATGATGAAAGTTGTTCAGAATTTTCTGAAGTATCATAATCTCAAATAAAAAAATATGACTTCTGTCCTCCTTTAAAATGATCACTACAGTAATCAATACCATGAATACAGTAACCTTGACTACGGTGTTTTGAATTCTTGACAAGATTTTTAGATCCGAAAACCCGATTTTTTGGGTTTTTGAAGACAAAATTTGAGATTTTTAACGCATTTTCAAGAGTGTGAGGCCCGGAAACCAGATTTTTCCGTTTTTGAAGGCAGTAGTTGAGATATCTGACCGATTTTGAAGATTTTTAGGTCCTGAAACCGATTTTTTTCATTTCTGAATACAAAAGTTGCGATTTTTGACAGATTTTCCAGACTTTTATGTCTGAAAACTGATTTTTTTTGTTTTTGAAGGTGAAAGTTGCTATTTTTGACAAATTTTCGATTTTTTAGGTCTGGAAATCGATTTTAGACTGATTTCCGAGATTTTTTGGTCCGGAAACTGATCTTCTCCGTTTTTGAATGCAGTAGTTGAGATATTTGACCGATTTTTAAGATTTTTAGGTCCGGAAACAGATTTTTTTCATTTCTGATGACAAAAGTTGAGGTTTTTGACAGATTTCTATGATTTTTAGGTGCGGAAATCGATTTTTTCGTTTTCGAGTTAAAAATTGCGTTTTTTGACAAATTTTCAAGATTTTTTGGACCGGAAATCGATTTTGACAAATTTTTCTTATTTTTAGGACCGGAAACCGATTTTTTCCGTTTTTGAAGGCAAACGTTGCGATTTTTGACAATTTTACAAGATTTTAGGTCCGGAGACCTATTTTTTGTTTTTGAACCCAAAAAATACGATTTTTGACAAGTTTTCTCTCAAATTCCAGGAAAATCACCGGTTTTCAATACAGTAATCATATTCTTGGTTACAGTACTCCAAACTTAACTATATATTAATCAAGATACCGTACTCTTTTCTTCTTTCAGGACAGGAAAATCTACCAGAACTCTCTCGGCCGTCACACTGTTCCAACCGATCCACAATTCAAGGGAGCTCTTGAGCACATCACAAAATACACCATGGAGCAATCCCGTCGATTTCTTGCAATGGTTGAACTATGGAAGCAAACCGAAGAACTGAAATCCAATATCCTACCCCGATACACTGGCCCCGTCGATGATTTGATGGTGGATACTGTAACGGGTCATTACGGCTTGTATCAGATCACCCGACAATTTAACAATTCTCATACTGCCACCGCTGTTCATAGAGATCTCTGGGATATTCGTCGAATGAGAATTGAAGTTGGTTCCACAATTCTCGCCGATGACGGCTCCTGCTACCTGACTCCACTCCACCAGTTGCTACCGGGTGACACCATTGCTGTGAAGGAGGTGGCTTTCGTGGATGGCATGGCGTGTGCCACAAAATTCTGTCTTTTCAAAAGAAGTGTCAACGAGAATCAAACGATCCACATCGGAAAGAATTTGAGACCAGTGGTATTTGGCACTGGAAAAGCAGGAATTACAGCCGAGGACCCAAAAAGTTTAGTCTCTGGAAGTACTCACCAGGCCGACATTTTTTACCCAGTCAAATGCCCGGCATCATCCCGTAATGCATGTCTGCCGATGACACAACCAGTGGTCTTGAAATATAAAGAAAATTTGGATCTTAATAAGAAGGAGATCAGTTTCAATTCGATCCGAAATTGTCGGTACACCCCGGATCTTTTGGAGTACTTGGCCGTCATGGGGAGCTCGGCGATCACTGCTGTCAGAAGAGGAGTCTGGGACACCTTGCATCATTCATGTACCTTCAGAGAGGAAGATGGATTCTTGAAATTCGGATTGCGCAGTACTTCACCGTTATGGTCACCTGGCACCCAAATCGGTATCGCAGGTGTTGGTCAAGCGGTGATCACATACACCGACGGTGACCTGAAAAAAGATAGATGGATGTCGATAACTGCGAAACCACTTGGAAACTTAAATTTCGAAAATTTGAAGGCGGATCCAACACGATGGGTGTTCCAAGTTATGCAGAGAGCACCGCCCATCTTGCCTCTAGGATTCTACGAAAAAATGGAGGATGGCACGAACGGAAAAAAGATCGTCAAGGCATTATATGGAGAATCGTTTATCGGAGTGGATGGAGAGGATATTGAAAGACACGGTTTCGAAGTTTTTGGAGTTATTGAGCAACTCCCTAATCAAGAGTGCCCACTTATCACCCCACTGGACAGGACCTACCCGATAACTCTAGACGCCCCGCAATCCACTTATATTCATCGACTTGTCAGAGGAGCTTTTCCGATAACAGTTGCCAACTTTCCAGTCCTATCAGGAAAAACCAGTACAGTAGTCATCGCTGCGTTGGAAGCCGCCAAAGCACGTCCTGGAACTCAGCACTTGGTTTTTGTGCCAGATGAGTTGGGAGCGCAGAGCTTGGTGGAACGGATGGAGTCAATTCAAGCAGAATCAAAAGTGAGCGCTGTCAGAATGATTGAGCTGAGCGATTGGAGGAATCTGTCGGACAATGAGAGAACCCATCTGGATTACCCGGTCTTGTTAAGACAATTTGTCCAGGAGGTGGTTGCTGGAAAGTATGGACTCGAGGAATTCTTAATTAAGAAGGCAACGGAATATAAGGAAGGAACAGACGACATCTTCTGGCTCTGTAACTACTTCGAGAAGGTCCGCCCTCAAATTATCATCTCCAAGTTTGAAACGATTTTCTCCAACACCACCATCTTCCAATTCCTGGATAAAGTCGCCACTATCCAACTGGACAACGCCGATCAAATCCCCCAAATTGATCTTATCCAGACCTGCGTTCAATTCCCATCCGCCAGATACGGTTTGATCGGGGATGCAGTGAAAGACCGCCCGTCATTCCCTGGCATGAGTAACCCACAAGTAAACTTGACAATCGGATGGCTCATCGAGAAATCAATCACCCAGAGAATGTTCCCGATTGTCACGTCGAATCATGTTTATGGTGGTGTCAACGCAAAGATTGTTGAGTTGATTGGAAATGTTTATTATAAGGATAGAGAGCTCCGCTCTGAGACGAAGCTGGTTGAAACAGTGAACTATTTGGAGAAGAGACCAGATATCTGGTCGAATCCTCTGTATCCAGTGAAGATTTTGAAGCATTGCTTCGAACATTTCGGACGGGAACATAGACTAGAAAAGGATGCAGAACAACTGGAGCTACTGGAGAAACTTGTCAAAACACTTGCTCCAATTCCCATGGACCACATCGGAGTTCTCTGTTTCCTCAATCGGCACCTCCCCATGCTCCACAAAACATTCCACAACTCTGGTATCACCTATGGACTACCCGATGCCTTCCATGGGATCCAGAAGGAGATTCTGATAATTTGGGGAGGATTCGGTGGCCTAAAGGAGGGATTGACAATGCATGAATCGACATTCGCGTTGACTCGTGGAAAGCAAGCGGTGTTCATTCTTAGCCAAGTTGATGATATGAAGTTGATGAAGCCGGATAGAAAAGGTGTCAGCTGGAAAGATATCTTGAATATCGTCAAAACAAATGGAGAGGTGAAGAAAGCTAAGGTTAGTTGGGTACTATACTCTAAGATTACTGTAATAGCTAAATAGTAAATTTTTCAGCTCGTTGAAAACAAACCTGAAATAATGCTGCTTGGAACGAATGCCTTAGTGAATACAGTGACGAAGAAGAAAAAAAGGAACGAAGACAAAGAAGACTGTGATTCAAGAATCGAAGATTCTTATAACTCCAAGCATCGGCGTGAAGGGAAAATCCATCATTGAGTATCAAAAGAATGCGCTGAACACATGGAAGAATAGATTCGATTTCGCAAATGTAGAAGCGATCGTATTCTTATTAGATCTCACGGAAGACGAGGAGACTAACCGAAAGTTTGGAGAGTTGGTGCAAAAGTTAGCTGAAGAAGTGAAGGAGATCACGATCATTCCATACAAAACGGTTGGTGTAACCTCGGAAATGATGGAAAGTTGGAAACGAAATTGGATAACTGCCGGTAATGTGGAGTGGATCGAGTCGTCTGCGAGTGGCAAAAAGTTCAAAACGTGGGAACAACTGCTGGAATTCCTGGAGACGTGTACGACGGATAACGTGGTGGTGGCCAAGCTGAGAAAGAAGTCGGGGACTACGGACAAATTGATGTAATTTGTGGTTGTTGTACTAAATTCTTATGTCAGTTATCTTGAACATTGTAACTTTGAAATTTTGAGATGCATCAGTAGAAAATAAACCAAGTTCTTTACAAACCGGTCTTGAAGGAATCTGGCGCACCTTGGACGCGCTTTTGATTTTTGAAAGTGCTGGATGTCGGTCTGGAGTGCTTCAGAGTCGTTCTTCAATTGAAAATTTTTAGTAAAATAAGTCCTTTGACGCTTTTCCGAGTGAGAAAATCTTGAATTCAACAAATTTTTGCGCTGAAAACTCCCTTTGTGTCAAATTTAATAAACTGAGACGCCTTTGACCCTCAATTTTTACAAAATGATCAAAAAAGGTAAACAGTGATGAACTTGCAATAAATCAAGTTTATTTTATTAATTGAAACTTAAACGAAGAAGAGCTTAGAGATGTAAATATGTCCTTTTGAGTCACCTTAATATTGAAACTTTGAAAGAGTATAAATTTTTTTTCTAAAATTCACTGTTTCAGAAACTTTTCAAACTAAATAAACCGGTTCTCGTTCAATGGAAGCAATATTCCTATATTTTACTGTTCCAAAGCGTATTGAGAATAATTACAGTCTAAATTTGGTTATTACTTTGAAAACTCTGTAAAATCAGAAATATTGTATAAATTCCATGTATTTTCAATATGTTAGAAAACTATTTCAGGTTATCATTTTACAGTATTACCACATTTCAATTGATTGTTTTCAATTTTTATCCAGATTGGAATCATCAGAAACAGAAAAAAATGCAAAACGTACATAATTATAAAAAATGTTGAAACAGGGATTTTTGTTTCTGACTAGTGAGTCTGTCATAAATTTTACAGTTTCAACACAACAAAATAATCATTAAATATTTTGGTTTTTTGATTTGAAAAATATAAGTTCAAGCAATTAATTGAGAAAACAAACGGTTTATCAAATTTTTGATGAAAATTTTGAAAATATTGAAATAGGAAACTTATTATTTGAATTTTTTGTAAAACGCAATATTTACATGCAATATTACAATTTCACATATTATTATTATTATCAGCATGTTTTGGAACAGTAAAAATTCAATATAACTTTTCTTTTGTGATTAAGGATGAATTAAATTAAATTAAAGTTCCAACAAAATTTCATATTCAAAAACATGTTAAAGATTTAGTAATTTGCACCACGACATTAAAAATGAGAACGAAAAATTACAGTATGACACGAAAAACAAAGCTTGCCAGAAAGTATATCATGGGCAGAGTACTTTGTATGTGTTTTAATTTTTTAAATGATTTTACCGTTTCACCACTTCAACATTTAGTTAGTGGATATTGTACTGACACTGACTGATTGATCAGCCTTTGTTCAATTTGTAAATCTTGAAGAAAAAGGCAACAATTAGTTGAAATCAAAACTTTCCTACTATAAAACCCGTCAAAGGTGCTCAAATTTATAGATTTTTTCTGTATTTTCGACTTATTTCTCTGAAGATTATGAGAAAAGAACGCGCCTGGGACGCACCAGTATCCAATTGTTCACGTTTCACGTTGAAAAGTTCACGTTGAAAATGCGTCTGAGGAACGCCAGACTAACATCCAGCGCGTCAAAGGTGTATGGATAGAAGTTATTGAGATTATAAGATCACGTTAAAACTTTCAGGATAAATGGCATAAGAGTTTTGAAACTGTGATTTTTTTTGTTGAGAATACCGATTTACTTGAATACCGATAGCATCAACAAACTGTTTCAAATTGTCATTATATTGTAAGCTTGAAACGGTATAGTTATGAGATGAGAAACGTTTAAAATGTTTGTTTATTTTATTATCTCTAACGTGATAGGACCTATAATAAAAATAGGAATACAAAAAAATAAACAAAACAAATTTAGAAGCAGTTATTTTTAAAAAAGCGACCAATCATCGAGAATGTAAGTTTTGAAAAAATATATTTCGGTACATTTTACAAAAATAAAAATATTGCTAGTTTTACAAAAACAATTCTACTGAAATTATTCCGAAACAGTAAAAAAATTGATAGGTTCGAAACATTTTTTTACTGTTTCAAATTTTGTTTAACTCAAAATAAATTCATTAAGTTACAGTATGGTAGTTACATAAATTTTCTAAAATTCCAAATGTAAATAGCAATCAGTGTCTGAATTGAGTTGAGCAGGGGAAGAAAATCTGAAAAGAAATATATTTCTGACAGCGAAACTCTAAAGCTTTGCCAACTTACCAGAAAATATTGAAACAGTGAAGAAAAATGTATCAGGAAGCCAATTGATTAACTGCTAGTGAAATAAGCCAGGAAACCTACCTACGAAGACTACAGTAACCTTAGAACTGTACTTTTGAGATCAAGCTACAGTACCCTAAGTAACTTTCCTAACATAGCCTACAGTAATCTAGTCTACGGTGACAGTAATCCATTCTTCGACGTCACTATCGGGAATAACTTCCAATTCACCGATATCTAGATCATCGATCCGACTGCTGTACTCGCTTGGTGCACACTCATGCTAGGGAAATACGAAATTCTTTCACTGGATTTCCCATCAAACCGTAGTATGAACATTAAAGAGACGCAGAATATTGTGGAGAGCAATGAAACAGAATGAGTGGAAAGGAAGGATGGGGTTATCAGTTGGTAGAAAGAAGGAAGAAGGTGTCATTGGAAAAGCCGCACACGAAGAAAAGTGACAGACCAAAAATGTACCCGATGCGCATTGTTCAAAAACTTCTAAACCTCTTTTTTGTCAATTTTCTGGAACAGTAAAATTTTCTGCATCTTGTCTGTCTATAAATCTGTATACCTAGCTGTCTTCAACAATTCCATCATGACCCTGATCTCCTATGAGGAGTATGAGAAACAGTGAAAAAATGTACTGTTTCAAAACTTCTGCATAATGTTTGTTGAAAATGAATTTTTGTTGGTAAACATGCCGCTATTCATGATTTTCAAATATAATGTTGAAACATACAAGAAATAAACAATTAAATGACATCTTTCATGGAAATATTGAAATTCAACTTGAAACAGTAAATATGTTTAGAACTTCCTGTACGGAGTTTTTAGCTATAATAAGAACAAAATCCTGGTTACTAGTGATTTATCGAATCCAGGTAAAATATTTAGGAAATTAATGAAACAGTGAAAAAATGTTAACTCCGCATTTTTAAGAATTCAGTTTTCTTCCAAAAAAATGTGTTCCACTTGAACTTCTGATAATTTTCGAAAAGAAGGGAATATAGGAAAATAAAGATTTGGAAGGATATCAATAAGTGCATGGATGAGTTCACAAAAATGCAAAACAATGAGAATACCATTTAAAAATCACGAAGAGAGATCATTGAAACTGGAGAATGAGGGATTATTGTAGCCAAAAAGACCAATCAAAATGAGTAGAAAGAACAGAATGGAATATACGTATTGATAGAGTTCAGCTTTTACAAACTTACCAAAAAAACGTGAAACAGTGAAAAATATTGTTGTGGAGATGGAATTGTTCAGCTGATGAACTGCTTGCTAACCCTTGATGAATTCCTGAAAAAAGTATTCACCATCTGGGGTTTGATTCTGGCACCAATTAAGTGACAGAAATTATTTCTAACTACAGTAACCTACGAGACTCAGCATTAACAAAAAAACCTGACCACTTACAGTACCTTAATACCTACAGTATCTCAACTTAAACAAGCTTACCTGAGCACTACATAGTTTACAGTAAGCCCGGAACCTAATTCACAGTAATTTGTTCTACAGTACCCTAGCTGGTCTTACAACGGTGCCTGCTTACTGTAATCTAAATTACAGTAACATTTGAATAAAATGAACAAATTGACGATCAGGTAAACAACTTTTCTAACGGATTTGTTGTTTTGATTGTCATTGAAACAGTAATTAGGCCTGCAGTACCCACGATCTGGACTACAGTATTACAGTAACCAAGCCTACAGTACCCCAACTAACCTCGGCATCTATCACTCCTCCATTTTCCGTCACCACTTGCATCAAAGTCCTCCATTTGACGCCGCTCTTCATGTTGGCCATATCTTGAGCGCTTCCCAAAATATACACCATCCGCCTTCCACGAGTCAGGATAAACGTGGTGAGGTTCATGCTCAATCCGGTATCCTTCAGACTACTGAATTCTCCTAAGATAATCAGAACCTCCTTCTGAATCCCACGGAAGGCCTCGGGTTGCCCGTAGGTAACACCAGAGTTCTCGAACGCCTTGTGGAGTATCCCAACCTGTCGGTAAAAGAAACATAGCACTCCGATTTGGTTCATAGGAATTGGAGCGAGTTTCTTGACAAGCTTTACCAATAGGTCGAGTTGTATAGCCTGCTTTGCTGCTTCAGGTTTTCCTTGGAATTGATGGTCCAGGATTTTCACAGGAAACTGACTATGAGACAAAGGATTCGGCCCAATAGCTTGTTTATTCTCCAGATGTCTATCCTTATAATAAAGATTTCCAATCAACTCCAGAATCTTTGGATTGATAGACCCCCCATAGATATTGTTTGATGTGACAATCGGGAACATTTTCTGGGAAACTGATTTCTTGATGAGCCATCCGATTGCCAAGTTTGCTTGGGGTACACTCATGCCATGGAATGACGGCCGGTCTTTCACTGCGTCCCCGATCAAACCGTATCTGGCGGATGGGAATTGAATGCAGGTCTGAACTAGATCAATTTGGGGGATTTGGTCGGCGTTGTCCAATTGGATAGTTTCGACTTTATCCAGGAATTGGAAGATGGTAACATTGGAGAAAATCGTTTGAAAAGTGGAGATGATAATCTGAGGGCGTACATGGGTGAAGTAGTTACAGAGCCAGAAGATGTCGTCTGTGCCTTCGTTATATTTCTTAGCCATCTCAAATATGAATTCAGTGGTATTATGTTTTCCATCAACCACCTCCTGGACAAACTCTTCTAGTAGAACAGGGAAATCCAACGGTGTCCGCTTATTGGGTGGGAGAGCCCTCCAATCGTCTGGATCAATTAATCGGACTGTTTTCATTCTCACACTCGATTGAATTGATTCCATCCGACTCACCAAACTCTGAGCTCCCATCTCATCTGGCGCAAAAACTAGGTGCTGAGTCCCAGGACGTGCTTTGGCAGCTTCCAAAGCCGCGATGGCTACCGTCGTGGTTTTCCCGGATAGTATTGGAAAGTTGCCTACAGTAATCGGGTGAGATCCTCTGACCAGTCGATAAATATATGTGGATTGCGGGGCGTCTAGAGCTATCGGGTATGCCATCGACCTAGGGGTGACCTGTACGCATTCAGGAATTGGAACAGCTTCTATTTCTCCGCGACGAAGAAATCCAGGTCTCTCTTGATCCTCCCCATCCACTCCTATAACCAGTCCTCCATATAATGCTTTTATTATCCGCTTTCCATTCGTGCCATCCTCCATTTTTTCGAAGAATCCAAGAGGCAAGATGGGCGGTACTCTCTGCATAATTTGGACCACCCATCTCTTCTGAGGATCCTTCAAATTTTCGAAATTGAAGTTTCCAAGTGGTTTCGCAGTCATAGGAATAGAGCTAATACAGTTAACTGTTTTCTTGTTATTCATTGTGTAGGTGATAGCCGTTTCTCCAGCACCTACTATAGAAATTCGGGTCCCAAGTGGCCATAATGATAAAATACCGCGCGTAATGTAAATTTCAAGAATCCATTTTCCTCTCTGAAGTAACAAGCATGATATAAAGTGTCCCAAACTCCTCTTCTGACAGCAGTGATAGCAGAACTGCCAAGGGCAACCAAGTACTCCAAAACATCCGGTGTGTGCCGGAAATTTCTGTTCATATGGAAACCATTCTCCTTCTTACTGAGATCATATTTCAAGACAACCGGTTGTGTCATTGGCAGACATGGATTACGGTAAGAATCAGGGTGCCCATGCCATTCGACTGGATGAAAAATGTCTGCACGGTAGGTGGTTCCAGGGATCAAAATGTTTGGGTCCTCGCCGGCTACAATTCCAACTTGTCCGCTGCCAAATACTACTGGTTTCCGGTTCGATGCAATGTGAATCGTTTGATTTTCGATTACAGTTCTCTTGAAAATACAGAATTTTGTGGCGCAAGCCATGCCATCCACAAAAGCCACCTCCATCACAGCAATGGTGTCACCCGGCAGCAACTGCTGGAGTGGAGTCAGGTAGCTGGAGCCGTCGGGGGCAAAAATCGTGGAGCCAATTTCAATTCTCATTCGACCAATGCTTTGACCGAGTGACTTATGAAAAGCGCTGGCAGTCAGTGAATCGTTTAATTTCTGGGTGATCTGATACAAGCCGTAATGACCAGTTACAGTATCCACCATCAAATCATCAATGGGGCCAGGGTATCGGGGTAGAATATTGGTGATCAGCTCCTCGGTTCGCTTCCATACTTCAACCATTGCGAGGAATCGGCGGGATTGCTCCATGGTGTACTTTGTGACGTGCTCTAAAGCTCCCTTGAACTGTGGATCGGTGGGAATAGTGGGACGGTTGAGGTTATCATTGTAGATTTTCCGGTTCTGAAAGAAGTTGGGAGTACGGTATCTATTCTATCTTGAATTTAATGTAATCAACTTTTGAGTACTGTAACCAGGAATATGATTACTGTAGTGAAAACCAATTGATGATTTTCCTGGAATTTGGACAGAAATCCGTCAAAAATTGCAACTATTGTCTTCAAAAACGGAACAAAATGGCTTCCGGGCCAAAAAATCTTGAAAATCTGTCAAATATCGCAACTTTTGCCTTCAAAAACAAAAATAATTGGTTTCCGGACCTAAAAATGTTGAAAATCGGTAAAAGTTGCAACTTTTTTTTTGAAAAACAAAAAAAAACAATTTCTGCAATGAGGCAGGTTACTGTAACCTGGTCACTGTCTATAGCAAGAATTCAAAAGACGGTAGTCAAGGTTACTGTATTCAAGGCATTGGTCCATCTATCTCCTCCTGCATCGTCATTTTTTTGCTCATCACGGCTCCGATTCCAGCATTTCCAATTTTGTAAGGCAGAAGGGTTTTTAACCTGAAAAAACCACAACAATGACACAAAAAAAGTCAAAACATACTCATTCTTTTCATTCTCGGCAGATTGCTTAAGGAAATCCGCGAGCACCCTGAAAATTATAAATGTAATCATCTGTCTATCCGGATGTTCACCACTTACAGATCCTTGTCATATTCCTCATCACTGTCAGCCATTGTCACTGAAGGCTTTGTCTGTAGATCGGTTGACATCTGAAAATATTTGTTTTTCTCAAAATACCACTCATTAATTGGGAAAGTATTTTTAGCATATGAGATAGCGGTGAAACAGTAAAGTAAAAGAGGAAACTGGTTGAAATAGGCCGGAACTTCGAAAAAAAGATACAATCGGGCATGGGAGAAGCGGATTGAGGGAGATGTAATAAGTGACAGAGACGGATTTTTGATTGAACTGGAAAAATAGGAATTTCCCAAAGTTGTTAATGGAGTGACCCATCGATTTACAAAAAATTGAGAGAGAGAGAATGAAGGACGCAGAAAACTGTCGAGGCAATAAAACAAGGCGATGGGAGCGGGGATTTTATGTCTTACATTTCATGGGAATGGGGAAAAAATCGGAAAAAATGAATGATGAACACCTTGAACTTAATATGAATCATCTGAAATAGCAAGAAATCTAATTTTGGCACTCTTGTCTGTCTGTAAATCTGTAAATCTGATTGTCCTCATATTGAAACATTGTGAACTTTATATCCCACGGAGATTATGAAAAATAGTTTCAAAAAATTACAGTTTCAAAATTTCTGCTTAATTGTAAGCTTTGTTGGAAAATTGATTCCTGACTAGAACTAAATTTAGATTTTAAAACAGTACAAATGAAAAAATAGCTGACAATGATATTCATTAATTGGAACAGGAAGATTATTTTCAAATTTAATTTTGAAAGCGTGAAACCACCATTTTCCGAATAACAAGGTTACTTCTTTTATGAAAATTATAAAATTCTAATTTTGAAACAGTAATATAACCGTTTCTTAACCGTTTCAAAGGTTTTTCCTATATTTTGCTGATAAAAGGGCTGTTATTCGGTGCAATGTACAATGTGAGATCGGTACAGTTAATTCAATGATGGTATTAAATATTACAGTTACTATTAGAATAATGAGAGTGTAACAGTAAAGTTAATTTTTTTTTTCGAATACAGGTATGAAATTTTCAGGTATGATGAAAAAAAATGTGTGAATACAGCGATGAACTGAACAGTGTAAAACGATTTTTGAAAACTTTGGAACAGTGAGAATTTTTCTAGTTTTGATCAAGAAAAATAGCCCTCCTCTTGAACTTTGTTCAATTTTCCAAAGCACCGGATATCTAGAGGTGTCTCTCCATTAGAGCAAAAGTAAAGTGAGTTAGTGATGAATGTTTGAATGACAATATTTGAAAATAAGTTAAAAATTGATTAATTTTTCATTGAAACAGTAATCTCAATTCATTGTTTTAAGATAATTTATGAGTTTTTTCCTAATTCCAGTTCACATGTGACTCTGATTCCCTATTTTTACTGTTACAAAAAACGCATAATCGACAAATAGGCACAGTGATAGATAATTCGTCAGAAAATATCGAAACAAATTATAAAAAAAGTTTGTACTTATTCATATTTCCAAGAGTACATTTCATTTCTCATATTTCCACTCCTCGATTCCCCATTTACCTCCTCATTATCTCTTTCCCCCTCCGATCTTTTGCTCTCTGAATGTGGTGGCCACCTCTCTGCTCTCCGTTGCCATCTGTCCTTTTCCCATAATTAATACCCCCCTCTCCGTTGCTATCTCTTCTCCATCGGGTTGCTGGGTGTTGCCCTTTCTCTGTCTTGTTTACTCCAAAGTTTTCTGCGTCTCCCGTTTCTCCTATACTCTTTCTCTCTCTCTTTCTTGCATCGGTCAGCAGTCGGTCAACATTTTGTTTCGAATTTTGGAAATTTGTATGGATATTCTTATGATAATACTCATAAATATCGAATTTTCCACCCAAAAATGCTCCAAAAATAGTGAAAAGTGGGCGAACTTTTTTGTTTTTGTGTTTCTAGGCCATGATTAAAAAATTTTCTATAAATTTTCTTGTTTTTTAAAAATTATCTTGAAATCTTTTCTCAAGTTTCCCAAAAAAAAATTTTTTTACTGTTTCAAAATTTTCCCTCTTTTCCACATTCTTTCAAAATTGGATCCAGGTCGATGTACCATATTCATCATCTTTCTACTTCTTTATTCCTGTCAAGACGCGCCTGACGACACGCCAGCCTTCTTTTCTTCTCCCCACCCCCTTCTCCCCTTGTACACTAGAGCGCAATTGCATAATTTTTTGAATCTAGCGCCATCTGGCGTCACCAGAGGAATCTCCTAAAATTTCTAGTTTTCAAACTTATTTTTGATAGAAAACCATTTTTTCCAATATTTTTTTTACTGTTTCAAAATTTTCAGAATTCTAGAGACTCTTGTAGAATGGTATTCTGAATTTTCTATCTGTTTGTCTTTTAGACGCGCGCCAACGACCCGCCAGCCTCACATAATTAATTTTTTCTAATATATGAAACGTAATTATCTCTGTTTCACTACACCTAATAATTTTCTGAAACAGAAAAAAACTTTGATTTTGATATTTTTTTTTCACTGTTTCAAAAATTTTTCATAAAAAAATATATTTTTCTGCAATATTAGTACAATTTTTCTAATTCTCCAAAAATAATTTTCCAAAATTATAATGTTTAAAGACGCATATCTCAAAAATGGGCGGGGATATCAGAAAATTTTCAACTGTTTTTTCTCGGGAGGGTCTAAAAATCCCGTATTTTCAACAAATTTATACTGTTTCAGCTCCACTTTTTTCCAGTTTTCCCAGGACCCATCAATAATTCGTCACATTTTTGGTCTTTCACTTTTCTATGTGTGCGGTTTTTTTCTCCCAACCGATAACCTCATTACTCCCATCTACTCATTCTGTTTCATTGCTCTCCACAGTTTTCTGCGTCTCTCCGATGTCTATACTCTCTCCATATAGCCAGACGACAGATGGTACCCTTCGACAGTCCCTCTCTTCTCACCCTTTTTGTCCACTGGAGCGCGATTGCATCCTTTTTTCGAAATTCGAATCTTCTCGGCCTATTCCAAACAGTTTCCCTTGTTTTACCTTACTGTTTCACCGCGATATAAATTTTTTTTAAACTTTCTTTGAGTAATATCCAAAATTTAATCCATTTCATCTTCAGAAGTGCTACATCTGCTCACTTTCCACCGGACAATGTCTGACAGTGATGATGAATACTTTTATGAAAATCTGTAAGTGGACATCCGGATAAACAGATAATCCCACGGATATATATATTGTTTCAGGCTGCCCCCAGACTCCCCTGAGCCATCAGCCGCTTCCGATTCCCAGGCAGAAAAAGAGTCCGAAAAGTGAGTAAATTTTTCACTGCTTCAGAAAAATTTAATAGTTTAACATGTGAAAAATCAACTGAAACTTCCAGAGAGTCTCCAGCTGGACCTTCCAATGACGTCACCACCTTGACGTTGGCTCTCGGAGCCCTGGCGACAGGAGCCGTCACCCCGAAACGACAATTTACAATGTTGGAGGAAATTGAAAGACTGAGTGAAGAGGTAAGCTGAAATTCGACGATTTCTAGCCCAAAAACATCAAAAATATGCTGAAAATTTGAGATTTACAGCGAAATTTTGTGATTTTTCTTTCATTTCTAATGGCTACTGTAATCAAATCAGTGAGTACTGTAACCGTGACTACTGTAGTAATCATTTTTGGGCATATTTAAGACCGAAATTAACAAAAATCCCGCAAAAATCGGCTAATTTCGGAGTCTGGCGCGTCTTTGACGCGATTTGATCACAAAACCATTGAAAACGGATAAAATAGCTGCTGGAATATACCATTGGTACCCAAAAATTGCGGAAAAATACCCACAAATCACGGAAATCTACCAAAAATGCATCAAAAACTGACAAAAAGTCGTCAATAATTGCCCAAAATTGTGTCTGGCGTGCCTCGGACGCGTTTCTCATCGAGTTTTCCAAAAAAAAATCTAGATATCTGGGGCTCCTTTGACGCGTTTTTCAAGATAAGATGACTGCCGTTGAAACGATGGGTGTCCAAATGGGTGCTCGCTCTAACCAAGACTCCAGACCAAACTCGTAACCTCAAACTTGGGTAATTAAACCTTTATTAAAAGATAAAAGATAAGCTCTCGCCAGTGCTTTTATACTGAGCAGAGGCGGAGCCAGACGGAAAATGTGTGGGTGAAAGAATTCAATTAAAACATATAGAAAGAATGATTCAAGACTAAAAGCCTATGAATCATATCCGATGGGAGCGGGGAAAAGAAAGTGGGAGATGTACAAAGTACAATCGAGCACAGCCGTATACCATAACAGTACCATAACTTTGATTACTGTAACCAAAGCAAAAATTTTTGATTGAATACAGTAATCAGAGTTACAATGACCAAAATACAGTGACCAAAAAATACAGTAATCCCTCTTTTTCCAGAATGCCAAAATCTACCACGAGAAGCTTCTCGAGCTCACCGAGCTCCACAACATCAACCTGTCTTCCACCGACACCGATCCTTCCTCCCAACGAACTGGAGCCCTGGAGCACATCTCCGCGTACACCAAGGAGCAATCCGTCCGATTCCAGGCAATGGTCGAAGCCTGGAGACAGATTAAGGATCTGAAAGCAATGGAGGACGCTGAGAACCAGAAGGTTAAGAAACAGGAACCTGAAAAACATGAAATATGCATTGAGCCGCCACTGGTAGATACTGTAACCGGCCATTACGGTATCTACCAGATCACCTGTCTTGGCACCAGCTATCTGAATGCCACACCGGTTCATGATAGTCTCAAAAATTCCGGGAAGGTTCAAATCAACCG